>CM038670.1:474756002-475378502 GCA_021605145.1 Aegilops bicornis | reverse complement strand
ATTTCACCCAAACGTGACGTAACCGCCTCTCACTCGGATTCATACACGGTGGGCGCCAAAACATAGTGTGTCCTCAGCCGAAATCGACTCCCTCCCCGATTCATATTCATACACGGTGGGCACCAAAAACAAACTCTCGTTGGCAAATATTCGGTGTATGCGAGATTACCGTCCTATCCCCAACCGACTAATGTTGCTGTGATGTAGTAGAAATTTGAAACGGGGGCTAAGTTTGTAAATTTCCTCGCATTTGAGACAAGCGCTACAGAATACATGGTTCCCCCGTCCTCTCTACCTCCCTTGTCCCCAGTCGTACTCCGTGGGCGCCAAAACACCCTCTCCACCCCACCCTCCTCCGTCCGCCGCCGTCCACCACCCCATCCACCGCCGTCCTCCTCCACCATGCCGGAGCTGATACCCCAACGCCACCGTCCATTACAAGAGATCGACCTCTCTAATCCACGCCTTCGGACCGCGATCCTTGCATCCCATCCTCTCGCTTCATCCCCGCCGTCGTCCACCTTGTCGGCGCCGCTCCTACGACCGTCTCGTCCACCGTGCCTCGCCGCCACCGTCTACCCTCCTAGATCTGCTTCCACGCCGCCGACAGCCATCGCTACCGCAGCACCGTCAAATTCTCAGCAGACAAGACATCGGCGCCGCACCAGAGGCGGTACTCTTTCGTATCTGCTCAACTTATTTATCGCAGCAAGAAAATAGATCGCCACTGCTTTACTCTAATTTCTTGTGTTGGTTGCATAGTTTCCTTTGTCCGGTTTGCACCTTCAGATCCTCCATGGCACGCTCAACACTATACTCCCAATGCTTATGGTTTTCCCCTTTTATATTCCACACTAGTTAAATCACAGTAGACTAAATTTCAAAATTGGGTCAGTCGATTTTTCAATGTTTGCCGGAGTTCGCCGGTGCGATCGAAGGGGCTCGGGTGGTTGTGGGGCCTCGCCGAACGAAGAAAACTCGACGCGGGTGGGGGTTGGGGCACGGGTGGGGGGTGGGGGTGGCGGAGGAACACAGGCGGTGGGGGCCGGTGGTCCGGCCGGTTGCCCGTGCGGTGTTCTGTATGGGAAGAATCAGAGACGAGGAAGAAGAAGGGTTAGGAGACATAGGATCTTCATCCAACCGCCTGAAATGGTCGAGAGATAGCTGGGAGTTGCATTCTTAATGCGCTCTGGTTCATCATGTCTGGGCACTGCGCAACCAACATTTTAGTATCCAAAATCTTCTTGCTCTTCTTTACCATGTTCCTCTTCTGTTCTTCTTTAATATGTACTCTCTTCGTTCCTAAATACAAGTCTTTGTATAGATTCCACCATGGACTACATATGGAGCAAAATGAGTGAATCTACACTCTAAAATGTATCTGGATACAGCTGGATGTGATCCATAGTGGAAATCTCTACCAAGACTTATATTTTGGAATGGGGGGAGTATGCTAGTAGTCTGATATGTTCCTTGTAATCAAGATGAGCAGGGACATTTGCAGTAGAGGTCTATACGGTCGGTTGTGATGGACACTTTGAGCCTCTTTGATTCAGAGGATCTTGTAAACATAGGAATATGATTTGTAGTGGCCTGCCCACTTGAATCCTATAAGAATAGCAAGGAAATGCGGGGAGCTATGTCGCCTTTGAGTTACACTGATATTAACAGTACCACACCTTCACTTGAAGAGAGCTGGTATCCAAAGCCTTTCTAGCCGTACCGGCAATACTAGCACATATATTCTAGCAAGTTCCACTTTGCTGATTTTACTCTGATGCTTAAGGTTTTCCCGTTATATCTACACTATGATTTGTGTAGCTGCTTTGTGTCACACTAGCAGCAGTCCACTCTTGAAGCTAAACATTGCAATGACTTACAAAATTGGCACCAAGGCATTGAGTGCCATTCTGGATGCAATGAAATCCCCACCTGTTGATTCTTGTTCAGAATATGACCCTAATGACTATTCTAACCTCGAGGAGTCAAAGGCAGATGGCCTGTCCTGTTCACCCATCAAGGTGCCTGTTCTAATTTGGCAATATTTTATTGATTTGAATTATCGTGCATATGTTGTCTTGCATTTCTTCTACTTTGTTGCACCGCCATCTGCTTAGTTTACTCATCATATATATCGAGATGCCATGCCCATCCATTATCAATACATATTCCATCTGTCATCATACCATGTTTTTTCACTCAAATGTTGTTCTTGTGCATCATACATCAAAAAGGAAGAGGGTGATTGCCGAACCTGAAGGAGCACAAGCAAAGTCCTTGAAAACGTGGTGGTGCCGAAGAAATCGACAACACCCCACTTATATTGGCTGTACAACCCGGTGACACAAAACGTAGGACCGACTCTAACAGACTGTACTCCATACTTCACCGGCCACACCACTAGCCCCACCACACAGACCTGCACTCCAGAAAAGGTATACCGATTTCATTTGCCATAGCACCAAATTGTACCACGTAAAAATCCCACTCCAACAAAAAAGTACAAAGAACTCCACCGGCCGAAGACCTATCCCAACTGCAGAGACGGCCAATTCCTGCAGATCGGAACCTCATTCCATTTATTCCCATTTTAAAAGACAATGCTTTCAATGTTGTTAGGGACTACGTGCATATATTCCCATCATGGGAAGATTATAGTGAAGACAAACACCATTTTCACATCTTCCTGTCCAACTTACGTGTAAGTGCTACTATTCATGGTTATTATTTTCCTGTTTTACCTTTGTTGAACACATCAATGATTTACATTACATTGTTGTAACTAGGCGAGGGTCAATCTGGATAGTCATGACGAGCAAAGCTTGCTTGTACTTTTCAAGGAAGCATTGCAGAAGTATCGGTGTTACCTGAGGAAATCACACTTTGATGGCAAGTCTATAAACGAATTTTCGATGAAGTCTCCTGTGCTAAATTTAGAATACATTGAATGGAAAAACCTTGTTATGCACTGGTCTCGTTCCTAGGATGAGGTACTGTCTATGAAATCACATGACAATTTGAACTTCTACTTTTCTGCATGTGCCTTACGGATCTTTTTGCGTGAAATCACTCAAGAAGAATTCGGTTTGAAAAGAATGACAGGATATCGCAAATATACTGCCTGCTGCTTTGCTCTTATTAGTACTGTTGTCTGTATCCTTTGTACTTGCATACATACCGGTTCATTATGTGACAGCAGTATGCATGATAGCTTGCTTATCAATTGTTCGCTCCAAATTATCTGATATGTATGAATGGTTACATTAGTGTAGAATATATCCAATGCCAATGTTTTTTAGCTCTGCATTGTTCTTGTAAGTACATGTTGTCCTTTATCAGTGTACTTATAATGACAGGTAGTTGTTCATGTACCATCACTCTGCAGCTTATTTTCCTTTGCCCTCCATTTTCTACACATCAGATCTATATTTACTCTTACCATAAGGTTGGTACTGAAGAAGTTTAGATGTGCATTGCTCTTGGTTGTACCTTTTGCTTGTATCGCTGCACTTACATTTATAGCTACTTCGTTATGTAGCATCACTCTTCATCTTATCTTAAATATTCTCCATTTTTTCGTATATTATCACATCTATATTTACTCCAAAATGTAGAATAAAGGCAATGCGTATGAAGAAGATTTTGTGCTAAACTTCTTAAATTGCCCCCCCCCCCATCAGCATGGACACGGGCTTTATAGAGCCTGTCTTCACCAGTAATGTAAGTTTGTCCTTCTCAAGCCTTCAAACTTTGTTGTGTATATTTGGTTAGGCATGACTGCAATAAATTGTTTATTTTTGGTGTTTGCATCAAATTGCATGTTTAAAGTTTATTATGTACATAAACAAAAGTTTGTCCTTCTCAATTTAAGTTTACAGTTGTACAACCAAGTTCCTTCTTCATACCATGTAAATTAAACTATATGAGCAAGTGATCTTATTTTGCCTTTGCATGTATGCTACATTCTTCATCCGTAATCCGGTGGTGTGGTGAACCTACCCACTACAAAGACAATGTCATATTCTGCAATGTCTTAACTATGAACAATGTCATATCATTCTACTATTATTTAAACCGTCTCTTTATTTGCCAATCTGAAATGGGATAAATTGAGATCACACTAACCATTGATACTTATGAGTTCTTGATCTGTAATCAGTGGTGTCGTGAAGCTGCCAACTCCTTCACAATGTCATTTCCTGCCATGACTTGACCTGAACAATACCATATTGTGTTAATGCAATTTTAAACTGTGTCACTTTATTCGTCAGTGAGAAATGTGATGAATTGTCAGCACTGATACTTTTATGTGCAAAACATGTCGTATGTTTGCTTGTTTATCTTTCAGAGTAAGGAAGATATAAGTGTTGAACAAGCGCAGTCTCATCATCTTGCTTTCGCTGCTTGCTGACTCCCAGCCAGAGCTAACCTTTCTTGAACTCTATTGAAGTGCTATCAGTTTTGTATATTATTTTGTCGGAGTGTTTATTTGCACCTTTGGTGGCGATCTTTGATGCCCGATGTATGTAATCTCCGTCTGCTTGTGCTTTATTATCATAGTGGCGAACTTTGATGCCCAAAGTGGATGTAATATGCCGTAATTTCTTTATTGTAGAGTCTAGGTTTTTCTTATTCATGATCTGCAGTTATTTTATCAGATATATATATGTATGTATGTATGTATATCATGTCTTATGATAAACCGCCAAACCGTAAAATTACGGTACATAACCGGTCGTCATGCAATCACAATGTAGGTTGGGCACAAACGTGTCGAACAGCTCACGGGCAGCAGGCCGAAATGAACCCCGCCCATGATTGTGCGAATCAAATCACGGGCTTTTAACAGCCAAAATTGTCTCGGTCCTTGTTTGGCCCAATCAGATATCGGTCATGAAAGGTGCCGGATGCAAATCGGGTCGAAGTTAGGCCCAACTATATGACGGGCTTTAACAACGAAATTAATATAGGGCTGAAATGTTAAACGGGCCCTTAATGTGCCAAAACTAATATCAGTCGAATTACTAAGTGGGCCTTTAGCAAGTGGGCCCAAAAGCATAGTGTCGATTCTTAGGGCCGAATTTGATATGGGCCATAATTGAGCCCAAAGCCTCTTAAAGGGTCGAACCTTATATGGGCCGTAATTTGGCCCAGAACATGGTCAGCTTATAACGGGCCGTATCTCATATGGGCCACTTTTAGGCCCGGAACGTGGCAGGCCATTAATGAACCGGATCAAATATGGGCCGGCATTTGGCCCAAAACATGGCAGCCAGTTAATGGGTCGGCCTACTAGGGTCCTTAAAATCTTATGGGCCTACAGCTGGGCCGGCCCATTAATATCAGCGAAATCTCTTGGGCCTTTAGCTGGGCCGGCCCATTATGATCCGCAAGAATGTTGTGGGCCTTTACCTAGGTCGGCCCATTATGGCACACAAAAATCTTGTGGGCCTTTAGCTGGGCCGGCCCATTATGGCCCGCAAAATCTTGTGGGCCTTTACCTGGGTCGGCCCATTATGGCCCGCAAAATCTCATGGGCCTTTAGTTGGGCCGGCCCATTATGGTCCACAAAATCTTGTTGGCCTTTAGCTGGGCCGGCCCATTATGGTCCGCAAAATCTTGTGGGCCTTTAATTGGGCCGACCCAATTAAACTTGTTGGGTCGTGCCACGTGTCGACGTATCATAGGCGCCTTCTGTCCAATGAGTGGATGACATCTGTCCAAGCGGTGAGCCGACACGTGTTTCCTCCAGCCAATGATGATTTTACACGTGAAAAATCCCCATTGGTCGGGTCATTAATGTTATCGGATCCAAAACCCGACCCGATAGCTTAACGGTGTTCCGTTACGGTGGATGCCACGTGTCGGTCACCCTTGATGAAAGCACTTCTGTGATGCGCGATTTATCGTCATGTAAGTGGACACTTCCATGATGATAATTTTCTAATGTCATGGAACACTTCTACGACAGCACAGGTATGACTATCTTGATTCTATCATAAATTTGTCATGGATGTACATGCATGACAAAAAATTCGACCTACTGTGACAAACATGTATCATCGCGGAAGTGTATTTTTTTGTAGTGAATGGGATATCACGTGCCACTTGATATATGTTTTGGTGACCAACTTGCGGGTTCCGCCCATGAACCTATGCATAGGGGTTGGCACACGTTTTCTTGACTCTCCGGTAGAAACTTTTGGGCACTCTTTGAAGTACTTTGTGTTGGTTGGATGAATTTGAGATTGTGTGATGCATATCGTATAATCATGCACACGGATACTTGAGGTGACAATGGAGTATCTAGGTGACATTAGGGTTTTGGTTGATTTGTGTCTTAAGGTGTTATTCTAGTACGAACTCCTTAATAGATCGATCCGAAAGAATAACTTTGAGGTGGTTTCGTACCCTACCATAATCTCTATGTTTGTTCTCCGCTATTAGTGGCTTTGGAGTGACTCTTTGTTGCATGTTGAGGGATTTTTATATGATCTATCTATGTTATTATTGTTGAGAGAACTTGCACTAGTGAAAGTATGAACCCTAGGCCTTGTTTCCTATCATTGCAATACCATTTGTGCTCACTTTTATCATTAGTTACCTTGCTGTTTTTATTATTTCAGATTACAAATACCTGTATCTACTATCCATATTGCACTTGTATCACCATCTCTTTGCCGAACTAGTGCACCTATACAATTCTGATTGTATTGGGTGTGTTGGGGACACAAGAGACTCTTTGTTATTTGGTTGCAGGGTTGTTTGAGAGAGACCATCTTCATCCTACGCCTCCTACGGATTGATAAACCTTAGGTCATCCACTAGAGGGAAATTTGCTACTGTCCTACAAACCTGTGCACTTGCAGGCCCAACAACGTCTACAAGAAGAAGGTTGTGTAGTAGACATCAAGCTCTTTTCTGGCGCGCCGTTGCGGGGAGGTTAGTGCTTGAAGGTATATCTTTAGATCTTGCAATCGAATCTTTTTGTTTCTTGTTTTATCACTAGTTTAGTTTATAAAAGAAAACTCCAAAAAAATGGAATTGAGTTTGTCTCATACGCTTCGTCTTTTTAATATCTTTCGTGAGTATGATGGAAAGGAAAATTGTGCTCAAGTGCTAGAAGAAAAATGCATTAAAATGCTTGGTACTAAATCTCTGAATGATGAGCATGATTGCAACGTTGTTAGTATGAACTCTTTGAATATCCATAGTACTAATGATGATTGCACTAGTTATGATGAAAATGTCTCTTATAAACATTTTGAATTTTGTGGAGTAGAATGGGTTTGCATGGACACACCAAATAGAGAAAATAGATATTGCAAGAGGCATAAGTATTTAAAAACTAAAGGTTTGCAAGAAAGGCTTGATGATTGTGCTGAAAGATTCAATATTTTTTGTGCCCCTTGTGAACTTTGCAATGAACGTGGTCATTTAAATCTCCAATGCAAATTGTTTCATGATCGAATCGTGTCAAAAAATTGTGATAACTTGATTACCCTTGGGCATCATAAAGAGCTTAGTCTTCTTTTGGGGTATGAAGAAATGAAACGCATAACTGAGGGTATTCCAAAATTTAATCTTGATAGATTTCTTGATTTTGATCTAGAGGATATCTATATGTTTTGTGCGGTGAATTGCATTGAAAATCCTTATATTGCCAATTACCTAAAGAAAAGAAAGCAAATAGAAGATGATGAGAATACTAACGAAAGGGAAGAGACTTCCCAATATCCTCCTATTATTTCTTCTGATGAATCAGGTAACGAGGAGGAGCTTTCTATTCAACCAATCTCGTCAATAAGGAGCTCAAAGAGGAAGGTTGAACCCACACATAATGTGAAGAAGAAAAAGAAAAGAAGGAGTAACAAAGGTAAAAAGGTATCCCTCCCAAATGATGCTGCTCCTACTACTCATTGTGATGATGATAATTGCTTTACTATTGGTGCTATCCATATTTTTAATGATGAGAGTGATTATGCTTATGATATGGAAGGCCCCAAGCTTGGGGAAGCTATGTTTGATGAGGATGAAATATTTGAGAATATATTTGCTGAAATTAATGTTTGTCCCAAGCTTGGGGATGCTATGTTTAATGAAGATGATATTTTTAGCATCCCAAGTTTTGATATGCAAAGTTGTTATGATGATAGCATGCCTCCTACTTATGATGATTATATTGATGAAAGTGGGTTTGGAAGAGTGTCAACTTTAGGAATTAGTGATCCCACTATTTTGGAGGATGTTGAATCTTATTGTGATGAATATGAAAGTGGATTTGGAAGAGTGTAAACTTTATTTAGTGATGATTCCACTATCTTGGGAGAGGTTTCAATCGATTATGATGAGATCAAAGTTGCTACTTATGATGATTATTGTGATGAAAATTATGCTATAAAAAGTAGTGATGATTATATTTACAAATCTTGTCATGATTATGATTACCCTTTTTCTGAACATTACTCTTTTAATGTGGAAACAATTTTTAGTGTTCAAGTCTCTTATGATACTCCCACTATTCCGAATGAGAAGAATTTTGCTTATGTGGAGAGTAATAAAATCTCTATGCTTGTAGATCCTGAAAAGAATGCTTTGGGTGATGGTTATATTGTTTAATTCATTCATGATGCTACTGAAAATTATTATGAGGGAGGAATATATGCTTGTAGGAATTGCAATAATATCAAGTTTCCTCTCTATGTGCTTAAAGTTTTGAAGTTATGCTTGTTTTGCCTTCCTATGATAGTTGATTATTGTTCCCATAAGTTGTTTGCTCAAAAAATCCCTATGCATAGGAAGTGGGTTAGGCTTAAATGTGCTAGACATATTCTTCATGATGCTCTCTTTATGTTTCAATTCTTATCTTTTATGTGAGCATCATTGAAATCATCATGCCTAACTAGAAAGGCACTAAAAAAAGCGCTTGTTGGGAGACAACCCAAAATTTACCCTTACTATTTTTGTGTGTACACATGATTATTATACTGTATTAATAATTTTTTATATCTTTTGTTTCAATAAGTGCCAAGTAAGACCTATAGGTAACCTATGGTGATAGTTAATTTGATTCTGCTGAAAAACAGAAACTTTGTGCGCACGAGAAAAAATTTAGTAAATCACATAAAAGCGATTTTGCGTTGATTCTTTTTGCTGTAGATCAATAGACAAATTTACTAGGACTTCCTATTTTTGTAGAATTTTTGGAGTTCCAGAAGTTTGCGTTAGTTACAGATTACTACAGACTGTTCTGTTTTCGACAGATTCTGTTTTTCGTGTGTTGTTTGCTTATTTTTATGAATCTGCGAGTAGTATCGGAGGGTATGAACCATAGAGAAGTTGGAATACAGTAGATATTACACCAATATAAATAAAGAATGAGTTCATTACAGTACCTTGAAGTGGTGTTTTGTTTTCTTTCGCTAACGGAGCTTACGAGATTTCTGTTGAGTTTTGTGTTGTGGAGTTTTCAAGTTTTGGGTAAAGATTCGATGGACTATGGAATAAAGAGTGGCAAGATCCTAAGCTTTGGGATTCCCAAGGCACCCCAAGGTAATATTCAAGAGTAGCCAAAAGCCCAAGCTTGGGGATGCCCTGGAAGGCATCCCCTCTTTCGTCTTTGTTCATTGGTAACTTTACTTGGAGCTATATTTTTATTCACCACATGATATGTGTTTTGCTTGGAGCATCATTTTATATTGTTAGTATTTGCTTTCTGTTATTTATAATACTGTTTTGCATCTTTAGTTTCAATAAAAAATTCAAGGATAGCCTTTTCCATGCTTATTTTGCTAGTATACATGTTGCTGTTTGAAAACAGAAAGTTTACCGCTGTTGAAAAAATTCCCTAGAAAATTCATAGAATGGTATAATGTTGAAACTTTTTGCATATTTAGCTCTGATAAATTTAATGCAGTGGTAATTTTATTTCAAAATTTTTGGAGTTAGGGAAGTATGGTGAATCTTGCATTCTTTAAAGACTGTACTGTTTTGGCAGATTGCTGTTATGTTTGCATTGTTTGCATATGTTTGCTTGTTTAATGATTCTATTTGAGGATAGGAGTATTAAATATGAAGAGGCATTTAGTATGAAATGTTGAATAATAATTTTATTGATTTGTTACAGTAGAAAATGATAAGGTTTTGCACTGGTTTATACTAACCTATCTCACGAGTTCTTGTTGAGTTTGGTGTGGATGAAGCTTTTGATAAAAAGAGAAACCATGATGTGAGAGGAATTAAGGAGACACAAAAGTTCAAGCTTGGGGATTCCCAAGGCACCCCAAGACAATATTTCAAGAAGTCTCAAGCATCTAAGCTTGGGGATGCCCCGGTAGGCATCCCACCTTTCTTCTTCAACAACTATCGGTTAGTATCGGTTGAGCTTAAGTCTTTGCTTCTTAACATGAGTTGTGCTATCCTTGCAATGTCATTTTATTTAGCTTTGCTTGATGTTTGAATAAAATATCAAGATCTGAAATTATTAAATGAGAGAGTTTTCACATAGTCGCATAATTATTCGACTACTCATTGATCTTCACTTATATCTTTCGGAGTAGTTTGTCTTTTGCTCTAGTGCTTCACTTATATCTTTTAGAGCACAATGGTGGTTTTATTTTGAAGAAATAGATGAACTCTCATGCTTCACTTAGATTATTTTGAGAGTCTTAAATAGCATGGTAATTTTCTTAAACAATCCTAATATGCTAGGTATACAAAAATAGTAAAAACTTTATTATGAGTGTGTTGAATACTAAGAAAAGTTTGATGCTTGATAATTGTTTTGAGATATGGAGGTGATAATATCAAAGTCGTGCTAGTTGAGTAGTTGTGAATTTGAGAAATGCTTTTGTTGAAGTTTTCAAGTCTCATAGCATGCACGTATGGTAAACGTTATGTAACAAATTTGAAACATGAGGTGTTATTTGATTGTCCTCCTTGTGAGTGGCGGTCGGGGACGAGCGATGGTCTTTTCCTACCAATCTATCCCCCTAGGAGCATGCGGTAGTGCTTTGGTTTTTGATGGCTTGTAGATTTTTGCAATAAGTATGTGAGTTCTTTATGACTAATGTTGAGTCCGTGGATTATACGCACTCTCACCCTTCCATCATTGCTAGCCTCTTCGGTACCGTGCATTGCCCTTTCTCACATTGATAGTTGGTGCAAACTTCGCCGGTGCATCCAAACCTCTTAATATGATACGCTCTTTCACACATAAACCTCCTTATATCTTCCTCAAAACAGCCACCATACCTACCTATTATGGCATTTCCATAGCCATTCCGAGATATATTGCCATGCAACTTTCCACCATTCCGTTTATCATGACACATTCATCATTATCATGTTGCTTAGCATGATCATGTAGTTGACATAGTATTTGTGGCAAAGCCACCGTTCATAGTTCTTTCGTACATGTCACTCTTGATTCTTTGCATATCTCGGTACACCGCCGGAGGCATTCATATAGAGTCATACTTTGTTATAGTATCGAGTTGTAATCATTGAGTTGTAAATAAATAGAAGTGTGATGATCATCATTTAATAGAGCATTGTCCCAAAAAACGAAAAAGGCCAATAAAAAAAGGAAGGCCCAAAATATATATATATATAAATAAAAAGGGGCAATGCTACTATCCTTTTTCCACACTTGTGCTTCAAAGTAGCACCATGTTCTTCATATAGAGAGTCTCATATATTGTGCTTCAGAGTAGCACCATAATCTTCATGATAGAGAGTCTCTTGTTTTGTCACTTTCATATACTAGTTGGAATTTTTCATTATAGAACTTGGCTTGTATATTCCAACGGTGGGCTTCCTCAAATGCCCTAGGTCTTCGTGAGCAAGCAACTTGGATGCACACCCACTTAGTTTCTTTTGCTGAGCTTTCATACATTTATAGCTCTAGTGCATCCGTTGCATGGCAATCCCTACTCCTTGCATTAACATCAATCGATCGGCATCACCATAGCCCATTGATTAGCCTCGTTGATGTAAGACCTTCTCCTTTTTGTCTTCTCCACATAACCCCCATTATCATATTCTATTCCATCCATAGTGCTATGTCCATGGCTCACGCTCATATATTGCGTGAAAGTTTATAGGTTTGAGATTACTAAAGTATGAAACAATTTCTTGGCTTGTCATTGGGGTTCTACATGATGAGAGCATTCTTGTGTGACGAAAATGGAGCATGACTAAACTTTATGATTTTGTAAGGATGAACTTTCTTTGGCCATGTTATTTTGAGAAGACATAATTGCTAAGTTAGTATGCTTGAAGTATTATTATTTTTATGTCAATATGAACTTTTGTCTTGAATCTTTTGGATCTGAATATTCATATCACAAGTAAGAAGAATTACATCGAAATTATGCTAACTAGCATTCCACATCAAAAATTATCTTTTTATCATTTACCTACTGGAGGACGAGCAGGAATTAAGCTTGGGGATGCTTGATACGTCTCCAACGTATCTATAATTTTTTATTGCTCCATGCTATATTATCTACTGTTTTGGACAATATTGGGCTTTATTATTCACTTTTATCTTACGTTTGGGACTACCTATTAACCGGAGGCCCAGCCCTTATTGCCGGTTTTGGAATATCAAACGGAGTCCAAACGGAATGAAACCTTCGGCAGCGTTATTTTTGGGAAGAATATGATCCTGGAGACTTGGAGTTCACGTCAGAAGATCCTCGAGGCAGCCACGAGATAGGAGGGCGCCCCCACAGGGCGTGCCCCTGTCTTGTGGGCCTCGAGCACCTCCCGACCGACTTCTTTCGCCTATATAAGCCTCACGCACTTAAAACATCGAATATCAAGATAGATCGGGAGTTCCGCCGCAAGCCTCTCAGAGCCACCAAAAACCTCTCGGGAGCCTGTTCCAGCATCCTGCCGGAGGGGGAATCCATCACCGGTGGCCATCTTCATCATCTCGGCGCTATCCATGACGAGGAGGGAGTAGTTCACCCTCGGGGCTGAGGGTATGTACCTGTAGCTATTTGTTTGATCTCTCTCTCTCTCTCTCGTGTTCTCTATATGGCATGATCTTGAGGTATCGCGAGCTTGCTATTATAGTTGGATCTTATGATGTTTCTCCCCCTCTACTCTCTTGTGTTGAATTGAGTTTACCTCTTGAAGTTATCTTATCGGATATACTCTTTATTTGAGAACACTTGATGTATGTCTTGCCGTGTTTATCTGTGGTGACAATGGGATATCACGTGCCACTTGATGTATGTTTTGGTGACCAACTTGCGGGTTCCGCCCATGAACCTATGCATAGGGGTTGGCACACGCTTTTCTTGACTCTCCGGTAGAAACTTTTGGGCACTCTTTGAAGTACTTTGTGTTGGTTGGATGAATTTGAGATTGTGTGATGCATATCGTATAATCATGCCCATGATACTTGAGGTGACAATGGAGTATCTAGGTGACATTAGGGTTTTGGTTGATTTGTGCCTTAAAGTGTTATTCTAGTACGAACACTTTAATAGATCGATCCGAAAGAATAACTTTGAGGTGGTTTTGTACCCTACCATAATCTCTACGTTTGTTCTCCGCTATTAGTGGCTTTGGAGTGACTCTTTGTTGCATGTTGAGGGATTGTTATATGATCTATCTATGTTATTATTGTTGAGAGAACTTGCACTAGTGAAAGTATGAACCCTAGGCCTTGTTTCCTATCATTGCAATACCATTTGTGCTCACTTTTATCATTATTTACCTTGCTGTTTTTATTATTTCAGATTACAAATACCTTTATCTACTATCCATATTGCACTTGTATCACCATCTCTTCGCCGAACTAGTGCACCTATACAATTTACCGTTGTATTGGGTGTGATGGGGACACAAGAGACTCTTTGTTATTTAGTTGCAGGGCTGTTTGAGAGAGACCTCTTCATCCTACGCCTCCTATGGATTGATAAACCTTAGGTCATCCACTTGAGGGAAATTTGCTACTGTCCTACAAACCTGTGCACTTGCAGGCCCAACAACGTCTACAAGAAGAAGGTTGTGTAGTAGACATCAAGTACCCATCACAAACTCATCTCCCTCGCATTACATTATTTGCCATTTGCCTCTCGTTTTCCTCTCCCCCACTTCACCCTTGCCATTTTATTCGCCCTCTCTTTTCCGTTCGCCCCTTTTTCGCGTGCTTCTTGTTTGCTCGTGTGTTGGATTGCTTGCTTGTCACGATGGCTCAAGATAATACTAAATTGTGTGACTTTACCAATACCAACAACAATGATTTTCTTAGCACTCCGATTACTCCTCTTACCGATACCGAGTCTTGCAAAATTAATGCTGCTTTGTTGATTCTTGTCATGAAAGATCAATTCGCCGGCCTTCCTAGTGAAGATGCCGCTACCCATCTAAATAGCTTCGTTGATTTGTGTGATATGCAAAAAAAGAAAGATGTGGATAATGATATTGTTAAATTGAAGCTATTTCCTTTTTCGCTTAGAGATCGTGCTGAAGCTTGGTTTTCGTCTTTGCCTAAAAATAGTATTGATTCTTGGAATAAGTGCAAAGATGCTTTTATCTCTAAGTATTTTCCACCCGCTAAAATGATCTCTCTTAGAAACGATATTATGAATTTTAAGCAACTTGATCATGAACATGTTGCACAAGCTTGGGAGAGGATGAAATTAATGATACGTAATTGCCCTACACATGGTTTGAATTTGTGGATGATTATACAAAAAAATTATGCTGGATTGAATTTTTCTTCTAGAAATCTTTTAGATTCGGCCGCTGGAGGCACTTTTATGGAAATCACTTTAGGAGAAGCTACTAAACTCCTAGATAATATTATGGTTAATTATTCTCAATGGCACAATCGAAAGATCTACTAATAAGAAAGTGCATGCGATAGAAGAAATTAATGTTTTGAGTGGAAAGATGGATGAACTTATGAAATTATTTGCTAATAAAAGTGTTTCTTCTGATCCTAATGATATGCCTTTATCTACTTTGATTGAGAATAATAATGAATCTATGGATGTGAATTTTGTTGGTAGGAATAATTTTGGTAACAACGTGTATAGAGGAAACTTTAATCCTAGGCCATATCCTAGTAATTCCTCTAATAATTATGGTAATTCCTACAACAATTGTTACGGAAATTTTAATAAGATGCCCTCTGAATTTGAGACTAGTGTTAAAGATTTTATGAATTCGCAAAAGAATTTTCAATTCTTTGCTTGAAGAAAAATTGCTTAAAGTTGATGAATTGGCTAGCAACGTTGATAGGATTTCTCTTGATGTTGATTCTTTGAAACTTAGATCTATTCCACCTAAGCATGATATCAATGAGTATTTCAAGGCCATGAGAATTTCCATTGATGAGTGCAAAGAAAGAACCGCTAGGATGCGTGCTAAGAAAGATTGTTTTGTAAAAGCGTGTTCTTCTAGTTTTTATGAAAATAAAGATGAAGATCTAAAATTTATTGATGTGTCCCCTATTAAATCTTTGTTTTGAAATATGAATCTTGATAATTATGGGACTGAATATGATCCACCTTTACCTAGAAGGCGTTCCAAAAATTCGGAGTTTTTAGATCTTGATGCAAAAATTGGTAAAAGTGGGATTGAAGAGATCAAAACTATAGATATTAATGAACCCACTATTTTGGATTTCAATGATGTTAATTATGATAATTGCTCTTTGATAGATTATATTTCCTTGTTTCAATCCATGCTAAATTCTCCTCGTGCTTATAGCCAAAATAAAGCTTTTACTAAACATATCGTTGATGCTTTGATGCAATCTTATGAAGAAAAACTTGAGTTGGAAGTTTCCATCCCTAGAAAACTTTATGATGAGTGGGAACCTACTATTAAAATTAAAATTAAAGATCATGAATGATATGCTTTGTGTGATTTGGGTGCTAGTGTTTCCACGATTCCTAAGACTTTGTGTGATTTGCTAGGTTTCCGTGATTTTGATGATTGCTCTTTAAACTTGCACCTTGCGGATTCCACCATTAAGAAACCTATGGGAAGAATTAATGATGTTCTTATTGTTGCAAATAGGAATTATGTGCTCGTAGATTTTATTGTTCTTGATATAGATTGCAATCCTTCATGTCCTATTATTCTTGGTAGACCTTTCCTTAGAACGATTGGTGCAATTATTGATATGAAGGAAGGAATATTAGATTCCAATTTCCGTTAAGGAAAGGCATGGAACACTTCCCTAGAAAGAAAATAAAATTAACTTATGAATCTATTATGAGAGCCACTTATGGATTGCCTACCAAAGATGGCAATACCTAGATCTATCCTTGCTATTATGCCTAGCTAGGGGCGTTAAATGATAGCGCTTGTTGGGAGGCAACCCAATTTTATTTTTAGTTTTTTTTTTGCTTTTTGCTTCTGTTTAGGAATAAATCTTTGATCTAGCCTCTGGTTAGATGTGTTTTATGTTTTAATTAGTGTTTGTGCCAAGTTAAACCTATAGGATCTTCTTGGATGATAGTTATTTGATCTTGCTGAAAATTCCAAAAACTTTCTGTTCACGAGAATAATTGTTAAAAATCACCAGAAAGCGATAAAATATTGATTCCAATTGATTCTGGTCAACAAACAAATTGTCTAGGTCTTCCTATTTTGGACGAATTTTTGGAGTTCCAGAAGTTTGCGTTAGTTACAGATTACTACAGACTGTTCTGTTTTTGACAGATTCTTTTTTTCGCGTGTTGTTTGCTTATTTTGATGAATCTATGACTAGTAAAATAGTTTATAATCCATAGAGAAGTTGGAATAAATAAATAATTAGTTCATTACAGTATCTTGAAGTGGTGTTTTGTTTTCTTTCGCTAACGGAGCTCACGAAATTTTCTGTTAAGTTTTGTGTTGTGAAGTTTTCAAGTTTTGGGTAACAGATTTGATGGATTATGGAATAAGGAGTGGAAAAAGCCTAAGATTGGGGATGCCCATGGCACCCCAAGATAATCTAAGGACACCAAAAAGCCAAAGCTTGGGGATGCCCCGGAAGGCATCCCCTATTTCGTCTACTTCCATCGGTAACTTTACTTGGAGCAATATTTTTATTCACCACATGATATGTGTTTTGCTTGGAGCGTCTTGTATTATTTGAGTCTTTATTTTTTAGTTTGCCACAATCATCCTTGACGTACACACCTTTTGAGAGAGACACACATGATTCGGAATTTATTAGAATACTCTATGTGCTTCACTTATATCTTTTGAGCTATATAGTTTTTGCTCTAGTGCTTCACTTATATCTTTTAGAGCACGGTGGTGGATTTGTTTTGTAGAAACTATTGTTCTCTCATGCTTCACTTATATTATTTTGAGAGTCCTACGAAACAGCGTGGTAATTTGCTTTAATTATGATAGGCATTCGAGATTAATAAAAAATTTCTTATGAGTGTGTTGAATACTATGAGAAGTTTGATGCTTGATAATTGTTTTGAGATATAAAGATGGTGATAGTAGAGTCATGCTAGTTGAGTAGTTGTGGATTCGAGGAATGCTTGTGTTAAAGTTTGTGATTCCCGTAGCATGCACGTGTGGTGAACCGTTATGTGATGAAGTCGGAGCATGATTTATTTATTGATTGTCTTCCTTCTGAGTGGCGGTCGAGGACGAGCGATGGTCTTTTCCTACCAATCTATCCCCCTAGGAGCATGCGCGTAATACTTTGCATTGATAACTTGTAGATTTTTGCAATAAGTATATGAGTTCTTTATGACTAATGCTGAGTCCATGGATTATATGCACTCTCTTCCTTCCACCATTGCTAGCCTCTCTAATACCGCGCATTTTTCGCCGGTATCATACACCCACCATATACCTTCCTCAAAACAGCCACCATACCTACCTATCATGGCATTTCCATGGCCGTTCTGAGATATATTGCCATGCAACTTACCACCGCTCCGTTTACTATGACACGCTCCATCATTGTCATATTGCTTTGCATGATCATGTGGTTGACATCGTTTTGTGGAAAAGCCACCGTTCATAATTCTTTCATACATGTCACTCTTGATTTATTGCATATCCCTAAGACAATCACTGGAGGCATTCACATAGAGTCATATTTTGTTCTAAGTATTGAGTTGTAATTGTTGGGTTGTAAGTAAATAAAAGTGTGACGATCATCATTTTTAGAGCATTGTCCCAAGTGAGGAAAGGTTGATGGAGACTATGATTCCCCCACAAGTCGGGATGAGACTCCGGACTAAATAAAAAAAGAGGCCATAAAAAAGAGAAAAGGCCCAAATAAAAAAAATAAAAAAATGAGAGAAAAAGAGAGAAGGGACAATGCTACTATCCTTTTACCACACTTGTGCTTCAAAGTAGCACCATGATCTTCATGATAGAGAGTCTCCTATGATATCCCTTTCATATACTAGTGGGAATTTTTCATTATAGAACTTGGCTTGTATATTCCAATGATGGGCTTCCTCAAAATGCCCTAGGTCTTCATGAGCAAGCGAGTTGGATGCACACCCACTTAGTTCCTTTTGTTGAGCTTTTATATACTTATAGCTCTAGTGCATCCGTTGCATGGCAATCCCTACTCACTCACATTGATATCTATTAATGGGCATCTCCATAGCCCGTTGATACGCCTAGTTGATGTGAGACTATCTTCTCCTTTTTTGCCTTCTCCACAACCACCCTTCTATTCCACATAAAGTACTATGTCCATGGCTCACGCTCATGTATTGCATGAAGATTGAAAAAGTTTGAGAACACCAAAAGTATGAAACAATTGCTTGGCCTGTCATCGGGGTTGTGCATGATTTAAATATTTTGTGTGGTGAAGATAGAGCATAGCCAGAATATATGATTTTGTAGGGATAACTTTCTTTAGCCATGTTATTTTGAGAAGACATAATTGCTTAGTTAGTATGCTTGAAGTATTATTATTTTTATGTCAATATTAAACTTTTGTCTTGAATCTTTCGGATTTGAACATTCATATCACAAATAAGAGAATTACATTGAAAATTATGCCAAGTAGCATTCCGCATCAAAAATTCTGTTTTTATCATTTACCTACTCGAGGACGAGCAGGAACTAAGCTTGGGGATGCTTGATACGTCTCCAACGTATCTATAATATTTGATTGCTCCACGCTATATTATATTCTGTTTTGGATGATTAATGGGCTTTATTACACACTTTTATATTACTTTTGGGACTAACCTATTAACCGGAGGCCCAAATTGTAATTGCTGTTTTTGCCTATTTCGAGTTTCGCAGAAAAAGAATATCAAACGGAGTCCAAATGGAATGAAACCTTCGAACGTGATTTTCGAACTAACGTGATCCAGAGGACTTGGACCCTACATCAAGACATCAACTAGGAAGGCACGAGGTAGGGGGCGCCTACCCCTCGGCCGCCCTCCACCCTCATGGGGCCCATGTTGCTCCAATCGACGCATTTCTTCCTCCTATATATACCTACGTACCTCCAAACCAATGAAGCATCCACAAAAACCTAATTCCACCGCCGCAACCTTCTCAGAATCGGAGATCCCATCTTGGGGCCTTTTTCGGCGTCCTGCCGGAGGGGGCATTGATCACGGAGGGCTTCTACATCAACACCATAGCCTCTCCGATGATGTGTGAGTAGTTTACCTCAGACCTTTGGGTCCATAGTTATTAGCTAGATGGATTCTTTTCTCTTTTTGGATCTCAATACAATGTTCTCCCCCTCTCTTGTGGAGATCTATTCGATGTAATCTTCTTTTGCGGTGTGTTTGTTGAGACTGATGAATTCTGGGTTTATGATCAAGTTTATCTATGAACAATATTTGAATCTTCTCTGAATTCTTTTATGTATGATTGGTTATCTTCGCAAGTCTCTTGAATTATCAGTTTGGTTTGGCATACTAGATTGTTCTTTATTGCAATATGAGAAGTGATTAGCTTTGGGTTCAATCTTGTGGTGTCCTTTCCCAGTGATAGTAGGGGCAGCAAGGCACGTATTGTATTGTTGCCATCGAGGATAACAAGATGGGGTTTATATCATATTGCATGAGTTTATCCCTCTACATCATATCATCTTACTTAAAGTGTTACTCTATTCTTTTGAACTAATACTCTAGATGCATGTTGGATAGCGGTCGATGTGTGGAGTAATATTAGTAGATGAAGGCAGGAGTCGGTCTACTTGTCTCGGACGTGATGCCTATATACATGATCATACCTAGATATTCTCATAACTATGCTCAATTCTATCAATTGCTCAACAGTAATTTGTTTGGCCCCGGGGTCTATTTTCCATCATATTAATCTCCCGAACACAAGTTATTTCTTTTGTCGTTTATTTTGCTTTCTTTACTTTGCATCTTTATCATAAAAAGACTAAAAATATTATCTTATCATATCTATCAGATCTCACTTTCCTAAGTGACCGTGAAGGGATTGACAACCCCTTTATTGCGTTGGTTGCGAGGATTTTATTTGTTTGTGTAGGTGCGAGGGACTCGTGCGTGGCCTCCTACTGGATTGATACCTTGGTTCTCAAAAACTAAGGGAAATACTTACGCTACTTTACTGCATCACCATTTCCTCTTCAAGGGAAAACCAACGCAGTGCTCAAGAGGTAGCAAGCCCCCAGCATAAGTTCACCTCTCACCCCTCGTCGACGTGTGTTGGGGGCATGATCTCTTGGTGCTGACCTTGCTGTGGTTGCAGGGGGAGGACAGCAGCAGGAGGAGCCACTTACGGCTACCCCCAACACGCCGCCCCCATCAACCACGCCGCCCCGAGGGGCGTCCCCGGCAAGGGCGCCAAGCACTGAGCCCATGCACACAGAGGAGGAGGAGGAGAACCCCGGCGCTGGTGGCTTCACATCGGCGCCAAATGTTGGTGGGGAGAGGACCTCTGCTTCCAAGACTGGCACGGGTAAGTCACTCGCCTTCCGTCCCTGTTCTTTTTTTATTCTTGGCTTCGCCTTATCCCCTTTTCGGTATCCAGGCCCTTCTTCGGTGGATCCGTAGGACATAGACACCGTCATTGAGGACGTTGCCAAGGACGCCGCGGCGGAGGCCGACAAGATCGCCGCCGAGGAGGCCGCTAGGGGCGCTGCCGAAGATGCCTCCAAGGGGCCCGCCGGGGAGCCCGGCAAGGCTACTGCCGAGGAGGCCGGCAAGGGGCCTGCCGGGGAGGCCGGCAAGGCCGCTGCTGAGGAGGAGGTGGTTGACGACCAGCCTTCCTCCTCTACTGCCTCTGGCTCCGGTAAGTACCTGAGGGTGAGTGACGACCTATTTTTCAACCTCCCAGGAACGTCGAGCTCCAGGGCGCCCATCGAGGGAGAGGTGTTCGATGAGGAGGTGCTTGCCGCCGCCGGGCTCGAAGTTGTTGACGAGCCGAGCACCGGCGGCGACGGTTCTCAGGAGGAGCGGCTTCTCCAGGCCATGGGCACCAATTTTCCGAAGCTCCAGGCGCTCCATCGTGCCCGCCTGGACAAGGCCAGGTCCAGGATGGCAACGGTGGACAAGGCGGAGGCGGACCTCAAGGTGCGCGTCGCCGAGACGCAGACTTGGTTCCGCCAGGATTGTGAGGAGATGAAGGTCGCCCAGGGTGAGCTGGCCAAGCTTGACCTGGAGCTCACCATGAAGCGTGCCGATATCGAGAAGGCCCAGGAGACGGCGGAGAGCTTGGCCGCCGCAGCCGAGGCCGCTCGGACCCAGCACCAGGCCGCGCTGAACTCCCAGGAGGAGGACCTTGCCGCGCGTGAGGAGAAGCTTGCCGCAACGCTCCGCGGCAAGGATGAGGAGGTGGAGAAGCTCGTCGTGCAGCGGACCCGGGAGCTGGAGGAGAGGCACATGGAGGCACTCGATGCCCAGACTCTGGTTCACGCCGACAAGGTGAAGGAGCTAGAGGTGGAGCGGGACGGGCTGAATGACCAGACCCCGAAGCTGGCCGAGGAGAAGAACACGCTCAACGGTGCCCTGGTGGAGGTGCAGGGCGTAGTCCTTGGCAAGGCTGAACAGCTCTCCAAGGCCAATGACTCCATCAAGGATCTGAAGCTGAAGCTAGAGGGTCTTGAGAAGACGCTCTTGGAGGCCAAGGCCCGGGAAGGGACCCTGGCCAAGAATCTGGAGGCCGAGAAGCAGCTGTGGGATAACGAAGCCGCCAACCACAGGGATTTTGTGGAAGGTGAGGATCGCTGGGTCGGACGCCTCGAGAACGTCACCGGTAGGATCACCATGCAGCTGGCTACCATGGGAATGCCAAATGTGAGGTATACCCCGGAGCACAATGTGAGCCCCAACGCCAAGCTGACCGTCTTCTTCAAGGGCGTCCTTGGGGCCCTGGAGCAGCTTCACTCCAACCGGGCGGCCTCCCTAGCCGATGAGTCCCGGAGGATTTGCCGGGGTGCCATGACCAAGGTCCTTGCCAAGGTGGCGCACTGGAATCCTGACCTCGACTTCGAAGCCGCGCTAGAGAGCTTGCCGGAGAATGTGGACATCCCGGCGCTCAAGGAGCGTATCAAGCCCATCATCAGTCGCATCAACGGAATCCAGAGGGTGGAGGGCCAGCGCCGGGATTAGGCACCCCATTTCTCATTGCCGCTGCAGGTTCATGACCAAGACAATTTCTATCTTAAGTTAGAACCGCGGAAAAAATTTATGTAATATAACTCTGCAGTACTTTTGATACAATGAGTGTTATTTTCCTGGTCGATTTTCCTTTGTATGTCCACCCTACGTTAACCGGGTAGGCTTGCCGGCGCATAAACCCAGGGCGGCGTCTTGAGGACGGATCCCCAATGGCCTACCGGGCGTGCTTGCTGCCGGGTGAACCACCTTACCGCCCTTAACGTGGCCGCACGAACTGTCGAGCTTGACTCGACTTAGAATCGAGAGCGTTGCCAATTGCGGAAGGCTACCCTGCCACTCTCGACGCGGCCGCTTGAGCTGTTGAGCGGACTCGAAATAGAACAAGGGCGTTGCCAATTGTGGGAGGGCCCCATTGCGTGCAGGTTTTCCATACAAAGAACGAGATCCCCGAGGGGAACAACCTTATACAAAAAGGAAATATTTAAAGTCCGGCGTGACATAGCTTTCCTGTCACCGTTGGTGTCCTTCGCGCTTGCAGGCGGTGTCATCCTCTTGGCCGTCTTCTTCTTTGGAAGCCGTGGCCACGAGAAACTGCTAGGCTGGCTGCTAAACCAGATTCTCATGACTGCTCCCCCTACCTGGCGCGCCAAAGATGTCGGTGAGAACGACACCTATGGGATCACTGGGATCCCTTTTATGGTCGGCGGGCGTGGGGATGTGAGAAGAGCAGGTTTAGGAGCTAGCACACGGATCGTTTACCCAGGTTCGGGCCGCGAGAATGCGTAAAACCCTAGTCCTGCTTTGGTGGATGTATTGAGTGTTCTTGAGCTTTCGAACTAGCTACGGTGGCTGTGTAGTTCCAAAAAGCCGAATCCCTCTCCTGGTCGCCTCGGGCCTCCTTTTATAGGCAAAAGGGGTTGCCACAGTGGCACACAGGAGGTGGAAAAGCGTACAGTGCACAAGCTTATTACTCGGCATTACGGGACAAAGCGCATTCAATGCGCTACTTAGGTGTCCATTAGCTTTATCGGGCATGGGAACGAGGCCCGTCCCGTCCGTCGCCGACCCGCCTCGCTTCGACACGCGCCCAGGCCAGCGATGCGTGCGGCGCCATGTAGGCAGGCAGGCTGCTGAGGTGGCGCGGTGGTGGAGTCTTCACGAAGATCTGCATGCCACCACGCAGGTGCTTGCTGAGCTGGCCTAGAAGCCGCATGTTGCCACGCAGGTGCCTGCCCAGCTGGTTGGGCTGGTAGCTGCATGCGAACGGCGCCGGAGTCTTGGTTGGCGTGGGCCTGGCTGCGGACCCGCAGGCGCCCTCGGCAAGGGTCTTGCCGGGGGCCCGGCAAGGGTCTTGCCGTGGCGTTGCAGTTGTCCCCGACAAGGCGCTTTCCGGGGGTCTTGTGGTTTTCCTCTGCTAGGATCCCGCCGAGGATCGCCGTCTTCTGGTCCTCATCTGACCTTGTGTGTTTATGATCTTCACAAAGATCTGCATGCCACCACGGAGGCGCCTCCCGAGCCCTGGTCCCAATGTAGTTGGTTGGGTTGGAACCCGTGGGCTCAAGGGTGGCTCACTCTCTTGGTGTTGGGCAAGCTGCCCCGGCAAGGCTCTTGCCAGGGCCGTGGAGGCCGCGCCGGCGAGGGTCTTGCCGGGGGACTCCACCTCGCCCCTTTGTTGTCTTGCGTTCTTGGTCTTGGCGTTGCCTCGGTTGTCTTGTGCTTTGGCTTCTCTCCGGCTCCCCTCCTCTGCCCTGCTTAGTGTGGCCGCGGCGCGCGGCTCTTACTGCCCGTGCATAAGTAAAGGCGTCAAAAGGAGAGCCCCTACATTTGTACACCGACACTATCGCAGCGGTAAACACTTAGCTCGCCACCTGCCGCGGCTGCTAGGCTGCCGGCAAAGCCCATCGCATTTCGCCACTTCCGCTTGCCGCCGCCTATCACCATCGACTTTCTCGACGCTGCTCGCGGTCGACCCAGCTCCGCTCGATTGGGGAATCTGCCGTACTGAGGGTTCCCCTCCTTTAATCACCCGGCCTAAATCGCCGTGAATTTATTTTTATTCGAGCTGATATGAGGGTTTTCTTCCGTTCATAGAGTGTAAAAGGCGTGGACACATCAGGACCTTGCGGCCTCTGCCAGACATTCCATCTCACCGTACCAGATGACGTGAGGATGCGCGTGGTATGTTCAATCTCAACCTAAATCAGCTGGCATGGCCTACTTTCCTGAACATATTCTAAATATTACTACATTTGGATAAAAGGTGCCACATACACCATATACGTCAAAGGGGATTTTTCCCCTCTTCTTTCTATATTAGGCAAATTAATGATGTGTTGTTCTTTCGATTACTCTCATATTTCCATGACATCATGTTTACCCTATGTGTTTAATTATAATTTTTTGTCCGTCGATTTATTTGTTGTACGATTCTTTCAATTTGAGCCCATATTTGCATGTTACCATATTTTCTTTAACAATCCTACCATTTTCTGCAGCGCGTCCCTTGCTATGCAACAGAATCTGTAGTGCACAATCTTTCCCTTTACATAAATCAAGACTGCAGGGATGTCATACTGCACACAAACCATGGATTTACAATCGTTGCTACTGTAAGACTTGATGAACGTGGTGACTCCTATTTTGGCACTGGCTTTTGGAAAGAAATTGTTATGTTTTATGAACTGAAAGCTGGCACTGGAATTGCACCGCACATAAAAGGGCATGGTCATGAGATATATGGTAACTTCCCCGACGATATCATCTGTCCAGACTTTGTTCGATGTAAGTTTTCTTTTCAACTATCTGCATGTTGACTTACCAAGCAATATCAAATGAATTGTGTAGTATTTAAGCAACCAACTGTTAATCCCTTTTCTTACTATATTCCTACCTAATAACTTCTAGTTACCAATACACTTTTTCTATTGCCCTGTTTTAACTAAATATTCCCTGTACTCCCATTTCTATCAGAAAGCACCGCTGACAAGGAGACTCCAGAGGTGGAGAACAGGGCTGCCAACAAGTGGAGGCGGGGCGAGCTACAACCGCGAGTGACTCCAGATGATATGTTGACAGTCATCATCTCCCTCCTCCCAATCAAATATGGGGCGCGGATAACCGTCCTTTCCCGGCGGTGGCGCCCCCTATGGAAGTCCAGCCCTCTTGACCTCATCGACACCCACGAGCTCTGCCATGGCTATCGCAAAAGCTGGGGTGCATTCTCCAAGGTCCTCGACAGTCACCTTGGCCCAACCAGAGGCCTTAGAATGGGCAAGTTCTGTTCCAACGGCAAGGACCGAGCCAAGCTTGAGGACTAGTTCTGATCCCCCGCCCTAGATCAGCTCGAGGAGCTCACTTTTGATGACGGGAATATGCGGTCGCTGCCAACGCCCGCACTCCGCCTCGCACCCACGCTGCGCGTCGCCAAGTTCAGGAACTGCCATCCCCCCTTAATGACGCACCCGCTCTTATTCTACCACGATTGAAGCACCTCGAGCTCATTGTCGTCTGCCTCTCAAATGGTGACATGGAGCGCCTCCTCTGTGGCTGTACTGCACTCGAGTACCTTCGTCTTCAGGCGATCAATGGGTTGAGTACCTTCCACATCACCTCCATGACTCTCCGGACAATTTATGTGTGTTGCTGGTGCGGCAGGAAGACATCACAAGATGTGTACCACGGTATGGTCATTGAGGACACACCTGCACTTGAGCGATTAATTGTAGTTGATCAAGAAGGTCCAACAAGAATCAATGTCATTTCTGCGCCGAAATTGACAGTGGTGTGCTACTTGTCGGACAAATACTCCGAACTTGTTATTGGATCCACACCCATTCTGGTACAACAACCGCCTTCTACCTCTCCTTCTACAAATTAACAATATTTCTAATTTTGAAGATGTTTGTTCGTCTGTCATTCAGAAAATAATTCCGACAAGCTTGACCCCGAAACTTCTCACAGTGAAGGTCTTGGCACTAGAATCTATCAGCCCCAACCTGGAGCAAGTTGTCAGTTTCCTGAGATGCTTTCCGTTCCTGGAGAAGCTATATATCGAGGTGATGTTCCTTTCCTGTTAAATGTTAACCATAAGGGAGTTCAATTTGTGACACCTTTTTCCAAGTTTACAATGACAATGTACTACGATTTCTGAAGGATTATTTTGGAGGATTTTAGTACATACATGCCCCCCCTATTGGTTGCTTGATCCATATGGTTACAATCAATAAGCATTTCTCCTTTGGATTCATCTGTACTAGTTTTCTTAGGGAACTTTTCATCCACTCCAACCTCTTGTGAAGAAGGCTACATTTTTCTAGAATGTAATCAAATGCCCATGTTAATCATGTCAGATCGAAGATGGCATGTTAGTGCATTTTACAAATCCTGCAAACCAAATAGGCATGTAGTAATGTTCAAAACTGCATGTAGACACTAACACGTTTTCTTCTTTTGCAGATAATATTAGTCCC
The DNA here is from genome assembly GCA_021605145.1 of Aegilops bicornis. Taxonomy (NCBI): domain Eukaryota; kingdom Viridiplantae; phylum Streptophyta; class Magnoliopsida; order Poales; family Poaceae; genus Aegilops; species Aegilops bicornis. Next base: position 475,351,468 of record CM038670.1, on the reverse strand, counting down.
AGTGATGGATAATGTGATACAATATAACAATCACGTCGAATGCCTAGATCTGCATATATCAGAAATTACTTTGAGCTCCTACCGAGGGACATTATCGGAAATTATATTCGCCAGGTTCTTTGTTCTCAGAGCAAGGGTGCTGAAGGAAATGAGGCTTGCCCTACATTTCTTTCGCAAAAATGAATGGTTTGTTGATCAGCGCCGGCGCCTGCGGCAGAACGGAATAGGCTCCAAAAATGCTGAATTTCATTTTGGAACTTCAGATGACAGAGTAATCGAAAGTCGTCGTGTTAACCCCATACATGACTTCTCCGTGGCTGACCCCTTTGCAAAAATTATGAGGTTTCGAAACCAGACTTAGAAGTGGTAATATTAGTTTGAACCTCTTTGATATCCATGTTCAGCGGATCAGCGCGAGCGTTTGTAGCTGATGAGCTGAATTTAATTTCTGATATCAGTTTGAACCTTGTAATCTTCAAGTTTGAGCCATATAACTCTGGAATTTGAACCTTGTAATATTTCGAGCTTTTGTGGTACAATCATTGAAATGGCATCGTATGAGACTCGTATATTGATAGCACTATTTTGACCTTAATATGCAATCGTCTTAGATTTTATTAACCATTCTTGAATTTGTTTACCTTGTCGATCTCACAGCACACGATCTGTATAGCTAACTCGATTGTGATCTTCGACATTATTGCACACAGTTAGTTTCTTCCACCGTGTGCCCTGTAGAGCACATAACTGATTATCGCACTCGAGTGTCCATCATCACCCTTCTGTATAACTTTGACCTCATCACCCATGGGTAAACTTATGACCGAAGTCATTCCACACACTTTGTTTTTACAAAGCTTTTTGCCAATAAACGCCCACGATTTGTCCCTCTTCTAGCCGACGCGTGGCCAAACTAGCCGGGCTGGAAGCTTGCGCAGTAAACTGCACGGTAGCGCAGGAATAGGCTCACCGACGATACATTTGGTGCCTCTTCAAGCCCACACGTGCGGTGCGGTGTTGTCAAGCATGCACTAGAATCCTCCGCTATGAACGTCGTGACAAGACGTGATGATTATAGGCCGGCCGGCCCCCATTTATTATAGCAGCCATTTAACCCTTGTGTCTCTTCAACTTTTTGATTGCGCCCCACCATCGCAAGAAGCACACCCACCACGAGAAATTATTAGAGGGTATCCTGCGCGGCTCCAATGGCTCTCCGAGCGGCTGTCCACGACGAGCAGTAGTTCACCATGCGTGCCGTAGTGGACATCCACAGAAGGTTCATGGACCTCTCGGTGGTGTACACCAACGACACGGTCTGGGTGGAGCACTCCATCCACATCATGGAGTTGTTGGCTACCGAGGAGAAGTATAAGGTGGTCCGGTTCGACCTTGAGTACACCCGCGCTCGTGTCGGGTCTCGTCCCAAGGTCGCCGCCGCACAGATGTGCGTGCGCCACCACGTCCTCGTCTAACACTACTACCTGGCCACAAGGCCTTGCGAGCGTTTCGCCAGGTTTGTCAACAGCCCCCACTACATGTTCGCTATGGTGGACATCACCAACGATGTAAAGGCGCTCGAGAATTCGGGCATCGCCTGCCGGAATCTTGTCGACGTCCAGGGCGAATACAAGATCTGGGAAAGCAAGGAGCACGAGAAGGACTCACTGGTTCACCTCACCGAGGCCATCATCGAACCCTACTACAGACACATGAAGGATTCATGCAACAAGGACAAGCGTGCCTGGCACTCGGCCTGGATGGAGAAACTCGACAAAGCTCACGTCGTGTACGCGGCCAAGGAGGCGTACACGAGCTACGACATGTACAGGTGGATCATTGACATGAGGAAGTGCCTCCTGATACGTCTCCTTCATATCTACTTTTCCAAACACTTTTGCCCTTGTTTTGGACTCTAACTTGCATGATTTGAATGGAACTAACCCGAACTAACACTGTTTTCAGCAAAAATTGCCATGGTGTTATTTTGGTGCAGAAATAAAAGTTCTCGGAATGACCTGAAACTTCACGGAGAATATTTTTGGAAATAATAAAAAAACTGGCGAAAGAATCAAGGCCAGGGGGCCCACGCCCTGTCCACGAGGGTGGGGGCGCGCCCCCCTGCCTCGTGGGCCCCCTGGTGCTCCACCGACCTCAACTCCAACTTTATATATTCATGTTCGGGGAGAAAAAAAATCAGAGAGAAGGATTCATCGCTTTTTACGATATGGAGCCGCTGCCAAGCCCTAATCTCTCTCGGGAGGGCTGATCTGGAGTCCGTTCGGGGCTCCTGAGAGGGGGATTCGTCGCTGTCGTCATCATCAACCTTCCTCCATCACCAATTTCATGATGCTCACCGCCGTGCGTGAGTAATTCCATCGTAGGCTTGCTGGACGGTGATGGGTTGGATGAGATTTATCATGTAATCGAGTTAGTTTTATTAGGGTTTGATCCCTAGTATCCATCTATGTTCTGAGATTGATGTTGCTATGACTCTGCTATGATTAATGCTTGTCACTAGGGCCCGAGTGCCATGATTTCAGATCTGAACCTATTATATTTTCATGAATATATGTGAGTTCTTGATCCTATCTTGCAAGTCTATAGTCACCTATTATGTGTTATGATCCGTTAACCCCGAAGTGACAATAATCGGGATACTTACCGGTGATGACCGTAGTTTGAGGAGTTCATGTATTCACTAAGTGTTAATGCTTTGGTCCGGTACTCTATTAAAAGGAGGCCTTAATATCCCTTAGATTCCAATAGGACCCCGCTGCCACGGGAGGGTAGGACAAAAGATGTCATGCAAGTTCTTTTCCATAAGCACGTATGACTATATTCGGAATACATGCCTACATTACATTGATGAACTGGAGCTAGTTTTGTGTCACCCTATGTTATAACTGTTGCATGAATAATCGCATCCGACATAATTATCCATCACGAATCCAATGCCTACGAGCTTTTCACATATTGCTCTTTGCTTAGTTACTTTTCCGTTGCCACTGTTACAATTACTACAAAACTGCTACTGTTACTTTTGCCACCGTTACCGTTACTTCCATACTACTTTGCTACTAAATACTTTGCTGCAGATATTAAGTTATCCAGGTGTGGTTGAATTGACAACTCAACTGCTAATACTTGAGAATATTCTTTGGCTCCCCTTTTGTCGAATCAATAAATTTGGGTTGAATACTCTACCCTTGAAAACTGTTGCGACCCCCTATACTTGTGGGTTATCACCTCCTTCCCCAAAACGGCCAGGGATCCTGCCGGAAGCAGAGCAATGGCAAGCATCGTCGCAACAATAAGTAGATGATTAGATCCTCGTTTCTCCTAGTTTAGTATGCATGTAATTTCTTACTTTGGTGTGTGCAAATGTTATGTGTGTAGTCACTTGTGTAATTGTATGCTTAATTTGGTTATGCAATGCTGTATTTTTATGTATATATGTTGATGCTCTATAGACAGAGCGTAGATGTTGTGCGGACAAAGAAAATCACATCGCACACGGACTAAACAATGGAAGTTGTCGATGATGTTTTCAGCAATCACTCACAATTGTATACCAGCAATCATTTGCTCACAACACACACGACTTGTTAGCAGTAATCGTCTGTGTTGTTATCGGTTTTCGCACACGTTTCCGATTACAGACCTGTTTGTCGCGTATCACACACATCTTGTTAAGTTGAACAGTTTCTGTTCTCATGTCTCAACGTAAATAGTTCATCCGAGTGAACCGCATGCCGTATATCGCACACACCTTGATCTGGCTGACTGTTTCTTTTGTGTTGCCTAATCACAAACAATTCATCCGAGTGAACCGTATGATGTACATCGCACACACCTTCGTCTAGCTGCCCGTTTCTTTTGTTCCTCCTCATCGCAAACAGTTAATTGAGCTGAACTGTATGCCCTGCATCGCACACGCAACTAAAATCTGAACCGTGTTTGATGCATCCTCCATCGCAAACGTTTTGCACCTTTTTTGACGGTTTTTTTACACCACCGTTTGCGATTATGGCATCGCACACAGTCTCTTTGAAGGGTCTCTGATTGTAGTGTCGCATTAGCAGCATCCTGGAGTAGTGTCATTCGATGCTCAACCTAGTAATGATAATGATGTGGAGGTAGAACCTGCTGTTGGTCTTGATAACCCACAATCAAAGAATCAACATTATGATAAGAGAGACTTCATTGCTAGGATACATGGTAAAGAAAGAGAACCATGGGTTCAGAAACCCATGCCCTTTCCTCCTAAACCATCCAAGAAAAAAGGATGATGAGGATTTTGAGCGCTTTGTTGAAATGCTTAGACATGTCTTTTTGCGTATGCGTTTGACTGATATTCTGAATAAGTCTCCTTATGCTAAGTATATGAAAGATATTGTTACTAATAAAAGAAAGATACCAGAAGTTGAAATTTCCACCATGCTTGCTAATTATACTTTTAAGGGTGGAATACAAAAGAAACTAGGAGACCCGGGAGTACCAACTATACCATGCTCCATTAAAAGAAACTATGTTAAAACTGCTTTATGTGATCTTGGAGCTGGTGTTAGTGTTATGCCTTTCTCTTTATATAGTAGACTTGAATTGAATAAGTTGACACCTACTGAAATCTCTTTGCAAATGGTTGATAAATCAACTGCTATACCCATCGGTATTTGTGAGGATGTGTTGGATTTCGGGTTCCAGTAGACCCTTGAGGTTCGAACACTGGGGTGCGCGCGGAATCTCGCCCTCTACCTACCTGCACCCCGCCGCCTCGCTAGGATCTAAACTACGAAAGGAACAGCACAAGAGACACAAGGTTTATACTAGTTCGGGCCACCATTGTGGTGTAATACCCTACTCTAGTTTGTGGTGTGGTGGATTGCCTCTTGGGCTGATGGTGATGAACAATACAAGGAAGAACAGCCTCGCGAGGGTCTGTTCTTGGCTGGTGCGATGAACTGCTGGGGGAGTTCAGTCACCTTCTCTCTCTCTCTCTCTCTCTCTCTCTCTCTCTGCTGATTTCGGACCAGATTTCTCGTCCCCCCTACCTTGTGGGTGGCTAGTCCTATTTATAGGCAAAGGCCCTGGGCCTCTTCCCAAATATTGAGCGAGAAGGGCGCCAACAATTGGCCATTTTGAAGGGGAACATCTGGTACACTTATCCTGACTAAAGTTGGTCCTCGCCTGTCAAAGGCTCTGGTGGTGACGCCGGCTTGGGCTCCACAATGACTTCCTTCCTGCCGTTGGACTGGTCTTGGTCTTGTTGCACCTAAATGGTCACCTTTGCTTGATGCTCTCGCCTGCGCTTGCTTCCTTTGCACCAAAGAGGAAAGGAGGACACTGCGCGGGCTGGCGCCCGCCTGGCGCCCTTGGTCGTCATGGCTTGCGTCACGGGCACCTCATGAGGTACCCCACCTTGATCTCTCCGCCTCCTCGCGAGCCAGCCTGATGAGGCCGTGCCTGAGGAAGCTCCCCGTCGTCCGCCCCGCGAGGCTTGGTCCCTCGCGAGGGTCTTGAGCTTGTGTTGATGAAGATGGCCGTGATGGGCCGCCCCTTGAGCCACGCCGCAGGCCGCAGGCAGGCAAGTCTGGGTACTCCCGTTCCCAGAACGCCGACGGTAGCCCCCGGGCCCAAGGCGCGCCTGGACTTGACTGAGCAGAGAGGTGAAGGGGCCTTGGGCGCCGCATGGCGGTTGATTGGACGTGGGCGGCCCTGCTCCCCCATGACGCCTTGGCGACTGCACGAATTGACAAAGTCCCTGCATGCAAAGTGGGTCATGAGTACCTGCGGTCGTGGAGGTCGGTGGTTGGCCTTCCCCGGCTATAAGTACGGGACGGCGCCTGCCCTTCTAGTCCATCTCCACTTGCCTCTTCTTATTCTCCATGGCTCTACCAAGAGGTTCTCGGTCATGGAGAAGGGAAGGCTCGCCAGTGGAGCCTGACTCTCCCCGCCCAAGCGCGGTCGAGGCCGCCCTCGCAAACACCCTGTGGCTCCCATGGTGGCTCCTCGCGGTCGTGGAGGTGATATCCCGCGTGGTGGCGGGCGGCAGGTCGCTGCTGGGGGGTGCGCTACGGCCGCGCGACCCCCTAGGCCGCGCTTCCACTCGGCGGAGGTGCTGCTGGAGTTCGTTGTGTGGTCAGCGGAGCCGACCGGCACCCGGCTCCAGCTTCCTCGCTTCCTCCTGGGTGAGCTTCCGGCTGGTGCCCGGCGGCCTCGCTTCAGGCGGATGGTTGCTGCAGCCGGGCCTCCCGGGCTTCACTGGAGGTCTCTGCAGCCGAGCTCGGCCCCGCCCGCAGGGTAAACGCTTGTCCGCGCGTGCGGTCTGAGCCGGCGATGCACCCTGCACTTCAAGTTCGACGGCGATGCCACCCTCTACGTGAGGGCGTTCGGGGAAGATGGTCGCCGTGCTGGGTGCTGCCCTAAGAACGACGACCGTGGCCACGGGTCCAGCCCCAGCGACGATGAAGACGATAGCGCGCGCGTGATCGGCGACGCCCGGGGCTCGTCGAGCTTTGACGGTTCTTCTTCGGGCAGCGGCTCCTCCAGCGGTGGCCGCGACCAGCCCCCGCACCGCCGCGCCCGCCTGGAGGGAGGTAGCGAGTCCGTCCGCCATCTCGCCCCTGTGAAGCGCGAGAGGGAGTCCGCCTGAGCTCCGGAGGCAGTTCGAGTCTCCCCCGCAAGTTGGTGTCAGGCGAGCCGCGCCTGTTTTGTTCTTTTTCCTTTTCCTGCGCAAAGAGACAGTAGTGTAGGGCCCCGCGTGGGCGTGCTTGGACTATTGCTGTTAATTATCGTACTGTTTCTGCTATCTCGGTATTATGCCTTTGTGCTACACGCTTGCGCGTAGAAATTACTTAGCTCAGGGGCGCCCGTCGTGGCCCTCGTTTCCCGAGGTCGAGGCCTCGTCGAACGCTTCATGTCCTGCGAAGGTTAGTCTGGAGAGGTAGCTCCCGGCCTCAGCTGTGGAGGCGACCGACCCAGGTCCCGTGTTCGTGTCGCGGTGCCCGTTGGGCGTGGACCGGAGGGGTGCTCCTGTAGTGGACCCGGGTAGGGGAACCTCGAACAATAAGGGCAGAAAACACTCGCGGGGGCGTTCAGGCTGCCCCCCTCACGAGACCTTGCGCGAGAGAAATCGAGGTAGGAGGGCGAAAGGTTGAAGATCCACAAATCAAAACGACAATAGCTTCGATAAAACTTCAAATGAGAATGAACAAGCCAACTGCAGAAAGCAAATGAAAAAGCCGCGTCCGGCACCTAATCTAGTCTTCGACGTCTTCTCACCAACAGGAGCTTAGTGCTGCCCTTTGGGCGTGAGGGAGCCCCAGGGCCTGAGGCCGGCGCTCCTGAGACTCCGGGGCGTGTACAGCCCCAACTCATTATTATGTGAGAGTGTCACGGGCGGCGAGATTCACATGCGTTGGCCTTCTTCACAGGCTCCGGGCCTTTCTTGGGAGAAGCAGGCTTCACGGGCATTGGCCCTCTTCACAGGCTCTGGGCCTTTTCCAAAAAGATAGCTTCACAGGCATTCGCCTTCTTCACAGGCTCCGGGCCTTTTCAAAAGAGATAGCTTCACAGGCATTCGCCTTCTTCACAGGCTCCGGGCCTTTTCCAAAGAGATAGCTTCACATGCATTCGCCTTCTTCACAGGCTCCGGGCCTTTTCCAAAGAGATAGCTTCACAGGCATTCGCCTTCTTCACAGGCTCCGGGCCTTTTCCAAAAAGATAGCTTCACAGGCTCCGGGCCTTTTCAGGGGTAAAACCTCCGGAGGTGCTGGATGTTCCACGCGCTTACGGGTGGCACCCCTCCTGAGTTTCCAAGCGCTCGGAGCCGGGCCTGAAAACATGAACAAACCTGAATGGGCCCTCCCACATGGGAGAGAGCTTATGCAGCCCCTCCCTGGAGAGAACCCGCCTGAGCACGAGGTCCCCTACCTCAAGAGTTCTGGGGCGGATGTTGCGGCAGTGGTATCGCCGCAGTGCTCGTTGGTACCTTGCCGCCGCAACACTGACTTCTCGACGACGCTCCTCCCCAAAGACGAGATATGTCCCCGCGATGGCGTCTGCTGCGCCTCGTCGAACGCCAGGACCCGTGCGGAACGACGTCTGACCTCGTGAGGAAGGACCGCTTCGGCTCCGTAGACCAGGAAGAACGGGGTCTCTCCAGTGGCTTGGTTGTGGTCGTGCGGATGGACCACAACACATACTGAAGCTCATCGTACCAACCTCTGCCGCAGGCCTCCTGCTTCTTCTTGAATGTTCTGGTTTTGAGGCCCCTCAGGACCTCTGCGTTGGCCCGCTCGGCCTGGCCGTTGCTTCAGGGGTGCGCCACCGAAGCGTAGCATATCTGCTGCTCCTGAGTTAGCACAAAGTATGTTTTGAAGAGGTTCTTGGTGAACTGTGAACCGTTGTCGGTGATGATGCGGTTCGGCACCCAACCGGCTCACGATGCCCTTGACGAACTTGACCGCAGAACCTGCGGGGATGGTGCGGACGGCTTCCACTTCAGCCCACTTGGTGAACTTGTCCACGGCGATGTAGAGGTAGCGATAGCCCCCTGGCGCCCGAGGAAACGGGCCCAGGATATCCAGCCCCCAGACTGCGAATGGCCACGAGAGGGGTATAGTTTGCAGACCTCCTGCCGGCTGATGGATCTGCTTGGCATGGAATTGGCAGGCTTCGCAAGCCTTCACTAGTTCTACGGCGTCGTTGAGCGCAGTAGGCCAATAGAAACCGCTCCGGAATGCCTTGCCCACGAGGGTTCATGATGACGAGTGATGCCCACAGTCTCCACCGTGTATATCCGCCAGCAGTTCTCTCCCTTGCTCCCTGGAGATGCAGCGTAGTGCCACATCATTCGGTCGCTTCCGATAGAGCTCACCATCCTCGATGCAAGATATCTTTGTGGCTTGCCGCGCCACATGCTCCGCTTCCTCCTCCTTCTCCGGCAGGTCCCTTGCATTAAGTAGCTCCGGAGCTCTGTGATCCAAAGCACCTCCCGAGGCTCCATCGCCGAGCAAGCGCGCCTCGAGGCCGGGCCATGCCGGGGCCTCTGAGGCAGGTGGCTGGGGGAGCTCTTCCCGAGGCTGCGCCGTGATTGATAGTGATGGCATGGCCGAGGGCTTGAAAAGCCGCTCCTCGAATACGCCAGGCTCCTGAGGTAACCGCCTGGATGCTCGTTTGCCAATGTCATCGGCCTCCTGATTGGTGCCGCGGGGCACATGCTGCAACTCCAACCCCCAGAACTGCTTCTCCATCCTGCGGACCTCCGCGAGGTAGGCTTCCATGTGCTCATCTTTTGGCTCGTACACCATGTTGGAGAAATTACAAGGAGCTGCGAATCGCCCTTGATGGTAAGGCGCTTCACCCCCAGGGCAGCTGCGGCCTTCAAGCCCGCTATTAGACCTTCATACTCCGCTAAGTTGTTGGAGACCTTTTCACCTTGTTGGAAACAGAGCTGCACAGCGTAGTAGAGCTTGTCCTGAGTGGGAGATATGAGCACCGCCCCAGCCCCAGCGTCGTGCCGGGAGAACGCACCATCGAAGTACATGACCCAGCCCTCTGGCGCTTTGCTTCCCGAAGAGAGGGACCGATCCTCGTCGGCCTTGAGGCCCGGTGCCTCCATCCATTCTGCCACGAAATTTGCTAATGCAGCCCCCTTGATGACTCCGGTCGTGCTGAATTCGAGCTGAAACGCTTGCAGTTCAATGTTCCACTTAGCGACCCTTCTGGCTGAGTTAGGGCTCCTGAGCACCCTTTCCAAGGGGTATGCTGAGACGACCTTGATTGGGTGACCCTGAAAATAGTGTCGCAGCTTGCGTGAGGCCACCAATAGCGCGAGGAGGAGTTTCTGAGGCATGGGGTACCGCGCCCTTGCGTCCCGCAACACCGCGGCCGACGGCACACCGGGTGCTCAACGAGGTTTGAGCGCCAATCTCTGGCGCGCCTCTCGGGGACCGTGGGCGCCTCTGAGGCGATGGAGCCTCAGAGGCTGGTAGTCCGGGAGGGACCTCCTCCGTCCCAAGGCGCTCCCCTGGGCGGTGACCCTTCTCACCATGTAGTGGTTTCTATGGGTCTTCCTTGTTCTGCCTCACCTTGACTGGGTTGTCTTTGTGGTTTTGGCTTGACGCTCTTCCCTAACTGGCCACCTGTAGCTGTTGGCGGAGTAGGGAGTGGCGACGAGGTAGAGTACCAGGGGTTCCTGCGGGCGTGGGGCCACCATGACCGGAGGGCTGGTCAGGTACCTCTTGAGATCTTGGAACGCATGGTCGGCCTCTTCAGTCCATTCAAAGGGCCCATTTTTCTTCATCAACTGGATGAAAGGCAGCGCTCGTTCCCCCAACTTGGAGATGAAGCGCCCTAGCGCAGTCACACGCCCAGTGAGCTTCTGCATCTCCCTGAGGGTCTTTGGCGGGCTCATGTCCTCGACCGCCTTGACCTTTTCTGGGTTAGCCTTGATGCCCCGGTGGGATACGAGGAAGCCCAAGAGCTTGCCCGAGGGGACTCCAAACACACAGTTCTCCGGGTTGAGCCGTAGGTTCACTGCGTCGAGGCTCACGAAGGTTTCCTCTAGGTCTTGTATCAGGGTTCTGGCCTCCCGAGACTTCACCACAATGTCATCAACGTAAGCCTCAACATTCTTCCCAAGCTGCGGACCCAAGGTGATGTGCATCAGCTGCTGGAAGGTCGCCCCTGCGTTGCGCAGCCCGAATGGCATGCACGTGTAGCAGTACACCCCACACGGGGTCAGGAAGGCCGTCTTCTCCATGTCTTCCACCGCCATCTTGATCTGGTGATACCCGGAGAAGGCATCCAAGAAGCATAGCAGGTCGCACTCAGCTGTGGAAACGACGATCTGGTCGATGCGAGGGAGCGGGAACGGATCTTGCGGGCATGCCTTGTTGAGGTTGGTGAAGTCGACACACATGCGCTCCTTCCCTCCCTTCTTTGGTACAACGACAGGGTTGGCCAACCAATCTGGATACCGGACCTCGCGAATGACCCCAATGCTTCTAGTTTACGGGTCTCTGGACGATGAAGGCTTGCTTTTCAAAGTGGACTGCCGCCTCGCTTTACATTTTCACGGGCGACGTTGGGGCACACGTGGAGGTGATGCTCGATTACGCCCCTAGGGATCCCCGCCAACCGATCAGGCCCTGTGCGAATACCTTCTTGTTTATGCGCAGGAACTTGACCAGTGGCCTCCTCCTGCTTTCGGGCTCGAGGTTGGCGCCTATGGTGAAAGTGGCGTTAGTGGACCCGTCCTCGTCGACGGGTATTTGCTTGGTCTCTTCCTTGTCTTGGGTGAACAACTGTTTCTTCTTGGTCGGTGCAGCCCCCTTGGGCTCAGGGGTCTCTGCGTCGGCGGGCTGCGCTGGTGCCGCCGTTTTGAAGGCGAGCTTGAGCTCTCGCAGCGCGTCTCCGGTGTCCCCGGGCACGGTGAGGACACCATTGCTCTCGGGCATATTCATGAGGTTGTAGGCCGGGTGAGTCGCGGCCATGAACTGGGCCAGCGCTGGGTAGCCGAGGATGGCGTTGTAGGGGAGGCCGATGGGGGCGATGTCGAAATCGACCTGCTCCATGCGGAAGTTGTCGTAGGTGCCGAAAGTTACCGGGAGTCGCATCTGTCCCAAGGAGCTGGATGACCCGCCCCCGACGCCCGAGAAAGGCCGGCTGGGCTGCAGCTGCTCCCGGGGTATGCAGAGGAGGTTGAAGGCCTCAACCGAGAGCATGTTGAGGCCCGCGCCGCCGTCGATGAGAGTCCTGGTGACGGCCACCTGGCAGATGGTGGGGGTGCATAGCATGGGGAGCGCACCCGAGCAAGCTGAGTTGGAGGGGTGGTCCTCCGAGCTGAAGGTCAGACTGGCCTTGGGAGTCGACCGGTCCTGGGAGGCTCCCTGCTGCGTGGAGGCGGCGCCGACCCGACGGACGAACGGCTTGACGTGGTGACTTGAGGGCGGCGCCCGTGAGCCGCCCAGGAAGGCCGCGACGATCGGGGGTGCCGGCGCAGCGTGGTGGGTGAGGAAGAGGCCGCGGAGCCCTTCCTAAGAGGCCACAGAGGCTGCCGGAAGGTGGAGCAGCCACGCGCGCGGAGCACCGGTGAGGGCCATGGGAAGCCAGTTGGCCATGACCCTGTCGTCACCTCCAGCTTCGAGGACGGCCTCCTCGTACGCCAGCAGGAAGGCCATCGGATCGGTCGCGCCAGCTGGGCGGCGTTGCCGGCTTGAACTCGTCTGCCACTGACTTCGTTGCAGAAGGCGGGGCCGAGATCGGAGCCCTCGGCCTCGCTGGCGCTGGGCGGCTGAGCGGCGGCTGCTCATCGCGAGGCGGGTCGCGCGGTGGCGGAAGAAACTCCGGCGCACTTCTACCTCGGGCGCGCCAAATGTCGGATTTTGTGTTCCGCAGACCCTTTGAGGTTCGAACACTGGGTGCGCGGAATCTCGCCCTCTACCTACTCCGCACCCTGCCGCCTCGCGAGGATCTAAACTTCTGAAAGGAACAGCACAAGAGACATGTGGTTTATACTAGTTCTGGCCACCATTGTGGTGTAATACCCTACTCTAGTTTGTGGTGTGGTGGATTGCCTCTTGGGCTGATGGTGATGAACAATACAAGGAAGAACAGCCTCGCGAGGGTCTGTTCTTGGCTGGTGCGATGAACTGCTGAGGGAGTTCAGTCACCTTCTCTCTCTCTCTCTGCTGATTCCGGACCAGATTTCTCGTCCCCCCTACCTTGTGGGTGGCTAGTCCTATTTATAGGCAAAGGCCCTGGGCCTCTTCCCAAATATTGAGCAGGAAGGGCGCCAACAATTGGCCATTTTGAAGGGGAACATCTGGTACACTTATCCTGACTAAAGTTGGTCCTCGCTTTGTCAAAGGCTCTGGTGGTGACGCCGCGGCTTGGGCTCCACAATGACTTCCTTCCCGCCGTTGGACTGGTCTTGGTCTTGTTGCACGAAATGGTCACCTTTGCTTGATGCTCTTGCTGCGCTTGTTCCCTTTGCACCAAAGAGGAAAGGAGGACAACTGCTGGCTGGCGCCCGCCTGGCGCCCTTGGTCGTCATGGCTTGCGTCACGGGCACCTCGTGAGGTACCCCGCCTTGATCTCTCCGTCTCCTCGCGAGCCAGCCTGATGAGGCCGTGCCTGAGGAAGCTCCCCGTCATCCACCCCGCGAGGCTTGGTCCCTTGCGAGGGTCTTGAGCTTGTGTTGATGAAGATGGGCCGTGATGGGCCGCCCCTTGAGCCATGCCGCAGGCCGCAGGCAGGCAAGTCTGGGTACCCCCGTTCCCAGAACGCCGACACTTGTTGTGGTTGCAAATGTTACTATCTTAAGAGACTTTGTTATTCTTGATATTCCCCAGGACGACAGTATGTCGATCATCCTTGGTAGACCCTTTTTGAATACTGCAGGGGCTGTTATTGATTGCAACAGGGGCAATGTCACTTTTGATGTTAATGGTAATGAACATACAGTACACTTTGTGAAGAAACAACCTCAAGTTCATAGTATCAATTATATTGGAAAATTTTCAACTGTTACTATTGGAGGTTTTGAATTCCCTCTCCCTATTGTCAAAAAGAAATATGATATTCTTATTGTTGGGGACATGCATATCCCCGTTGAGGTAACCTAGTGTTATTCAAAAATTCTCTGATTTCATGTTATTCGGAAGAATTTTGTTAATGAGACTTGATCAACCTTGTTAATGGATTCCTTTTGATGGGCATGAGATGGATAAATTTAGAAAGCACAACTTTCTGTACCCACTTTTTACTTTCAGTTATTTAGAATAAATAAAGAAAAAATAGCATTATCCATCTATTTTCTGAATTATCCATGCAACAAAAAATGTCCCGAAAATAAAAGTTCTCCAAATGCCCTGAAAATTTAGTATGATTTTTATAGAATATTTTAGAATTTTTGGCACTGAGTACACACCAGGGGGCTGCACCAGTGGACCACAAGGGTGGAGGGCGCGCCCTACCCCCTGGGCGTTCCCCCTACCTTGTGGGTCCCACGTGGGTCCCCGTCACTTATTCCAGCACCCATCCACTCCGTCTTCCTCTAGAAAAAATCATCCCATTGCTCAAACCCGTGTTCTAGCTCATCTTGCTGCCATTTTCGATCTCCTTGTGCAAAGCTCCATTTGCAAAACTATTGGGGATTGTTCTTCAGTATGTGACTCCTCCAATGGTCCAATTAGTTTTTGGTCTAGTGCTTTATTAATTGCCAATTTTTGCTGCTGTGGTGACCTTGTTCTTGAGCTTGCATGTCGAATTTATATGGTCCAAAGTGGTTTTGATGCATGATATAGCCTCTAGGCACTTGTAGGAGTAGTTGCTATCAATCTTCTTGAGTTTAATTCACTTTTATTTTGAGTCACTAAAAATTTCGGAAAATTTCAGAGGAAGAAAATGATGAGGAGATTGTTAAGAGGCTCTTCAAGTCGGGGTTCTAAAGAAAACGAAAATGAAGAGAAAAAGAAGCCCAAACATAACCTTCCTCGCACCACGAAGGTTTGGCTGTGTGAATGGCCAAGTGATGCATTTTTGGGAGCGGCCGGAATTCATGAAGATTTATATTATTTGGCCGAGAATGCAGGCATCACCGAATTCCTCCACGATAAGTGTGATCAATACCTCCTACTCACTAATACCTTCGTGCAAATTTTTTACTTTCATGCTAGGAAATCACCACCTACAGTAGAATTTTATTTATATGATGAGCATAACACTACAAAAAAAAGACACATCCGTGACATTTTGGGCCGAACGAAAAAAATTCTGTCATACATATGACACTTCTATGACGATAATTTTGACAAAACCCGGTATCATCAAAGATGTGGTGGGCTCCTACTTCTATGACAAAAAATCATGATAGAAAATGGGCTTTTCGTCCTGGGCGGGCCGGAGACGCAGCTGCATGACATTCTTTGGGTCGTCCATGACGGAAAAAACCATGGTAGAAGCAAGGGGAGGAAAATTTCGGGAGTTCTCGTTACGGTGGGAGGTCGGGGCGAGCGATGCGCTGCTTTCTCAGACACGTGACGCTGCTGTGTGCGAGGGCTTTGGGCTCTAATCGAACCCGGCGATTACCGCGAACTACGCGTACATCGAACCCGGCGATTCGATCGATGGTCGTTAATTGAACCCGATCGGCGGTTCCTTCGCCATCGCTACTAAGCGAAGTCGATCGATGCTGCCTGGGATGAGCGAGTGGCGTTGCGGGGGGTTGGATGAACAGCGGCGGTGGCGTTGCCTCTGGATGAACAGGAACCCGTGGTGTGGTGGAGGGCTGGATGAGCGATGAAGCGGTGTAGGGGTGCCCGTGGAGGGGTGGTTGAGCGAGACCCCGTGGTGTGGAGGGCTGGATGAACAGTAGATGGTGGAGGGTGGTTGAATAGTAGCCGGTGAAGTAGCGCGCGGTGGAGGCTGGATGAACCGGAGCCCGTGGAGGCTGGAGGAGGTCGACGGTAGCCCGTGGAGGCTGGAGGAGGTCGACGGTGGAGATGAACATTATCCCGTGGAGTCCTGCTTATGGCACGCCACACCCCTCCCGATGAACAGGACCCCCATTTCGACCGTAGGGAGGTCCGTTTCGTCTGCTTTTGCGACGCCACACCCTAGATCAACAGGACCTCCGTTTCGACCGTAGGAGGTCCGTTCATTCGCTTTTGGCGGCACGCCACACCCTCCCGATCAACATGACCCCCGTTTCGACCGTAGGAGGTCCGTTTCCTCCGTTTTGCGGTATGCCACACCCCTCCCGATCAACAGGACCCTGTTCCGAACGTAGGAGGTCTGTTTCCTCCGTTTTGCAGTACGCCAGGCCTCGTTTCCGTCGCTTGTTCCGTCCAAGCCCTCCCGATGAACACGACCACGCATTCCGTTCCAACCCAGCCGGTTGGCTCCCACGCGTTCTGTTGCCTCCCGATGAACACGGCGTATTCCGTTGCCTCTCCATGAACACGGCGCATTCCGTTGCCTCCCCATGAACACGACGACGACGCTGTTTCTCCGTTCCGACCCAGCCATGTACACGAGCCCTGGTTGTACGTATGCGAGAGTAGGCGTTCATGACCCCGCCCATATGTACACATACGTGGCCGTATTTTCTTTCTTGCACCCTGGCCGCTATACGTACGTGTGCATGCTACGTGCGCGCCTCTACTATGACACGTGCACGCCTCTACATCCACCAAAGATATATGTACGCATACACGTCAAGAACCAGAATGACAACGCTAAAATGCACGCCGACTGTGTGGGTCCCAACTGTCAGGCACTTCCTTGCGTGCGAAGATGTAGATGGTGGGTCCCAGCAGTCAGGGGAAACATTTTTTCGCAAAATACGGTGGCCCGTCCGATGGGTCCCCGCTGTCAGGTGGAGGAATAATTATTTTGCACGTAATAAGGAGGCACTTCCTTGTCGCGGCCGTGGACCCAGTTGTCGGCCTCTCCACGCATCGATCCATGTCCGATGGAAGCTGTTCCTTGACCATGTTGACCACGCCGCACCGAGAGCACCAGGGCGGTGGACGACGGTGAGGCCTTGGAAGGGGACGACGCGAAGCCGGGGAAGACGCGGCAGTGGATGCCCACGCGTAGAGGAGTACGAGGGTTCACCGGTTATTGCGGTGTGAGGCTGCCGTCATTGCGAGAATAACGAGGGATGTGGGTGAGTAGAGGGATGGCCTGGCTAGCGGTGGGAGTAGTAGGGGGCAGTGAGGCAGGAGCACGAGGCACGACCGGCGCTGGTTTGGGCGGCTGGAGCAAGAAGACCAGAGGTTGAAGAAGCACTACGGCCGTTGGATGGACATCGTATGGTCATTGGAGCTAGAATCATGCATATTGACTAAGTTGACAAAGCCCTCCGTCCCCGTCAACTTAGTAGGCCCACAAGTCAGCCTGCCACTACACTGGGTCCCAGCTAACAGGGGGAGTATTCATTTTTTTGTGTGTAATAAGGAGGCACTTCCTTGCGATGAAGATATAGCTGGTGGGTCAGTGTCCGGCCGGGCGGTAACGCTTTTTTCGAAATACAGAGGCCCTTCGGTGGGTGCCTGATGTAGGTGGAGGAATCATTATTTTGGCGCATAATAAGGAGGCATTTCCTTGCGTGCGGTGTGTGGACCCAGCTGTCGGCCTCTCCACATCTGATCCACTTCAGATGCATGTCGGTCGTTGACCATGTTGACCAGGTCACGAGAGCACCGGCGGTGGACGACGGCGAGGCCTAGGAAGGAATGACACGAGGCGGGAAGACTTCGTCGATTGTTTCCCACGCTGGAGGGGAGTAATCTGCACGAGGGTTTATCGTCTGCCTCCGTCACGGAGAATAACAACAAGTGTGGGTGAGTAGAGGGATGGCTAGGCCAGCGATGGGAGTACGGTGGGGCGGTGAGGCTCATACAGCACAGAGCCGGCCATGGGAGGAGGGGCAGCAGTCCCGTCGGCGCTTGTTTGAGCGTTTGGAGCAGAAGAGCGAAGATTGAAGAAGACGACGCCGTTGGATGGCCATCCAACGATCCTTGCCAGGCGTCAACCTTTTTTTAGGAAAGCCTTAAATCTGTGGAAAACAGCATACAGCCCATCTGCCATTATTTTCTAATAATTTACAGCCCATTTGCTAATTATTAAGGTTTTTTGGAGTCCATATTCTTTTTGTTAGCATTACAGCCCATATTGTGGCCACGGTTAAAAAATTATACGAAATTTTGCATATTTCAGCGGTCTCGAACTGTTTTTAATCCCTAAATTTCGACTCACATTAAAACTGATTTTAGAAATAAATGTATATCGATATAAAATCCAACAAATTCTCCATGCATAAAAATTAATGTAATTTAAAATCTCGAAATGAAAAAAAATATATTTGAAACTAACTGTCGGTTTGATCTGTTTTAAAAATGTACAACCCATTTCTCATTACTGATGGGACATTTTCTCGGCCAGCCGAATGAAAGCTCTCCTCGTCTTGAAAGATTTGCAGCCCAACAGGCCCGACAAAGCGACTTACTTGGCAAATCACAAAAAAACTGGGCTATGGCCGTGCACCCAGTGGTCAGCCTCTCCCCGTACAATACTCTTCCGATGGAATGTCGTTGACCACGTTGACCACTCCGCGCCGAGAGCACCAAGGCGGTGGATGACGGCGAGGCCTAGGAAGGGGACGACGTGGAGCCAGGGAAGACGCGGCAGTGGATGCCCACACGGAGAGGAGTACGAGGGTTCACTGGTTCGGCTGCGGTGTGAGGCTGCCGTCGCCGCAGGGCCTGGCTAGCGGTGGGAGTAGTAGGGGGCGATGAGTCCTCAACGGCAAAGACAGCCGGCCACCGGGGCAGGTGCAAAGCGGTCTCTCGGCGCTGGTTTGGGCGGTGGTGCAAGAAGAGCAGCGATTGAAGAAGCGGCAGGACCGCTCGATTCAAATCCAACGATTCTGCTTTGCTAGAATCATTTATTGACTAACTTGACAAGCCCTGCGTACGCGTCAACTTAGTAGGCCCACAGGTCAGCCTCCCAACCAGTGCGCCCCAGATGTCAGTGGGAGGAATCATTTTTTTCGCGTAATAAGGAGGCAGTTGATTGCGTGCGGCCAGGCCAGCGGAGGGAGTAGGGTGGGCCGGGGACGCCTGAGCTGCATCACAGCGAGCCACAAGAGGAGAGAGCAGGCAGACCCATGGCGCTAGTTTAGGCGGCCGAGCAGGAAGATCAGAGATTGAAGAAGCACGTCGGCTGTTGGATGGACATCCAACAGTCATTGCTGCTAGAATCGTGGGTTCACTGACAAAGCCTTGCGTAAACAAGTCAGCCTCGAAATCTGTGGCGTGTACAGCCCATTTGCTCTTATTTTTATAATTTTTACTCATTTTCTAATTCATATGGAATTTATTGCAGCCCGTTTTCCATTTTTAGAATTGCTGGCCATCTTACGTCAAGACTGTGGTCAAAAATTAACTAAATATGTGGGAAATTTTGAAAATTCGCAATTTTTTATTTGAGGAAACGAAATATTCTTAATCCAAAAATTAATAGCCATACTAAAACAAATTTAAAAATAAATTAGTACTATGTCATGTTAAATCCAATGAAATATGTATAAGATATCAGTGAAGAACAAAAACAAAAAGAAACTTATATCCCATTTGCTATAAATCTTTTGGAATTTTCAACCCCTTTTGATATTACTTTTAACAGACATTCACCATACTCTTAAGCCAGGCCGAATGCATCCCTCCTCATCTTGAAAGATTTGCAGCCCAAGAATTGAAGAAAACAAATAGGCCTAGCTTGGGTATTCTTCAAAAAGAAATACTGGGCTACCTATTTTCCCAAAGAACTGGTGCATGAGCATTTAGCTTTATTTATTTACTTATTTATGTTTAGGGGACCATGGGCATGTACCTAGGCCGGATTCATGTGAGAGCCTCCCTTCCAGTTAATTATGGGCTTCTCTATTGGGCCTTCATTAGTGGGCTGCATGTTATCAACAAGTGGAAAATGTGTTAAAATGACGAAAAATAGTATGCGCTTCGTGCAGTGCAGACGGGCACTAAAGGATCGAACCGTGCAACGACTTCCAAAACATTGTGTTTGTCATTCTAACAACACATTTATTCAACCAACAGACAAAATATACTACCGATTGTACATTGAAAACAACAGTAGCAACTGTGGGGTGCAACTTGAAGCGATAGCGAGGCCAGAAGAGTGAAGACGCAACTCTCTCTTCCAAACCAAACATCAGCCATCATTACAAAAGGGCTACCAAAAAAGAACAAGTGTATGCATCAAACTAACTAAAGATCCTACTACACCAAGTGTACGTATCTAACTAACTGGCTCAGTTAGGCGTTACTATTTATTAAGCTGTGGAGATTGGCTGACGGCTTGAACCAGATGGGTCCCTGATGGGGGAAACTCCAGACAGCAGGTCGAAGTATGATACTTGCGACCCTCTCTCCTACTTTGGGCTGCAGAGCGTGGCGGCACATATCAGGGTATGGTGCATGCAGAGACGCATGGTACGCTGTGTACACACAGTTTTGCACGATGAAACGAAACTGGCGCTTGCCATCATGATCCTTAACGCCGGTTATCTCCTCGTTAATCGGATAATTCAGTTCGACAAACAAGAGCGTGCACCAAGGCTACTTACCAGCCTCGGTCAAAAATTCCTGAAGGCCCAGAGAAGCCGGGATCCTGCTCAAACACCTTGCAAGGATGGCTGTGATTGTATTCCGCGAAACAACACGTCCGATGCGTCTTGACGATCATCAATCTTACGCCGTCGTTTGATCGAGCCAGGAACCACCTGCAACTGCCATGCCGCTTTTCTTTGAAAGGTTCTGGGATTAGGAAGGGTAGGGACACCAGGCGGCCTTCAACATCGTATCAAGTTGGAGTCAAATAAAAAGGGCTCTTGATTTAGTCAATCTTAAGAACAGCATGTTATGAGCATGAATATTTTTAAGCAAATGTCGACAGTAATATAAGAAAGCCATCATGATATCATAGGAAAGTAACATACTGTTGTAACAGCCGTTTGTAGCGATGACTGGAGTAGGCTAGCAATACATCCAGCCATAGAAGGAGTCGACAGCGTAAATGAAGCCCTTGTGTTCAATGGCATCAGAGAACCATGGA
The DNA here is from genome assembly GCA_021605145.1 of Aegilops bicornis. Taxonomy (NCBI): domain Eukaryota; kingdom Viridiplantae; phylum Streptophyta; class Magnoliopsida; order Poales; family Poaceae; genus Aegilops; species Aegilops bicornis. The sequence continues at coordinate 475,330,819 of CM038670.1, read as the reverse complement.
GGATGTATGATCCTGCGATGGACGTGCAGATATATCCACTTACCGCAGTGACTTGTCAGATAGGCGAGACTGCGGTTGAAGAACGCAATTAGCCTGAAGTCTTCATAATTCGCAGATCTTGTGGGCACTTGGCAGATTGCAACCTTGAGCAAATCAAACTTGGTATCATGATGGCTACTGTAAGATTCCGAGTATACTGGGCCGTGATGCCAAAGCAGTGCAGTGTTAATCAAAGGAAGGGGATTAATCTCCAGGTGTAGACCTCCACGAGCATCCAGATGCTGCGACCGTCAACGAGCACCATCCAAGACGTGTTGATGCCGACCCAGTACATACCGTTAATGTAGTTGAGGCTGACGGGGATCGGATCACAGTCAAGGGGGTTGATGCTCGCCACCCTATGATCGTTACGTTGCGTGACACGCCATTTCTGAATATCAGGCGGCATCAGCAAGCAAGGAGCTGGCTTAAAAAGCTCCGGCCTTAGGGCTTTGAGTAAACGGTACAGCCCGGATTTAGCGAGCCGGTGATGGCGGCATGGTATCGAGATTGTCCACACGCGAAACAATGAGCTTGATTACCTCTGTGGGGAGCGAATTCTAGCCACTCTTTTGGCGGACGCTGCTCGGTTCTGCCATTGTTAGTGCTTGGGTTTCGGACGAGGGGGGGAGGCACCTTAGCGAGGATGGAAGATTGGACGAGATTATGTGCGGACAAAGATGGAGAAGCGAATATGTGCTGCGGGAAGTGGACACGTGATGATGACTACAGCACGCCGCTTGACTTACGAGACACATACCAGCAGCGTAGGTTCATGTCGATGCCAGACAACTTGCTTGCGTGATCACGATCTTGGTACTCCCTCTGATGCTATGCCCTAACTTGCTTGAGTAGAGTAGTAGAGTAGGACTACTGCTCTACTACTAGCAACGGAGGAGTAGTATATTCTAATCTAAAATAGTTACAAACTTCAATGCCCGAGCGTGGAACGACTACGAACCGTGCTCAAAGACCGTGTCTACGTGGTGTTTGGACATGGGCGACAACCTCAACGCCAACGGTGCTGCTCCCGTTGCACCGTATGTGTTTCTGTCCTTCCTGTTCGAAATCGTGGTAGAATTCATGTTTCTACTCTGTATCCTACTACTATGCTAGTCCACACGATTAGTTTCATCCCTATTATAGCCGTCATGATTTATTTTTGTGCTTATTCGGATTAAATCTCGTAGTAACTTGCTCATATATTCAACTGGCGCAACATCCCCTACAGCCAATCCTGTTTCATGGACAGCCTTGTCGATGCCTCCAAGGAGCCCTTCGTCCACTGCTATGAGTGCCCGATGCCGTTTTGTGGCTCGCCGGCGGACATGGTGCATCACCTCACGGATGCGTGCAGTGGTCACTGCTGGCCCTTGGCGGAGAACATCAAGTACGAGACGTGCTACCCGTTCACCATGCCGGAGTCACTGGAGGATCACCGCTGCCTGCTAGTCTCGGAGGAGGACGGCAGTGTCTTCCTCTTGATCGTGGGCACCGGCGAGGCCCGCCAGCCGCCGCCTGCCTCTCGTAATGTGCGCCCGAAGCGGCGCTACGCTGACATCTTGACATCGACACGAGGCCGATGTGCGGTGCGTGGCGGTGTTACTACCCTCCGGTCGCGTGGGCGCGACACCGCCTCATCGAATGAACTTGGACTCGGGAGCTGGGACTATCACGCCAATGTGGACTTGAAAACCCATGGCATCCTTTACCCGGCCGACGGTGCACGGGACTATAAGGAGGTTCACCTGGACATACGCATTATCAAGTTAAATGTTGATCATTAGTCTTCGCTCAATGTAATCCGCTATGCGGAGCATGTGGAGACTTCCATGCACGAGGATCTTGCTCGATTGGAGTATCGCGCATGAATAAAAGTGAATCCATTTATGGTTTAGTCTAGAATCTTCCATGTATGAATTTTTACTACAAGATCTTGGTGAAAGACTTACGATGAACCATTTCTTACATCTCCTCTGCCCGCTTGCAAGTCATCCTGATTTAATCCCTCTGTCTAGGTGTATAAGGGCATGGTTAATATTACTTAATAGTATAGCCAACTGTTGACTATAAGAAAGTGCCATGTCATCTATAGCCAACATGTATAACAATCGATACTCAAAAACTAATTCTTAAAGATCATTTCTTGCAAAGCACAATAAGTGTTATTTCTTCACAAATTTTGGATGCAGGTTGAACAATTAAACGCTTTTGTTTGCAAAAGATACCTTTTTATCTATTTCACCCGGATGTTTGTGAGCTCTAGAGATGAAATAATATCCGAAGAAACCTATCGATACCCATTACACATGAGATGACCCCCACATCCTTTGTCAAAATAAACAACTCCCCGATCAATGCATTTCACTCTTCGGTGCAACGCACGGGCACCTTACTACTATAGATTAGTACGACCAAAAATTGAACTAACATTATATATAGTACGATAAATGCTGATGCATGTCACCTAAAATTACGTCATTCAAAACTATGTTCAAATACGAACCCAACAATATAGTTTTTGTTGACATGCACCAACATTTTGTTAGTTAAATCTTCAGTCAAATTCAATGGGGACTAATAAACCACGACCGATGTAGTACAAGTGTATAGGGCGGCGCTTTGCACGGGAGTCTCACCTCTCACCCCGCTGTGGCGTGGCAAGAAAAGTCATATATCACAAAATCCAACCACTCCCGGTAATAAGTGGCCCGGTAAAATAAGCGGACAAGCAACCATCACATCCCTCCGTCTCTTTTGCATTTCATCTCTCTGCATTTAATTTCTCCGGTTCATCTCGCACACTCGATCCCTAGCTACTACTCCTAGGGCCAGTTCTTTTGGCGGCTTCCCCAGCTTTTCCCGCAAGACTAGTCACAGTGGAGAGTAACAATAAGGCGCCTCACTCATTTATTTGGGCTTCTAAACTACTACTCCGTCCTGGTTTATTCCTCACCATTGAAATTTGTGCTAAATTTTGACCAAAGATTTAACCGGTTTATTCCTCACCATTGTAATCCCTCCATCTAGGTGTGTAAGTCATCTTACGAAAACCAAATAATCCCAAAACACTTAGGCGTGGTGCATTAACTTCTACCTCATTTCTTGTTTCTTGACATATCAACCAATAACAGATAAAGATTGTGCATGCTTTTAATGACTTGAGATATCAAACACGACATGCAGTGGTTAGTTCATTGCATGCAATACTATTAATTAGCAAATAAACATTAATGTTTCTCGTTTTCTCCTCCTCCTTGGTCACGGTGCACAGCCTAAGATGACTTACTCACCTAGACGGATGGAGTAGTGCATGTTACATGCACTAACATTTCATTAGTTAAATTTATGATCAAAATTTGACACAGATTACAATGGGGACCAATAAACCAGGACGGAGGTAGTAGTTATGGGATTACTAATCTGGAAGCCTAAAAGAACTGTCCCCCTGGTACTCCTACTAGTAGTAGTACTCAAGTTGGAATTCCAATTGCACGTCACAACTTGTTAGGCAAAAAATTCGATACAGGGTGTAGGAAGCGGTTTGGGAATTTGCATGCCTTTCCAACCAGTGATATACTCCGTACAAAGTACGACAGAGAAATAACCACGAAGAAGGAAGCTAAAAGTAAACAATCAAACGAGCATTTTTTCATTTGTTTTGCATTGAGACGTTTCACAAGCTTGACTAGTGTTGTTTTTCTACTTTTACAAAAACCGCATCGTAATGTTAAAACGTGCATTTGCACGTACATAAGTAATAGTAGTACTCCCTCCGTCTAGGTGTATAAGTATTCCCTCCTTCTTGGTCACGGTGCACAACCAAAGATGACTTATTGACCTGGACGGAGGGCGTAGCAAAGTCTGCAAGCATATATCGAGAGAGACGTGTAGTGCGGTAGTATATAGTAAAGTTTGTGCTATATGGACATACTTACAAAATGCGTACGAATACACAAGGTTTCCAAACTTTCCCATTTACATACTTAATTAAGGACGCTAAAAATTCCTGAACGTTCGGGGTTTATCATTTGCGTCCCAAAACTAATGAGATCGCCTTACGAAACAAAAATTATACTCCTCCTAAAAGCCATGGCGCTTGCAGGAGCGCTTGCGGCGCGCCACGAGTGCCCTGGTTCGCGGCCGTTTCCCAGCGCGCCGAACACCTCTTCCTCAGCCTCGCAACCCGCGAGGTGCTGATTAATGACTTCTTGCGTGAGCAGCGATCTCACTTGTGTGGTGATCCGGCGCCAATAGGTACTCCTCCTCGCTGGAAGCGTGCACCCGGTCCACGTACCGCCAAGCATAGATGAGGCGCTTGGGCCCAACTGCACTCAGGGCGTCGGCACAGGCATCCTCTGCCACCCTCACGGCCCTCGCACGAGCCTTCTGCCAAAGAGCCAATTGCCTGACTCTCTCGGAAGCGACATAGGCCTCCCAGGCAGCTTGTTCTGCGGTGCGCTTCTCTTACTCGGCATTCTTCTCCGCCTCTATTTTGGCGCTCTGGAGGCAAAGCCTCCCACAAGGCGACATCCATTTCTTTTCCAAAGCTCCTCAAGGCTGGGGGCTCGGGCGGGCGCGGCGTTCTCCTCGTGAAGCGGGAGCCGACGCGTCTCCGGCGCATCTTTGGCGAGATTGGGAACACCGACGCGTCCACCTCGACGCGTCACGGCGAGCAGCGGAACACCGACGCGTCCTCCTCAACTAGTGGCGGCGAGGAACGGAACAGCGACGCGTCGCGTCGCGGCGAGGAGCGGAACAGCGACGCGTCGCGTCGCGGCGAGGAGCGGAACGCCGACGTGTCCTCCTCGACTAGTGGCGGCGAGGAACGGAATGGCGACGCGTCGCGTAGTGGCGAGGACCGGAACACCGATGCATCCTCCTCGACTAGTGGCGGCGAGGAATGGAACGGCGACGCGTGACCGTCTAGGCGGTGCAGCGAGGGGCTCCTAGGGCTTGGGAGGGGCGATGCCATGGTGGTCGACGTGATAGGGAGGGGGAGGAGATTGTGATGAACGTGAACGTGAGGGGAGGAGATAGTGGGAGGCACAGTATTTATAGCAAGCAATGGCACACCTACGTAAGATATGGATCGAGCTATCGACTTAGCTGCAGGTCGGTTGCATCACCGACATGTGGGCCAGACCCTGTTGGGCCCATATGTCGGTGACCCAATGCACTGCGGTTAAATATGACTACGTGGGCATATTTGTTGGAGTAAATTACGGGGAGCGAAGGGGTGGAAATATTCTGGTCACAACGGATTGGACGGCGTGGGGAGGAGAGTCATGCATGCAGATTTTTTCACACGGGGTGGAGTGGTGGGACCGCTGGAGGGAGAAGGAGAGTTTGGCAGGCATATTGTTTCCACACATGGAGAGGAAAAGATTTGGAGAAGAACGGGCTTCCTGCAGGTATGGGGAATGGTGCATAATAAGTCATCTTGCATGCCGGGCTAGGTATAGTCTCAAGTCATAAAAAACATACACGCCCCACACATGTTCATATTTCAAGGTGCACTAAATTATTGCATGCTACGATTAAGGCTGGCCATAATGGTGGTATCTTAGCTGGTATCATGCGTTGAGTACTTTTGCAGACTTCAAAAATTATTCCACCGCCTCTACTATCTTGCTAAGAGTAGGTGAAATTTTTGAATCGAGCCCTTTAAACTAGAAGGGAGGTAGTGGTACTCTAATAGCTAACCTTGTTGTGATGACAAGATAGGATATGGCACGACTTTTGACGGAGGAACTAGTCTGCATTGTGCATTTAAGTTTTGTCTCAAGTCAATGTACCTCTACTTTCACCGGACTTATAGAAAAATGTGTCAACATTCACAATGTCAAATCAATATTTTTACACTCATTATAAAATGTAGTTCTTATACTCATTATAATCAGTATTGTAGATATTGATATTTTTAGTATAAATTTGGTCGTGGGATTTCATTGATGCATGTCAAAGCATGGAGGAAGCGGAGCTTAGGGCTGGCATTGCCGGTCTCTACATAGGTATTTCTCTTCATAATCCTGTAATTTTAGAGACTGATTGCGCTTTTGTGGTAGCGTCTCTTCCATCGGGGGACTATGACAGGTCTTCTATGCGTGACCTGAAGATGAAAGCATTGAGCATCTCGAAGTTGATCAACAATCTTCAATTGTCAAAGATTAGCCGTTCGGCCAATAAGGTGGCACACTTAATCGCTAAGTATAGCTTTGACAATAGATTAGATGGTATTCTTGTAAATAACGCATCACCGCCGTGTGGTGAATATTGTATCGAATGAGTGTATCTTGGTGTGGCTGGTTAATTAATATAAGGTCGTGTTCAAAAAAAGTATAAATTTGGTCAAACACTTTGCAAATGGTTGACGGGAGTAAAAAGGACCAGAGGGAGTATCATGCGTGCGGAGTAGGCAAAAAATATTGCTTGTCTAGAAAAAAAGGCAAAAAAAATTTCTCATTTATAGCCGGTCGAAGTCTCAAAGGGCGCGACCGCGCGAGAAAGCGAAGGTCGTGGAGGCGACGTTTGACGGAATTAAGTGAAGTTACATCCACGCGCCAGCATGGCGTGCGAACAGGCAGAAGCTATACCGTCAGGCCTATGATATGGGTCTAGTAGACATGAAATCTAGTGGGTCCCACATAGTTCTCGAGAACTCTTTGGGGGCTTGCAGCCATTTATCCATCAGGCAAGCCAACAACCCCACGCCGTTCGCACGCCCTACTCGTCCCTGTTTTCTACCTTACAACAGTTTGCTCCCAGTCGTCCCGTCCTTTCACATTAGTTCGCTCCCAGTTTTTTTGCGGGGTACAACAGTTCAACTTCTCCTAACCCTCCTCCAAAATCCATGGCCTCCCAAATCTCCATAGTCGCCGCCGAGTACCAGGTTAGAGCCATCACCGGCGATCAGTTCATCGTCATCTACACACGTGGATCCGAGACGGTGAAAGCATGGCTTGCTCGCTTCCTACGCATGTTCAACAGTTCAACGGATGAGTGGGTCACTGGGCTAGATGTTGAGTACACCACAGTCCTGGGACGAGAGAAGGATCTAAAGGACGAAGAGAGGAAGAAGCCCGCCGTGATCCAGGTTTGCGTACATAACGTTTGCTTGGTCTACCACATATGCCATGTCGACGTTGAGTGCCGTGGATTTTAAGAACTTCCTCAAGGACAAAAGAGTGAAATTCACATCTTGTAGGCTTTAAGAATGACAGGGATGTCCTGCGTCGGATAGGTCTCGTCGTAGGCCAGCCCTTCGATCTCCAGAAGGCAAGCCTGGTGTCCTCCTCTCAACCTTCAATGCCGACCCTAGCAGCAGCCATGATTGATCCTTCGTATGCTAAACTGAAGAAACCTCATCACGAGTTTCATCATGCATGGGAGTCGAAGACATTAGAAGAAGATCACATCTTGTACGCAGAAATGGATGCCTACCTTTGTTTAAATATCTACAAGGGTTGGATGAAGAAGCAAAGCCCAGTGTCCGGTTCAAGCAAAGACGCGTCGGCGAAGAGGAAGAGGAAGAGGAAGAGGGACGAGGACGAAGTCGAGGACGTGGAATCGGACTCCGAGTAGGTGGCAGTGTCGTCGCTCATGCTGGTTCTACTGCAGTGTCAAGCGGACTAGTTGCTTAGTTTATTTTCAAGGGTGTGTTGTGTTGAGGCCCCAGCAGAACTATGTTTATGTTCTTTCTCGTTATTTGAACTCTTTGAAATGCGCAGTAGTACTAGTAATATGTCTTACTACTGTTCTTCATGCAGTTGGTACTACTGCTTTCGTATCTTCGTGCTCCTCTTGTACTTAATACGTTCGTACTACTAGTATAATTGAATTGGTCGATTTGTGAAAGAAGTTCGACGGAGCGAAGGAAGAAGACGGCAGAAGAGGTGGAAGAAGCCCTTCTAGGCATCCATGTTGCATCAAACGGCTCACATGAGTCGGTGACCCAAATTGCTCCTTGATTGCGGGATCCACTTGGCATTCAAGGTCTCGAAGGTAGATTCTGCGTCGGCACCGGTTTCGCGGGCATGACGAGCACGCGACCGGCTTCCACCGCGACAGCCACCATGCGCGCCTCCTCCGCGCGGGCGGAGACGACAATGACACGCTAGTTCCTCCTCGCCGGCGTGCTGGAGCACGCACTCGTCCTCCTCTTCGTATGTTGTGTGCATAGACGCGGCTCCACCAACTGCTCGCGTGCTTGGCAGCGCGGCGGCATCGCGAGGAGGGACTGGAGAAGACGTGAGCGGGCGAGCCTTCGGCTTCATGGCGGAGGGAGGATGGCGACACGGCGGTGATGGGCGTGAAATTGTTGGCGAGGCGAGGCGCCCGGCATGCGCAACGGCGGCGGCGGCATATTGATGAGTCTTGGCGTGTGGGAGCTTACTTTAGTTTTATATATAAGGTTGGTCAAACTTAAAAGAAAACCGTACTAGTACACGTAAACATTAGACTTAGGCAGCGCTTTTTAATAGTTAGTACCACAACCACGATATGGAATCCTGTGCAAGCGGCGTGAACTGCATGACGCGGTCAATCAAACGGTGCATCAACGTAGCGGTCGCTCGAAGGACATCCAGAACCTTTTGTGTGTGTGAAAACAATCCTCGAAAATTACTCAACTTTTCTTTCCTGTGAAAGTTCTTGACGCTGCAATATTTCCATATATTTGAATTTAGCTCCAGTTCGTGTTTATTTGGATTTGGACATTTTAGGTGCGCCCTAGTTTTTTTTATTACTGATTTTGTGTGTGTGACTGAGAGAGAACGTGTGTATGTGTCCATATTGTCGGGGAGGCTGATCGTACCCACGGACACCTATGGGGCCGGCGGACCGGGCCCCTTGTGGTTCGAAGGGGGCGGAGGTCGCACGAAGAGCGGATCGAGGCGATGCACACGAGCGGTTTACCCAGCTTCAGAGCTCTCCGGAGAGATAAAACTCCTACTGCTGCTTGTCTGGTCTATTCTGTTCTTGCTAGGGAGCAATGCGGGCTACAAAACCTAGCGTGAGTGTACCTAGTCTATGGCCAGTCGAACGAACTAAACCTTGCGAAAGACGCGAACCGAACCCCCTCTACGTTGCACTCGGGCCTCCTTTTATATGCTCAAGGGGTCTCCGACAGGTGGCAACATAGGCGAGGGTACAAATGTAAAAACAGGGGTTGGTACACCTACTTGAGCGATTGTACGATGCAAAATACCTAACTTTCGACGGCAAGGGACAAAAGAAATAAATGCCGTCGTTGTCGCCCAAACAGTGTAACAGAGACGTCGGTGCGCCTCCGCTTCGCCACGATGGCGAGCTTTGTCGGCCGCCGCCTATTGCTGCTCTCCGCTGGCACAGCCGCTCGACCGCGCGCCCATGGAACGGTCCCATGGTGACACGTCGCTGGGTGAGCTGGAGCGAGGCGGAGAGGTTGCATGCCGCGGCAAGCGCCTTGCCGCGGCGAATCCTTGTCGCGCTCGGAGACTTGTCGCGCCCCGAGCCTTCCCGGCAAGCTCCTCTTGCCGGGGCCTTGTCTTCTGCGTGCCTGGAGCGGCCTTCCCGAGAAGCTCTTCTTGTCGGGGCCTTGTCTTGCCTAGAGAGGCCTTCCCGACAAGCTCTTCTTGTCGGGGCCTTGTCTTATGTGAGGCGGCGGAGGGTCTTGGCGGACGCCCGGCGAGGCTTGCCGCGGGGACGCTGCGACTGCCCGTGCACAAGTTCGGGGTACTAGGGTACCCCTACTTTAGTACACCGACAGGAGCCCCCGGGTCTGGGCCATACACGGTGCCAAGCGCTGTTGGGCCAGGCCCAAAAGCAGGCTGAACACGCGCGGCCTGGGTCCAAACCAAACCCACTCCGTATCCATGGCGTCCCTCCGTAGCAGCCTGCAGCGTCAATTGCGGCGTTGTGGGGAAGTGGGCGGCTTGTGGTCGCTCCACCCGTCGTCTGATACGTATCCCCGCCACGTGGTTCCCATGCTCTTGGGGTCACGGACGGTGGAAGTGGAAAACCGGGCCGTTACGAGCAGAGGCAGCAGGTCGTCCCCAATTCCCTGCTCTTCCTATGCCCTGATTTGTCGAGCAGGGCGGTCGAGCCCCCACCTTGCTTCCTTAAAAAGAGCGGAAGGGAGCGCAGGCCCGCACTCTCCCATCTCCTTCTTTCCTCGGTTTGTTCCCCTTCTCTCATTACGCCATGGAGAAAGGGAACCTTGGTTCTTCATCGGTGGCGGCGAGGTCGCCATAGATAGCGCCCCTCCCAACCCAGCTACTGGGCGGCAGAGCCAGCCCCAAGAGGAAGAGGGAGGGGGCGAGGTCGAGGACGAGGTCGAGGAAGAGGCGGACGGGGTGGTGCGCCGTCTCCGCCTCCGCCGGCGGTTCCCCTCCCTGCGGCGGTCCATACAGGGGACGACCCTAGCGAGTTCTTCGTCAGGCTGCGCCAGGCGCCTCGTCATCGCCTCCGGCTTCCAGCTCCGTTCGCGAGCGCGATGGAGTCGGATCCGCCCGAGACACTGAGATTGCACATGAGGGGCTGTGGAATCAGCGGCATGCGAGTCCGTGTTGTATTCCCAGCCCCTAATGTGATGTATCACGATCGTGGGTGGAAGACGTTCACCCGCATCCACAGCCTGAGGGCGGGGTTTACCCTCCATTTTTAAGTTAATGGAGGGTGATCTCCTCTCCGTCAAGGTCTTCGGGATCTTGGTACCTCGGGCGAAGTGCTGCGTGGATAGCTCCTCCGACAGCAAAGATTCCCCTCGGCGAGAGTGGCGAGGAGGAGAGCGGCAATGACGACGAGGTTGGCGGGCCCGATTAGTTGTCGGGCGCCGCTTCGCGGCGCCACCGGGCGACCCCATCATCCGCGTTGCCGGCTCCTTGAACTCCCGGGAGTGCGTCTCACGGGGCGTGGCGAGGGAGGCTGCGGAATGGAAGAGGGATGGCGACAAGGCCGTCAAGTCGGAGTACGAGGCGTAGTGCCCTCGACAGCGTCTTCGGCGTCCTGCCGCCCGTCTTCGAACCCGCTTCCGGCGCCGCCATCTCCGTCAAGCCCTCCGGGAGTTCCGGGATGTTCTCTTGGTGCCTTCGCACTGTAGGCTCGCCTAGGCGTTTCTTTTGCCCTTCCCGCCTCCTTGACCTACCTCCTGGAAAGAGGGACAGGAAAAGGATTACGGGCATCTTATCTTTTTAATTTGTAAGCCCTTGGGCCTTATCCGCATTTAAAGCTTGTAATCCTCTCTTTCATGTCTTTCATTCCCCACGGATTGTATCCGAGTAGAATGTTTTTAATGAAAAAGGGATGCTTGAAAAAGGACGAAGGGCTTATCTGATATCTCAGCCCCCGGCAACTCTGGCTTGCCGCAGCTCCCGACAACTCTGGCTTGCCGCAGCCCCCGGCAACTCTGGCTTGCCGCAGCCCCCGGCAACTCTGGCTTGCCGGGGCTTGGGTACCAGCGCGCCCTTCTGCTCTTCGCTGTTATTTCAGTTCTGAGAACGATTCAGCCAGTGCCGCGATAAGTCATTTTTGTAATATAACTTTATTCTGGGCAACATTTGCTACGTTACTTCCTTTACTCGACTCTTGGCTTTGTATGTTATTGCCCTACGCTTTTCAGAGGAAACTTGCGGTGCGAGGCACTTTTGCCATGGCGCGCCGAGTGCGGAACTTCAAGAGCTTCTTTGGCAAGGTCGCTACCGACAAGTAACCTTGTCGCGGACTAGTCGCAGCTCACTTAAGTTGTTGAGCGGACTCGAAACAAAGTAAGGGCGCGGCTAGCCGGCGAGTTGGCTCCTCTGCGCACGGGTTCTCCATACAAAGTACTACCGTTCGAGGAAGATAACTTGAAAATTTAAAAATTGATTGCTCAGACTTTGGCAACTTAGCTTTTCTGTCTCTTGCTTCCCGATGAGGTGAGACTTCCTCGAGCGGTGCCTGGTCCACAATATTATCTCCTCCTTCCCCCCTGGTTAACTTGTGCGCGAGGGAGCCTCCCTTTCTTTGCGATAAGGGAAAGAAGAGGAAATAACGTTATGGAGCCCAGTGGCTCGATTCTGCTTACCGGGTGTGGTTGCTGCACAAAGTGTTAGCCAAAACATGCAATAAATTTATGAAAGCATGAACTTGACGGGTTGTGCGCAACACATGGGCTTTATCGATGCATCGGGGTCACGCCCGCTTTGTACAAAGGATCACATGCAACAGCGGCAAGACTTGTACAAAAGGTGGTTGCCGGGCGGGTCCCGACAACCGCGCCTATATGGGTAAAACTTACGAAGATGCTCAATGTTCCGTGAGTTGCTCACCGAATGCCATCTTCGGTCTCAAAGCGGACAGCGCCAGAGCCTAGTGACTCGTTTCACCCGATAAGGGCCTTCCCACTTCAAGGCGTCAACTTGTTTGAATTCTTGGCGGACTGAGCAGCTTGAAGAACAAGGTCGCCTTCCTCGAGACTTCGGCATTAACCCTGCGGCCATGGTAGCGACGCAGAGCTTCTTTGTAGCGGCGGCTCGCCTGACAGCAACTGAAGGCGATCCTCCTCAAGGAGCGTAGCGTCATCTTGTCGCAATTGCTCTTGCTCAAGCTCATCATAAGTGAGCACTCGAGGCGACCGTATCACGAGTTCCGTGGGGAGAACTGCCTCTGCTCCATAGACTAGAGAAAAGGGTGCACGGCGGTGGCTCGATTTGGCGTCGTCTGATCGACCAAAGAACCACCGGCAGCTCCTCGATCGATTTCTTCCGCACTTGTGCAGCCTGTCGAAATTTCTGGTCTTGAGCCCGGCGCAACACTTCAGCATTTGCCCTCTCGCTTGACCGTTGCTTCTCGGGTGAGCAAGGAAGCCGGCAGAACCTTGGCGCCAAGGTCTTGGAGCGTCTTTGCATGAAGGTGCGACTTCAGAATTGTGTGCCGTTGTCGGTGATGATCCTGTTAGGGATTCGAAGCGACAAACAATCGACTGAAGAACTTGACTGCTTGTTGTCTTGTCACCTTCCTCACTGCTTCCACTTCCGGCCACTTTGTGAACTTGTCGATGGCGGCGTACAAGTACTCAAAGCCCCGACAGCTTCGGGGAAGGGGCCGAGGATGTCGAGCCCAGGACCAAAAATGGCGGGATAAAGGGATCGTGCGGAGAGCTTGAGCTGGCTGGTGTATCTGTTTGGAATGGGCCTGCACGCTTCACACTTGGTTACTTGTGCAGTTGCATCACGGAGGGCTGTCGGCCAGAAGAAACCTTCTTAGGAAAGCTTTGCGGCAAGTGCTCTTCTTGCGCCAATGTGGTGACCACATATGCCTCCATGTATCTCTGCCAACAGCTTACATCCATCTTCCACAGGAATACACTTCAATTTCACACCGTTGAGTCTTCTTACATGCAGTATCTTTGTCGACAAACTGGTACATACTTGACTGCCGGGCTACTCTTTCCGCTTCTTCCTGCTCTTGGGAAGTTCTCTGTCTGAAGGAAATGGACAATCTGCTACGCCCATCTTTGGAGCTTGCGGCTCGACAACAAGGACTAAAGGCACATCTGCCTTTCTTGGGAACATCGGCTTCCACGGCGAGGACTGCGGCCTGCCGAGCTTGATGCTCCCGACAAGCTTGCGGAGCAAGACTTGTCGGGAGCATTTGCTTCAACGAAACAAACCACAGGGTGCATCGGGAGGTATTGCTCCTCGACTGCTTGTTGGTGTTGCTCTTGGGGACCTTTTGCAACGACGGCCGGGAAGCTCTGTCGGGAAAGTAGTCACCAGAGGCCAACTTCCTCTTCTTGCTTTGTCCGGTTGATGGTGTTACGGTTGGTTGAGTCGGCTTGAGCACGAAAATCCCTGGTTCCACAGGTAACCAAAGCGCATCGCACTTTGGCGGGCCGTCGGCAATGTCATTACGAGCTCTTGGAACATGTTCCATTTGCGGGCCGTCAAAGTGCTCTTCTAGCTTCCTCACTTCATCGGCGTAAGCTTCCATCAACGGACTACGGTAATCTTTGTTGACTTGGCGGACTGACGAGTTGCGAGTCACCCACGACAATAAGCTTCTTGATCCCAAGGTCCACTACGATCCACGAGACCGGCAAGCAAGCCTTCATACTGCGGTATTGTTTGTCGCTTGCTCCTTGGGAAAGTGCATCCGGGCGGCGTACTTGAGGTGCTCTCCGGTGGGTGCGATAAGCAGACGCCTTGACACCGGCGCCTTGCAGCGAAGGCACCATCAAAGTACATCAGCCACTCTTTGCTTGCTTCTTCGACGGGAATGCTCGTCTCCGGAATCTCTTAAATGCGGCGTTGGCGTCCATTACGCTATGAATTCTACCAATGCTACTGCTTTGGATAGTTGATGTGCTTTCAAACTTAAGACCAAAGCTTGACAGCTCCGGTGCCCACTCGACAATCCCGCCTGCCACGGATTCTGCGGTATCCTCTTGAGGGAAAGCGAGTGACAACTGTGATCTCATGTGCTTGGAAGTAATGGCGCAGCTTTCTCGAGGCCATGAGGAGGCCGAAAAGCAGTTTTTGCACACCAGAGTACCTTGACCTAGCCCCCTGCAGGAGGGAACTGACAAAGTAGACTGGGCGCTGCACCATCCTTTTTTGTATCTGTTCATGTGTCTTCGCGGACTCGTCCTTGTCGGGACCAGAGCTTGTCGGCGGAGCCCCCTGCTTGTCGCTGGATGCGCTTGCCGTGGTTGCTAGCTCGTCATCCGCCTCCCTCTCCGCTAGTAACGCAGCACTAACCACTTGATTGGTTGCTGCTATGTACAACAGCAACTTCTCTTGTGGCTTAGGTGCGACAAGTGTTGGAGTGGAGGACAGGTATCTTTAAGCCCTGCAGCGCAGCCCCCGCTTCGGGAGTCCATTTTACTGGACCTGCCTTTTTCAAAATCTTGAAAAATAGCAGGGCACGCTCAGCAGACCTAGAAATAAACCTGCTGAGAGCAGCCACGCAACCGGCAAGTCTTCATACATCCTTGACGCGCCTTGGTGCTTCAATCTGCTCAATGGCCTTGATCTTGTCGGGATTAGCTTCAATCCCTCGCTGAGACACGAAGAACCCAAGAAGCTTGCCGGAAGGGACTCCAAACACGCACTTCTCGGGGTTGAGCTTGAGGTTGATCTTGCGGAGATTTGCAAAGGTCTCGTCCAGATCTTGAACCAGAGTTGCTTTGTCCTTGCTCTTGACCACTATGTCATCCATGTAGGCTTCTACATTTACGTGCATCTGTGGGCTCAAAAGCGTCATGGACTACTCTTGCAAACGTTGAACCAGCATTCTTCAAACCGAAAGGCATCCGTATGAAACAGTATGTGCCACATGGTGTGATGAATGCGGTCTTCTCCTCATCTTCTTCAGCCATGAAGATCTGATGGTATCCTGAGTATGCATCAAGAAACGAAAAGCAAATCACATCCGCCGTGGAGTCAACAATCTGGTCAATGCGGCAAGGGAAATGGATCTTTGGGACAAGCTTTATTAACGTCCGTGAAGTCAATACAAAGTCTCCATTTCCCATTTGCCTTGGCGCACAACTACAGGATTGGCCAACCACGTGGGATGGAGCACTCCTCGACAAGGCCTGCTGCTTCCGGTTCTTGATCTCTTCGGCTATGAATTCTTGGCGCTCCATCGCTTGCTTCGACTTTTTGCTTGACGGGTCGCGCATGAGGACAATCGCCAGGCGGTGCTCAATCACTTTCACAGGAACACCGGGGATATCAGACGGTTGCCATGCAAACACATCGACGATTCGCCCGCGGAAAGCAACGAGCGCGCCTTCCTATTTGGGGTCGAGAGAGGCAGCGATGGTGAAGGTACCACCAGCCTTGATCCTCCTCGGCGGGCACCTTCTTGGTCTTGGCGGAGCCACCATCTTCTTGCACTTGCCGGTGGAGCTCGACGGTGCGTCCTCGATGGTAGCGCAGCACTCCGAAGAGGCGCGCTTGCCGGAGTGAGCATCAGAGCCCTTGCCGGACTTGGACTTGGTCTTCTTCCCCTCGGGAGCTTCAGCGACAAGTGTCTGGCAATCTGTCGCGGCTGCTGCATCCCGGAAGATCTTGTCGGCACAGATACGGGCATCCTTCTTGTCGCCATGGACAGAGATGGCGCTTATCGGGCCCGGCATCTTGAGTAGGTTGTAGGCGTAGTGAGAGGCTGCCATGAACTTGGCGAGCGCTGGACGGCCAAGTATCCCATTGTAAGGCAATGGGAAATCGGCGACGTCAAACGTAACCCTCTCAGTTCTGAAGTTCAGCTCGCTGCCAAATGTGACCGGCAACGTAATCTTCCCCTTCGGCTTGCTCCTTCCCGGATTGATTCCTTGGAAGGTACCGGTCTTTTCGAGCTCGTTGTCGGGGATTTGGAGCTTGGAGTACGCGGAGGAGATCAGATTTAAGCCGGCCCCGCCGTCAACTAACATTTTTGTGACCTTGAGGTTGCGGATGGTTGGAGAGACCAACATCGGCAAGCACCCGACCGCGATTATGCGATCGGGGTGGTCCTCAATATCAAAATGATAGGCGTCTTGGACCACTTCAGAGGCTTGCGTGACTCTACGGATGGTTCCACTGCATTGACCTCCCGCATCCATTGCTTGAGTTGGCGGTGGGAGGTATGCAGGGAAGCACCTCCGTCAACGCAAAGGACCTCTGTGGCTTTGTGAAACTCCTGCTCGTCGGCGTCGTCGTCTTCCATGTCTTCGTCGTCGTCATCATCTTCATCCTTGTGGCGGCCGCGGGGAGGTCGATCTCCTTGTCGCTGCTTGGCCTTGTCGCGGCGTCCTCCCCGGCCGGGACGTTTCTTGCTTGCTCCCCCAGCACCTTCTTGGGCCTTCTCCTTGTCTCGCCGCTCGTACTCAGCTCTCTGTTGTTCAACGAGCTGCTCGACCTTCTTGCAGCTCTGGAGATCGTGGCCCTTGGTGCGGTGGATCTTGCAATACTGCTTGCCGGAGCTGTCCTGCTTGTCGGCGGCCGCCACCGACTGGTGGTTGGCGTCGTGGCAACCTCCTTGCCGGAGCCACCAGCCTTGGCGTTCTTGTCGCCACCTCCGTTGCCGGACTGCTCGACAGCTAGCACTTCTCTGGATTTCTTCTTCCTGTTGCCTCGCCGCCGGCCCTTCCTTGCCGGGGCAGAGTCATCACTGTCAGATCCTGCTTCTGCATTCTCTCACAGAGTCTCCTCCTTCCTCGGTAGCGTGCACACTTAGCCGGTCAAGGCGCATACAGTTCATCGGCGTCCTTGACTTTGCTCATCGCCATCTCCTCCCTCATCCTGCGGTTCCGCACATTACGATGAAATGCGCCGATCACCGCGGCAGGGTGGACGTCTGGGATGTTGTAGTGCACACGACTGAATCTCTGAATGAACTTGCGCAGGGACTCTCCTTCCTTCTGGGCGAGCAAGTGAAGGTCACTTTCTTGGCCATGGGGTTTGTGGCCACCTGTGAAGGCGCCAACAAACTGATGGCACGGTTCTGCCCAAGTAGATATGGAGCTGTCCGGCAAGTGCATGAGCCAAGATCTGACGTTGGGCTTGAGGACGAGCGGGAAGTAGTTGGCAAGGATCTTGTCGTCTCGTCCCCCCGCAGCCTGCACCGCGATGGTGTAGATGCTTTGAGGAACTCCGACGGATGCGTCCGGCCATCATACTTCTCGGCATATACGGTTTGAAGTTTTTACGGCTGGGCCCTTGGACTTGCCGCAGCTCACGAGTGAACGCAGGGCAAC
This sequence comes from Aegilops bicornis, assembly GCA_021605145.1. NCBI lineage: Eukaryota > Viridiplantae > Streptophyta > Magnoliopsida > Poales > Poaceae > Aegilops > Aegilops bicornis. Next base: position 475,313,079 of record CM038670.1, on the reverse strand, counting down.
CTACCGCGACGACAAGTCGCTGGCCCCTCCGTGGCGTGCATGTCAGCGAAGGCCCAGCGCTCTTGTCGGATTGACGTCGCGCTTCTCTTCGTCGCTCGATGCGAGTTCGAGCGTTCTCTTGTTGTCGCTCATGAAGAACTTGGCGCTGATCGCGGCGAGTTTGCGGATCCGATGACGCAGTGGAGTCGCTGTCGAGGTGGATCCGGTGAGTCGGCGATCTTGGCCTTCTTGGCGGAGAGTGCACGGTGGTTGTGCCTCCGACAGTATCATCGCCACCGGCTCGTGCCTTGTCGTCTCGCCGCGGCAACGATGGGGTCGCTCGCCGCGGAGCGTCGCCGTTGGCAAAGCCGATGAGGCTCTGGATAGTGGCCCTCCACTCGTCGACCTTGTCGGCCGTTGGAGGGTAGTCGAGGAGCAGCTGGGCTCTCGCCAGAGCTTCGCTGAGTAGTGGGTGGCATTGGAGAACGGTGCGAGGCGCGGACACGCCGGACTTCTAACTCCGTTAGAAGGAAGCGGCGCCCGTCCGGGCGGCCCTATCTCACTCGTGCGGCATGTTGGCGCCGCATGCTGGTCTTGAGGGTCTCGATCCAGCGAGCGTATGGCGTTGTGGCGCCATGGCGTTGTTGGTCCCGCGTCTCCCGAGATGGGCGCGGGGATGCTTGTGAACGCCGAGGTTTGCGGTGCCTTGTCCTTGGACTTAGCAACGTCGCGAAACACCTTCGTCGGCGCCGTCCCTCGCTTGGCGTCCGCCCCACCACCCGCTTGCTGCGGTGAGGGTGGGTACGACGCGACGGCTGCTGCCGCCAAGCCTTCTTCTTCGGTGGCATGTCGAGGAAGATGTTGATGAAGCCGCTTCGCGTGAACGCCGGATCGGATTCACACGGCCTCGACGCTTCTACTGGGCGCGCCAGAGATGTCGGGAGGCTGATCGTACCCACGGACACCTATGGGGCGGCGGACCGGCCCCTTGTGGTTCGGAGGGGCGGAGGTCGCCTGAAGAGCGGATCGAGGCGATGCACACGAGCGGTTTACCCAGCTTCAGAGCTCTCCGGAGAGATAAAACTCCTACTGCTGCTTGTCTGATCTATTCTGTTCTTGCTAGGGAGCAATGCGGGCTACAAAACCTAGCGTGAGTGTATCTAGTCTATGGCCAGTCGAACGAACTGAACCTTGCGAAAGACACGAACCGAAACCCCTCTACGTTGCACTCGGGCCTCCTTTTATATGCTCAAGGGGTCTCCGACAGGTGGCAACATAGGCGAGGGTACAAATGTAAAAACAGGGGTTGGTACACCTACTTGAGCAGGTGTGCATTGCAAAATACCTAACTCGACGGCAAGGGACAAAAGCAATAAATGCCGTCGTTGTCGCCCAAACAAAGTGTAACAGAGACCGTCAGTGCGCCTCCGGCGCCACGATGGCGAGCCTGTCAGCGCCGCTTATCGCTGTTCTCCGGCTGGCTGCACAACCGCCGACACAGCGCCCATGGAACGGTCCCATGGCGACACGTCGCTGCGTGAGCTGGAGCGGAGACGGAGAGAGGTTGCATGCCGCAGCAAGCGCCTTGTCATGGCGAATCCTGTCGCGCTCGGAGACTTGTCGCGCCGAGCCTTCCCAAAGAAGCTCCTCTTGCCGGGCCTTGTCTTCTGCGTGCACAGGCGGCCTTCCCGACAAGCTCTTCTTGTCGGGGCCTTGTCTTGCCTAGAGAGGCCTTCCCGACAAGCTCTTCTTGTCGGGCCTTGTCTTATGTGAGGCGGCGGAGGGTCTTGGCGGACGCCCGGCCGAGGCTTGCCAGGGACGCCGCTTGCCTTGCAGACAAGTTCGGGGTACTAGGGTACCCCTACTTTAGTACACCGACACATATGCACTACAAAAAAAATACACTTCCATGATGATACGTGTTTGTCACAGCAGGTCGCGTTTTTTGTCATGCATGTACATCCATGACGATTTTATGGCGATGTAATCAAGATTGTCATACTGTTGTCAGAGAAGTGTTCCATGACATTACCAAAATTATCATCGGAAGTGTCCACTTCCATGCCGATAAATTGCGCGTCACAGAAGTGCTTTCGTCAAGGGTGACCGACACGTGGCATCCACCGTAACGGAACGCCGTTAAGCTACCGGGTCGGGTTTTGGATCCGATAACCCGTTAACAACCCCGACCAATGGGAAATTTCCACGTGTAAAATTCTTATTGGCGAGAGACGAAACACGTGTCAGCTCGTCAGTGGGTCAGATAGGCGCCTATGATATGTCGACACATGCCATGGCCCACCACTGGCCCATTTATCTTACAAAGTCGGCCTGTTTGACTTGGTCAAAAGTTAACGGGTTGGCCCATGAAAAGCCTGTTAACGGTCTCTTCGCAAATAGCCCATTTTATGGCCCGTTAACTCACGGCCCGTTAGGCCCTAAAGGAAATCGGCCCAACAATGTCATGTGGGCCGTCGAATATGACACCAGCCCATTTCACTTTCGGCCCATGTATGGCCCACGACGTCTTTCGGCCCATATGAGGCCTTTCAGATCTTTCGCCCTTTACAGGCCCACGGTGACTCTAGCCCATAATGAACAGTAATTTTCTTTGTACCCGTTAATGGCCCGTGATTTACATGGGCCGTTTCTAGCCCGTGTTAGCTTTCGGCTTATTGACGGCCCATACGTTCTTGGGCTCCTTTTCGGCCCTCGATTACTTGCGTCCCGTTACTGGCTTGTTCCCCTAATGGGCCAAATTCGGCCCATGGCAAGAGTCGGCCCGTTACTGGCATGTTCCCCAAATGGGCCAAATTCGGCCCATGGCAAGAGTCGGCCCGTTCTTGGCTCGTTACCCTAATGGGCCAAATTCGCCCATGGCAAGAGTCGGCCCGTTCGGCACATTAACCGCTGCGCCGTTTCCGGCCGTCCTATATTACGGCCCATTAACGACCCGTTATGCATGTGATGTAATTAAGCCTTTTGATCCTCTGACCGTTAATGGCCCGTTACCGTGCTGGGTTGATACCAATTACGCCTGATTACGGCCCATGTAGACCCATTTATCCGACGGCCCGAGGCCCACCGATTACAGGCCCATTTATCGACGGCCCGAGGCCCACCGATTACAAGCCCATTTATCGACGGCCCGTAGGAGACCCATGGATTGTACGGCCCGTATATGGCCCATGGTAGTTGCGGCCACTAGCAAACCAGGGAAAAAGAAGACTAGGAAATAAATAAGTCCGAAACTAACGCTAGGCTACTAAGGCGATTGCACAGATTACATCCACTCGGCATCAAAGATCGCCACCAGTGCAAATATAGGGAACACCCTACACTATACAAAAATGGCTTGCTGTTTTCTTCAGCCGGTGGCTGCATGTTAAGAATAAATTTTGTATCACACCAAAACAAATTACAACTATATAACAAAAGGAAGGTTGGCATAAAACTTAACATCTAGCAGATAAATGCACCACCAGAAGTTCGAAGCTCGATTCATTTGACCTGATCACATGCTTTCATGATGTATTGTCCGATGGAGAACCATAACCTCGCCTTCATTTCCCTAGGCTCTCGAACAACATAGCAAATGTCCGATAGTGCGGTTTCAAAACCATGCATATCTTGATGACATTGAGCAATGTTTCTCCTTGTTTCACAAAGGGCCTCTGTTAGGGAATCGACTTGTGTCCGAGCGCAGATACAACATTGCTTTGAGCTTGCATATCTTGATCATGAGGCAGTTTGGACGATATTGCCTTAACAACCAACCCGTATTACGCAGAACGTGCTTTTGGCACCGTTAGTGGATGTGCATCTTGACCCAGCAGAAGAGCTGACATTGCGGTTCCACCATTTTTCCATAGCTCATTTGAAAAGTTGAGGTTTTACATTAGTAGTACGAGCAGTAAGATATTAAGGAGGTAGCAAAACCAAACAAAATAGCTTTGGTCTATATCTGAGACCTTTATACGGTGAACCCATGTAAAATATTAGTTGTATTTTATTGCAAAGTACGTAATAAAACCAGGTTCCAAACATATGACCATGTAAAATCGCTAATGTATTGTCTATTTCTTCACATTGTATTGAGGGCTAAGGATAAAGAGACGAAGTTTATAATACGGTAAGCATAGTATGACATCATTCATATCACAAAACAACTGAGAACAGACAAACAGGCAATTGTAACATTGTGTGGGCAAGTCCAGCACGGAACTAGATCACGGGTCAAGATCAAAGGAACATCACTCCTCTCTTTTAAACCTTGTAAGGTGCAATGATACGCTAAGACAATTGTGTATAAAATTGAAAAGAGTAATAGACATTGGATGCAAACCATGCAGTTCAAGGCACAAGTCAGAGTAAGTAGTAGTTAAAAGGCATGAGGATTAAGGACTTACAACAGCGGATTTGACTGGTGTAGTCATTCCCTTCTTCTTCTTTGGTGTGACGGTCCTTGAAGATTTCCACGACATTTGGGTCGGTACTTTTTGGTCCTTGCGAGCTTTCCTCTGCATTTGAACAAGTAAATATAGATCCGATAATATGGTGCAATGAAAAAGAGTGAAACATCAGCCTAATTACAAGAGCCTCGCGATGTGCAATATAGCTACGAGATCACGTAAATGCATTTGGAATTTCACTTTAAATGCAGTTGGCCTTGTTCTTTGAACAATTCACCTACAAGAAGATAGATTTGTGTGGCACATGCATAAATAGGACTTCAACATGTGATCTGATCACATATATATAATGTACCTGATACTTCAGATCAGACCAGTGTTTAACTAGGCCCCTCCAGTCTTCATCCGATATATTTTCCACTGGAGTTGTTTGGGAAAGTTCACTGTTAGCCTTGCCTTCAAAGTGAGTTTTCCTCAAGTTATACCGATACTGTCGCAGAGCAGACTTGAAAACATGGGTGCAACTTGTCAGTTGCATCATCTTGGATATCCAACTTGAACCTCATCTGTTGAAAATTATGGGAGTCTCATTATCAGCAACCTAGAAAGTATGGCACAGAGCAAGACGATATTACTATTTTCCATACATAACCATACTTACAGATAAATGGTCGAGGAAGGTGTTGAACTGGGTTTCGTCTTTGTCATTCCTGTACTGAATCCATGTTGGGAGGATACGTACATGACACCTAACGGCAACCGTTGCCTCTGATACTAACTTGACTAACTCTGTAGCATCACGTGGCCTTTTCAAACCTGCCTCAAAACGGATCTCCATTCTTCCTCCTCTAGATTTAGTTAACTTATCGAGCATTATCCCTGATGTTTGTTTCCTCTTGCGCCTAGGTGCTAGTCCAACAACAAACATAGGAAGTGTTAGTGTACATTAAACTGTGAGACTACATATAAAGAAGCATGGAACTGTAACTTGACTCCGGCAACTACCTTCTTGTTGTTGAAGCTCACAAGGTTCATCTGATATTGCCAAATCGTCTTGTGTCAAGAGTGCTTGGGAAGTAGTGTCAGGTGGCAAGGGAGCTTGGGAACATGCTGCTAGCTCGATTGTATACGAGTATGTCGTGCGGTAGGTAATCTTGTGGTAGGTGTTGCAAGAACTAGGGCTGTCTCTGCTTGTTTGGTGGCAGCTATTTGTTTCTGTTTGGCTTTTTTGCAGCTCGTGTAGCATGGGATGCCGTGTTTGTAGAATTTTCCGCTGGACTTTGACCTTCTATTGCACCATCAGTACCAGCAGAATCTGCAGGATTCATCCGCTTCTCATTCCCTGCCATTCTGTGTTTCTTCCTCTTTCTCTGTGCCATGTAAAGTCAAGCCGACAAGAAAAACGAATAGCAATTTAGTTCTTCAGAATAAATTGATGCGTGATGCAAACGAACTGAACTTTGATGTTAGACAACCACATGATAGGAGGATGCAATATGTATGAAAAACAGGACGGAAGAGATAACCAGAACTATGATGTGTAAACTAAGAAGAAGACATTTCACCAAATTAGAAGCAATGCAATGGAAGGTAGACACCATATGAAAGATGCTACAAATATCGCTCTGCCAAGTTAACAGGTGTCTCATCATAAATGGCGTTTAAACAAATGTGAAGCAAGATAAGAAATAAATCACATGCAAGATGCAAACAACATCACACTACCATGTTAGAGGTCTCTCGTCATTAGTGCCATTGCATATTCACAGCATTGCATATTCACAGCTTATGATGTGTAAACTAAGGAGAAGGAATTTCAACAAATTAGAAGCAATGAAAGCTAGACACCATATGAAAGATGCAACGAATATCACTCTACCAAGTTAAAACTGTCTCGTCATAAGTGCCATTTCAACAAATTAGTAGTACAAGCTAGAAAACAATGTGAGATGTAACCTATATCACACTCACGAAGTCAAACGTGTCTACGATAAGTGATTGTTGCAAAGTTACACAACGGTAGTAATTTGATGTAAGAACATGGTGTGATAGACAGACATTGTATGTTCTAGAAACAGGAACACGTGTCTTATTCAAGTATAATGTGTAAAGTAAGCAGATGGAATTCAACAAAATTAGAAGCAATACAAGCTAGACATCACACATAACATGCAACCACATATAACAGTGCCAAGTTAGAGGGAGCACCAGTGATGCTGCACTAGGGGAGAGCGTGCTCATCGTAAACACAGCTTTGTTGAGTGTCTATGCATGTGTTGTCTTGGAAATCATCTTGGGGTGTGGAGGAGTAGAAACTGTAGAGGCCCTCCGTTCGGAAGGAGCACCTTTATCCGCTGCCTTGCTAACTTCCTTCCGCTTTATTGATTTTGAATTGTCAAGTAAAACCGACAAGAAAAAAGCAATAAAATTCTCTCTTCAGAACTCATTGATGCATGAAACTGACAATCACTACTTTGATGTAAGGCAAACACATGATACCAGGATGGAATATGTACGAAAAACAGGACGGCATGGCAAGTTCACAACTGTTTGTGTAAACTAAGCAGAATCCATTCCAGCTAATAAGAAGCAATGCAAGCTAGACACCACATGAAAGATGCAACCAATATGCCTCTGCCAAGTTAAAAGCGTCCCATCATAAATGGGATTTCAACAAATTAGAAGCAGCGCATGCTATAAATCATATGAAAGATGCAACTAATATCGCCTTTGCGCATATACTAAAGGTATCTCGTCATATTGATTGATGCGGGATACAAAAAACTATAGTTTTATGTAAGGACATGCTTAATAGAGCAGATGTACTATGTACTAAATACATGAAGGCATGTCACATTAACTTGGTATAATGTATAAGCTAAGCAGACTAGCACATGCAGTTTAACCAGATTGGAAGAATTACAATCTAGACACCATATGCAACATGCAACCACATATCACGCTGCCAAGTTAGAGCAAGCACCTGCGATGCTAGTGTAGGGGAAATGATGTAATCAACTATAGAGCTACGTTCACTATCTTCATCTAGCATTTCTGTTTCTTGATAATCATGTCGGGAGGCTGATGCTGCATTCTTTAAATGAGGAGTAGTCCCTTGCACGCCTACCTCATCATAAGTGATTGATGAGGGATACACAAGAACATTAGTTTGATGTAAGAACATGGTTAATACACGGATGTACTAGTATGTACCAAAAAGCGAGAAAGGCATGTCATATTCAAAGGTATAATGTGTAAGCTAGGCGAGATGCAATTTAACCAAATTGGAAGCAATACAAGCTAGACATCCGGCTGGAGTGGTGAGCATGATCATCTAGGACACGAGAGCACGGTGGGAGGCGGGCTGCCGCCACCATCGCAGCTTTTAGTTGGCTTCGTGTGATGCCTATCTTTGTTGGGCTTGTCCTTTGGCTCGGCGGTGCTACGACTAGCTATTTGTCTTCTGGTGCTCCGGGATGGTGGTTCATGTAAAAATATCTTTCCTTATCTTGATAAAGACTGACTTGACCTTTCGAATACAAGCTAGACACCATATGCAACATGCAACCACATATGACACTTTGTGAAGTTAAAGCAAGCACACAGGGAGGGTGGTTCACGGCGGCGAGATCGTCAACTCGAGCTACGTTCCCGTCTCCATCTGCGACACTACACCCTTTAAAGTCTTGAAAGCGTGTACGGCCTAGCCGCGTACCACGCTGGAGCGACTTCTCTCTTCTCTTTTCTGCTTCTGTCAAGGCAGGGTCTGAAATACCCTTGCATAAAAACACAATAGTGAGAGTATGGGTGAAGTGTGTGCAGAAGTAGTGCACTGTAAAAGTAGCAGATAGCAGGTGGCTGAAAAATAAATGACCGAAGACATATGATAGCTTTACAATATTGCATGGCAAACAAAATTAGATTCTACTCCGTATGATTTTGTAATATATGAGCACAGGAAATGCAGGTACTCCTCCAAAGACGCCACCACATGTGGTCCTATCAAGATAACGATCGACTAAAAATAAATAGGTCGTCGATTTTTTTTCTATGAACCGTCCGATCTATAAGGCAGGCAGATGGCCTTCGTCTACCTCCCGCGATCCTTTGTTGTGATCTTTCTCGAACCGCCCGGCGACCACCGGCCCAGACCCACCTCTCGCCGCCCGCCCTCCCATTGACCTCACACCACCGCCGTGCTTGGCAGCACCCCCAGGCCATCCCTTTATTCCCGGCCGACCTCCAGATCGGGCGCCAGTAGCTCTAGGCCGCACATGCCCCTAAGATAGACACCAAGGCGTTGCTTCCCCGGTGTAACAGTCGTACTAGCGCCTGTTACACCGGGGAATGCTTCCGTTAATTGGGAATCAACTGGCCAGAAATTGAAATTCAGGGGGGCGACGGACCTCTAGCTAAGGTGAAATAGTATATGAGGAGAAACCTTGTGCATCGCGAGTTACTAGGAACATCTAGTATCAAGAAGAAGCGGTCAAGTAGTGTCTTCTGTGGGATGAATACCGTGCAAACAGAGACGTAAGATTTGCACGAATAAGGGAAGAGGAGTACCTTCTTCGGTTGTCGGTGTGGTCACCTCCACATGTCGCGCCGATCTTCTTCTTTTTACCGGGGAAACCGATGTTCTGGAGGGTGCAGGCTTGGAGGAACCCATGGCCAAATTTTTGACTGTGCTGCCATGGCCCTATGTCGGCGGAGGGGAAGCAGATCTGAGGCAGCGAAGGACGGCGTAGCAGGAACAGCTCCGGTGCGGTGGAGGGTGGCGAAGTTGGAGCGGCAGGGGTGAGGCGCAGGACGGCGTGGTTGAACTGGCTCGGGTACGGACGATTCGGCCTCGGTTTCAACTACTAGCCATGGAGGGCGTTGCGGTTGAGGTTGCGGTGGGCGGCAGCGTCGGGTATCGGCTCGGCGTGATGGAGGAGGCGGCGGTTGATGGGTGGGATGGGGTGGCGGACGGAGGACGCCGGGGTTTCGCGGCCGGTGGAGAGGTAGTTTTGGCGCCACGAGTATGAATGGGGAATCGGACGGGTGGGGAACCATGTTTGATCTGGGACACACTTTTTTTTGGCTTTTTTGAAAGAAGATGGGACGCGCTTGTTTGAAATTTGGGGAAAGTACAAACTTTGCCCCCCTCTTAAATTTCGGACCTACTGCGGGTCGGGGGTAGGATGGTAATCCCAGGTGTCCCAAATAGTGGGCGGGAGCGATTTCGGCCGCGCGCATGTGTGCTTAGGCGGCCATTGTGTATGAATGTTTTTCGGAGGCGGTTGCGTGGCGTCTAGATGAAGCTACAAACCTACCCCGGTTTAGACCTTTGGACGTCGGGCCGGTAGGTTTCACGGGTCGGAGTTATTAGAAAAGTAATCTCCTTGTACTACCAAACATCGGTCTCACGCGGTTTCAAGGCGAGTAGAGGCTCTTTTGGTAACCGTTCAAAATTTTGAAACACAAGCATTCACGTTTGGAGTACTCTTAAACTATGAGGATTGACCTAAATAGTCAACGTTATATTTGACCTTGTATGTTTGAAAACCTCATTAAATTATCCGCTTCTTTTTAAAATTTTGACACTTGAAAATCCTATAACTATGATTATTTTGGAATGGAGGAGCTAAATTTGAATATATTTTGTACACGACTACATATGCTATTATGTACAAAATCAGAGCAAAGATTGGTGCCCCCATAATTTAGGTATGGTTTACAGATGCCATGATATCAAATTCAAATAATTGAATGGACTTCATGTTGAATTTGATTTTTTTAAACCTCCTTAAGTTGAATTCAAATGTATGCTAGTTCATATGTAGCTATTTATAATGTCCATTCTGTAACTTTCGTATGTATAATGTGCTTTACACACACAACATGAACTATACTCACGTTTATATTCGATTGCTAAAGCGATGCATAGTCAGGAGTTCAAAATACTAACTATGTGGATCAATTGTGTCGAATAATAACATAGACATGCTCAAATTTGATAGAATCTAGATATACGATGGATCAATGATCGCTCCTTCTTGAATTGCAAATATCATGATCCCATCCTAATATTTGGATACAATTTATATCTTTAATCAATGTGTAGAGCAGTCTTTTACATGTAGTTTCACTCTCCATCGGTAGTCTCTCACACATGCTCACACACTCTCTCCCGAGGTGTCTTTCTCGCACACATGCTCTAGATATAACCCTCCCTCCCTCTCGTAACCATTTACAACTGTTTTCACTAACCTTTATCACAAGCAATCTTCCTCTCGCAAACATACACATGCACAATCCTCATCGACCCTTTCTATATACATGGACCTGCCTACGTGTCTCATGTATGCACATTATCTTTACGCATGTCTCTCACGCATTGTCTCACACCTCTCTTCCTAATCGACGAGTATGATTCTAGCAGAGCATTCTGTAGGATGCCCCTTAAAGTTAGGTTGGATGAATAGTAATATCAAAGATAAAGGGGTTACCTTAGTCCGAGAACCTAGGGTTACAAATCCTAGCCGGCTTTGTCAGTGGACACAGAGTCCTTCACAATTCTGCTATCTTTGTCTTGTACGACTAGTCATCGATGGGTCTTCCTAAATGTGTCATGGGCCGACCAATGTGGCGCAGGACGGAACCGAACGAAGGGCCTCACCTCGACCCAACTGACCTCACTCAGTGACACACCCTCTGCCCCAGCGTCTCATTATCTTCTCACACCCACACATACCAACACAAACACCACACATCTGAAAATTTCTCCTGGTGCCTCTATTCCCTCCCCCCCTTGCATATACACACTCATGGGAATGGAATCTCTTGTCATGACGTCATATTCGTCTCTCTCTCTCTAGGCCACTCTCATTTCTCGTGTTATCTCTCCCACGCCCCCCCCCCTCGTAGGCCCCTCTATCCATGCCTCTCTCGAATACGTAATACACACACATACCTCTCTAGGCCCCGCCAAATGCATCAAAACACATTCACACATGTTACATCACATACCCCATTGATCTAAAAAGCCCTCTCTTCACGTTTATTTCGCATACAACATTCCTTTTGAATAAAGTGTGGCCAAAAAATTATTTTAGAGTTTCTACATATATACAACATTACAAAGTTATATGGAGGAGTACAAACGCTTAATTTGCATTGCATGGTGCCCACAATGATATTTATTCCATACTGTGAATTTGTATATTTTTATATTATATACAAAGTTAGTCATAATAAAGAGAAAGCGAAGAGCATCTCTCTCTCCATCGCATACCCCCCTCCTGACGCCCTTTCACGTATGCACACAAAACTATCTCCGTGTCCTCTAAAAGTAAGCCCCAGAAATTCACGTGTGTTTCATCTTTCTCTCATGATATATGCAATGACAATCATTGTATTTGAAGCGAAAAGCACGATACATACATTGGACTTCATAATCCACTTATTACGGTCACCGTTTATGTTTAGTGGTTATTATCTGATCACGGGCTCACCGCATTACAACTCTGTATTTACTCATGACATGACTAGTTGACCGATTAAATGCTCCATGTGGCACCTCTAGTGTTGCATCACATTATCTCACTACCATCGTGCCCAATTGGACTTGTATCTACTCTACATCTACACTCTTATAAAATACATAAAATACACTCTTATAAAAAAATAGAGTTGGTGATGATGGTGTGCCTGCCATCCTGCAATATAGGCCGTCCGATTTATATCTGATGGATAGGAAAGGAACTATGGCAATTTTGCAAAAAGGTACCCACACACCTCTCCACATTTGCAAATAAGGCCTTCCCTCGTTCATCCTTTTCTCTCACAAGATAAACAAGTCATACAAATGCATCTTGATGTTACGTGCAACGCACGGGCATCTTGCTAGTAAGAATGAAAACAAACGACAAAAACATATTTTGGCGGTGGTTCGAAGTCATGACCGCGGGCACAGCGGACAAGGTGGCCTTGTATTGGTATGCTGAGCCGTCTGTTTTAACACACGGGAGCTGGTGTGGTGATTATACACACACGCACGCATGCACACGAACTGCATCCACGCAACACTCACACAAACACATGCACCCACGCACGCACGCAACACTCACACGTACACACGCAGCCACGCACGCACACAACACTCACACGCACACACGCACGCATGCATGCACACACCAGTACACCACACGACCAACACACACTCTCACGCTCAAGTGCTCAACCTACATGTGCATGCGCACACATCAGGCCCTGACAGACACCTATACAACCAGGTGATTCCCGCACACGGGTTGGAGCCTTGTTGCGCCTACGTAAATTTGTGTTTATCTGACCTTTTCCCTATGCGAACTGACAGGTGGGACCCACAAGGAACATGGTCAATTTAACTAGTCAACATGGCACCATGCAAACTATTTGGCCGGTCAACAGAGTGCAATTCGATGCTGAACTGTGAGCAAGTGACCGGATAACCGCAAAACGTATATAGTGACCGTAATCAGCTTATTCTGAAGTTCGGTGACCGTATTATGCTTTTCTCTCTGTAGGCCCTCCAAAACTACATCTCTACACATTCTTGCATGTTACATCTAACAACTATGCAATACAGCACTACTACTACACTCTAACACAATAAATCATATGTGTTTTTAGTTTTACTAGATATCATATTGTTACTTATAATTATTCAGTTTGCATACATTGAAATTGCCTTTGAAATGTATGGCAAGATTATCACCGCCAAGGGAAAAATTCCGCCCTTTCCTGTTTAATCGGGTTTGTATCGATGGATCGTGCGAAACAACAAAACTATAGTACTATACAGTACAAGTGACAGTTCACTGGGCCGTCGTGTCGTCTACTCCTCCGTCGTAAGAGTGGAGCGCTCGCTTTCATAAATCTTCTAGTCCCTTTCGCCGACATGTGGGACATCAAGCTACCGGGTCCACGTGCCATACCGGAATACAGTGCAGAGCAGCCGGGGTGAAGCACCCCAGTCATGGCGCCGGCGTAGTAATGAGCAATGAGGCGTCAAATCACAAAGCTGCACCTTTCCCATAACTAAGTTGGAGGGACGAAGTAATAATGCTAAAAAAGTTGGAGGGACGAAGCAACCATCATTTCACTCGTTGATGAATCCGCTTCTCCCTCATCTTCTTCAACTTAACCATGTGTTGCTTCGCCGTTGTTACGCCTCATGTGGGACGCGGATCGGCTTGGTAAAGCAATCGACACGTGGGACCGCATGTTAGCAAACCGCCATCCGCGGAAAAATCACCTCCTTTTACTAATCTTGATTCTATAATTTTTAGATCAATATAATTGAGATTTGTATAGATAGCACACAGGAGCAAAACCAAGTGGTGCAGTTAAGGGCATCCACAATGTGTAGCCAAATGTGAAAATAGCTTTTGGCATCGTGGGAACCATTGTGGACGGTGTTGCCAAAGCCAAAAGATGGAACCAAGCTCCCGATTGATTGATTGAAGGAATAGAAAATGCAATGTCTCTCCTCTTTCTCCCATGCTTGGGCGCATGTAGTACATTATAGAGCATGAGTCTACTCCCTGTCCCTTCTATCACAAATCACAAAGCATTGAGGCGTCAAATCACAAAGCACGCAGACGAAGCAACCATCATTTCACTCTTCACTCCGCTTCTCCATCGTCTTCTTCGAGAAACCATCTCACCGCACTAGTACTCCTAGTAGTAGTACTAGTAAAGGACTTCTGGATGCAAATAAGGTGGTTGTCTCGGCTTGCGGTGACACTTGCGAACGACTTACCGTGGTCTCCCTCAATGGTGTTCTCCGTCGAGCGCACTTCGCCAAACCACAAAAAAATATCGCCGACGCCACCGCAATGGGGAAGGAAGTCAAATATAGTTACTACCTCCATTTTTTTGTACAAAAGGCCAGTATATCAATATTACAATTTGCAAAGGGCCACTAACACTAATCGAGGCAAAATTGATGGGGTTAGCAACCAAGGACATTAATATCCCCTGCATGCATGCGGAAGTGAGAAGGTTGGTTTGCATGGCGCTGCATTAATCAAGCGATGAGGAGTGAGATGGTTAGCTCTTTGTCCTTTCGAGAGAAAAAAATACGCATTAATTGACATGTGAAATGAGGATTTGTATCGATTAAATCCCGCGAAGGAAAACCCCGCCTTTGTTTTTTAACACTAGTACTCCTAGTACGTACGTACTTATCCTGTTTGGGTCTAGGCCTTGCATTGCCAAACTTCGCCACACATTTTTGCCAAGCTTGCCTAAAGTTTTCAAAATGAGAAGGAGGTACACTTGCGCACGGCTGTAGCTATCGCACCGCAGCCTCACACGGTCGCTCCTACACGCCGTGGTCGCACCGCACCCTCACGCAGTTGCTCCTGCACGCCGCAAACCCAACCAAGGGAACGCACCCTCACTGACACGTGTTGTCGCATGTGAACAAACCAAACTCAGCCATCCTATCGCTGACACATAATTTTTGTTCATAGGGTATGTTTATCCAACCGCATGTTCGGGAGTATCCGTACGGCCCGTGCGGTGGTCCGTTGGGGAAGAAGAAGAGGTGGGGAAGAAGGAAAGAAGGGTTAGGAGACGTAGGATATTCATCCAACCGCCTGAAATGGTAGACTGACCCAAGTCAGGCAACTTGCATAACAAATATAGTATGTTTTTACACAGCAAAAGATCCATAAAAACAACAACATAAAGAAAAACTATCACTGCTCGCGAAAAGAGATGGCCTCGTCGTCTTTGGCTGCCGGCGCGAACCAGCCGTCGCTGCCGACGTGTGTCTCCGCACCGTGGTTGTCCTTGGCCTCCAGCTACTCGTTCAAGCGGAGCGTGCGGGCGCTCTGCACGGACGAGAGCACAGCCCGGTTCAAGTCGAGGACGTCCGGTTCCGCCTGCAGGAGGGCCTCGATGGTAGCGGCATCCGCGCGCTCCGCGTCGAGTCGAGCCTCCGCCGCCCTGTTCAAGTCTTGGACGTCCGGTTCCGCCTGCAGGAGGGCATCGATGAGAGCAGCATCCCCGCGCTCTGCGTCGAGTCGAGCCTCTTCCGCCCGGTTCATGTCCAGGACGTCCGGTTCCGCCTGCAGGAGGGCCTCGATGGCAGCGGCATCCGTGCGCTCCGCCTCAAGTTGAGCCTCCGCCGCCCGGTTCACATCCACGACATCCGAATCCGCCTGCAGGAGAGCCTCGATGGCAGCGGCATGCGCGCGCTCCGGCGTCCGAAGTTGAGCCTCTTCCTCCGGTCCTCCTTTAGTATCGCCATGTTGAACCGCTGGTCCGCTTTGCACCATGGGGGACTCGGACGTCGGCACGAAGTCGGCGTCCCATCGTCTCATACCCATCGGGGCCTTCTGCGCGCGACCTCCGCGATGAACATTGGATCGGCTTCCTCCTCCTCGTAGCTTGGCTCCGGAAGAACTCGGGGATTGGCCCGCCGCAAAGCAAGCTTGGGAACGGAGGTCCGTGGCGCCGACCGCCGCCGCGATTTCTGCGCGGCGCTCCGGCGTCAGCATCTTGTAGTAAGTGATCTTGCGGCGCACCATGGCTTTCCGGCGAACTAGGGGACGCTTGATGCGGGCTATGGGATCGAAAGGTGGGGGATGGGCTGGAGATTTGGTGTGGTTTTAGGGCAGTGGTTGGCGTAGGCCGAGCAGCGAAGGTTCTGGTGTGAATAGTGGTTCTGATGACGACCGGTCAATCGGTTTTGACTGTACATCGCTCTTGTTGCGTTCGTGTTGCAGCCCGACACGCTGGACCCTCCACGTCGCTCACCGAATGGAACGCGCTTCGTCTTGCGTTTTCGCTCGCTTGTGGGACCGAAGTTGAGAGCAAACCGACGTCCCTCCCCCTCCCCCGCCCGCGTCATTTATTATACCACCACTCCCTCCGTTTTATGCGGAGTAAATAAAACAGAGGGAGTATACTACGGATGAGGATCCTCGACGTGGCGAACCCATTGAGTAACCGACATACGGGCCTAGCAAGCATGGGGTCCGCCATGAAAGTGACCGAAAGGGAGGGTAAGCGAGGGATACCTACGTCGGAGGATCCACTTCCACTATAGTACTTTGACCAAATGTTAGAGTAATAATATATGACATGCAACTTACACAAATGTTAGAGTAATAATATATGACATGCAACTTAGACAAAGCATACAGGGTCTAATGCGTTTTTTGAGGCTAACTTTGACCAAATGTTAGAGTAATAATATATGACATGCAACTTACACAAAGCATACGGTCAATTTCGTATGTGAAAGGAGTTTCCAATGATATAATTTTCACATTATACATCTCATGTACTATTAATCTTGTCAATAGTCAAATACGAAACCATCTCGAGTACAAATCTAAGAGTACGTATGAATCTAACAATATTGATTGGGCGTTATTGAATGTTCATACCTTTTTTATCATAGTAGAGATACTTTGACTACACATAAAACTTATATGTAAAGTAGAAAGGATAGGAGGGAGTATAATGTACGTTCAAAAGCAAGCGAACATTGAATACCCTTTATATATGATTTGTGGATGCTATGATCACCGGTTCAAAATTTTGAATCCGCCTTAGGTATCACGTGCCCCCACTTGTTCCCTCTCGATTTCATCTCGGGGTCCGGAGATCTATTGAAAGAGGACTAGGGTGGGTACATGTGAATGATACTCGGTGGAATGTTTAAATGAGGCATGCGGGAGGATGGACTCGGCGGAGGCGACATGATCGATGGAGAAGAGGGTTGGAGAGGAATGAGAAATAAGCAAACGCCACATGATTACACTTGAACGGCTCAAATAAACAATAAGTTGTCTCGCTTAGCCTACATAGTGAAAGGCCTAATGCAAGGCGAACAATCGGCCTTTCGAATATGGTTGGGAAAACAGGGAAACCGACATGTGGGCACACCCGTCTGGACGGTGTAGCGCAGACTAGTCCAATGGAGGAGCTGGCCCACGACCTCCTCGCCACCGACAACCGTTCATGTGAGTCGTTGGGGCCAACAACGGGGCTCTGCACCAGCACCGCCTCTGGACACGGCGACCGCGGCGAGCGACACGCTCATATCGTCGCTAGAATGGTCGGTTTCAGTGTGCTGAGGGTGGCGTTAGTGTTGTGTCATGACCAATGGTATGTCTGGTTTGTGCCCAAGGTTTCCCCATCAAAGCATTGGGTAGCCAAAATTTTGGTTGAGGTATTGGTTGCCCATGATTTGGCCGACATTGGCAAGAAAAATGAACTAGAGTTGGCTAGAGTTCATTGGCATGCCAAAGAAATGGCAACCATCCAAACAAAGACCAGTCTTTGGGTCATGACCAAAATTTTGGTTGAGGTATTGGTTGCCCATGATTTGGCCGACATTGGCAAGAAAAATGAACTAGAGTTGGCTAGAGTTCATTGTCATGCAAAAGAAATGGCAACCATCCAAACAAAGACCAATCTTTGGGTCATGACCAAAATTTTGGTTGAGGTATTGGTTGCCCATGATTTGGCCGACATTGGCAAGAAAAATGAACTAGAGTTGGCTAGAGTTCATTGGCATGCCAAAAAATGGCAACCATCCAAACAAAGACCAATCTTTGGGTCATGACAAAATTTTGGTAAGGTGCACTTTGGCCACAATCCAAACACACCCCAACACCCGGCTCGTCGAGGATGCACGGGTGCCGCATGACAGCGTCCGTGGTTGGATTGTGTAGCGACCAAGCGCATCCTGTGGACCTGAGACCATGCCGGGTCATCTTGCTTTTCCAGTGACATGCGGGGATCGCATTTGAGCAAAGGGCATCTCCAACATTGCCACGACCGCAGCTGACTACCCTGGCACACCAAAGCCCTCGTCCCTCGCATCATCGCGCGGTGCATTCCCAGCCGGCGCCAGCTGCCCGCATTCATGTCGTCCGTTTGTATGTCGTCATTATGAGGCTCGGTGCCCGAGGAACAACTCCGGCGACTTAATGACGCACCCGGACACTTGGCCTCACCGGAATGCGCTACTTAAAGCGGCAACGCCCAGCTAACCTCCACACCATAGCGCATCGTCCTCCTACCTAGCACCACATCCGCCATGACCGCAAGTGCGAACGCTCTGCGGGAGAGCTTGTCTTCGGGGATGAAGCTCGAGGTCGCCGCCCTCGCTCAAGTCGCCTCTCACGACGCAATAGCGGCATAGCCGGACGCGGACGCGACCTCACAAGCGGTGGCCATGCT
Organism: Aegilops bicornis; assembly: GCA_021605145.1. Classification (NCBI taxonomy): domain Eukaryota; kingdom Viridiplantae; phylum Streptophyta; class Magnoliopsida; order Poales; family Poaceae; genus Aegilops; species Aegilops bicornis. The sequence goes on along the minus strand of CM038670.1, from coordinate 475,294,456 downwards.
GGCGGCCGACGACGGGAGCACCGTCAGCCACGCGTCCTACTTGCCGCCGTCCAACGTCCGGCACCGCCGAGGTCGTGGACTCCTCCGAGGATGAGTAGGGCAGGGGAGGCGGCAAGGCATGGTGTGCCAACTGGCCGGTCCGTATCCCGTGTTCTACTCTTCCACGCCGGAGACTGCACCTTCACTTCACGGGTCTTGAACCCCACCCCCGTACATAGAGATCGCATGTAGAAGAAAAACAATGGGCCCGCATGTTGGAACAATGCAACGTTGCTGTCACCCCAGGAAATAAGTTGTCAGTATTCTCAGCTATGGTCACCTTTCTTCAGGTGAAGACATCTGAGCGGATGACCAACAAATCATTCAATGCGATGTTGGCTGCTTTCCGCAAATCTTTCCCAGATGCGTCTGAGCTGCCACACACCTACAGTAAAATGAAGAATTTCCTTCGTGCAGTTGGAATTGGATATGATATGATCAATGTTTGTAATAATAATTGTGTTACATTAGGAAGGATTATGCCAACTTAAGTGAATGCCGAAATGCAAATCATCAAGATGGAAAGATGGCGATCTTTGTGAAGAGGATTCCTCATAATGTTACGAGACATTTTCCAATTACACCAAGATTGCAGAGGTTGTTTCATGATGTTGAAACAAGAGAGGATGTCTTGTGGCATTCTAGGAACCAGGAGTCAGAGATCGAGAATGTAATGAGCCATCCATCTCATGGTAGTGAGTGGAAAAGCTTCAATGATAAACACAAAGAGTTTGTTCTTGACCGAGAAACATTAGACTTGGCTTAGCTTGGATGGATTTAACCCATTTGGCCACGAGGCGCCACATATAGCATGTGGCGGTGCTTGTTATCCCTTACAACATGCCTCCAAATGTACGCACCAAAGAATCAAACTACATGATGGCCTTGCTCATCCCAGGTCCAAAAAGTCTGGAAAGGATTTTGATTTGTTCATGGAGCCTCTTGTGGAGGAACTTCAACAGCTATGGAAGGGTGTTCTCACTCGAGACCTATATAGCAGCCCACCAGCTGATTTCTTTCTGCGTGTTGTTGTAATTTGGTGCATCCATGATTATCCGGCTTTGGGCACTATGTCAGGGCGAACGACACATGGTTACAATGCATGTGTTCGCTGTGACGGGAATCTGCTGTCATACGCAATACTTAGCAAGATCTGTTACATTGGACACCGCCGTTTCCTTCCCAAGGACAAGCCGCATCCTAGAAAATACCGAAGACATGTTTTCAATGCAAAGCATGAAAACCGTGATGCGCCAAAGACGCTCACCGTCGATGAGTTGCAAGTGGAATTAGAGAAGGTCAGACATATTACACCAGGAAACCATCCTGGTAATGGTAGCGGTAAAAGGAAGCGTGGCACGGTAGAAGAGAGATTATTGTTTACCCGCAGGTCCACTTTGTGGGACTTGGAGTATTCGAAAGATTTGGATCTGTGGCATAATCTTGATGTGATGCACATCGAGAAAAATATATGTGACAGCATTATCGGCACACTTCTTAACATTGAAGGCAAGACGAAAGATACCTTAAAATCTAGGATTGATTTGACACACTGGTATCGAAAGGATTTGCGGTGCAAGATGAAGGTAAACCACGGGATATGGCACCAGCTGTGTACGTCTTGGACAAGGTAAAAAGAAAATAATTCTGCGAGGTCCTGTCACGTGTGAGATTCCCACATGGATTTGCTTCCAACCCTGAAAGGAGAGTCAGTGCAGATGGAAACAAGGTATAAGGGTTGAAAACTCATGACTGCCACGTCCTACTTCAAAGGGTTTTACCTGTTATCCTTAGAGGATTGGGCATACGACTTATCTGAGTAGTTGCAGAGTTTGGACAATTCTTCAGGGAACTCTGCAGTAGAAATATCAGGATAGATGCTTTGGAGCGTCTTAGAGACAAGATACCAACTATCCTATGCGGCCTTGAGAAGATATATCCTCCAGCCTTGTTTGATGTGATGGTGCATTTGGCTGTTCATCTACCTGATGAGGCACTACTTAGAGGTCCAAAGACAAGATATGGCTGGATGTACCCTATTGAAAGGCGGCTAGGCACTTTCAAGGGCTATGCTAGGAACAGAGCTAGACCCGAGGGTTCCATTGCAGAGGCCTACATTGCTCTGAAGCGTTGACATTCTGCTCAAAATACATTGAAACAAATTGATCAGCTTAGCAAAGGGGTGGGTGAAGACAATCTCGGGCTCAATGTTTTCGATTATTCTGTTCGAGTTACAGGGAAGAGTCGACAAGAGGACAAACTTAAAGATTTGGACAAAATGGTTTGGTATGTGTTGAATAACCGTCCTGAGATACTACCTTATATCAAGTAAGTGCAGTACTGCAGCTTATACATCGTAATCTACTAAACTTGCAGCACATTCTTATATATTTAGATGTTTAACGCAGCAGAACAACAGTTAAACATATTATTACCCCATGATTCGGGCATTTATAGAAGACTCGGCCAGGGTTGCGAATTGTGGTTGAGACGCGACTGATGACTCTGCGTGATTTGCAGCAGTGGCACCACACCAACAGCAGCGGGTTGCGATGAGCAATCGGCTGCGGTCTTGTCTTGGCGGGGTGTGATGAGACACACAGGTGATGGTACGGTGGTGACTTGGTGCATATCTGGTTTTACTGCTGAATAGCGGTGGACGAGCAACCACGGACATGGTTGCCGCGCCGAGCTTCGATGCTAGGCGAGTAAGTAGAGAAGAGGAGAAGCGAACGTTGGATATGTCGGTTTCATTTACGGCAGAGTAGCATAGCACCATATATAGTCATAGTCTAGGTTTGGATTCGAACCAGCTCTGAGGAGCACGTCTTTCTTTTTCTAAAACTTCGGCAACGTCTCTTTCTTGGTACACTAGCTTGTTCTCAGACGCCTTCCCAAGTCATTGATTTTCTTTCCATTTTTTCTGCGAGGAAGGAAGGAGGACAAAATTGAGAGTTCCTCGGACTCGAATCCAAGACCTCTCGGTTGAAAACCAAGGGTGCTAGTCACTTATGTGGCAAACATTCCCTGTGAGGAGGATGATAGACGAACGCATTTTCCTCGCAGTTTTCTTCCTATATATAAGAAAGTATGCTACTTGGTGTCCGCTTAGTCAAAAACGATTGTGCCAACCTTGACCGTTGGATTGACATTCAACATCTGTCGCGTTTCTTCAGTCTCTTCTTCCTCGAGCAGAAGCCAAACCAGCTGGCTGGGACCGCTCACTTTGCTCCGCCTCCTACTACCGGTGGTGTGATCTTCCACAGCTCCTATTCGTTCCTGTCCGAGGCCTCACCATCGTCCTCCGCCTTGGTTCGCTCGCTGTGGGCCGCCCTCTGGTGTTGTCAACATGGTCAACAACCGAGAGGAATAAGGAGATGACTGTACATGGTGAGGATGACAGTAGGGACCCAGCAGCGCGCGCAGTAATTTTGTTTTTTCAGGACGAAGAAGGGTATCAACTTGGTTGTGCGGGACCCGTGGCCCGTCTAGCCCAGGCTTTTATTTCATAAGTTTAGCACATGACCAGCCCAATTTGTTTTTTTCCTTTCTGAAAAATGGCTAGCCAGCTATTTTTTTTTTGCAAAATAACCAACATAGGCCTACTTGCTTTTCTACGCCCTGCTGGGCCGGAAATCTTTCAAGACGAGGAGGGATGCATTTTGCCCAGAAAATGGTCTATAATAATAAGAAATGGGCTATAAGTAATAATAAATGGGTTGTAAAATGAAAAAAATACAGCAAACAGGCAGTTAGTTCCAAAATACTGTTTTCTTTCGGAATTTGATATTTTAAATTTCATTGTTTTTGTGCGGGTAAGATTTCATCAAATTTAAATTAAGGTATATTTAGATTTAAAATTAATTTGAATCTGGCTAGAAATTTCGGGTTGTATGTTGTTTGGGACAGATTTGGAGGCTGACTTGTTGGTCTACTAGGTTGACGTGTACTTTGGCATTGTCAACTTAGTCCACAAACGATTCTAGCAGCAGTGACTGTTGGATGTTAATGCAACGGCCGTGCTGCTTCTTCAATATCTGATCTTCTTGCTCCGCCGCCCAAACCAGCTCGGTGGGACTGCTCGCTCCGCCTCCGTGGCGGATGTGCCGCCGCACAGGCCGCACCGCCCACCCTACTTCATTGTCGCCAGGCCATTCCTCTACTCACCCACACCTCCTGTTATTTTCGGCGGCGGCCGGACGATAAACCCTCGTACTCCCCACGCGTGAGGCAACCATTGCCGAGTCTTCCCGGCTCCGTGTCGTTCCTTCCTAGGCCTCGCCGTCGTCCACCGCCATGGTGCTCTCGGCGCGGCACGGTGAGCGTGGTCAACGAACGACATCCATCGGCCGTGGACTGTCTGACGCAAAATAATGATTATTCCTCCACCGACGGTGGGACCCACGGAAGGGCCTACGTATTTTGCGAAAAAAGCGTTCCCCGCTGACATGTCAGACCCACCAGCTATATCTTCGCGCGCAAGGAAGTGCCTCCTTATTACGCACAAAAAATGAATACCCACCACGCTAGCTGGGACCCACCATAGTGGGAGGATGACTTGTGGGCCAACTAACTTGAGCGGGACGGAGGGCTTTGTCAACTTAGTCAATATGAACGATTCTAGCTCCAAAGTGACCAGACGATGTCCATCCAACGGCCGTAGTGCTTCTTCAACCTCTGGTCTTCTTGCTCCGGCCGCCCAAAGCGGCGCCGGTCGTGCCGCATGCTCCCGCCTCCCATGGCCGGGTCTTTGCCAGCGGAGGCCTCACCGCCCCTACTATTCCCACCGCTAGCTTGAGGCCCTGCGATGACGGCAGCCTCACACCGCAAATGAACAGTGAACCCTCGTGCTCCTCTCTGGCGGGCTTCCACCGCTGCGTCTTTCACGGCTCCGTCGTCCCCTTCCTAGGCCTCGCGCCGTCATCCACCGCCGTGGTGCTCTCGGCGGCCTGGTCAACATGGTCAAGGAACGACTTCCATCGGACGTGGATCAGACGTGGAGAGGCCGACAGCTGGGTCCACGACCGCAGCAAGGAAGTGCCTCCTTCTTACACGAAAAATAATGATTCCTCCACCGACAGTGGGACCCACCGGACGGACCTTTGTATTGTGGAAAAAGCGTTTCCCCACTGCTTTGGGACCCACCAGCTTCATCTTCGCATGCAAGGAAGTGCGTCCGGGCAAAAAAATGATTCGCCCCCCTGACTGCTGGGACCCACCAGCTACACCTTCGCATGCAAGGAAGTGCATCCGGGCAAAAAAAATAAAACGATTCGCCCCCTGACTACTGGGACCCACCAGCTACATCTTCGCAGGCAAGGAAGTGCCTGACAGTCGGGACCCACCTGGTCGAAGCGTACATAGCGTTGTCATCCTGGTCACTAATGTGTACGTACATACTGGTCGATGTAGAGGCGCGCAGGCACGTAGCATGTACACGTACGTACAGTGGCCAGGGTGCAAGAAAGAAAATACGGCCACATATGCGTACATACGGGCGGGGTCTCGAACGCCTACTCGCGCATACGTACGGCCAGGGCTCGTGTACATGGCTGGGTCAGAACGGAGAAATAGCGTAGTCGTCGTGTTCATGGAGAGGCAACGGAATGCGTCGTGTTCATGGGGAGGCAACGGAATGCTCGTGTTTATCGGGAGGCAATGGAACGCGTGGGAGCCAACCGGCTTGGACGGAACAGGCGATGGAAACGAGGCTGGCGTGCATCGCAGAAGCGGAGAAGCGGCCTTGTGTTCGATCGCCACGTTCGAACGGGTCCTGTTGATCGGGAGGGTGTGGCGCACCGCAAAAGCGGATTTAAACGGACCTCCCTACGGTCAAACGGGGTCTGTTGATCGGGAGGTGTGGCGTACCACAAAAGCGGACGAACGGACCTCCCTACGGTTGAAACGGGGTCCTGTTCATCGGGCGGGTGTGGCGTCTTTCGCAAAACGGGAAAACGGACCTCCTACGGTTTAAACGGGTTCCTGTTGATCGGCGAGGGTGTGGCGCATCGCAAAAGCGGACGAACGGACCTCCCTACGGTCGGCGGGGTCCTGTTCATCGGGCGGGGTGTGGCGTCTTGCAAAAGCGGATTTAAACGGACCTCCTACGGTCGAAACGGGGGTCTGTTGATCGGGAGGGTGTGGCGTGCCGCAAAAGCGGACGAAACGGACTTGTGTTGAGCGCTTCACGGTCGAAACGGGGTCTGTTCGCCGGGAGGGTGTGGCGTGCCGCAAAAGCAGGACTCCACGGTATACTGTTCATCTCCACCGTCGACCTCCTCCAGCCTCCACGGGCTACCGTCGACCTCCTCCAGACTCCACGGGCTCCTGTTCATCCAGCCTCCACCGCGCGCTACTCCACCGGCTACTGTTCATCCCAGAGGCAGCATCGATCGGCTTAAGTTAGTAGCAGTAGCGAAGGAATCGCTTGATCCGGTTCAGTTAACAGCCATCAATCGATCGCTCGGGTTCAGTAACGCGTAGCCTGCAGTGCAATCGCTCGGGTTCAGTTAGATCCCAACGCCTCGCTCGGGTTCAGTTAGAGCCAACTCCTCGCACGTGTATGAGAGAAACGCGCATCGCTCGGCCCCCGACCTCCCACCGTAACCGGCAACTCCCCAAAATTTTCCTCGCCCTCGCTTCTACCACGGTTTTTCCCGTCATGGACGGCCCAAAGAATGGCATGCAGCTGCGTCTCCGGCCCGCCCAGGATGAAAAGCCCATTTTCTGTCATGATTTTTTGTCATAGAAGTAGGAGCCCACCACATCTATGATGATACGGGTTTTGTCACAATTATCGTCATAGAAGTGTCATATGTATGACAGGAAAAAAATTCGTTCGGCCCAAAATGTCACAGATGTGTCTTTTTTTTGTAGTGATGTGTGTTGTGGCGGAAGGGCAATGTGGAGATGGTGTGCGTGTGATACAGACATAGAGAGGTGTGAATGTGCAAATGATCATGCATGAGTGAGACATAGACAGATGCTGATATGTTGTGTATACATGAGAGAACGGTCTTCTAGTTTACTTGTGTGTGTGTGAGAGAGAGAGAGAGGGAGAGAGAGAGACGGAGAGAGGAGCATCCGTAACACAACAACCATCTCTCTCGATTCGTCCGTCCCTCGCACGGTCGCATGCAACACATGCATCAACGCGCACATTTTGACACCCTCACCTGGCCCCTGCCCACCTCAAGGCCCGCACAATCTCTTCGTGAATACCCATTTCTCTCCTTAGGTTTGTTTTCTCTCAATATCTCTCTCTCTCACACACACACACACGCACACAGAGAGAGACACACGCAGCACAACACACACACACACACACACTCCCTCGAGCACACAATTCATCCCCATCCAAGGTTATACAGCGACCACTCTCGCTTGTGCTTCTTTGCACCCCAACATGCACAACACCTCAATCTTCAAAGAGGGCATCGAGCAGATTGAAGACGGCGACCACACCGCGCTAGATAATGCGGGTTCATTTGGAAGCAGGGTGATGTGACGATGGCTGACTGACTCCTCCTCCCACCCTCTCTCTCTTGCACAAAATTACCAATCCCTCTCTCCCCCGCACAAAATTGTCAATCCCTCAACCCACAAGATCCTTCCCCTCTCGTCCATGTTTTTCTAGCTCTCTCATCAAACATGTTGTCTCTTCTCCTTCCACGTATACAGAATCCAGATGCACACGCATCTCATGTATATTACATGTATCCATCTTTCTCACAGACCTAACTTCTTCCTCTCTCTTTCTCTCTCTATCTCTCTCTCTCTGTCTCGTTAGGTTTGTCTCCTACTCTCTCATCCACATACATACAATCTTTCTCGCCCTATCTGCTCCATATTCAAAAGCTCTCTCTGCACGTTTCATTCACACCATTGGGGTATGTCAAAATGTTGCTTCTATAATGGCTGATGTAGAGTTATGGTTGTTTTTGTTGCATCCTACAAAGTAATAACTATGAAATGCATTTAGATTCTCATTTGACTGGGATTATGTGAGTTTGAGCATGTTGTGAAGTACTATAGACCTTGTATACATCTTGGGATTCGACAATGATTGTAACTATTGAATTGTATAGACCATTACATTCGAAGTCAATAGCCTAATATATTTATTTCACAATTTCAAAAAATGATTAGTTCACTACAAACCAAGAAAACAAATGTGTACTCCCTCCATTTTTATTTAAGTCCGCATATTAGCATTGGTCAAAGTCAAGTTTTGTAAACTCTCGTAAAAGCTTATAACAAAAATATTAACATATACAATAACAAATAAATACCATTAGATTCATTATTGAATGTACTTTCACATCATACATATTTGTTATGGTAAATGTTTATATTTTTCTATAAACTTGGTCAAACTTTAGGAAGTTTGACTTCGGTCAAACCTAATATGCAGAGTTTACTACTACTACTCGCTAGATGCTTAGCCGAATCATTCAACACGCCACACGAGGAGTCCAGTGTCACAAAATTTTGAGGTCGGCGGGAAAATCTCCCGCGACCTTGATTCGAGCAGTGGGAAGTTACCATCATAGCCTTCGGAACAGGCCTACGGATGATGCTTGGTACGGGGCTGTTTTCGTAACTTCAGGGTCACCCTACCCAGCCAACCCCACCCCGGCACCCAGAGTAGTACACCTGAATACTCCCCATTTTCTATCCCCACCGCAAATTAGACTTCTCCACGGCACCGCAGCCTTCGTGCTCCTCCCCTTTACATCGGTGCACTCGTCCACCGCAGCGCATCTGCCTCATCGACGACCAGACGCGCCTTTGGAGCAGTCCACCGCCGTCGTCGTACATGGAGCCTCTTCCCCGGCATCGTCTTCCACGGTCTCGGATCTGCTTCCCGGAAGCCGGCGCCAAGCGCAGAAGTACCACCGTCATGGACAATGAACTGACTCCCGTTGCCGACCACGACTCACAGAGGCCGCCGCGACCATCGTGCTCCTCCTCGATTGGTAATGTGTGTATTGAATCACTTAGAAGTACATGTGCAGTTCCAATTTTGTTCATACCTACACTTCAAATTTCCTGGGTCCTATTGCTCCCGTAAAAGTAATTGGTTATAGCCTCCATTGTCCAACAGAATATCAGCTTGTAATTGTGCGTCGCTCCTGTATCGTGTTGTGCTTGGGTAGGTTTTTCATATGCAACCAGTAGTGTGGCAAATGATGGAAAGGTTTTTAGAACTAGCAATATGCCCATGCATTGCACGCATCAAGATGCATTTGTATGAGTAGTTTATCTTGTGGGAGAAAAGGATGAACGAGGGAAGGCCTTATTTGCAAATCTGGAGAGGGGTATGGGTATCTTTTGCAAAATTCCCATTTGTTTCCTTCCTATCCGCCGATATAAATCGGACGGCCTATATTGCAAGAAAAAAAAAGTATAGAGAAAAAAGTAGACAAGAAAGGAAGTAGAGATAAATATTAAATATTAAATATTAAATAAATATAACAGTAGAGAAGAGAGTAGAGATAGCGAGAGGCGTTAAAAGGATCGCGTGCACGGGAAAAAGCGGCCGGGCGTGCGCTAGTTTTGGCGCGCGGCGTCCGGCGCGCTTTATAAAATCCAATGCCCTCCCACCGCTCTGTGCCTTGCCACCGCTCTCTCCCCGCTCTGTGCCTCGCCACCACTCTCTCCCCGCTCTTTTTCGCCTCGCCGCCGCCGCACCACCATGCCGCCGCATCACCGGGAAACTTGGGGATACCGTGGCGTCCGTGCGCGCCCCTCCGACGGCTTCTCCACCGAGATCCGGTTCCGCAGGATGCGCTTCGGCCTCGGCAATTTCGACACCGGCAACGAGGCCGCCCGCGCGGACGACGCGGTGGTGTGGCACCTCCGGTGTCCTCATAGAACATTGAACTTCCCCAACATGCCGACGCGGGAGCGGGCGCAGGAGCTCGCGCCTCTGCGGCGGCTTAGCACCGACGAGGATCATCACGACAACCGGAGGCGGGAGCACCGTCTCGGCATCGCCGAGATTGACGAGGAAGCCATGGCGCTGTGGCGCCAACACTTCCCGCAGGACATCATCAATGAGCGCGAGTTCTACGCGCAAAGGAGGGCGGAGAGGAATAAGAGGAGGGCGGAGCGAGCCGCCTATCGCGAGGACAAGCGTAGGCGAAAAGCAGATGCTCAATTCAGCATGAGGCTAGGAGCAGCGTCGCCCTGGGAATCCGACGACGATCGGTATCTTCACGCCTACAGTCAGACGTCGGAGGAGGACATCATCGAGGAGGAGTCGGACGACGAGGAGTAGTTGAATTATCTTTTTTTATCTATCCATGTTGAGAACTATCCTCTACTCTCTAGTATCTACTTCTCGATCTCAAAGATCAGAACGCTTTTTTAAAGTACCACGCATTGTAATTCTGTTGGAGATGCTCTAACATGGCAGACGAGTGCTTTAATGTTGCCCACAAGATGCGCGAGTATTACTAGTAGTATATTTTTCTTGCCATGCTGAGATTTTAAAACCACGAGTGCGAACATGCAGAGGAGCAATGAAGACCAAACATGGGATATTCGGGACATCTTCAAGGAGCGTGGCAAGTTAAAGAGGAGCTGCACCGAACTCAGTAAAAGCGAGCTTTGGTAAGTAACACCCTTTCAATTACTTTCATGTAGCCTCGTGTTCTTTGATGTGTATATGTTGTAGTTTCGCTTTCTCTTAAGCGTGGTGTTCTTCGATGTGTAATAAGAAGAGTCTTAATCGTCCTAATGCTTTCGTTTTTAGCTTGATGTAGGAAGTGGGTGTTCTCAGCTTGTAGTCTGTTTATATTTTATTTTTCCTTTTGAATTCACTTCTCCGAGTTCTGTTTATCTAGCTTCTACTAAATGGATCTAGGTTGCTCTGAGTATTGATCTAAAAAAGAAGTAACTTCATGTCGGGATGCAGTTCCTGCGAGGAGGGAAGTATGGTCAACCTCGAGATCATGTTTCCAAAATGAGGCTGGATTACACACAAGGTGCCAGTTCCCTAATGATGCTGGATTAGACACAAGGTGCAAATTCCCAGATGATGCCGGATTACACACAAGCCAGGTGGAGTCGTCAGCTGTTCGTGTCCTCGTGGCATTAGTAAAGGCTGAAAGAAAGCGTGCAACAGCCCTTGAGAATGTAGCTGAGTTCCTGAAGAAGCGAAAAGAGCAATCAGATGCTCTCTTCACCCAAGCCAAAGAAGAGATTGAAGAAGCCAGAAATAAGCTAGCAGAGGCAGAGCAGGCCAGGCGTCTCCTGCTATCTAAAAATGTTGTCAATACAAAATTTCCTTCATAATAGCTAGGTTCAAATGTTTATCCAACAAGCATGCACATTGCGATGTCCGTGCATCTCTTGATGTGGCACAAAATGTTTTTTGGGTCATGTAATAACAGCAATTACTTTCCAAACAATAATGCATTTAAGCATTGGACATGGTATAGTTCACGCCAAGAAGCCCGACATTCCAAGTTCAACTTCCACATCAAACTCATGTTCACAGATATCTGCACATTCATACATAATGTCCACAACCATGATTCACCTCAAAGCCAAAAAAAATGCGAGGAGAGTTATAAATAAAGAAAATCCTCTACTAGTTCCTGCTACCAGTGCGAGCACAACAAGTCAAGACCATGCATAAATTAATTATATTTTAGTCATTTTTTGTGTTCTAAAATGCCTGCCGGCTCATGGAAGGACGTGTTGCCAGACACGCTGGATTCAATGAAGGCAAAGGGGCAGTCTTAAGCTGGTTGCACGCGGCGAGGAGGCGTGCTCACCCGGGCCTGCAGCGAGTGCGGCCCTCTTGGCCGGCGCGCCGGTTCAATGCCTGCGCTATGAGAGGTCGCGTCCGTGTCAGAGCAATCACTCCCTCCAGTCCTTTTTTGTTTGGGTATAACAAAATCTCATTTTCCATTCACATTTTACAAGTAAAATTCATGGACAAACTTTGACCCAAAGTACGATGGGGACTAGTAAACCAGAATGGAGGTAGTAGTTTTTTTAATCAAAGAAGGGTTTCCCTTCCGATTTTCATTATCGAAAACCAGCATCTAAATCTAAACCATAGTATTTGCCCTAGAACTACCAGGTTCAACATCTCGCAACATAAACCCATACAACCTCCATCGCAAAAAAAACCATACAACCATACGCCAAGGAGGTACTAGTACTATGAATTCCATTTTCGCGCCATACCAATCGTTCTAAAAACAACTTACTACTTATAACGCGCCATTGAAAATCGGAAATCTTAACCCCGCTAAAAAATGATATTTTAAACGTGGCTACTCGATCTGTGGCAACTGGCGAGCCACCGTGCTCCAAGTCGTTCACCTGTGGTCCCGACCATCAACTCCTACGGATCAAATTATCACGCGAGCTGACTATTCCTACAAAGGTGCTCCACCACGTACCTGGTACCCGCGAATGCAGCAATCGTGCACCTAGGGTTTTAGGGTTTATTTCTTAATGTCGCCTTTACGTAACACTCATGTGTGCGAGACAGCGAGAGGCCGACTGCGTGCGTGTGGCTCTTCTCTTCGTATATGTACTCCACCGTTTGTCTGGTGTCCAAAAAATTATAATAACTACTAGCAATGTGCCAATGCGTTGCCACACGATCAAAGTAGATTAATACATATTCACCGTTTTGATAGAAAAAGTCTCGTTTTGAAATACGTATATCACTAAAATATGTTATGTTTCACTCAAAATATATTCCTTTGGCGGTTTTGATGAGATAAGGGAGGAATGTTGTTGGTTTCAAGATTCGAGAAGTGGTATATGTCTAATTTCTACTCTTACTGGCAAGATGCCCGTGCATTGCACGGAACATCAAGATCTTGTGGGAGAAAGGGATAAACGAGGGAAGGACTTATCTGCAAATGTGGTGAAGAGTGCGGGTAAATTGCCATATTTTCCTTCCTATTAAATCGAGATATAAATCGGACGACCTACATTAGGATGGCAGGCCCATCATCATCACAAACTCTTTTTTTTATATATACTCTTATAAAAAGCATTGTCGGTTATGATGTTGTGCCTGCAATCCTGCAATATCGGCCGTCCGATCTATATCTGACGGACGAAGGAAACTATGGCAATTTTGGTAAAAGATACCCACACCCCTCTCCACATTTGCAAATAAGGCCTTCCCTCATTCATCATTTTCCCCCACAAGATCAACTACTCATACAAATGCTTCTTGATGTTCCGGGCACCGCATGGGCATCTTGCTAGGTGTTGCAAAAGCCCATGTTTGTGTGAGAGAGAGGGAGAGTGGAGGAGGACGGAGTGCATGTTTGACAAAGACACAAGGAGTGTGTGTGCGATAGGTATCAGCTTAAAATGAGGCGATAGTGTGTGTGTGCACGATCGAGAGGGCGTGTCTCAAGAAGGGAAGAAAAATCTACATAGATACAAGGAGCGGGAGAGACACATGTATGCGATGGTGGAAGCACGAGCGTGCGGGTGTATAAACCTATCTAGAGGCTAGCTAGTCGACAAATGTTTGTGAGATAAATCTGAGTGGGAAAGTGAAGCGAGAGTTTTGTGTGTGAGAGAGAGGCGGTAGTCGGGAAGGGAGTGGAAGCAGGAGTTGTGTGTGTGTGTCTGTGAGAGAGAGAGAGACAGTAGGTCGGGGTTGTCTCGATCGGTAAACAAATGAATAATGTCGATGCAGGATGGAGATTTAAAAGGAGACTGCAATAAATGTTGTGTCTACAGGAGAGAGAGAGAGAGAGAGAGAGAGAGAGTAATTTTAGTGGTATGAGTCATATGTAGAGGCATATAGGGTGTGTGAGAGAATCCCATAGAGAGAAAGACAAAGTGAAAGACGAGTGGAGACTGTGTGTGGTGGTGAAAAAGAAAGCTTAGCTACCGAAAGGATACCAGAGAACAAGAGAGACGTGAGAGATAATGAAAACCGTGTAATGTATAATGATAGGGAGAGTGTGACACTTCTCAAGGGAGACGTCGAGAGACCATGTTTGCGAGGATAGGAGAAACATGAAGTGAGGGTGCGGGTGAGCTGGACAAAAAAAAAGTGATAGCTACCTGAAGGAGCATGCATGCAAGAGACATGGGCGTGAAAGGAGTGAACAAAAAAGGGATTCAAATATTTGAATTCGAGATGATGATACATGTAATCCATACTCGAACCAAAATTGATCTATCAAACATGCATACTCATATGAATTCACGCACCTCTATGTTATTTAATATGTAGATATTACTGATCCATACATTTTAGTAGAACATAATTTGGTTAAAAAATTTCGAATTCAACCTTAAGATTTCGAGATCGTTGTATTTGTAAATCATATTATACATATAAAGGAGCAGAATCCTTTGTTGTGCTTTTGAAAGTATATATAAAAAATGGTGTATATAGAATGTAATTCCAATTGAAAATGGATCCCGCCCGAAAAAAATAGAATACAAACGGGATTCGAATTGAGTTGGCACGGTAAACGCGTGCACTCTGCAAAATTTGAACGAAGCGGGGAAAGTCGCGATAACCGCTTGAAACCAAAATCTGCGAGATGGAAATCACTCGCCTATCCTCGCCACGCAAAGCCTATCTGCTGGATTTCTATAGGTTTCGATAGGGGTAGGTTTGTAATTTCACCCAAATGTGATGTAACCGCCTCTCACCTGGATTCATACATGGTGGGCGCCAAAACACAGTGTGTCCTCGGCCGAAATCGACTCCCTCCCCGCTCCATATTCATACTTGGTGGGCGCCAAAAACAAACGCTCATCGGCAAATATTCGGTGTATGCGAGATTACCATCCTGTCCCCAACCGACTAATGTTGCTGTGATGTAGTAGAAATTTGAAACGGGGGCTAAGTTTGTAAATTTCTTCGCATTTGAGACAAGCGCGCCCTGAATACATGGTTCCCCCCTTCCTCTCTACCTCCCTTTTTTCCATTCGTACTCCGTGGGTGCCAAAGCACCCTCTCCAGCCCACCCTCCTCCGTCCGCCGCCGTCCGCCACCCCATCCACCGCCGTCCTCCTCCACCATGCCGGAGCTTATACCCCGACGCCACCGTCCATTACAAGAGATCGACCTCTCTCATCCACGGCTTCGGACCGGGATCCTTGCATCCCGTCCTCTCGCTTCATCCCAGCCGTCGTCCACCTTGCCGGCACCGCTGCTACGACCGTCTCGTCCACCATGCCCCGCCGCCACAGTCTACCCTCCTAGATCTGCTTCCACGCTGCCAACAGCCATCGCTACCGCAACACCGTCAAATTCTCAGCAGATGCGTACACGGCGCCGCACCAGAGGCGGTACTCTTCAGATTCTGCTCAACTTATTTATCGCGATGAAGAAAATAGATCGCCACTGCTTTACTCCGATTTCTTGTCTTGGTTGCGAAGTTGCCTTTGTCCGGTTTGCACCTTCAGAGCCTCCATGGCACGCTCAACACTATACTCCCAATGCTTATGGTTTTCCCATTTTATATTCCACACTAGTTAAATCACAGTAGACTAAATTTCAAAATTGGGTCAGTAGATTTTTCAGAGGTCACCGGAGTTCGCCGGTGCGATCGAAGGGGCTCGGGTGGTTGTGGGGCCTCGCTGAATGAAGAAAACTCGACGCGGGTGGGGGTTGGGGTGGGGGTGGGGTGGCGAGGAACACAAATCGGTGGGGGCGGTGGTCGGCCCGTCTGCAAGTTGTTCTGTATGGGAAGAATCAGAGACAAGGAACAAGAAGGGTTAGGAGACGAGGATCTTCATCCAACACTTTGAAATGGTCGAGACAGCCGGAGTTGCATTCTTAATGCGCCTGGTTCATCATGTGTGGGCACTACGCAACCAACATTTTATTATCCAAAATCTGCTTGCTCTTCTTTACCATGTTCCTCTTCCGTTCTTCTTTAATATGTACTCTCTCCGTTCCTAAATACAAGTCTTTGTATAGATTCCACCATGGACTACATATGGAGCAAAATGAGTGAATCTACACTCTAAAATGTATATGGATACATCTGTATGTGATCCATAGTGGAAATCTCTACCAAGACTTACATTTTGGAACGGAGGGAGTATGATACTAGTACACTATGTTCCTTGTACTGAAGATGAGCAGGGACATTTGCAGTGTAGAGGTCTACACGGTCGGTTGTGATGGACACTTTGAGCCTCTTTGATTCGTAGGATCTTGTAAACATAGGAATAGGATTTGTAGTGGCCTGCCCACTTAAATCCTATAAGAATAGCAAGGAAATGCGGGGAGCTGTGTCGCCTTTGAGAGTTACACTGATATTAACAGTACCGCACCTTCATTTTAAGAGAGCTGGTATCCGAAGCCTTTCTAGCCGTACCGGCAATACTAGCACATATATTCCAGCAAGTTCCACTTTGCTGATTTTACTCTGATGCTTAAGGTTTTCCCGTTATATCTACACTATGATCTGTGTAGCTGCTTTATGTCGCACTAGCAGCAGTCCACTCTTGAAGCTAAACACTTCAATGACTTACCAAATTGGCACCAAGGCATTGAGTGCCATTCTGGATGCAATGAAACTCATACGCTCCCCACCTATTGATTCTTGTTAAGAATATGATCCTAATGACTTCCTAACCTCGAGGAGTCAAAGGCAGATGGCCTGTCCTGTTCACCCATCAAGGTGCCTGTTCTAATTTGGCAATGTTTTATTGATTGCGGGTATCTTGCATAGGTTGCCTTGCATTTCTTCTACTTTGTTGCACCGCCATCTGCTTAGTTTACTCATCATATATGTCGAGATGCCATGCCCATCCATTATCAATACATATTCCATCTGTCATCATACCATGTTTTTCACTCAAATGTTGTTCTTGTGCATCGGACATCAAAAAGGAAGAGGGTGATTGCCGAACTCAAGGAGCACCAGCAAAGTCCTTGAAAAATGTGGTGGTGGGAGAAATCAGACATCACCTCACTTATATTGGTTGTACAACCCGGTGACACAAAACATAGGACCGACTCCAGACTGTACCCATACTTCACCGGCCACACCACTAGCCCCACCACATAGGACCTGCACTCCAAAGAAATGTATACCGATTTCATTTGCCATAGCACCAAATTGTACTACGTAAAAATCCCACTCCAGCAAAAAGTACAGCAAGTCCACCGACCGAAGACCTATCCCAAATGCAGAGACGACCAATTCCTGCAGATTGGAACCCCATTCCATTTATTACAAGTTTAAAAGACAATGGTTTCAATGTTGTTAGGGACTACGTGCATATATTCCCATCATGGGAAGATTATTGTGAAGACAAACACCATTTTCACATCTTCCTGTCCAACTTACGTGTAAGTGCTATTATTCATGGTTATTATTTTCCTGCTTCTTGTTGAACACATCAATGATTTACATTACATTGTTGTAACTAGGCGAGGGTCAATCTGGATAGTCATGACGAGCAAAGCTTGCTTGTGCCTTTCAAGGAAGCATTGCAGCAGTATCGGTGTTACCTGAGGAAATCACACTTTGACGGCAAGTCTATAAACGAATTTCGGTGAAGTCTCCTCGTGCTAAATTTAGAAGACATTAAATGGAAAAACCTTGTTATGCAATCGTCTCGTTCCTGTGATGAGATATCATCTATGAAATCACATGACAATTTGAACTTCTACTTTTCCGCATGTGCCTTACGGATCTTTTGCAGGAAATCTGCTCGAAGAAGAATTCGGTTTGACAAGAATGACAGGATATCGCAAATATGCTGCCCGCTGCTTTGCTCTTGTTAGTACTGTTG
The DNA here is from genome assembly GCA_021605145.1 of Aegilops bicornis. Lineage (NCBI taxonomy): Eukaryota > Viridiplantae > Streptophyta > Magnoliopsida > Poales > Poaceae > Aegilops > Aegilops bicornis. The sequence continues at coordinate 475,276,648 of CM038670.1, read as the reverse complement.
TCCTCAGTATAATCGTACTTGCATACATACCGGTTCATTATGTGACAAGAGTATGCATGATAGCTTGCTTATCAATTGTTCGCTCCAAATTATCTGATCTGTATGAATGGTTACATTAGTGTAGAATATATCCAATGCCAATGTTTTTTTAGCTCTGCATTGTTCTTGTAAGTACATGTTGTCCTTTATCAGTGTACTTATAATGACAGGTAGTTGATACGTCTCCAACGTATCTATAATTTTTGATTGCTCCATGCTATATTATCTATTGTTTTGGACTATATTGGGCTTTATTTTCCACTTTTATATTACTTTTGGTACTAACCTATTAACCGGAGGCCCAGCCCAGAATGCTGTTTTTTGCCTATTTCAAAGATACGAAGAAAGCGGAATATCAAACGGAGTCCAAACGGAATGAAATCTTGAGGAACGTGATTTTCTCATCGATAAGATCCAGGAGACTTGGACCCTCGGTCAAGAAAGGAGGGAGGCGGCCACGAGGTGGAGGGCGCCCCTAGGGCGCGCCGCCTGCCTCGTGGCCCCAAGCTCCACCGACGCATTCCTTCCTCCTATATATACCTCACGCACTCTCAACAGATCGACACGGAGCCAAAACCTAATTCCACCGCCGCAACTTTCAGATCCACGAGATCCCATCTTGGGGCCTGTTCCGGAGCTCCGCGGGAAGGGGAATCCACCACGGAGGGCTTCTACATCATCATCATAGCCTCTCCGATGAAGTGTGAGTAGTTTACTTCAGACCTTCGGGTCCATAGTTAGTAGCTAGATGGCTTCTTCTCTCTTTTTGGATCTCAATACAATGTTCTCCCCCTCTCTCATGGAGATCTATTCGATGTAATCTTGTTTTTGCTGTGTGTTTGTTGAGACGATGAATTGTGGGTTTATGATCAAGATTATCTATGAGCAATATTTGAATCTTCTCTGAATTCTTTTATGTATGATTGGTTATCTTTGCAAGTCTCTTCGAATTATCCGTTTGGTTTGGCCAACTAGATTGGTAGTTCTTGCAATGGGAGAAGTGCTTAGCTTTGGGTTCAATCTTGCGGTGTCCTTTCCCAGTGACAGTAAGGGCAGCAAGGCACGTATTGTATTGTTGCCATCGAGGATAACAAGATGGGGTATTTATCATATTGCATGAATTTATTCCTCTACATCATGTCATCTTGCTTAAGGCGTTACTTTGTTTTCATTAACTTAATACTCTAGATGCATGCTTTGAATAGCGGTCGATGAGTGGAGTAGTAGTAGTAGATGCAGTGAGTCGGTCTACTTGTCTCGGACGTGATGCCTATATACATGATCATACCTAGATATTCTCATAACTATGCTCAATTCTGTCAATTGCTCAACAATAATTCGTTCACCCACCGTAAAATACTTATGTTCTTGAGAGAAGCCACTAGTGAAATCTATGGGCCCCGGGTCTATTTTCATCATATTAATCTTCCTATGCTTTATTATTGCTTTGCTTTTTTTACTTTGCCTTTTATTTTACTTTGCATCTTTATACCCAAAAAATACCAAAAATATTATCTATCATCTCTATCAGATCTCACTCTCGTATGTGACCGTGAAGGGATTGACAACCCCTATTCGCGTTGGTTGCGAGGAGTTATTTGCATTGTGTAGGTACGAGGGACTTGTGCGTGGCCTCCTACTGGATTGATATCTTGGTTCTCAAAAACTGAGGGAAATACTTACGCTACTCTGCTGCATCATCCTCTCCTCTTCGGGAAAACCAACGCAAGCTCAAGACGTAGCAAGAAGGATTAGGCGCCGTTGCTGGGGAGTCTACGCAAAAGTCAACATACCAAGTACCCATCACAATCCCTTATCTCTCGCATTACATTATTTGCAATTCGCCTCTCGTTTTCCTCTCCCCCATTTCACCCTTGCCGTTTTATTCGCCCTCTCTTCTCCGTTTGCCTTTTTCTTGTTCGCTTGTTTGCTCGTGTGTTGGATTGCTTGCTTGCCACTATGGCTCTACCTAGATTTGGTGATCTTCACATAAAAAGGTTGGAAGAGATCGAAAGCAACGTCAGTAGTTTTATGGTTTTGCAATTTGAGCATAATAATTTCTTCAGAAACGAGCTTAAGGAACAAAAAAAATTTATGAATTATTTGAATAAAGAGCTTGATGATATGTCTAAAGAATTTTAAGGTTTAAGATCCCAAAATTCTCGTCTTGAGAAATTGACTACTGAAATTTCTGATAAGCAATCTACCTTGGTCAATAAGATGGCTGCTAAACCTGATTTCCATGAAAATCAAGATGAAGATCTAAAAGTTATTGATGTGTCCCCTATCAAATCCTTGTTTTGCAATATGAATCTTGATAATGATGAGATGGAATATGATACACCTTTACCTAGAAGGCGTTCTAAAAATTCGGAGCTTTTAGATTATGATGCTAAAATTGATAAAAGTGGGATTGAAGAAAGTAAAACCTTAGATGTTGCTAAACCCACTATTTTGGATTTCAAGGAATTTAATTATGAAAGTTGCTCTTTAATTGATTGTATTTCCTTGTTACAATCCATGCTAAATTCTCTGCATGCTTATAGTCAAAATAAAGCGTTTACCAAACATATCGTTGATGCCTTGATGCAATCTTATGAGGAAAAACTTGAGTTGGAAGTGTGACGCCCCCGATTCAATCGTACACTAATCATACACGCAAACGTGTACGATCAAGATCAGGGACTCATGGGAAGATATCACAACACAACTCTAAAAATAAAATAAGTCATACAAGCATCATAATACAAGCCGGGGCCTCGAGGGCTCGAATACAAGTGCTCGATCATAGACGAGTCAGCGGAAGCAACAATATCTGAGTACGAGACATAAGTTAAACAAGTTTTCCTTAAGAAGGCTAGCACAAACCGGGATACAGATCGAAGAGGCGCAGGCCTCCTGCTCGATCCTCCTAACTACTCCCGGTCATCGTCACGATCGCACGTAGTAGTAGGCGCCTCCGGTGTAGTAGTCGCCATCGACGGTGGCGTCTGGCTCTGGCTCCATCGTGCAGTCGCAGCAACCGAGTAAAGAAAGGGAAAAGGGGAAAAGGCAACCGTGAGTACTCATCCAAAGTACTCGCAAGCAAGGAGCTACACTACATATGCATGGATATATGTGTAAAGGGCCATATCGGTGGACCGAACTGCAGAATGCCGTAATAAGAGGGGATAGCTAATCACAGCCGAAGACTACGCTTCTGGCAGCCTCCGCCTTGCAGCATGTAGCAGAGAGTAGTCTGAAGTCCTCAAGTAGCATCGCATAGCAATAATCCTACCCGGCGATCCCCTCCTCATTGCCCTGTTAGAGAGCGATCACCGGGTTATATCTGGCACTTAGAAGGGTGTGTTTTATTAAGTATCCGGTTCTAGTTGTCATAAGGTCAAGGTACAACTCAAAGTCGCCCACATCAAGATCACGGCTATTGAATAGATTAACTTCACTGCAGGGTGCACCACATAACCCAACACGCTTGATCCCATTTGGCCGGACACACTTTCCTGGGTCATGCCCGGCCACGGAAGATCAACACGTCGCAGCCCCACCTAGGCCAACAGAGAGGTCAGCACGCCGGTCTAAACCTAAGCGCACAGGGGTCTGGGCCCATCGCCCTTAGCACACCTACACGTTGCGTGGGCGGCCGGAAGCAGAACTAGCCCCCTTAATACAAGAGCAGGCTTACGTTCCAAACCGTGGCAGCGCGCTTCGATCGTGACGTCACGAAGGCTTTACCGATACCACGACGCCGAGTGCCCATATCTTTCCCACGTAGTTGGTTAGTGCGTATAGACCAAATGGCGGACTCAGATCAAATACCAAGATCTCGTTAAGCGTGTTAAGTATCCGTGAACGCCGACCAGGCCGAGCCCACCTCTCTCATTGGTGGTCTCAACCTGCCTGCCGCTTCCGCCACAAGTAACGATGGGGCGTCGGGAACCCAGGCCCATCTCTACCAGGATGGAGCCACCGTCCTTTCAGCCCCCATCTCCTAACGATATCACGGTAATGTAATAGTGTAAAGTATATAGTATATGCCCGTGATCACCTCCTCAAGTGATCACAGCCCAAAGAGTATAGCATGGCAGACGGACAAGAATGTAGGGCCACCGATGGAACACTAGCATCCTATACTAAGTAGTAGGATAGCGGTAAAGGTAACATCAAGAGTAGCAAGGACAAAGGCTATGCAAAGAAAGATAGGATTAATCGAAAGCGGTAACATGCTACACTACTCTAATGCAAGCAAGATAGAGAAGAATAGGCGATATCTGGCGATCAATGTGGGGGCTTGCCTGGTTGCTCTGGCAAGAGAGAGGGGTCGTCAACTCCGTAGTCGTACTGGGTAGCAGCGGCGTCGGTCTCGGTGTCTAGCGGAAGAAGAGGGGGGAGAAACAATGAATACAATGCAAACATATGCATTACGATGCATGACAAAGCGTGCCCTAACACGGTATGAGGTGATGCCGGTGAAGGGGGGGGGAAACATCCGGGAAAGTATCCCCGGTGTTTCGTGTTTTCGGGCAGAGGTACCGGAGGGGGAAAGTTGCGTGTTCGATATTTTAGGGATGTGTGGCGGACGAACGGGCTGCGTATCCGAATTTGTCTCGTCGTTCTGAGCAACTTTCATGTTGAAAATAATTTAATCCGAGTTACGGTTTAAAAGATATGATTTTCTAAAGATTTTATTAATTTCTGGAATTTAATTAATTATTTAATTTAATTCGAAAATGGATTTATGACATCAGCATGATGTCATGTTGATATCAGCAGTCAACATGGATTGACTAAGTCAAACTTACGCGTGGGTCCCACTTGTCATACTCTGTTAGTTAATTAACAGTAGTTAATTAGGTTAATTAGTCATTAGGTTAATTAACCTTAATTAGTTAATTTAATCAGAATTAATTAAGTTAATTATTTAGTTAATTAACTAATTAATTAAGTTTATTATTAATTATTTACTTATTATACAAATATATATATATATATACATTCTTTTTTTATAATCGTTCTGGGGCGGGGCCTCACATGCCTGTGGCCCCAAGGGGCCAATCGGGCGCCGCTAGCGGGCGGGCGCTTGACGCGCCAGCCGACGCAAAGACGCCAAGACCAAAGAGGCACCGTTAGGGAGGTCGATGTATGGCGGGGCCATTGCGGAGCAGAGGTCCGGGCGGAGGCGGCGACGGACTACAGAGGCGGTGAGGCCGGACGCTGCCACATGGAGGCGGCAGTGAGTAGGATCGTGGGAGCGGCCGGAGTGGCGGTGATGAGCACGAAGCGATCATGGGAGGAGCAACGACGGGTCGATGGCCACGGCGGGCTTCGCATGTCATGGGCGAGGGAGAGAGAGGGGCGCATGCTCACATCGAGGAGTAGGGCAATGGCAGCGGGGGTCGCGGGGGGTGCCGAGGACGACGTCGGCGGAGAGGAGGCAGGCCGGCGGGGTAGCTCCGGCGAGTGCGTCGAGTGGCGGGGGCGAGGCGGTGATGGACGGCGACGGATGCGAGGCGACGCGGGGCTCCAGGCGGCGGGGACGAGCGGCGCGGGCGACGTGGTTCCGACATGAAATCCGAGGCGCGGGCGTCGGGCGTGCGACGAGGGGCGTCGTTGCCCTGGGTGGCTGGTCGGGGAGGAGGTGAGGACGAGGCGGCGTCGTGTGGCGGCGGGGCGCCGGCGTGAGGTGGGACAGCATCGGGCGGCGTCGGCGTCGAGCCCCTGATCTCGATCCAGATCGGGGGGGGGGGGGAGGAGTGGGCGATGTGGGAGGGGGTGAGTGGGGGTAGTGCGGTTAGGGTTTCGGGGCGTGGCCTATAGGCCAGGCGGTGTGCGGGGAGTGGGCCGGCCTGACGGGTTGAATGGCCAGCTGGGCCACGAAGCCCACTAGGGGAGGGGGGTTCTGTTTTTCTGTTTTTAACCCTTTGATGTTTTGCCTTTATCTTTTCTTATTTTTATTTGTTATTTTTGCTTTCTTTTAGTTTCCTTTTATTTTAGTATTAGTAAATTATCAAAGTGGCACCTAACTAGATTTTACAAATTATGCCACTGCCACAATAGTTTAATACTTATAACAATTTAGTTTGGAAAATGTTCATCATTTCTAAAGCATTAAATAATTGTATTTGCTACTGTTTTATTCATTTTAGAGTATTTAAACATTTTATAAAGGTGTGGTTTCTCCATCATAATTACCTATGCATTATTTGGCTCACTCCGAACATTTTAGTTTTAACATTTGAAATTTTTTATTGTTTGCTTGATTTTGAATTTGAATTCGAACCGGTTTCGAACTAACGCGAGATTAGCATCAGTAATCGAGGTGACGTGGCATCACTAGTGTGGAATTACTGTTTCCTAATTATCCGGGCGTCACAAGAAGTCTCCATCCCTATAAAACTTTATGATGAGTGGGAACCAACTATTAAAATTAAGATTAAGGATCATGAATTTTATGCTTTATGTGATTTGGGTGCTAATGTTTCCACTATTCCCAAAACTTTGTGTGATTTGCTAGATTTCCGTGATTTTGATGAATGCTCTCTAAACTTGCACCTTATGGATTCCACTATTAAGAAACCTATGGGAAGAATTAATGATGTTCTTATTGTTGCAAATAGGAATTATGTTCCCGTAGACTTTATCGTTCTTGATATAGATTGCAATCCTTCATGTCCTATTATTCTTGGTAGACCTTTCCTTAGAACGATTGGTGCAATTATTGATATGAAGGAAGGGAATATTAGATTCCAATTCCCATTAAAGAAAGGCATGGAACACTTCCCAAGGAAGAAGATAAAATTACCATATGAATCTATTATGAGAGCCACCTATGGATTGCCCACCAAAGATGGCAATACCTAGATCTATCATTGCTTTTATGCCTAGCTAGGGGCGTTAAACGATAGCACTTGTTGGGAGGCAACCCAATTTTATTTTTAGTTTTTTTTGCTTTTGCTTCTGTTTAGGAATAAATATTTGTTCTAGCCTCTGGTTAGATGTGTTTTTATGTTTTAATTAGTGTTTTGTGCCAAGTTAAACCTATAGGATCTTCTTGGATGATAGTTATTTGATCTTGCTGTAATTTCCAGAAACTCTATGTTAACGAAAACAATTGTTAAAAATCACCAGTACGTGATAAAATAGTGATTCCAATTGCTGCTGATCAATAAACAAATTTCCTAAGTCTTCCTATTTTAGCTGAATTTTTGGAGTTCGAGAAGTTTGCGTTAGTTACAGATTACTACAGACTGTTCTGTTTTTGACAGATTCTGTTTTTCGTGTGTTGTTTGCTTATTTTGATGATCTATGGCTAGTAAAATAGTTGATAATCCATAGAGAAGTTGTAATAAAGTAGGTTTAACACCAAAACAAATAAATAATGAGTTCATTACAGTACCTTAAAGTGGTCTTTTGTTTTCTTTTGCTAACGGAGCTTACGAGATTTCTGTTGAGTTTTGTGTTGTGAAGTTTTTAAGTTTTGGGTGAAATCTTTTGATGGATTATGGAACAAGGATAATATTATAGTCATGCTAGTTGAGTAATTGTGAATTTGAGAAATACTTGTCTTAAAGTTTGTGATTCCCGTAGCATGCACGTATGGTGAACCGTTATGTGATGAAGTCGGAGCATGATTTATTTATTGATTGTCTTCCTTATGAGTGGCGGTTGGGGACGAGCGATGGTCTTTTCCTACCAATATATCCCCTAGGAGCATGCGCGTAATACTTTGCTTTGATAACTTGTAGATTTTTGCAATAAGTATATGAGTTCTTTATGACTAATGTTGAGTCCATGGATTATACGCATTTTTCTCACCCTTCCACCATTGCTAGCCTCTCTAATACCGCACACTTTTCGCCGGTATCATACACCCACCATAAAACCTTCCTCAAAACAGCCACCATACCTACCTATCATGGCATTTCCATAGCCATTCTGAGATATATTCCCATGCGAATTTCCACAGTTCCGTTTATTATGACACGCTCCATCATTGTCATATTGCTTAGCATGATCATTTAGTTGACATCGTATTTGTGGCAAAGCCACCGTTCATAATTCTTTCATACATGTCACTTATGAATCATTGCATATCCCGGTACACCGCCGTAGGCATTCATCTAGAGTCATATTTTGTTCTAAGTATCGAGCTGTAATTATTGAGTTGTAAGAAAAATAAAAGTGTGATGATCATCATTTTTAGAGCATTGTCCCAAGTGAGGAAAGGATGATGGAGGCTATGATTCCCCCATAAGTCGGGATGAGACTCCGGACAAAAAAAAAGAGGCCATAAAAAAAGGGAGAAAAGGCCCAAATAAAAAACAAAAAAAATGAGAGAAAAAGAGAGAAGGGACAATGTTACTATCCTTTTACCACACTTGTGCTTCAAAGTAGCACCATGATCTTCATAATAGAGAGTCTCTCATTTTTTCACTTTCATATACTAGTGGGAATTTTTCATTATAGAACTTGGCTTGTATATTCCAATGATGGGCTTCCTCAAATTTCCCTAGGTCTTCATGAGCAAGCGAGTTGGATGCACACCCACTTAGTTTATTTTGTTGAGCTTTCATATGCTTATAACTCTAATGCATCCATTGATGGCAATCCCTACTCACTCACATTGATATCTATTGATGGGCATCTCCATAGCCCGTTGATACGCCTAGTTGATGTGAGACTATCTTCCATCTTTTTGTCTTCTCCACAACCACCATTCTATTCCACATATAGTGTTATATCCATGGCTCAGCTCATGTATTGCGTCAAGATTGAAAAGGTTTTGAAAATGTCAAAAGTATGAAACAATTGCTTGGCTTGTCATCGGGATTGTGCATGATTTAAATACTTTGTGTGGTGAAGATAGAGCATAGCGAGACTAAATGATTTTGTAAGGATAACTTTCTTTGGCCATGTTATTTTGAGAAGACATAATTGCTTTGTTAGTATGCTTGAAGTATTATTATTTTTATGTCAATATGAACTTTTGTCTTGAATCTTTCGGATCTGAATATTCATACCACAATTAAGAAGAACTACATTGAAATTATGCCAAGTAGCACTCCGCATCAAAAATTCTCTTTTTATCATTTACCTACTCGAGGACGAAAGGTGAATTAAGCTTAGGGATGCCCGATACGTCTCCAACGTATCTATAATTTTTATTGCTCCATGCTATATTATCTATTGTTTTGGACTATATTGGGCTTTATTTTCCACTTTTATATTACTTTTGGCTAACCTATTAACCAGAGGCCCAAATTTTAATTGCTGTTTTTTGCCTATTTCAAGATTTCAAGAAACGGAATATCAAACGGAGTCCAAATGGAATGAAATCTTCGGGAACGTGATTTTCTCATCAGATAAGATCCAGGAGACTTGGACCCTCGGTCAAGAAAGGAGGGAGGCGGCCACGAGGGTGGAGGGCCCCCCCTAGGGCGCGCCCCCCCAGCCTCGTGGGCCCCTTGAAGCTCCACCGACGTAGTCCTTCCTCCTATATATACCTACGTACCCCCAACAGATCAGATACGGAGCCAAAAACCTAATTCCACCGCCGCAACTTTCTGTATCCACGAGATCCCATCTTGGGGCATGTTCCGGAGCTCCACCGGAAGGGGAATCCACCACGGAGGGCTTCTACATCATCATCATAGCCTCTCCGATGAAGTGTGAGTAGTTTACTTCAGACCTTTGGGTCCATAGTTAGTAGCTAGATGGCTTCTTCTCTCTTTTTGGATCTCAATACAATGTTCTCCCCCTCTCTTGTGGAGATCTATTCTATGTAATCTTTTTTTTTGCGGTGTGTTTGTTGAGACCGATGAATTGTGGGTTTATGATCAAGATGATCTATGAGCAATATTTGAATCTTCTCTGAGTTCTTTTATGTATGATTGGTTATCTTTGCAAGTCTCTTTGAATTATCAGTTTGGTTTGGCCAACTAGATTGGTAGTTCTTGCAATGGGAGAAGTGCTTAGCTTTGGGTTCAACCTTGTGGTCTCCTTTCCCAGTGACAGTAAGGGCAGCAAGGCACGTATTGTATTGTTGCCATCGAGGATAACAAGATGGGGTATTTATCATATTGCATGAATTTATTCCTCCACATCATGTCATCTTGCTTAAGGCGTTACTCTGTTTTCATTAACTTAATACTCTAGATGCATCTTTGGATAGCGGTCGATGAGTGGAGTAATAGTAGTAGATGCGTAATCGCTTTGGTCTACTTGTTTCGGACGTGATTCCTATATACATGATCATACCTAGATATTCTCATAACTATGCTCAATTACATCAATTGCTCAACAATAATTCGTTCACCCACCGTAAAATACTTATGCTCTTGAGAGAAGCCACTAGTGAAATCTATGGCCCTCGGGTCTATTTTCATCATATTAATCTTCCTACGCTTTATTATTGCTTTGCTTTTTTACTTTGCCTTATATTTTACTTTGCATCTTTATACCAAAAAAATACCAAAAATATTATCTATCATCTCTATCAGATATCACTCTCGTAAGTGACCGTGAAGGGATTGACAACCCCTATTCGTGTTGGTTGCGAGGAGTTATTTGCTTTGTTTAGGTATGAGGGACTTGCGTGTGGCCTCCTACTGGATTGATACCTTGGTTCTCAAAAACTGAGGGAAATACTTACGCTACTCTGCTGCATCATCCTCTCCTCTTCGGGGAAAACCAACGCAAGCTCAAGACGTAGCAGTAGTTGTTCATGTACAGTCACTCTGCGGCTTATTTTCATTTGCCCTCCATTTTCTACACATCAGATCTATATTTACTCTTACCATAAGGTTGGTACTGAAGAAGTTTAGTTGTGTATTGCTCTTGGCTGTACCTTTTGCCTGTATCGCTGCACTTACATTTATAGCTACTTGGTTATGTAGCATCACTCTTCATCTTATCTTAAATATTCTCCATTTTTTTGTATATTATCACATCTATATTTACTCTTAACAAAATGTATAATAAAGGCAATGCTTTTGAAGAAGATTCTGTGGTAAACTTCTTGAATTGCCCCCCATCAGCATGGACAAGGCCTTTATAGAGCTTGTCTTCACCAATAATGTAGGTTTGTCCATCTCAAGCCTTCAAACTTTGTTGTATATATTTGGTTAGGCATGACTGCAACAGCTGTTTATTTTTGGTGTTTGCATCAAATTGCTTGTTTAAAGTTTATTATGTAGTTCATAAACAAAAGTTTGTCCTTTCTCAATTTAAGTTTTCAGTTGTACAACCAAGTTCCTTCTTCATACCATGTAAATTAAACTATCTGAGCAAGTGATCTTCTTTTGCACTTTGCATGTATGCTACATTCTTCATCCGTAATCCAAAGGTGTGGTGAACCTACCCACTACAAAGACAATGTCATATTCTGCAATGTCTTAACTATGAACAATGTCATATCATTCTACTATTATTTAAACCGTCTCTTTATTTGCGATGCGAAATGGTATAAATTGACAAAGACACACTAACCATTGATACTTATGAGTTCTTGATCTGTAATCCAGTGGTGTCGTGAAGCTGCCAACTCCTTCACAATGTCATTTCCTGCCATGTCTTGACCGGAACAATACCATATTGTGTTAATGCAATTTTAAACTATGTCACTTTATTCATCAGTAAGAAATGTGATGAATTGTCAGCACTGATACTTTTATGTGCAAAACCTGTCATCTGTGTGCTTGTTTATCTTTGAGTGAGGAAGATATAAGTGTTGAACAAGCACAGTCTCATCATCTTGCTTTCATTTGCTTGCTGACTCCCAATGAGGCTAACCTTTCTTGAACTCTATTGAAGTGCTCTCGGTTTTGTATATTATTTTGTCGGCGTGTTTATTTGCACTTTGGTGGCGATCTTTGATGCCCAAAGGTATGTAATCTGCTGTCTTCTTGTGCTTTATTATCATAGTGGCGAACTTTGATGCCCAGTGGATGAAATATGCCGTAATTTCTTTATTGTATAGTCTAGGTTTTTTCTTATTCACGATGCTGCAGTTATTTTATTGTATATATATCCTGTCTTCGCAGTAAACCGGCCAAACTGTAAAATTACGGTACATAATCGAGCCGTCATGCAATCACGATGTAGGTTGGGCCTGAAACGTGCCGAACAGCTCACGGGTCGGCAGCAGCCCGAAATGAACCCCGGCCCATGATTGTGCGAATCAAATCATGGGCTTTTAACAGGACAAAATTGTCTCGGTCCTTGTTTGGCCCAATCAGATATCGGTGCGAAAGGCGGATGCAAACCGGGCCGTAGTTAGGCCCAACTATATGACGGGCTTTTAACAGCCAAAATTAATATAGTGCTTAGAAATGTTAAACGGGCCCTTAACAGGCCAAAACTAATATCGGGCGAATTACTAAGTGGGCCTTTAGCAAGTGGGCCCAAAAGCATGGTGTCCAGTTGACGGGCTGAATCTGATATGGGCCATAATTGAGCCCAAAGCCTCTTAAAGGGCCAGACCTGATCTGGGCCGTAATGTGGCCCAGAACATGGTAGGCTTTTAACGGGTCGGATATCATATGGGCCACTATTAGGCCCGGAGCGTGGCAGGCCATTAATGGACCAGATCAAATATGTGTCGGCATTTGGCCCAAAACATGGCAGCAAATTAATGGGCCAGCCTACTAGGGTCCTCAAAATCTTGTGGGCCTACACCTGGGCCGGCCCATTAATGTCGGCGAAATCTCGTGGGCCTTTAGCTGGGCCGTCCCATTATGATCCGCAAGAATCTTGTGGGCCTTTACCTGGCCCGGCCCATTATGGCACACAAAAATCTTGTGGGCCTTTACCTGGGCCGACCCATTATGGCCCGCAAAATCTTGTTGGCCTTTATTGGGCCACCCATTATGGTCCGCATAAAATGTAGGCGTTTATTTGGGCGGCCCATTATGGTCTGCAAAATCTTGTGGGCCTTCAGTTGGGCCGGCCCATTTAAACTTGATGGGTCGGTCCACGTGTCAACATATCATAGGCGCGTCTCGCCAATTGGATGAGTGACACCTGTGCCAACGCGGACCTCACACGTGTCTCCTCCACCAATGATGATTTTACACGTGGAAAATCCCCATTGGTCGGGCTGTTAACGGGTTATCGGATCCAAAACCCGACTGGTAGCTTAACGGAGTTCCGTTACGGTGGATGCCACGTGTCGGTCACCCTTGATGAAAGCACTTACGTGGACGCGCGATTTATCGTCATGGAAGTGGACACTTCCGTGATGATAATTTTGGTAATGTCATGGAACACTTCTACGACAGCACAAGTATGACTATCTTGATTCTGTCATAAAATCATCATGGATGTACATGCATGACAGAAAACGCGACCTACTGTGACAAACACGTATCATCACGGAAGTGTATTTTTTTTTGTAGTGTAAGGAGATGACGCTTTATGATTTTTGTGAGGTTTGCAAATTACCTTATGAGGGTAGCGTCCATGAACCACGTCCTAGAGATGTGGAAGATTTTATCAAGGAAGTTACCATAGGGGAAAGGAGAGGAGTGTCGGAAGCTAGAGTGGCTAGTTTGCATTTCCCTGTTTTACGCTATTACTCATTATTTGCTAGGAGATGTTTAATTGTCGTGGAGAGAGTGGAGGCCTTAGTGCCCCCGACCTCGCTATTTTGCGTCATGCTTTACTTCATGATAAAACTTTTAGTTTGGGCGCCATTGTTGCTCGACGGTTGAGTTTAAACCGTTCAAGGGGTCCTATCTCTGGAGGTATCTATGCCTCACACTTTGCTAGATGCTTTGAGATACCTATTAGGCACGGTGAGGAAGAGGAGATGTTGCTACCCACTAGATACTTAGACTATAACAGTATGGTAGCACATGATTTTATTAGCGATGATAAGGACAAGAGACTCATCTATAACCTGGTATTCAGCCAGAAGACTTGTCAAATTATTACTTTGTCTGCACCTTGGTTGTTCGATATTCATTCAGGCAGGTACCTCATTTTGCCCGAGGACATTTATGCATACTGGGAGCAGACGTGATCCCCAGTTCCTGAGCCGGAACCATCACCTGATCCGTATGAGGAGTCTGTTTATCAGTGGGCATAGGAGCTTGCTAACCAGTGGAACCCTCAGAATCCTCCTCAGTACCCAGGAGAGGGGTACTTTGATCCATGGGCATAGACCAACTTAGGCCTAAAGCCTAAGCTTGGGGGAGTACGTATTTCTCACCAACATTACATTCATGCTCACACACTTGTTCCAGTTGTCGGTGTTCATACTTTTTCATTGTATTATCCATGTTAGGTTATTTCTTTACTCACTTTCTTCTTGTGTGTTTGAAAGACTTCGAGAAAATCCAAAAAAATTAGTTGTAGCTTCTTTTTAGTTTCCTTTCCATGTTTATTTAATGGTACTATTAAAAGAAAACCCAAAAATATTTCTCGTTCTTCTTCTGCTTGTTGGGAGCTTTCCCATGTAAATAGTTTTTCTCGTTCTTGTTTTACTTTCTTCAAAAAAACAAAAACTCCAAAAAATATTTCAGTGTGTTTCTTTGAAATTCTTTTTCCTTTCTTTGGGTCGAGAGGAGAAGACCACGATGAAAATGTTGAGTGGCTCTCATATGCATTATTGTTGATCTAACAAAGAACCCATATTACCTTGTCTTCTCCTTTAAATAAATGTTTGCAGATTCCAGCTTAGTCCAATGCACGTGCACCATTATTATTCACACCGTTCGGTTGTGCAAGTGAAAGGCAATAATGACGATATATGATGAAATGATTGAGATGAGGAAAAGATGGTACGAACTTTACCTATTTTGTTTTTGTAAATATGATTAGTTCATCGTTCTTGATTCAGCCCATTATGAATGAAACATGTATGCAATGACAATTAGAGATTATAGTTACTCATGCCATGCTTAATTGGCTAGGAGTTTATAATGGTTTACCTTGCATGCCAACATGCTTTTAAAATGGTTGTGATGTAATATGATAGGATGGTATCCTCCTTTGAATGATTCGAGTGGCTTGACTTGGCACATTCTCACGCATGTAGTTGAAACAAAATCAACATAGCCTCCACGATATTTATGGTCATGGTGATTTATATCCTACTCATGATTGCACTCAATATTGGTTAATCTCAATCCATGTTTATGACTGTTGTTGCTCTCTAGTTGGTCATTCCCCAATCTTTTGCTAGCCTTCACTTGTACTAAGCTAGAATACTGCTTGTGCATCCACTTCCATAAACCCAAAGTTGTTCCACATAGTCCACCATACCTACCTATATGCGGTATTTACCTGCCGTTCCAAGTAAATTTGCATGTGCCAAACTCTAAAACTTCAAATAATAATCTGTTTTGTCTACCCGAATCGCTCATGTAGCGACTGCAGGTTGTCAGTATCTTCCATGCTAGGTGGGTTATTCTCACGATGAGTGTTGATTCACTTGTCATTCACAAGAAAGTGGCTGGTATTCGGGATGCCCGGTTCCATGCTCAAATCAAATCAAAATATAACTTCAAACAAACCTCCCCCAGGACTGTTGTTTGTATGGACGGTACCCGTTGTTTCGGACCAGCTGTGGAGTGTGCTTGTTGGTCGAGAGGGAGTAAAAATCATTGGGGAACGCAGTATTTCAAAAAATTTACCTACAATCATGCAAGATCTATCTAGGAGATGCATAGCAATGAGACTGGAGAGTGTGTCCATGTACCCTCGTAGACCGAAAGCAGAAGCATTTAGTAACGTGGTTGATGTAGTCGAACGTCTTCACGATCCAACCGATCCAAGTACCGAACGTACAGCACCTCCGTGTTCAGCACACGTTCAGCACGATGACGTCCCTCGAGCTCTTGAGCCAGTTGAGGGCGAGGGAGAGTTCTGTCAGCACGACGGCGTGGCGATGGTGATGATGATGTTATCGGCGCAGGGCTTCGCCTAAGCACTACGATGATATGACTGAGGTGGTAAACTGTGGAGGGGGCACCGCACACAGCTAAGACAATTGATCTTGTGTGTTCCAGGGTGCCCCTGCCTCCGTATATAAAGGAGGAGAGGGGGAGGCCGGCCGGCCCCTGTAGGGCGTGCCGGGGAGAGGAGTCCTACAAGGACTCCAAGTCCTAGTAGGATTCCACTTGGTGGAAGGGCGAAGAAGGAAGGGAGAGGGAGAGGGGAAGGAAAGGGGGCGCCGCCCCCTTCCCCTAGTCCAATTCGGACTACCAGGGGGCATGCGGCCAGCCCCTTGCGGCCCTTCTCTCTCTCCACTAAGACCCATGAAGGCCCATCCGGCACTCCGATAGTTACCCGGTACCTCTCGGAACTCATCTGGTGTTCGAATAACATTGTCCAATATATCATTCTTTATGTCTCGACCACTTCGGGACTCCTCGTCATGTCTGTGATCTTATCCGGGACTCCGAACAAACTTCGGTCATCAAATCACATAACTCATAATACAAATCGTCATCGAACGTTAAGCGTGCGGACCCTACGGGTTCGAGAACTATGTAGACATGACCGAGACACATCTCTGGTCAATAACCAATAGCGGAACCTGGATGCTCATATTGGTTCCTACATATTCTACGAAGGTCTTTATCGGTCAAACTGCATAACAACATACGACATTCCCTTTGTCATCGGTATGTTACTTGCCCGAGATTTGATCGTCGGTATCATCATACCTAGTTCAATCTTATTATCGGCAAGTCCCTTTACTCGTTCTGTAATGCATCATCCTGCAACTAACTCATTAATCACATTGCTTGCAAGGCTTATAGTGATGTGCATTATCGAGAGGGCCCAGAGATACCTCTCTAATACTCGGAGTGACAAATCCTAATCTCGATCTATGCCAACTCAACAAACACCATCGGAGACACCTGTAGAGAATCTTTATAATCACCCAATTACGTTGTTACGTTTGATAGCACACAAAGTGTTCCTCCGGTATTCTGGAGTTGCATAATCTCATAGTCAGAGGAATATGTATAAGTCATGAAGAAAGCAATAGCAATAAAACTAGACGATCATTATGCTAAGCTAATGGACGGGTCTTGTCCATCACATCATTCTCTAATGATGTGATCCCGTTCATCAAATGACAACACATGTCTATGGTTAGGAAACTTAACCATCTTTGATTAACGAGCTAGTCAAGTAGAAGCATACTAGGGACACTCTGTTTGTCCCTGTGTTCACACATGTACTAAGTTTCCGGTTAATACAATTCTAGCATGAATAATAAACATTTATCATGATATAAGGAAATATAAATAACAACTTTATTATTGCTTCTAGGGAATATTTCCTTCAGTCTCCCACTTGCACTAGAGTCAATAATCTAGATTATATAGTAATGATTCTAACACCCATGGAGTCTTGGTGCTGATCATGTTTTGCTCCTGAGAGAGGCTTAGTCAACGGGTCTGCAACATTCATATTCGTATGTATTTTGCAAATCTCTATGTCCACCTCCTTGACTTGATCGCGAATGGAATTGAAGCGTCTCTTGATGTGTTTGATTCTTTTGCGAAATCTGGATTCCTTCGCCAAGGCAATTGCTCCAGTAATATCAAAAAATATTTTCATTGGACCCGATGCACTAGGTATTACACCTAGATCGGGTATGGACTCCTTCATCCAGACTCCTTCATTTTCTTCTTCTGAAGCAGGTATGTACTCCACTTCACACGTAGATCCCGCCATGATGCTTTGTTTGGAACTGCACCAACTTACAGCTCCACCATTCAATATAAATATGTATCTGGTTTGCAACTTAGAGTCATCCAGATCAGTGTCAAACCTTGCATCGACGTAACCATTTACGACAAACTCTTTGTCACCTCCATAAATGAGAAACATATCCTTAGTCCTTTTCAGGTATTTCAGGATGTTCGTGACCGCTGCCCAGTGATTCACTCCTGGATTACTTTGCTACCTCCCTGCTAAACTTATAGCAAGGCACACATCAGGTCTGGTACACAACATTGCATACATGATAGAACCTATGGCTGAGGCATAGGGAATGACTTTCATTTTCTCTCTATATTCTAAAGTGGTCGGGCATTGAGTCTGACTCAACTTCACACCTTGTAACACAGGCAAGAACCCTTTCTTTGACTGACCCATTTTGAACTTCTTCAAAACTTTATCAAGGTATGTGCTTTGTGGAAGTCCAATTAAGCGTCTTGATCTATCTCTATAGATCTTGATGCCCAATATATAAGCAGCTTCACTGAGGTCTTTCATTGAAAAATTCTTATTCAAGTATCGTTTTATGCTATCTAGAAATTATGTATTATTTCCAATCAACAATAAGTCATCCACATATAGTACTAGAAATGCTATAGAGGTCCCACTCACTTTCTTGTAAATACAGGCTTCTCCAAAAGTCTGTATAAAACCATATGCTTTGATCACACTATCAAAGCGTATATTCTAGCTCCGAGAGGCTTGCACTAGTCCATAAATGGATCGCTGGAGCTTGCACACTTTGTTAGCACCTTTTGGATCGACAAAACCTTATGGTTGCATCATATACAACTCTTCTTTAAGATATCCATTAGGGAATGAAGTTTCGACATCCATTTGCCAAATTTCATAATCATAAAATGCGGCAATTGCTAACATGATTCAGACAAACTTAAGCATCGCTATGGGTGAGAAGATCTCATCATAGTCAACTCATTGAACTTGTCGAAAACCTTTCGCAACAAGTTGAGCTTTGTAGACTTTAACATTACCGTCAGCGTCAATCTTCTTATTAAAGATCCATTTATTCTCTATGGCTTGCCGATAAACGGGCAAGTCAACCAAAGTCCACACTTTGTTCTCATACATGGATCCCATCTCAGATTTTATGGCCTCAAGCCATTTCGCGGAAAGTGGGCTCATCATCGCTTC
The DNA here is from genome assembly GCA_021605145.1 of Aegilops bicornis. NCBI lineage: Eukaryota > Viridiplantae > Streptophyta > Magnoliopsida > Poales > Poaceae > Aegilops > Aegilops bicornis. Next base: position 475,257,721 of record CM038670.1, on the reverse strand, counting down.
CTCATAGTTCGTAGGTTCGTCATGGTCAAGTAACATGACCTCCAGAACAGGATTATCGTACCACTCTGGTGCGGACCTTACTCTGGTTGACCTACGAGGTTCGGTAGTAACTTGATCTGAAGTTTCATGATCATCATCATTAGCTTCCTCACTAATTGGTGTAGGAATCACTCGAACCGATTTCTGTGATTAACTACTTTCCAATTCGGGAGAAGGTACAACTACCTCATCAAGTTCTACTTTCCTCCCACTCACTTCTTTCGAGAGAAAATCCTTCTCTAGTAAGGATCCATTTTTAGCAAGGAATATCTTGCCTTCGGATCTGCGATAGAAGGTGTACCCAACAGTCTCCTTTGGGTATCCTATGAAGACACATTTCTCTGATTTGGGTTCGAGCTTATCAGGTTGAAGCTTTTTCACATAAGCATCGCAGCCCCAAACTTTAAGAAACGACAACTTAGGTTTCTTGCCAAACCATAGTTCATATGGTGTCGTCTCAATGGATTTAGATGGTGCCGTATTTAATGTGAATGCAGCCATCTCTAAAGCATAACCCCAAAATGATAGCGGTAAATCAGTAAGAGACATCATAGATCGCACCATATCCAATAAAGTACGGTTACGATGTTTGGACACACCATTACGTTGTGGTGTTCCAGGTGGCGTGAGTTGCGAAACTATTCTGCATTGTTTCAAATGAAGATCAAACTCATAACTCAAATATTCACCTCCACGATCAGATCGTACAAACTTTATTTTCTTGTTACGATGATTTTCCACTTCACTCTGAAATTCTTTGAACTTTTCAAATGTTTCAAACTTATGTTTCATCGACTAGATATACCCATATCTGCTCAAATCATCTGTGAAGGTTAGAAAATAACGATACCCGTTGTGAGCCTCAACACTCATTGGACCGCATACATCAGTATGTATTATTTCCAACAAGTCAGTTGCTCGCTCCATTGTTCCGGAGAACGGAGTCTTAGTCATCTTGCCCATGAGGCATGGTTCGCAAGCATCAAGTGATTCATAATCAAGTGATTACAAAAGCCCATTAGCATGGAGTTTCTTCATGCGCTTTACACTAATATGACCTAAACGACAGTGCCACAAATAAGTTGCACTATCAGTATTAACCTTGCATATTTTGGCTTCAATATTACGAATATGTGTATCACTACAATCGAGATTCAAAAAAAATAGACCAATCTTCAAGGGTGCATGACAATAAAAGATATTACTCATATAAATAGAACAACCATCACTACTGCAGGATGCTGCTAACGCGACACTACGATCAGAGACCCTTCGAGAAACTGTGTGCAATGCAATAATCGCAAACGGTGTTGTATGAAAACCGTCAGAAATGTGTAAAACGTTTGCGATGACGGATGCATCAAACACGGTTCAGGTTTTAGTTGCATGTGTGAAGAAGGGAATATGGTTCAGTTCAGTTAACTGTTTGCGATGAGGAGGAACAAAAGAAACGGGCAGCCAGATGAAGGCGTGTGTGATACACAGCATACGGTTCACTCGGATGAACTGTTTATGATTAGGCAACACAAAAGAAACGGTTAGCCAGATCAAGGTGTGTGCAATATACGGCATGCGGTTCAGTCGGATGAACTGTTTTCGTTGAGACATGAGAACAGAAACGGTTCAACTTAACAAGATGTGTCTGATACGCGGCAAACAGGTCTATAATCAGAAATGTGTGTGAAGACCAATAATAACATAGACGGTTGCTACTAATAAGACGTGTGTGTTGTGCGATGGGATTGCATACAGAACAATAACATATATATACGCACACTTATAAGGACATGCTTGCATAACCGAATTAAACATCCACTTACATAGGTGGCTACTACAACCATGGCATTTGCACACACCAAAGTAAACTATTACATGCATAATTACATAGGTGGCTACTACACACATGACATTTCCACACACACCAAGAAAGTAAACTATATATTACATGCATGATTAACTAGCATAGATGATCATCTGATCATCATCTACTTCTTGTGACGATTGCTCTGCTTGTGGCTCGATTCGGGCTCGTCGATTTGGGTAACGAGGCACTTCCTCATGTCAACGATCCGCCTGTGCATCTCGTAGCATGTGTACACGCTCTTGGCCGCAAACCTGAGGTGACATTCATCTAGTTGCCGCATCCAGGCCCCGTGCCAGGATATGGGACTTATTCTCTCGGCATCCTGCTTCATATTTTTGTAGTAGGGGTCGATGATGGCCGAGGCGAGTTCGACCAGGGAGTCCTTCTTCGTGCTACCCCAGACCGTGTAGTGGTCACGGATTTTGACAAGGTTCTTGCAGGCCAAGCCCGTAACACTGAGCGCTTTTACATCGTTGGTGGTATCCATTGTGGCGAACTTGTAGTCAGTGTTGTTGACAAACCTGTTGAAATGGTCGCAAGAGCTCGTGGGCCATGCAAGAGTGGTAGATGAGGACATGATGGCGCATGCACAACTGGGCGACGACAACCTTCTGATCTATGTCGGGACGACCGGTGGTGTACTGGAGGTCGATGCCGACCACCTTGTACTTGTCTCCAGCAAGCAACTGCTCACGCTGTTGATGTAGTCGTCCACCATGGCCGGGTCGATGGTGTACACCACCGAGAGATCTGTCTCCCTCGCGTGGGTCTCCACTCTATGCTCACCGAACTCCATTGGAGCGTCGCCGCACATCCCCTCTCTATGTGTCGTCGTGGGTGTGCTTGTTGTGTTGTGGGATGCGATCAAAAGGTTGAAGAGACTAAGGTTATAATGGCCGCATGAATTAAAGGGGAAGCTGGACGGCTAGGAATATCGGCAGGCCCTGATGGTAGTTCTAATTTGCAGCACGTAACTCCATCGTGCCGCACGTAACTGCATCGCGTGGCAACGCGCGCAGCGCAACCACATGCATATGGGGGCCCCGACGTGATCGTGCGCACGCCCAACCGCTGGCAGAGCGCGCGCGGAGGGACGCGGGCAGAGCGCTCTGCGGTCGCGTCAAGGAAAAGATGTCTACAAGCCGAGCGCACCGACGAACGTGAGCAGAGCACGCCACGGCGCCTAACAGCGAGCAGAGCTTGCCGAGGGACGCGAGAAGAGGACATCATAGTGATACGTGGCAAATAAGACGAACTGTGCGAGCGATGTCGGAGACATCAAGCACAAATCAAATTAGAGTTGGGTGTGCGATAAGTGGCAGACAGTTGATCCGTCAGAGTTGTTTGTGATGGAATAAGCTGTGTGTGTTGCGGGCAAACGCTTGCTGGTGTATAACCTTAAATTTAACCAAAAAAGTCTTAATGCATGTTACATAAATTGTATAGTTGGAAACTATGTTCAAATACGACTCCAACGATTTTATCTATGGTGGCATGCATTCATATTTTATTAGTTAAATCCTACTTATAAATCAGGATGGGGGTATAGTAGGTAACTAAATCACAAACGTTTTTTATTAACTGTATGTGTACGTGTCCTCTCGTCCTCCTCTCGCACGTGTTGTCACCCCGCTGCCGCAGACGGCTTACAGCGCAAGCTTGCACAGCGTGCGGGGGCGTTCTTTTGGCCAAACGGTGGCGCCAATGAATTGTCGGTGGGCTCGTTCCCACGCAACCTCGCAGGTTCCCGCGCAAGTATCCCGCCCGACTCGGTGAAATCCCCCAAAATCCCAATGCTTGCCGGCCTGCTATAAAAACCCTCACGGCCGGCGAGTCCTGCGTCGCATTTTCCCCTCTCTCCCTATAGCTTATCTCGTCTGCTTCTCCCACAATCGCCAATGGCACCGGTCCGTCATCATTGCTCAGCCACTCTGTCGTCATCAGAGGACAGCTCCAGCTGGGAGGCTACACCACGGCAGCGACGCAGCCCCCGGCATAGTGTAGTGCGCGTGGCGTCCCTGTTGGGTGTGCGCGCAAGACCCACCACATGCTCCGCCGCCGCTGCCCGTCGGCAGCTGTTGCCGGCCGCTGTTGACACCACACCACCGTCAAAAGCCAGGGCCATCTCCCGCTCCACCGCCGCGGCCCGAAGGTGGGAGGTGGTCGTCGTGGCCGCCACCCCACTGCCGGCCACCGTGGCCATCACCCGCTCCGCCACCACGGCCCGAAGGTGGGAGGTGGTGGTCGTGGCCGCCACCCCATCGTCGACCACCCTTGCCGCCAGCCCACCATCGACCGCCGGGATCATCACCCGCTCCGCCACCGCCGCCTGAAGGAGGGAGGTGGAGGTGGAGGCCCACACGTGCGTCAGCGACCTTGGGCGCTACATCGAGTTCCTGCGGGAGGAGGAGGAGCGCCTCGTCGAGCACGCAAAGAGCCTTACCGCAGCCGTGGCCGCAGCACACATCGACGCAGAGGTGAGGAATCAGGAGATCTACGAGCAGTCTTGCCGCTTCGAGAGGGATCATGTGGAGCGGCAGTGGGCGTTTGAGCTGGCGAGCATCGCTGAACGTGCAGCAGCGGCAGGCATCGTATTGCATTTGTGCAGCTCGTCGTTAGGCTCCTCCTCCTCTGCCTCTTACTGAGCATGCTCGACAGAGGAGAGGCTGCCGGAAGTAGCACAAAGCCCCTCCATGGTAGTTGTAGTATTTAGGGGCTATTTTGTTCAGTTCATCTAACTACAGATGTGTGGTCGAACTGTACAATGTACTTAAAATTAGCTACTATATATAGTTGAACTAGCTATTTCAGTACGTGGTTGGCAACAATTGGGGAGAAGTTTGGTCGGTTCAGCTATCGAGTTGAACTGTTTGTATAAATTAAGAACGACTGCTTAATCTATGAATGAAATCTATGCTTAATTACTGAATTTTAGTTGCAAAAATTATATAGTGCTAATGATTTCTAGCTGCATACTTTGACAAATCGCAGTGTTACAAGGATTGACAAATGGCAACGTTACTAGATCAACAAATGTAAATCTTTCTAGTTTGACAAATGGCAACATACCCAATATGATAGATGCAAATCTTACCAAATTGTTTGTACGTGGTTCCACACGGGTCATCCAAAACAACCGTTTGCGTTGAAGGGATGAACAAATCCTGCGCTACTCTCACTTTGCATATGGGTGTTCTATCTAAATCGTTTGCGATCAAGAGCTGCAGAAATCCTGCTCGGCACATTTTCTCTAGGCTTCCCGGGGAAGCTGTCGGTTTGCATACGGGTGTTCTAACTAAAACGTTTGTGATGAGTGTTTTATATTTAAAAAGCAAATTAAACTATGGCTTGGGCGCCATTAATGGAGAGGATGCGATCAAGGCGGGCGGCCATGGAAGTCAAAGGGCTCGCTTCCCAGTGAGCCTGTGCAAAGTACAGCTCGCACGCTTCCCGGTGAGCCTGCGCACTCGAGGACAGCTTGCACGCCTCTCGGTCAGCCTGTGCACCGGATGGCGCTTGCACGCCTCCCGTTCAGTCAAGGTCAAGAAGCTCTCCGCACGGCACCTCCTACAGCCATTAAAACCAAGACATGTGGCGTCACGTCAATGATTAATAGAATTTCGGATTTACTAGAATTTAAAAACCAGGCATCTCAATGTTTTGCCAGCAATCAACGGTGCCCTGGTGTTTGAAATTCATTCCCATTTCTTGCATAGGACCTAAGCATGCACCCAAGGACACAGATTTGATTTTTCAACAAATTTATATGCACTGGAGCATGTGCATGTAGTTCAAATTTGAAATATGCACATAAATGCATTATAAACTCAGTTAATGCATAAAAATGTCCAAACGACCCCGAAAAATCACAAAAAAATTCACACAACACTCATGTTGTTCTATGTTGACCTGAGAAAAAAAATTGAAAGCAATAAGAGGCAATGGATATCGTTTCGTCCCCAAAGGTGGGACGTTCCCTACCGAAAACCATCATGCTTGTTGTGAGAAGCTCCAGTTTTTGAGAAGCATATACCCAAACCTGCCCCAAATGGGACAAAATTTGTACCACGGCATGTTGATGCCGCTCCATGATAGCATGCCAAGTTTCGTGATTTTCAGACGAGTTTTGGATTTACTAGAATTTAAAAACCAGGCATCTCAATGTTTTGCCCGCAATCAATGGTGCCCTGGTGTTTGAAATTCATTCCCATTTCTTGCATGGGACCTAAGCATGCAACCAAGGACACATATTTGATTTTTCAACCAATTTATATGCACTGGAGCATGTGCATGTAGTTCAAATTTGAATTATGCACATAAATGCATTGAAAAATCAGTTAATGCATAAAAATGTCCAAACGAACCCCAAAAAATCACACAACACTCCTGTTGTTCTATGTTGACACGAGAAAAAAATTTGAAAGCAGTAAGAGGCAATGGATATCATTTCGTCCCCAAAGGTGGGACGGTCCCTACCGAAAACCATCATGCTTGTTGTGAGAAGCTCCGGTTTGTGAGAAGCATATACCCAAACCTGCCCCAAATGGGAAAAAAATTGTACCACGACATGTTGATGCCGCTCCATGATAGCATGCCAAGTTTCATGAATTTCAGACGAGTTTTGGATTTACTAGAATTTAAAAACCAGGCATCTCAATGTTTTACCGGCAATCAACGGTGCCCTGGTGTTTGAAATTCATTCCCATTTCTTGCATGGGACCTAAGCATGCACCCAAGGACACAGATTTGATTTTTCAACCAATTTATATGCACTGGAGCATGTGCATGTAGTTCAAATTTGAATTATGCACATAAATGCATTGAAAACTCAGTTAATGTATAAAAATGTCCAAATGAACCCCGAAAAATCACAAAATTGAACACAACACTCTTGTTGTTCTATGTTGACACTCGAAAAAATTTGAAAGCAATAAGAGGCAACGGATATCGTTTCATCCCCAAAGGTGGCACGTTCCCTACCGAAACCATCACGCTTGTTATGAGAAGCTCTGGTTTGTGAGAAGCTTATACCCAAACCTTCCCCAAATGGGACAAAAATTTTACCACGGCATATTGATGCCGCTACATGATAGCATGCCAAGTTTCATGAATTCAGATGAGTTTCGGATTTACTAGAATTTAAAAACCAGTTATCTCAATGTTTGCGGCCGAGTGACAGTGGAAGGGTGTTTGAAATCCATTCCCATTTCTTGCATGGGACCTAAGCATGCAACCAAGGACACATATTTGATTTTTAAGTTTATATGCACTGGAGCATGTGCATGTTGTTCAAATTTGAATTATGCGCATAAAATGCATGGAAAACCCAGTTAATGTATAAAAATGTACAAACGAACCCTGAATAATTCCAATTTTTTTGACGACACACATATAGTTGCATGTTCACTGCAGATAAAAATTCTAACAATTCAAACACCATCCTTTGTAGCTGTGACCCCATTACGTAATTCAAATGATCAAGACGATAAATCAAGTAGATCGCACACAGTTTATTATCACCAACCGTGTGAGATGCAGCACAAAATATCTTGGAGCACCATCGGTGTATAGTACTATAAATCAAGTAGATCGCATAGAGTTAGTCTCCTTTGTGTACCCAAATTATGCAATGACGTGGATGACCACTGTAACCAGGGAAATTCGAACCAAAATTTTTGACGTTCAAACTCAACACACACGGGTTAAGCTATCTGAATCGTTTGTGATGTTCACATATCGTACACAGTTTTGAATAAGGGACCGTGTGTGCGCCTGGGTAATTAAGCTACAGTGATCCTCTGCTAGTGATGCCACGTCACCTCGATTATAGTTGCTAATCTCGAGTTAGTTCGAAACCGATTCCAATTCAAATTCAAAATTTGGTAAATAATAAAAGTTTTCAAACATTAAAAAAAAATTGTTTGTTTTGTACTAGATATTACATAGATAATTATGGTGTAGAAGACATAGTTTTATAAAATGCATAAATATTTTAAATTGAATTAAAACAGAGGAGAAAATAAATAAAAGAAAACAAACAAAACAAACAAAAAACAGAAGACTAGAACCCCCTTTGGCCGGGCCATGAGGCCCAGCTAGCCAGCCAACCGGCCCACCCCGGCCGTGGCCTATATGGCCTGCCTCTCCATTCCCCGAACCCTAGACCCCCAACCCCATTCCTCTCCTCCCTCGCTCCCCACGCGCCGCCACACCTTTGGCGCCACGCTTGTGAGGCGGCCCAAACCCGTGCTCCTCCTACCTCCCGCCCGTCACCCAGCGCCGCCTCCTGGTCTCCTTCCTCTCCCTCCAAGCGCCGCCTCCCGCACACACATGACACACGCACGCAGACGTGCAGATGAGGGGCGCCCCTGTTCGAACCCCCCTCCTCTCGACGTGCACCGTGCCCAAGGACCGTCGCCCTTCGCCCGAGCCGACCGCGACGCCCATCGCCCCCGACGCCGCTGGACCCCGCCGTCGTCGGAGCTGCCCTAGCGTCCTCCTCTTCGACTCCCCCGCACCGTACCTCCTCCTCCTCTACGTTGCCGTCGTCCCCGTCCTCATCCCCAAAGGCTCCACCGAGCCTCGCCGACCCTCGTCTCTGCAACGCCGGTGAGGCCACGGCCTCCTCTTCCTCTTTGTGCCTGCTCTGCACGTCTCCCCGTCGCCACCCCTGGCCTCCCCACCTTTCGGCCAGCGCCACAGCAGCGCCTGGCCCTTCGTCGCGCCATGACCACCGCGCGTGCGTCCGTCTGCGCCTCGCCATCCCACTCGTCGCGCCCGAACGCCGCAACCCAGCGCTCTCCATGCGCGCTCACCGCAACCGCCGCCCTCACTCCCACAGCAGCGCGCACTTTTCGCCTTGGCGCCCCTTCAGCTATGACCACTGCCGCCCAGATCGCCGCCCCCGGTCACATGCTAACGCCTTGCCTCCCTCTTCCCCGTGGGCCCGGCCAGGTCGGTCGCCCGTTCTGTCGGCCGCACCTCTCACGGCCCCGGCGCCCTCCTCCGGTGGCCGCCCGCTTCCTGCAACACCGCTCCGCCCGTGGCCTCGCATGTAACCCACGGCCACCAGCGCTGGCGCCTCCAGCGCTTTGTCACGGGCGCCCAATCGGGCTTCTGGTCGCGCGCACCCTCCTACCCACAGCCTTGGTTAGGCCAGGACCGATAAGGCCTTTGGCCCACTGACAAAGGGGCCCCAGCCCCAGAACAAAAAATAAATAAAATAAATAATAATAATAATAATAATAAAATATTAATTAATTAATTAACTTAATTAATTGAGTTTAATTAACCTAATCAATTAACTAAACTAATTAACCTGCTTAGTTAGTCTTAGACAATGACAGTGGGACCCACATGTCAGTTTGACTAGGTCAATTGACTAGCTGACTGCTGACATCACCCTGACATCATGCTGATGTCATAAATCTAATTTAGAATTAATTTAAATAATTAATTAAATTCCAGAAATTAATAAAATCTTTAAAAAATCATATCTTTTAATCCGTAACTCGGATTAAAATATTTTCAACATGAAAGTTGCTCGAGCAGCGAGGCGAATCCGGATCACGCAGCCTTTGTTCATCCGCCACGCGTCCCTAGCATAGTGAACCTGCAACATTTCACCTCTGGTTCATCTGTCAGAAAACACGAAACACCGGGATATTTTCCGGATGTTTCCCTTCACCCAGTATCACCTCATACCGCGTTAGAACACGTCTAGCTCTCACTGTTATCCTGTTATGCACTTGCTTGCTATGTATTCTGTTTCTCCCCCTCTTCTCTTGGTAGACCCCTTGGCGATCTTGATGCCCCAGTTCGACTACGGAGTTGTGACGACCCCCCTCTCTTGCAGAGCAACCAGGCAAGCCCCCTTTGATCACGAGATATCGCCTACTCTTCTCTATCTTGCTTGCATTAGAGTAGTGTAGCATGTTCTGCTTTCGATTAATCCTATCTTCTTTGCATAGCTTTGTCCTTGCTACTCTTGTTGTTACCTTTACCTTTATCCTCTTGCTTAGTATAGGATGCTAGTGTTCTATCGGTGGCCCTACATTCTTGTCAAATGCGCCATGCTATACTATTGGGCTGTGATCACTTGGGAGGTGATCATGGGCATATACTATATACTTTACACTATTACATTACAGCAATCTTGTTAGGAGATGAAATTTGAAAGGACGGTGGTTCCATCCCGGTAGAGGTGGGCACGGGTTCCCCGACGGCCCCATCGTTACTTTAGGCGGAGCGATGTGGCAGGTTGAGACCACCTAGGAGAGAGGTGGGCCTGGCCCTGGTCGGCGTTCGCGGATACTTAACACGTTTAACGAGATCTGGGTATTTGATCTGAGTCTGGCCATTTGGTCTATACGCACTAACCATCTATGCGGGAGTAGTTATGGGTATCCCGGCGTCGTGGTATCAGCCGAAGCACTTCGTGGCCTTGACGGAGTGGCGCTACCGGATTGGAACGTAAGCTTCGCTCTTGTATTAAGGGGCTAGTTCCGCTTTTCGGCCCTATAGCGTGCAGGTGTGCTAAGGGCGATGGGCCCAGACCCCTGTGCTCTTACGTTTAGACCGGCGTGCTGGCCTCTCTGTTGTGCCTAGGTGGGGCTACGACGTGTTGATCTTACGCGGCCGGGCATGACCCAGGAAAGTGTGTCCGGCCAAATGGGATCAAGCGTGTTGGGTTATGTGGTGCACCCCTGCAAGGAAGTTTCATCAATTCGAATATCCGTGATCTTCGGTAACAGGACGACTTGGAGTTGTACCTTGACCTTATGACAACTAGAACCGGATACTTAATAAAACACACCCTTCCAAGTGCGAGATATAACCCGGTGGTCGCTCTCTCTCGTGGTTACGAGGAGGATCGCCGGGTAGGATTATTGCTATGTGATGCTACTTGGAGGACTTGAGGCTACTCTACGCTACATCCGCAAAGACGGAGGCTGCTGTAAGCATAGTCTTGACAGGATTAGCTATCCCCCTCTTATTAGGCATTCTGATTCAGTCCATCGATATGCCCCTTTACACATATATCCATGCATATGTAGTGTAGCTTCTTGCTGCAGTACTTTGGATGAGTACTCACGGTTGCCTAGTTCCCCCTTTCCCCTATCTCTACTCGATTGCTGCGACTGCACGATGGAGCCTGTGAGGCAGACACCACCGTCGATGGCGACTACTACCGGAGGTGCCTACTACTACGTGCAGCCCGTTGGCGGCGACCAAGAGTAGTTAGGAGGATCCCGAGCAGGAGGCCTGCGCCTCTTTCGATCCAGATCCCGGTTTGTGCTAGCCTTCTTAAGGCAAACTTGTTTAACTTATATACGTACTCAGATATTGTTGCTTCCGACTTTCGTCTATGATCGAGCACTTGTATTCGAGCCCTCGAGGCCCCGGCTTGTATTATGATGCTTGTATGACTTATTTATGTTTTAGAGTTGTGTTGTGATATCTTCCCGTGAGTCCACGATCTTGATCGCATTACGTTTGCGTGCATGATTAGTGTATGATTGAATCGGGGGCGTCACAAGTTGGTATCAGAGCCAACTGCCTGTAGGAATCCCCCTTTCCAACTCCTTGGCCGAAGTTGAGTCTAGACATTGTGTCGGGGAGGCTGATCAGACCCACGAACACCTATGGGGCCGGCGGACCAGGCCCCTTTTGGTTCGGAGGGGGGCGGAGATCGCACGAAGAGCGGATCGAGGCGGCTAACACGGCAGTTTACCCAGCTTGAGCTCTCCGAGAGATAATACTCCTCTGCTGCTTGTCTAATTGTATTGTGTTCTTGCTAGGGAGCACTGAGAGCTACAGTATACTCCAGCTGCTAACGAGACCTAGCGTGAGAGTGTTCGAACCCCTCTCTACGTTGCGCATGGGCCTCCTTTTATATGCTCAAGGGGTCTCCGAGAGGTGGCAACGTAGATGAGGGTACAAATGGAAAAACAATAGTTGGTACACCTACTTGTACAGTGTACAGTGTACTCTACCTAACCCTGACAGCAAGGGACAAAAGCATTAAATGCCCGTCCCCTCGCCGCCTAAACAAAGGCAACAGGGACCGTCAGGAGCGCCACCGTTCGCCACGATGGCAAGCTTGTCAGCGCCGCTTATCGCTGCTCCCCGCTGGCTGCACAACCTCTTGACACGCGTGCATGGAATGGTCCCATGGCGACACTGTCGGGGCGGCTGATCGTACCCACGGACACTTATGGGGCCCGGCGGAGCGGGTCCCTTTGTGGTTCGGAGGGGGGCGGAGGTCGCACGAAGAGCGGATCGAGGCGATGCACACGCAGGCGGTTTACCCGGCTTGAGCTCTCCGAGAGATAAAACTCCCATCGCTGCTGTTTGATCTATTGTGTTCTTGCTAGGGAGCAATGCCCGCTACAAAACCTAGCGTGAGTGTATCTAGTCTATGGCGGTCGAATGAACTGAACCTTGGCCAACGCGGAACCTCCTTCACGTTGCACTCGGGCCTCCTTTTATATGCTAAAGGGTCTCCGACAGGTGGCAACATAGGCAGGGGTACAAACGTAAAAACAGGGGTTGGTACACCTACCGAAAGGTATGCAGTGCAAAAATACCTAACTCGACGGCAAGGGACAAAAGCAATAACTGCACTGTCGTTGTCGCCTAAACGATTATATGAGAGACCGTCAGTGCGCTTCCGCTTCGCCACGATGGCGAGCCTGCTCTGCGCCAGCGTGTCGCCGCTCTCCGCTGCTGCAGCCGCTGACACGCGCCCATGGAACGGTCCCATGGCGACACGTCGCTGGGTGAGCTGGAGCGGAGGCGGAGAGGAGTTGCATGCCGCGGCAAGCGCCTTGCCGCGGCCGAATCCTTGTCGCGCCCGGAGGCTTGTCGCGCTCCGGGCCTTCCCGACAAGCTCCTCTTGCCGGGGCCTTGTCTTCTGCGCGCCTGGAGTGGCCTTTCCCGACAAGCTCCTCTTGTCGGGGCCTTGTCTTCTCAATCTAATACTTTGTTCTTGAATGGCTCCAAGGGTGCCACGGAGGAGATTGGCGGTGACGAGGCAAACCTTGCCGCTGGTGCTTGCAACCGTCTGGTGCACGAGTACGGGATACTAGGGTACCCCTACTCTAGTACACCGACAGAGCCCCGGCCTGGGCCGCATACAGTGCCGGCGCTTGTCGGGCCAGGCCCAGAGCTGTCTGCAGAACACGTGCGGCCTCGACCACGCCGCAACCCGCCCCGGACCCACCACGATCCCCACTAACGGCACGCACCGGACGTGGCGTCGTGCGAGAGATCGTGGGCGCGGTCGTGGGGGGCACTTTATTAATATAAGCGGAAGGTCCGCTCCCCTCCTCCCCTTTATAAGCGGAGGAAACAGAGGCGGGCTTGTTAGAGGCGATCACGGCCAAGGAGGAGCTGCTGGCGGACATCATCTCCGTCCGTAACACTCACGAGGGAGAGCGTGGAGCCTTTGGACCAAGGTCTTGTGGACACCGCCACGACATCCTAGCAGTGATGAAGGCGGAGATGGGGGACCTCGCGTACTCCTCCGACGAGCATCTCCAACCCAGGCGTCAAGCTCAGCCTGTTCTTCAAAGGCGTGGTGACGGGTCTCCGGCGACTCCGGGAAGAGGTCCCAAGCGGTGGCCGAGGAATCACGCCAGATCTGCGTGAGGGCCCTCGAGAAGGTGTTGATGAAGGTGGCCTTCCGCAACCCGGGCCTCAACCTTAATGGCGTCCTCGGATCCTTGCGGCGAAGCCAATGTGGAGGAGCTCAAAGCCCTTGTCGCACCCATTGTGGACAAGGTGAACAAAATCAAGAGGATTGAGGGCGACCGTGTGGACTAGGCCGCCAACCTTAACTCTCCCTTGTCGCTGTTTTCTGTTTCTTGCTTCCCGATGAGGCGAAACTTCCTCGAGCGGTGCCTGGTCCATAGTATTATCTCCTCCTCCCCCCTGGTTAACTTGTGCGCGAGGGAGCCTCCCTTTCTTTGCGATAAGAGAAAGAAGAGGAAATAACGTTATAGAGCCCAGTGGCTCGATTCTACTTACCGGGTGTGGTTGCTGCACAAAGTGTTAGCCAAAACATGCAATAACTTGATGAAAGCATGAACTTGACGGGTTGTGCGCAACACATGGGCTTTATCGATGCAGGGTCTGCGCCCGGCTTTGTCTGAAGGATTACATGCAACAAATGGCAAGACTTGTACAAAAGGTGGTTGCCGAAACGGGTTCCGACAACCGCGCCTTATGAGTAAAACTTTCGAAGATATTCAATGTTCCAGGAGTTGCTCACCAGAATGCCATCTTCGGTCTCAAGGCGGACAGCGCCAGGCCTAGTGACTCGTTTCACCCGATAAGGGCCTTCCCACTTCGGCGTCAACTTGTTTGAATTCTTGGCATCGAAAAGGCCAAGAACAAGGTCGCCTTCCTCGAGACTTCGGCATTAACCCTGCGGCCATGGTAGCGACGCAGGCTCTGCTGGTAGCGGCGGCTCGCCGACAAAGAAATCAAGACGATCTTCCTCAAGGAGCAGCGTCATCTTGTCGCAGCTGCTCTTGCTCAAACTCATCATAAGCGAGCACTCGAGGCGACCCGTATCTGAAGTTCCGTGGGGAGAATCGCCTGCGCTCCATAGACTAGAGCAAAAAGGTGCACAGGCGGTGGCTCGATTTGGCGTCGTTACGATCGACCAAAGAACCACCGCAGCTCCTCGATCCAGCTTTCTTCCGCACTTGTGCAGCTCCGTCGAAAGTTACGGTCTTGAGTCCGCGAGCACTTCGGTGTTCGCCCGCTACGCTTGACCGTTGCTTCTCGGGTGAGCAACGGAAGCGGCAGACCTTGGCGCCAAGGTCTTGGACGTCTTTGCATGAAGGTGCGACTTCGTGAATTGTGTGCCGTTGTCGGTGATGATCCCGTTAGGGATTCCTAAACGGTAAACAATCGACTGAAGAACTTGACCGCCGATCTTTGTCACCTTCCTCATCGCTTCCACTTCCGCCACTTTGTAAACTTGTCGATGGCGACGTACAAGTACTCAAAGCCCCGACAGCTCGGGGAAGGGGCCGAGGATGTCGAGCCCCAGACCGAAAATGGCGAGGATAAAGGGATCGTGCGGAGAGCTTGGTGGCGGTGTATCTGTTTGGAATGGAACTGCACGCTTCACACTTGGTTACTTGTGCGGTTGCATCACGGAGGGCTGTCGGCGGAAGAAACCTTGCCGAAAAGCTTTGCCGGCAAGTGCTCTTGCGCCAATGTGGTGACCACATATGCCTCCATGTATCTCTGCCAACAGCCTTACATCCATCTTCACTGGAATACACTTCAATTTCACACCGTTGAGTCTTCTTACATGCAAAGATCTTTGTCGACAAACTGGTACATACTTTCATTGCCGGGCTACTCTTTCCGCTTCTTCCCGCTTCTTGGGAAGTTCTCTGTCTGAAGGAATTGGACAATCCAGCTGCGCCCATCTTTGGAGCTTGTGGCTCGACAACAAGGACTAAAGGCTCATTCGCTGCTGCGGGAACATCAGCTTCTACGGCAAGAGCCGGGGCTCTGCCAGAGCTAGATGCTCCCGACAAGCTTCTTGCCGGAGCAAGACTTGTTGGGAGCGCTTTGCTTCAACGAAACAAACCACAGGGTCCGGAGCAGCATGCTCCTCAAAGATCTTGTTGGTGTTGATCTTGGGGACCTTTAGCAGCGGCCGGGAAGCTCAGCCGGAAAGTAGTCACCAGAGGCCAACTTCCTCTTCTTGCTTTGTCCGGTGATGGTGTTACGGTTGGTGAGTCGACTTGAGCACGAAAGTCCACTGGTTCCAAGGTAGCTTAAGCGCAGCGCACTTTGACAGGCGTCGGCAATATCATTACTCGAGCTCTGGAACATGTTCCATTTGCGAGGCCGTCAAAGTGCTCTTCTAGCTTCCTCACTTCATCAACGAGGCTTCCATCAATGGACTCTGGTAATCTTTGTTGACTTGGCGGACGACGAGTTGCGAGTCACCCCTGACAATAAGCTTCTTGATCCCAAGGTCCACGGCGATCCTGAGACCGGCAAGCAAACCTTCATACTCTGCAGTATTGTTTGTCGCTTGCTCCTTGGGAAAATGCATCTGGACGACGTACTTGAGGTGCTCTCCGGTGGGTGCGATAAGCAGCACGCCGGCACCGGCGCCTTGCAGCGAGAAGGCACCATCAAAGTACATCAGCCACTCTTTGCTTGCTTCTGTGACGGGAATTCTCGTCTCCGGAATCTCTTCATTGTCCATTCTCGCTATGAACTACGCCAAGGCTCGCTTTGGATAGTTGATGTGCTTTCAAACTTAAGACCAAAGCTTGATAGCTCCAAGTGCCCACTCGACAATCCCCTGCCAAACCACGGATTCTGCGGTATCCTCTTCAGGGAAAGCGAGTGACAAGCTGTGATCTCATGTGCTTGGAAGTAATGGCGCAGCTTTCTCGAGGCCATGAGGAGGCCGAAAAGCAGTTTTGAACACGAGTACCTTGACCTAGCCCCCGCAGGAGGGAACCGACAAAGTAAGCTGGGCTGTACCATCCTTTTGTATCTGTTCTTGTGTCTTCGCGGACTCGTCCTTGTCGGGACCAGAGCTTGTCGGCGAAGCCCCACGCTTGTCCTTTGGATGTGCTTGCCGCGGTTGCTGGCTCGTCATCCGCCTCCCTCTCCGCCACTAACGTAGCGCTAACCACTTGATTGGTTGCCGCTATATATAGCAGCAACTTCTCTTATGGCCTAGGTGCGACAAGTGTTGGAGTAGAGGACAAGTATCTCTTTAAGTCCTGCAACGCAGCCTCCGCTTCGGGAGTCCATTTTACTGGACCCGCCTTTTTCAAAATCTTGAAAAATGGCAGGGCGCTTCAGCCAGAGACCTAGAAATAAACCTCTTTGAGAGCAGCCACGCAACCGCAAGTCTTCGTACATCCTTGACGCGCTTTGGTGCTTCAATCTGCTCAATGGCCTTGATTTTGTCGGGATTTGCCTCAATCCTCATTGAGACATGAAGAACCCGAGAAGCTTGCGGAAGGGACTCCAAACACGCACTTCTCGGGGTTGAGCTTGAGGTTTATCTTGCGCAGATTTGCAAAGGTCTCGTCCGGATCTTGAACCAGAGTTGCTTTGTCCCTCGCTCTTGACCACTATGTCATCCATGTAGGCTTCTACATTTACGTGCATTTGCATCTCAAAAGCGTCATGGACTACCCTTGCAAATGTCGAACCGGCATTCTTCAAACTGAAAGGCATCCGTATGAAATTATGTGCCACATGGTGTGATGAATGCGGTCTTCTCTTCATCTTCTTCAGCCATGAAGATCTGATGGTATCTCGAGTAGGCATCAAGAAACGAAAGCAAATCACATCCGCCGTGGAGTCAACAATCTGGTCAATGCGCGGCAAGGGAAATGGATCTTTGGGACAAGCTTTATTAACATCGGTGAAGTCAATACAAAGCCTCCATTTCCGCTTTGCCTTTGCGCACGACTACTGAGATTGGCCAACCACGTAGGGATGGAGTACTCCTCCGACAAGGCCTGCTGCTTCTAGTTTCTTGATCTCTTCGACTATGAATTCTTGGCGCCCAACGCTTGCTTCCCGACTCTTTGCTTGACGGGCGCAAGATGAGGACAAACGGCTAGGCGGTGCTCAATCACTTTCACAGGAACACGGGGATATCGACGGTTGCCATGCAAACACGTCGACATTCGCCCGCGGGGAAAGCAACGAGCGCCTTCCTATTTGGGGTCGAGAGAGGCACCGATGGTGAAGGTACCACCAGCGCGCCCTCCTTGGCGGGCACCTTCTTGGTCTTCGGCGGAGCCACCATCTTCTTGCACTTGTCGGTGGAGCTCGATGGTGCGTCCTCGGCGGTAGCGCAGCACTCAAGAGGTGCGCTTGCCGGAGTGAGCATCGTGAGCCCTTGCCGGACTTGGACTTGGTCTTCTTCCCCGGGGAGCTTCAGACAAGTGTCTGCGGAAATGCATTGCGGCTGCTGCGTCCGGAAGATCTTGTCGGCACAGATAAGGGCATCCTTCTTGTTGCCATGGACAGAGATGACGCTTATCGGGCACGGCATCTTGAGAAGGTTGTAGGCGTAGTGAGAGGCCGCCATGAACTTGGCGAGTGCCGGACGGCCAAGTATCCCATTGTAAGGCAATGGGAAATCGGCAACGTCAAATGTAACCCTCTCGATCTGAAGTTCAGCTCGCTGCCAAATGTGACCGCAACGTAATCTTCCCCTTGGCTTGCTCCTTCCCGGATTGATTCCTTGGAAGGTTCCGGTCTCTTCGAGCTTCATTGTCGAGGATTTGAAGCTTCGGAGCACCGCAGAGGAGATCAGATTCAAGCCGCCCCGCCGTCAACTAACATTTTGTGACCTTGAGGTTGCGGATGGTTGGAGAGACCAACATCGGCAAGCACCCGACCGCGATTATGCGATCGGGGTGGTCCTCAATATCAAAAATGATAGGCGTCTTGGACCACTTGAGGCTGCGTGACTCTATGGATGGTTCGCCGCATTGACCTCCGCATCCAATGCTTGAGTTGGCGTTGTGAGTTATGCAGGTAAGCACCTCCGTCAACTCAGAGAACCTCTGTGGCTATCTGAAACTCATGCTAATCGGCGTCGTCGTCTTCCATATCTTCGTCGTCATCATCATCTTCATCCTTGTCGCGGCCGAGGGGAGGTCGATCTACTTGTCGCTGCATGACTTTGCCGCGGCGTCCTCCCCGGCCGGGATGCTTCTTGCTTGCTCCCCGGCACCTTCCTGGGCCTTCTCCTTGTCGCGTCGCTCAGATTTCAGCTCTGCTACTCGACGAGCTGCTCGACCTTCTTGCAGCTCCGAGATCGTGGCCCTTGGTGCGGAGGATCTTGCTTGATCGCTTGCCGGAGCTGTCACGCTTGTCGGCCGCCACCGACCGGTGGTTGGCATCGGCAACCTCCTTGCCGGAGAGACACCAGCCTTGGCGTTCTTGCCGCCGCCTCCGTTGCGGACTGCTCGGCCTAGCACTTCCTCGCTTTTCTTCTTCTGTTGCCTCGCCGCCGCCCTTCTTCGCCGGGCGGTGTCATCAACTTGTCGATCCTGCTTCCGCATCCTCTCCTGGGAGTCTCCTCCCTTCCTCAGCGCGTGCACACTTGTCGGCCAAGGCGTACAGCTCACTGACATCCTTGACTTTGCTCATCGCCATCTCCTCCCTCATCCTGCGGTTCCGCACATTCTGATGAAATGCGCTGATCACCGCGGCAGGGTGGACGTCTGGGATGTTGTAGTGCACACGGCTGAATCTCTGAATGAACTTGAGCAGGGACTCTCCTTCCTTCTGGGCAAGTAAGTGAAGGTCACTCTCTTGGCCATGAGGTTTGTGGCCACCTGTGAAGGCACCAACAAACTGATGGCACAGGTCTGCCCAAGAGGATATGGAGCTGTCTGGAAAGTGCATGAGCCAAGATGCGGACGTTGGGCTTGAGCACGGCGGGAAGTAGTTGGCGAGGATCTTGTCGTCCCGTCCCCCGCAGCCTGCACCGCGATGGTGTAGATCCGAGGAACTCCGACGGATGCGCCCTGCCATCGTACTTCTCCGCACGTCTGGTTTGAAGTTTTTCTCGCTGGGCCTTTGGACTTGCCGCAGCTCACGAGTGAACGCAGGGCAACCTACCACGACGGCAAGTCGCCTGGCCCCTCCGGGCGCGTGCATGTCAGCGAAGGCCCAGCGCGCTTGTCGGATTGACGTCGCGCTTCTCTTGACGCCGATGCGAGTTCGGCGTCCTCTTGTTGTCGCTCATGAAGAACTTGGCGCTGATCGCGGGCGAGTCAGGCGGATCTGACGACGCGGTGGAGTCGGCTGCCGAGGTGGATCCGGTGAGTCGGCGATCTTGGCCTTCTAGGCGGAGAGTGCACCGTGGTTGCACCTCCGATAGTGTCGTCGCCACCGGCTCGTGCTTTTGTCGCCTCGCGCGCAACGATGGCGTTGGTTGTCGCGAGCGTCGTCGTTGGCAAAGCCGATGAGGCTCTGGATAGTGGCCCTCCACTCGTCGACCTTGTCGGCCGTTGGAGGGTAGTCGAGGAGCAGTTGAGCTCTCGCCAGAGCTTCGGCTGGAGTAGTAGGTGGCATTGGAGAAAGGTGCAAGGAGCGGGACGCGCTCGGACTTCTAACCTCGTTAGAAGGAGCAGCGCCCCGTCCGGGCGGCCGTATCTCACTCGTGCCAACATCTTTGGCGCGTATGATGGTCTTGAGGGTTTCGATCCAGCGAACGTATGGCGTTGTGAACGCCATGGCGTTGTTGGTCCCGCGTCTCTGAGATGGGCGCTGGGGATGCGCTGACGCCGAGGTTTGCGGTGCCATGTCCTTGACTTGGCAACGTCGCAACACCTTCGCCGGGCGCCCGTTCTTCCGCCAGCGTCTGTACCACACCCGCTTGCTGCGGCGAGGGTGGGCACGACGCAGACGGCTCTGCTGCCGCGAAGCCTTCTTCTTCGGTGGCATGTTGAGGAAGATGTTGATGACGCCCGCCGTGTGAACGTTGGATCGGATTCACACGGCCTCGACGCTTCTACCGGGCGCGCCAGAAGATGTCGGGGCGGCTGATCGTACCCACGGACACCTATGGGGCCCGGGCGGAGCAGGTCCCTTTGTGGTTCGGAGGGGGGCGGAGGTCGCACGAAGAGCGGATCGAGGCGATGCACACGGGCGGTTTACCCAGCTTCGGAGCTCTCCGGAGAGATAAAACTCCCTCCGCTGCTGTTTGATCTATTGTGTTCTTGCTAGGGAGCAATGCCGCTACAAAACCTAAGCGTGAGTGTATCTAGTCTATGGCGGTCGAATGAACTGAACCTTGGCCAACCGGAACCTCCTTCACGTTGCACTCGGGCTTCCTTTTATATGCTAAAGGGTCTCCGGCAGGTGGCAACATAGGCGGGGTACAAGCGTAAAACAGGGGTTGGTACACCTACGAGCGAAGGTAAAGTGCAAAATACCTAACTCGACGGCAAGGGACAAAAGCAATAGCGCACTGTCGTTATGCCGCCTAAAGCGATTAAGGTAACGAGACCGTCAGTGCGCCTCCGCTTCGCCACGATGGCGAAACTGTCTGTCTGCAAGCGATGTCGCTGCTCTCCGGGCTGCTGACCGCGACACGCGCCCATGGAATGGTCCCATGGCGACACGTCGCTGGGTGAGCTGGAGTGGAGGCGGAGAGGAGTTGCATGCCGCGGCAAGCGCCTTGCCGCGGCCGAATCCTTGTCGCGCCCGGAGGCTTGTCGCACTCCGGGCTTTCCCGACAAGCTCCTCTTGCCGGGGCCTTGTCTTCTGCGCGCCTGGAGTGGCCTTTCCCGACAAGCTCCTCTTGTCGGGGCCTTGTCTTCTCAATCTAATACTTTGTTCTTGAATGGCTCCAAGGGAGCCACGGAGGAAGATTGGCGGTGACGAGGCAAACCTTGCATGGAAGTCTTTGCAACCGTCAGGTGCACGAGTACGGGATACTAGGGTACCCCTACTCTAGTACACCGACAGACACGTTGGTGGATGAGCTGGAGAGTAGATGAAGAGAGGTTGCCTGCCGCGGCAAGTGCCTTGCTGCGGCTGAATCCTTGTCGCGTCCGGAGGCTTGTCGCTCTCCGAGCCTTCCCGGCAAGCTCCTCTTGTCGGGGTCTCGTCTTCTGCGTGCCTTGAGTGGCCTTCCCGGCAAGCTCCTCTTGCCGGGGCCTTGTCTTCTTGGTTAAATACTTTGTTCTTGAATGGCTCCAAAGGAACCACGGAGGATCTTGGCGCTGACCAGGCAAGCCTTGCCGCTGGTGTCAGAATCTGCCTGCACGAGTTCGGGATACTAGGGTACCCCTACTCTAGTACACCGACAGAGCCCTGGCTGGGCCACAGACGGTGCCGGCGCTGTTGGGCTGTGCCCAAAACAGCAGCGGTCACACGCGGCCTTGATTACGCCGTAACTTGTTTCGACCCACACGTCCCCCACGAACAGCACGCGCATTAACGTGGGCGTCGTGGGAGAGATCGTGGGGGTTTCTTTATTAGGAAAAGCGAACGTCCGCCTCTCTCCTCCTTATAAACAGGGGAAACAGGGTGGTCGCCCACCGCCATTGCTGTCTCGTCTCAAACCACCGCCGCTCCCCTTCTTCTCTAGTGCGAAGAGAGCAGCGCTTCGCCCCCTTCGCCACCCAGGCGCCATCAACGCCGTCGGTCTCCTCCACCGCCTCGCCATGGCTCCGAAAGCCGACAAGGGAAGGGCGTGAAGTCGGCCGAGGCGCAGCCTTCATGGGCGCTGCGAAAGGAGCGGGCCATCTTCTCCCCCAGCTCGGCGCCAAAGGAGCCGAGGGAGGGTTACTACCTCTTACAGTCGACGGAGACGCGTGCGCATCCGCACGGCTGAAGGTACTCCCGCCACCGCTTGAACTAGCCCCAACTGGGTACCCTTTCTTTGCGCTTTTTCTTCTATTGCGGGCTCGCCGCCTTTTCTAATTCTTCGCGACATTATGAACACCTACGGGTTCCGCCTCCTTGATTTCACCCCCAACGCCGTTTCGACCATGGCAGTTTTCGCACACCTTTGCGAAAACTTTGTCGAGATCCACCCAAACATAGCCCTCTTCCGCCACTTCTTCATGCCCAGCGTTGAGAGAGGGAGCCGCTTGCCGGAGGGATTGCTTGGGTCTCGGTCGGCAAGAAGGAGGCCTATCTGGAGGAGAGCTCCGCAGCAAATGGGAGGAGTGGAGAGCCAATTGGTGTTGGATCGTTGAGGAGAACCCGCAGCTCTTCACTGCCCTGCGCCAAGCCCCAATAGTGCGCAGCAACGATTGGAGCAACTTGGCGCCGGAAGATGCTAGGTTGAAGATTGCTGTGACCCGGATCTTGTGCCTCAGGCTTGCCGGACTCACCGTAGGCGCAGTTGGTGCAGATTTCCTTCGCCAAGACGCTCCCTTGCAGGAGAGGAGGAGACCTGCTTGGGAGTTCCAAAACGCAGCGGACATCATGAGGCTGCGCCCGGGCCTCAACTGGAATTTCACTGTCTTGGAGTTGGATGCGATGCTACTAGAACTGTTCAAGCATGACCCCGATCACCCCGAGTGGTTTAGGTTGCCGAGGGGGGTCGTCCCATTGTGCAATAATTCTGCGCTCGACCGCATCCGTGCCATGATGTCGTTGTGCGATTCTCATGGGATCGTTCCAACCTGGCAAGAGCCTGCGGATGACGTCGTGCGGCAATTCTTTGACAGCTTGGAAGAAATGTCGATCCGCCCCGACGAGCAGAAGAAGCTCACCCGCGACACCACCGACGACGAGATGCAGCGCATTGCCACCAAGCTGGAGGAGGCGGCAATGGCCGTTACCGGGCCTTGCACACCGTGGAGGAGGCAGATGCAGCAGAGAGGCGGCAAGCCTTGCCGAGCGAAGGGAGTTCGCCCGGTGAGGAAGAGCTTGCGAACCCGAGGCCGAGTCGAGCGAACCAGCCGAGGGCGCTTCTTCCCACCATCCGTAAGCTTTCGCAAGAACGGAGCCCGGCTCCGCTTAAAGAGGCGTCTCCAGGCCGGAGGCAGACGGGCGGCAGACGGGCCAGTCAAGAAGGCCACATGACGCTGGGCTCTCATCACAAGTAAGCAATGTTGCTTGGGAGCACCCCACACCGCTGCGACAAGCGGGCGGGATCCTCCCGAGCCACCGCCGACACCTCCGCCAAGCGGTCAAGAGAGCCCACTCCTCCGCCTCGTTACCTTTGGAGGCGAGCCGGAGTTTGATCTCTCCGCTCGGCTCCGACGAGGAAGAAGAAGAGTAAGCTTCAATATTGTGCTTGTATTTCTTCAATTTTGTTGCTTCATCTTGAATCTGATTTGCTTGCTTACGAACTCTTTCCTTTCGTGAATGGCCCAGAGCGTCGAAGAGAGCCAAGACCCCGGTGATTGTCGCCGAGGCGAACCCATCGCAACAGCAGGAGGCGCGTCGAAGTCAACCTTGCCGGGTGAGGCAACTCTCCTTCAAAGCAGCCCAGTAGCAGCCCCAGCGTAAGTATATGGTCTATTTCTTGTTGTTAGGCGTGCACGGGTGCTTTTTCCTTTGCTGATATCTGACTGTTGACTTGTGTAGAAGCAGAGCAGCCTCCTTCTGCTTCGACTACGCCGCCAAGGGTGGATTCCCCGGCAAGGGAACGCTCCCCGGCAAGGGAGCCTTCTCCGGCAAGGGAGCCTTCTCCGGCAAGGGCCAGTTCTCCGGCAAGGGACGGCACCAGCAATCCCTTGGCGGCGGAGACCATGACCGCAGCCCGGCAGAGTAACCTTCTTGCTCGAGTACTTCCCTTGTGTTTTTCTTCTTCTGATTCTATCTTTGGATATTTGCTTGACTTTCTTCATCCGTCCGATGGAGACCGAGGTCGCCGACGAGGAGGACGCTTGGCAACACCGACGGTTGGCCCGTGGGAGAAGAAGCCGCTACCGACGAGCCTGCCGCGAAGAGGCCACCGGTTGCCGCCACGGAGAAGCCGGGCGAGGGGTCTAGCGATCGTGACCGACCACTGGGCCGCAGGAGCGCCAGCGCTACGACCGCCGATTCCCCCCTCCCCAGCTGCTGCGCCAGTTCGAAGAGCCCGGCCAGCGCCTACTTGAAGGCCGGGCGACGGGCGTCTTCATCAAGCTCCCATGGGAGTCGAGCTCAGGCGCCGGTCGAAGGAGAGACCTTCGACGGAGAGCTGCTTCGCCTTGGCCGGGCTGACAGTGGGCGTGCCAAGCAGCAGCGTGGCGAAGTGCGAGGAGGAGCAGGCTGAAGAAGCTGTTGTCGCTCTACCGCGCCCGACAAGCCAAGTTGGAGTCCCGGAAGCACTTGTCGTGAGGGCGGGAGCAGTACATGGAGAAGCGCAGAGAAGAGCTCCGGGCGCCAACCAAGAAACTCTCGGAACATAGCGGAAGAGTGGGAGCGACTTCTTTGAAAGAGCGCACAGCCTTCATCCTTGAGAAGGCTGAGGTCGAGGAGCAGCAAAGGCTTACCGCTTGAGAAGCTATCTGCGCAGAAGAAGGCGAGTTAGGCAGCGGAAGATCAATCTTGACAGCTATGAGGAAGAGCTTGTCGCGCGAGGAGTCACTTGGCAGGGCTCTTAAGGAAGCGAAGGATGTTGCCGCAGCTGGCCGAGGCCGCCAAGAAAGAGTTGGAGACGAAGGTGACGTGGCCGGGAGGCCGCCTCTCGAAGAGCGGGCGAGGAGCTTGCTGCGCTCAAGCACGGCGTGAGAAGGACGCCTACACTCTTGGCAAGCTGCAGGGCTGCCTCGCGATAGGGAGCAAGGAGCTCGACGCCGCCAAGGATTCCAAGGCAGATCTTGAGCTGAAGCTGGCCACTCGATGCGTGACGCCGGACGGGCGCCAAGGAGGCGGGAGGTGGGCCTGTTGGAGAAGATCAAGGCCAACGAGGAGCTGCCGGAGAATCTGTTGCCACCCGTGAGCGCCTTTGAGGGGAGAGTGTGGAGCACTGGATCAAGGTCTCGTGGATACTGCTGCGGCCATCCACAACGTGCTGATGGAGCTGGGGATGGTGGATCTCGGATACTCCTCCGATGAGCACCTCCAACCCAGCGCCAAGCTTAGCTTATTCTTCAAGGGCGTGGTGGACGGCTCTCCAGCGACTCGGGAAGAGATCCCAGCAGTGGCCGAGGAATCGCGCCCGGATGCATGCAGGAGCCCTCCAGAAGGTGTTGATGAAGGTGGCCTTCCGCAATCCATGCCTCAACCTCAACGGCGTCCTCAGATCCTTGCCGCCAGATCCCGATGTGGAGGCGCTCAAAGCCCTTGTCGCACCCATTGTGGACAAGGTGGGCAAGATCAAGCGGATTGATGGCGACCCGCAGAGACTAGGCCGCCAATTTTATCTTTCCCTTGTCGCTGCGATCATGTTTAGAACAATTTATTAGATCTGCGACAAGCTATTTTGTAATATAACTCTATCTTAGGCGATGATTGGAATGTTATTTCCTTTACTTGATTCCTTCCTTTATGCGTTTTGCCCCTCACGCTTTTAGGGAGCTTGTCGGTGCGAGCACCTTTGTCATGGCCGAGTGCGCGAACGTCGGCTGACCATCTGGCGGTGCCGCCTCTGACAAGCAACCTTGTCGCGACTAGCTGCAGCTCACTTAAGTTGTTGAGCGGACTCGAAACAAAGTAAGGCAATGGGAAATCAGCAACGTCGAATGTGACCCTCTCAGTCCTAAAGTTCAGCTCGCTGCCAAATGTTACCGGCAACGTGATCTTCCCCTTCGGCTTGCTCCTTCCTGGATTGATTCCTTGGAATGTGCCAGTCTCTTGAGCTCACCGTCGGGGATGCGAAGCTTCGGAGCACCGGCGGAGGAGATCATGTTTAAGCCGGCCCCGCCGTCAACTAGCATCTTCGTGACCTTGAGGTTGCGGATAGTTGGTGAGACCAACATCGGCAAGCACCCGACCGCCGATTATGCGATCGTGGTGGTCCTCAATATCAAAAGATGATAGGCGTCTTTGGACCACTTCGAGAGGCTTGCGTGACTTCACGGATGGTTCCATTGCATTAACTTCCGCATCCATCGCTTGAGTTGGCGGTGGGAAGTATGCGAGGAAGCACCTCCGTCAATGAAGAGGACCTCGTGTAGCTTCAAACTCCTGCTCATCGGTCTCGTCGTCTTCCATATCTTCATCGTCGTCTTCGTCTTCATCCTTGTCGCGGCCGCGGGGAGGCCTGTCTCCTTGCTGCGGCGCCCTCCCCGGCCGAGACGTTTCTTGCTAGCTCCTCTAGCACCTTCCTGGGCCTTCTCCTTGTCGCGTCTCTCGTATTCAGCTTTCTGTTGCTCGACAAGCTGCTCTACCTTCTTGCAGCTCTGGAGGTCATGGCCCTTGGTGCGGTGGATATTGCAAGATCTTGCTTCACGGAGCAAATCACCTTGTCGGCGGCCGCCACAGTTGGTGGTTGGTGCCGCGGCATCATCCTCCTTGCCGGAGCTACCAGCCTTGGCGTTCTTGTCGCCACCTCCGTTCTTGACTGCTTTCGACTAGCACATCTCTGCCTTTCTTTTCTGTTGCCCCTTGCCCGGCTCTTCTTTGCCGGGCGGTCTCCTCCTTGTCGAGATCCTCCTGCCCGGTATTCTCTCAGGAGTCTCCTCCCCTCCTCGGTAGCGTGCACTTGCCAGGGCGTATAACTCCTTGGCGTCTACGATCTTGCACATCGCCATCTCCTCCTCATCGGTAGTTCCAGACGTTCGATGGAGCATGCGATCACTGTGGCCCGGGGTGGACATCCGGGATGTTGTCTTTGTACGGCTGAATCTTTGAATATACTTGCTTGGGGGTTCTCCTTCCTTACGGGCGGCGAGATGAAGGTCGCTTTCTTGGCCATGGGGTTTGTGGCCACCGTAAAAGCGCCGACAAACTGATGGCATAGATCTGCCAAGAAGATATGGAGTTGTCCGGCAAGTGCATGAGCCAGGACTCGACGTTGGGCTTGAGTACCGGCGGGAAGTAGTTGGCAAGGATCTTGTCGTCTCGCCCCGGCAGCTCGCACCGCGATGGTGTAGATGCTGAGGAACTCCGACGGATGCGTCTTGCCGTCGCATTTCTCCGCACGTCTGCCTTGAAGTTCTTCTTCTGGGCCCTTTGGACTTGCCGCAGCTCACGAGTGAACGCAGGGCAACCTACCGCGTCACGGCAAGTCGCTGGTTCCTCTGGCGCTGCATGTCAACAGAGGGCCCGGACGCGCTTGTCGGATTGACGTCGCGCTTCTCTTGGGCGCTCGATGCGAGTTCGGCGTCCTCTTCTTGTCGATCGTGTAGCACTTGGCGGCGATCGCGGTGAGCTCGTGGATCCGATGACGCCGTGGAGTCGCTTGCCGAGGTGGATCCGGCGAGTCGTGACCTTTGGCCTTCGGCGAAGAGTGCATGGTGGTTGCACCCCCACGGTCTTGCCGCCACCGGCTCGCGTTTAGCGTTCTGCGCGGCAGCGACGCTTTTCGGTTGCCCGGAGGCGTCGCCGTTGGTGAAGCCGATGAGACTACGTATGGTGGCCTCCACTCGTCGACCTTGTCGGCTGTTGGAGGTAGTCGAGGAGCGATTGAGCTCGCCAAGGCTTCCTTTGAGTGGTGGGTGGCAATGGTGAACGGTGCGAGGAGCGGGATATGCTCGGACTTCTAACTATGTTAGAAGGAGCGACATCCCGTCCAGCGATCCGTATCTCGCTTCGTGCCCGACATGTTGGCGAACACGCTGGTCTGGTCTTGGTCTCGAGATCCTCGGCTCGGTCTTGATCCAACGAGCGTATGGTATTGTGAATACCATGACGCTGTTGGTCCCGCGGCTCTGAGATGGGAGGCGGGACATGCACGGACGCCGAGGTTTGCGCGGCCCTGTCCCTGGACTTGGCAGCGTCACGAACTCCTTCGCGGCGCCTGTTCTTCCGCCAGCCGTCTGCTCCACCACCTGCTTTGCTCCGGGTGATGGTGGGTTCGGCGCGGATGAGCTCCGCCACGAAGCCTTCTTCTTCGGTGGCATGTTGATGAAGATGTTGAAGATGATGAAGATGTTGCTCGTGTGAATGCCGGATCAGGTTCACACAGCCTCAACGCCCCCTACCTGGCGCTCCAAAGATGTCGGGGAGGCTGATAGGACCCACGAACACCTATGGGGCCGGCGGACCAGGCCCCTTTTGGTTTGGAGGGGGGCGGAGATCGCACGAAGAGCGGATCGAGGCGAAGCACACGAGCAGTTTACCCAGCTTCGGAGCTCTCCGGAGAGATAATACTCCTACTGTTGCTTGTCTAATTGTATTGTGTTCTTGCTAGAGCGCCGAGAGCTACAAAGATACTCCAGCTGCTAACGAGACCTAGCGTGAGAGTGTTCGAACCCCTCTCTACGTTGCGCATGGGCCTCCTTTTATATGCTCAAGGGGTCTCCGACAGGTGGCAACGTAGATGAGGGTACAAATGGAAAAACAGTAGTTGGTACACCTACTTGTACAGTGTACAGTGTACTCTACCTAACCCTGACGGCAAGGGACAAAAGCATTAAATGCCCGTCCCTGTCGCCTAAACAGTGCAACAGGGACCGTCAGGAGCGCCACCATTCGCCACGATGGCAAGCTTGTCAGCGCCGCTTATCGTTGTTCTCACCGGCTGCACAGCCTCTTGACACGCCAAGCATGGAATGGTCCCATGGCGACATCGTTGGTAGATGAGTCGGAGCGGAGATGAAGAGAGGTTGCCCGCCATGCAAGTGCCTTTACTACGGCTGAATCCTTGTCGCGTCCGGAGGCTTGTCGCTCTCTCGAGCCTTCCCGGCAAGCTCCTCTTGCCGGGTCTCGTCTTCTGCGTGCCTTGAGTGGCCTTCCCGGCAAGCTCCTCTTGCCGGGCCTTGTCTTCTTGGTTAAATACTTTGTTCTTGAATGGCTCCAAAGGAACCATGGAGGATCTTAGCGGTGACTAGGAAAGCCTTGCTGGGTGTCTGAATCGTGCACGAGTTCGGGATACTAGGGTACCCTACTCTAGTACAATCACACATTGAAAACTTTTACTAACATGGCTGCGGCCCATGGGCCCACGCCGCCATTGGGTGGTATTAGGATCTTTTACTCCTCGATCTTTACTCGGGATTACGAACTCTCTTCTATTCGGGTTAAATGAATTTTGCTAAATCTAACATTAGGATCTCAAGTTATCACTTTCACCCGAAGAGCCCCTTATTATCGATGATCGCCCGCTGCACGGAAGACCTCGAAGATACTCTCCGCTGTTAACTCGAGAACTTGTGTTCATCGCGTTTGCAATTTCCCTTCCACCGCAAACCCTTATGGATAACTACTTGCAGTTGTTATTCTTACATTCATCAGTTGGTCTTGTTATTACAAGATACCCTGAAAAACTCGTCGTTGTTTCGATAATCCTTTGAGCTTACTGCCTTGCTGTTCTTTGTCACCTGAATACCCCTACGGTTAATTCTCGCACTTATCGAGTATCCGCTCATCCCCCATGTTGATCATGTGTTACACAAAAGTCTTCGATTATACCATTCGGTATTCCGAAAATCCTCAGCAACCTATTGCTCTGGAATTTCTTGTTTGCTTTCATTATGATTAATCCCATAAGTATAGTAGTTATATTGTCATCCTTTGTCACCATCATTTTTGAGTCCATTGATTCAATACGTTGTGAATGTTCACAATCATCGGTTGATCCTTTTAAATTATCCTTCCGGCTCAGATGTCATTTTGAACATGAGCTGGATCTTGACCAATCCAATTACCATCGATGGTATCCCTAAGCCTACTCAACTTATCCATCCTTAAATCAGAGCGTTTGCTTCTGATCCCTTGATTTGAAAATCATAATCCCTTTGTTATTTAAACGTTGAATTATTCAGATGTTCTATAAACCGATGCATTTGCATTCTTTCTTCCTCTTATTGGGTATCGATACTCACATCAGCTCCATTGTGGATCGCCATATCCACTGTTGGATTATTATCCGACAGTGTCCTTCATAATTAATCACCTTGTGAGTTCTTTCCCCTGATACATAATGCCTTTGGTACATTGTATCCTCTGCTTGACCAACCATGCTCTGCTTTCGAGCTGGTGGTATTTACTATTGAAGCTTGTGGTATATGTTTCCACGATACCCTGATGGGTTGAACCTATGCCTTCCTTTAGTTTTCACGAGTCATACTCATCTGGTATTTCACCAGGTAAAACTTTCAACACTAATGCCTTTATCAAAGCGAGAAGTGAATGGAAGGTTATACATTGGAGAAGTGGGAGTCGACCTTAAACTTTGTGTTCATGCCCATGGACACGATGTAGATCCTATCATGGAAGCTTCTTGTAACTATTTCATGGATATAATATCCTTTGGTATCGGTGAATTGATCCTTTGCAATCATGGTTCTGACCATGTTCTCCTTTAAATACCATTTCTCGTGCAAGGTTAAGCACTTGACTTCTATACAGCAATACCCAAGTCCAACCTCTACTTTGATCTGTCATCGAGTATTACCCCCCTGGTATCTCGAGATTATCATGGAACTGCATAACATCTTATGAGTTCTTCATCAAGTGCTACCTTCCCACTGATTCCAATTTTTCACGGGCTCACGAGTTATTAAACACTCAAAGACACCGATAATCGAACCGAGCCCGATCTACGGTTCAACAACTCTTCAAGAAGCTTCTATAAGTACGAGTTTGTACCCGATCACGCCATTCCTAGCCTTTGTTTGGCTATATCATTGTCGTGGCGATTCTAAGCTGCTACACGGTCCTTATTCTCGGAGCACCAATTTGCGATGGCGATAGCTAAGCTTACGCCGATTTTCCTCGTCATACCCTTTCACCTTAAACAACAAGCTTGAGTTCGAGTTTGTGTCGTGAATCGTGGGTTCCAATAACCTCTTGCTTCATCATTCCTTTGACTTATGTCATCGCTGATTGATTACATCTGCATGAAATCTCTCGACAATTGTGTCGTGATCATCATCAACCTTATGAGCTCTTCCAGGAATTCAATTGAATTCATGATGGGTAATACCATCCTTGTCCCTCGATGATTCCTGTTCTCATCGACCACTTTATTGCCTTCCGTTCAACACAAACTTGTTCGTGTTTTGTGTAAACCTTGAGATCCCTGCTACCCAGCAGCTTGATCTTCCTTACCTCGGAAGTATTACCATCTCTTTTTGTCAAGAATGTGGTGAGAATTTCACCACCTCTTAAGAATTCTTGATATCATAATACTTCTTGCTATCTTCGTTCATTCATTGGTCCCGTATTGTTTTCAACCGAATACCGACAATTGAGCTATGACGTGTGAATTCAAAACTTCTAGCAACCCTATTGCTTTGAAGTGAATGGGCGATAGTTCATTCTAAGTCTTTCGATAATTGAATCACCATTCTAACATTGGCGTGCAACCCAACCCATATTTCGGGTGCACCGCTCAACCAATGTTTAATTATGTATGTTTTCCTCGAGCATATCCCATTATATCATTTGATCTAACAAATGTCATCTTCTTGTTCACATTATCGTGGAAATCCATCCGCTTGGAATTCTCGATGAATTGTCGCCGAGCCCATCAGCCACCTTCTCATTCCTCCTTGGTTTAATGATGAACTATTGCTTCGTAAACCCGCTCCCATAGTTCATTTCTCGAGAATCTTGCAATGTCATTTCGCCGATTTGTGTTGCACCTTTTCCTCTCGGACCCCCGAGTCCGAGGTATCATGACACCAATTGGATATGAATCTCGGTCGATATGATGGTTGGGACAACTTTCCAAGAGTTATGATGTTGATCCTTTGATGACCCGGTAACATGATGTCATGCCTAGCACTTCCTACCGGAGGACCTATCATTATAGATTCCTTTTCAGCAAGGTTATCCATTCATCCATGAGGAAATTGTAAGACTTATTCTACAAGTTATTCTGATGGATCCTTCGTGTTTCCAAAGTCCGATCTTCACACGAAGACCATGTCAATGCTATCTCGAAGCATGTCAATGGTACTCCGATTTTCAACAGGAACATTTGAAGCACGATGCTAAATTTTATTTATCATTTATCCTAACACCGTTGTATGGGTAATATCATGAGATTCCTCCCCCCTTACCTAAATGGTTTTCTACTTTATATCATGTCATGGATATCTTGCTCGCTT
Source organism: Aegilops bicornis (assembly GCA_021605145.1). Classification (NCBI taxonomy): domain Eukaryota; kingdom Viridiplantae; phylum Streptophyta; class Magnoliopsida; order Poales; family Poaceae; genus Aegilops; species Aegilops bicornis. The sequence goes on along the minus strand of CM038670.1, from coordinate 475,225,177 downwards.
GTCCTTGGGAAGGATATACCCTTGAAATATGTGTTTAAACATATTTTCCTTTCCATTGTTCTCGCTTTAACTGATGATCATATTTTCCTTCCATTGGTTTGTTTAAACCTTTTCTATGATCTATATGATATAAGCAGTAATAATCCACCGCTTGTGCAAACACCTCAATGTACAACTCACAAGAAGACCTTGTTACTATTGTTGATGACATTCGGGTAACCACCGATGGACGGGAACCTTGCCTATTGGTCCGCCTCGTTTCAACGAAAGGTGAAAATGGTTCTCTTCGTCCCTCGCCCTTGGTACCTATGTTGTTGCCGACATGACCCATGAGACTCTCCTCGACATGCCTTGCTTACATGATCGTGCAAGATGTCACCGACCTTCCTACTTTTAACCACATGGTGGGCCCATAACCCACAGTTTCACAGGATTGAAACCTGACTCTCCTATACACCCCTGTTGCCCAAGTTATTCCTCGTGCTTGACTTCGTATGTAATTCACGGGGTCACTTTCCTAGTAATCTATTCTGGTATCAGACACAAAACTTATTCCCATTGCCCTGGACCCCTTTTACACTTTGTTTCAGGCATGGAACGATTGCCTACCCGCTAGAAACTTCTCATGGTACCTTCTTACTTTGCTCTCGATATTTTCTTAAGTTCCAGTTCGAGAGTTACTTTCCGCCACCTTCCCCGATGTTAGCTACCAGATAGTCAACCTTGCAGAGGTTAGATTCTGCCGGAATACCCCTTACCTATTCGTAGAAATGCGTTGGAGTTCCCAAGAAAAGGGCGGCATCACCATGATGACCTCAGAGAGAAATGAAGATGTCAATGTAATGGATTGACCTCTTCAAGAAGAGCAACCAAGACTGAGAAGATTCGTTAGGATTTCGTAACCAGACCTTTCCCCCTTAGTCCCCCTCTTAAATCTCGGGACGAGATTTCTTATAGTGGAGGAGAATTGTGACGCCCGGGTAATTAAGCTACAGTGATCCTCTGCTAATGATGCCACGTCACCTCGATTATAGTTGCTAATCTCGAGTTAGTTCGAAACCGATTCCAATTCAAATTCAAAATTTGGTAAATAATAAAAGTTTTCAAACATTAAAATAAAATTGTTCGGTTTGTACTAGATATTACATAGATAATTATGGTGTAGAAGACACAGTTTTATAAAATGCATAAATATTTTAAATTGAATTAAAACAGAGGAGAAAATAAATAAAAGAAAACAAACAAAACAAACAAAAAATGTAAGACTAGAACCACCCCTCTCATTGGGCCATGAGGCCCACTTAGCCAGCCAACTGCCCACTTGGTCGTGGCCTATATGGCCTGCCTCTCCATTCCCCGAACCCTAGACCCCCAACCCCATTCCTCTCCTCCCTCGCTCCCCACGCGCCGCCACACACTAGCGCACGCGCAGGGCAGCGCCCAAGCCCGTGCTCCTCCTACCTCCCGCCCCGTCACCCAGCGCCGCCCCTCCTGGTCTCCTTCCTCTCCCTCCAAGCGCCGCCTCCCGCACACACATGACACACGCACGCAGACGATGCGGATGAGGGCGCCTGTTGAACCCCACTCCTCTCGGCGTGCACCGTGCCCAAGGACCGCCGCCTTCGCTTCGAGCCGATCATGACGCCCATCGCCCCGACGCCATTGGACCCCGCCGTCGTCCGGAGCTGCCTCAAGGCGTCCTCCTCTTCGACTCCCCCACGCCGGACCTCCTCCTCCTCTACGTTGCCGTCGTCCCCGTCCTCCTCCCCAAAGGCTCCACCGAGCCTCGCCGACCCTCGTCTCTGCAACGCGGTGAGGCCACGGCCTCCTCTTCCTCTTTGTGCCTGCTCTGCACGTCTCCCCGTTGCCACCCGCACCGGCCTCCCCTTTCGGCCGACGCCACCGTGGCGCGCCGGCGCTTCGTCGCCCTGTTATCAAGACGCCGTGCGTCCTGCACACTCGCCATCCCACTCGCCGCGCTCAACGCCGCAACCAGCGCTCTCCATGCGCTCACCGCGAACCGCCGCCCTCACTCCCACAGCAGCGTTTGCGCCGCGCTATGCCCCTGACCACCTGATCATCGCGCCCCCAGTCACCGCGGCTAACGACCGCCTCCCCTCTTCCCTGCCCGTGGAGACTGACCAAGGTCGGTCGCCGTTCTGTCCGGCCGCACCTCTCCACGGCCCCGACGCCCTCCTCCGGTGGCCGCCGCTTCACCACGGCACCGCTCCGCCAGTCTTCGCTGTGTACGGCCACGCTACCGGGCGCCTCCAGCTGTCTCGGTAGCGCCTCAGACTCTGGTCGCGCCGCACCCCTCCTACCCACGACGCCCGTTAGACCGGACCGATAAGGCCTTTGGCCCACTGACAAAGGGGCCCCAGCCCCAGAACAAAAAATAAATAAAATAAATAATAATAATAATAATAATAAAATATTAATTAATTAATTAACTTAATTAATTGAGTTTAATTAACCTAATCAATTAACTAAACTAATTAACCTCGCTTAGTTAGTCTTAGACAATGACAAAGGGGACCCACATGTCGGTTTGACTAGGTCAATTGACTAGTGATCACGACATCACCTCGACATCATCTTGATGTCATAAATCTAATTTCAATTAATTTAAATAATTAATTAAATTCCAGAAATTAATAAAATCTTTAGAAAATCATATCTTTTAATTCGTAACTCGGATTAAAATATTTTCAACATGAAAGTTGCTCAGAACGACGAGACAAATCCGGATACGCAGCCCGTTCATCCGCCACGCATCCCTAGCATAGTGAACCTGCAACATTTCACCTCTGGTTCATTTGTCCGAAAACACGAAACACCGGGGATATTTTCCCGGATGTTTCTTCACCCAGTATCACCTCATACCACGTTAGAACACGTCTAGCTCTGCCTGTTATCCTGTTATGCACTTGCTTGCTATGTATTTATTGTTTCTCCCCCCTCTTCTCTTCGGTAGACCCCGTGGCGATCGATGCCCTCAGTTCGACACGGAGTCGACGACCCCTCTCTTGCCAAAGCAACCGTGCAAGCCCCCTTTGATCACGGATATCGCCTACTCTTCTCTATACTGCTTGCATTAGAGTAGTGTAGCATGTTATCGCTTTCAGCTAATCCTATACCGCTGCATAGCCTGTCCTTGCTACTCTTGTTACCTTTTACCTCGCTATCCCATCGCTTAGTATAGGATGCTAGTGTTCCATCAGTGGCCCTACATTCTTGTCCGTCTGCCATGCTATACTATTGGGCTGTGATCACTTCGGGAGGTGATCACGGGCATATACTATATACTTTACACTATTACATTACCTGTGATACTGTTCGGAGATGAAATTTGAAAGGACAGGTGGTTCCATCCCTAGAGGTGGGCATGGGTTCTCGACGGCCCCATTTGTTACTTTGTGGCGGAGTGACAGGCAGGTTGAGACCACCTAGGAGAGAGGTGGGCCTGGCCACAGTCGGCGCTCGCAGATACTTAACACGCTTAACGAGATCCGGGTATTTGATCTAAGTCCGGCCATTTGGTCTATACGCACTAACCATCTACGCTGGAGTAGTTATGGGTATCCCGTCGTGGTATCGCCTAAAGCACTTCGTGACGCCACGATCGAGCGGCGCTGCAGGCCGGATTGGAACGTAAGTTCGCTCTTGTATTAAGGGGCTAGTTCCACTTTCGGCCCTCGCAACGCAGCAGTGTGTGCTAAGGCGATGGGCCCGGACCCTGTGCGCTTAGGTTTAGACCGGCGTCTTGGCCTCTCTGTTGTGCCTAGGTGGGCTGCGACGTGTTGATCTTTCGGCGGGCATGACCCAGGAAAGTGTGTCCGGCCAAATGGGATCAAGCGTGTTAGGTTATGTGGTGCACCCCTGCAAGGAAGTTTAATCTATTCGAATAGCCGTAATCTTCGGTACCAGGATGACTTGGAGTTGTACCTTGACCTTATGACAACTAGAACCGGATACTTAATAAAACACACCCTTCCAAGTGCCAGATATAACCCGGTGGTCGCTCTCTCTCAGGGTTAAGAGGAGGGGATCGCCGGGTAGGATTATTGCTATGTGATGCTACTTGGAGGACTTCTGTGCTATGCTACGCTACATGTCGCAAGACGGAGGCTGCGAGCGTAGTCTTGACAGATTAGCTATCCCCTCTTATTCAGGCATTACGCAGTTCACCACCGATATGCCCCTTTACACATATATCCATGCATATGTAGTGTAGCTCCTTGCTTGCAGTACTTTGGATGAGTACTCACGGTTGCCTTGTTCCCCCTTTTCCCCTATCTCTACTCGATTGCTGCGACTGCACGATGGAGCCCAGAGCAGAACACCACCGTCGATGGCGACTACTACCCCGGAGGTGCCTACTACTATGTGCAGCCCGCTGACGGCGACTCAGAGTAGTTAGGAGGATCGGGTAGGAGGCATGCGCCTCTTCGATCTGTATCCCGGTTTGTGCTAGCCTTCTTAAGGCAAACTTGTTTAACTTATGTCCGTACTTCAGATATTGTTGCTTCACTGACTCGTCTATGATCGAGCACTTGTATTCGAGCCCTCGAGGCCCCGGCTTGTATTATGATGCTTGTATGACTTATTTATGTTTTAGAGTTGTGTTGTGATATCTTCCCGTGAGTCCCTGATCTTGAACGTACACGTTTGCGTGCATGATTAGTGTATGATTGAATCGGGGGCGTCACACCGTGTCTGATGACACTTTGCGCGGCAGTTTTTTGGCTGAAGCAATTCCAAATTTTCGGCTTCCGCGGAAATATCTACCTCCCCGCCCCCTCCGCATTACCAAAAGCCACATTTCCCCTCTTTCCTCCTTACTTTCTAAGTTGAAAACTTCACTCCTTGCTTGTAGCGCCGCCGCCTCCTCGCCAGCGACCCTCCTTCATGCTCCTCGGCCTCGCCTATCTAGGCAGGTAATCCACACCCGACCCCATCGTCCTCCTCCTTCCACATCCCACATTCCCCTACCGCCAGCGTGAGCGCGACACCTTCCATCCAAATCACCGACCCCTCCACCAAATAAGCGTCGGCCTAAGCCATGGTGCACGCAGTATAGCCAGGACCTCAAAGAGCATTTGGAAGTGGAGAACCAAATCACGGCCGCACGCGTGGATGAGGTCGCGATGGCTGCCATTCGTGCCGACCCCCAGATCTTGAAGGAGCACCTTGTCATTTGCTAGCTACGTCGATTAAGCATGCTCGGTTTACCCGTTGCATGTGCTGCTCCTGCCTTTCCTTCACAAATTCTAGTGAATTGTGCTATCTAATTTCACCATGCAATCTGTTGCTTGATTGTATATGTTTTATATAATAAATGCGATGTGGTGCTCACTTATTAACTGCTTTGTTAATTAGTTGTCGTCTTGATTAACTGCTTTGGTTCAATTCTGCAAATGTGATGTTCAATTCTTCAGGCTGCAATTTTGTGTTGTCTTCCATGTGAGAAATAAATCAAATTTATCTTTACAAAATTGTGGGTGCATTCTGTTATTGTATACCATGTGAGTAATAAATTGAATTTGGCTGTAGTAAATACATGAGAAACAAATATAATTGCTACAATTGGTTGTAGTTAACTATTTGGTTAAATGTCTGATCTTCTATTAGGAGTATGTTATATTGTGCAATGTGGTGCTCAGTTAATGTTTGGTTCATTTGTTGTGGTGTTTAGTTAAATGCTTGGTTCAATTCTGCAATGCGATGTCCAATTGTCGTGGGTAGGATTTTTTATTATTGTGCATGTGAGGAATAAATCGAATTTGGCTGCACTTAATACATGAGAAACATATACAAGTGCTATATTTTCTAGTTCTTAATCATGCTTGGTTTGAATAAATGGGTTTTCCGTGTGGCTTCAATTAATCTGATGAATCTACAATATGATTATTTTTCATCAACATATTTTACTGATAGCATGCGAATCCTTACTTAACCTGATGACTAACTACCTTATATGTATTGCAGGGAAACAATGGGAAGCACTGACATTCACAATCGAGGTTAGAACATGCATGGTCTGTTGTCTAATAGCACATTATTATGTAATTACAGGAACCATTCTAATATTTAGGTTTTTAACAATTTGGTCTTGCACATGTAGGTCCTGCTGACAGAGGTTTGGACCCACTGTTCGACCCTTTTTGCATATGGGGAAATGAGTTGTCCATGAATATCAGTCAAGTCAAGAAACTCAGAAAGATTGTTAGGATAAAGAAATTAGTGACAAAAAACAAAAAGATCTTTGTCTGCACAATAAAGAAGACATTAGTTCACTACAGGATGGTACTAACTATTATACCTTGCCTTTTTTATTCCTTTGCCCCATTTCCAATATAGAGAAGATATTTATGCACATCCTTGTTTTAGGCCTTTCCAAAGAAGTTCACTGATGATTACCTCTCAAACCACATGTATGGTCAGGAGGCGAGGAAGGTATTCATACAACACCCATGGTTCAATATTGAAGTGTTCCTGAAGAGGACGAAGGATGGACGGCCAATCATCCACAGGCACTGGCCTAAAGTTAAAAGACCTTCAACATCAATGAAGGCTCGATATGCGCCTTCTGCTTCAGCAGTTTTCCAGATGAGATAGATCTATCTATGTACCGTCTATGATGCTAATTTCGAAAGGTTGTAGATTTTGCATGTGAAACTTGGTCCTGGTGTAGTTGTGTAATGGCGTAGCTGAGTGCTGAAGCTATATGGTGTTGTACTCTGATGTATTTCAATTATGAAAATGAAATATATTGTGTGCTTAATATGAACTATCAATTAGATTAATAAATGGATTATGAATAATCGGATAATTAGTCTGCTAATTGGGTTTTGCTATTGCAAACGGTTGTTGAAAAAATACCATGGGCGATGACCTCAGGCAACACACACAGTTTCTAGGAATAAACCGTGTTGGATCAATGAACAATCACACACGAATTTCTCTTGAAAACTGTTTGCGTTAGGCCACCTTGCACAAACGTTTACCACATGAAAACTGTGTGTGATGGACAACCTTTGCCACACAGTTTCTTCCACGGACCATGTGTGATATATTCAATAACGCAAGCGATTTAACGGGAAAATTGTGTGTGATGTACCTGTGAACGGAAACGTTTTCCTTGGAGCGACTGTGTGGGATGTACATACGAACGGAAACGTTTAGCGAGGACTAACTGTGTGGGATGTACTTGCGACCGAAAACAATTTCGCCGTATAATTGTATTTTTAGCTCTACTCTACGTATTTCCGTATTTGAGCGCTCGCCGGTCGTACACGACCTCATTTTGCCAAACGTGTGTGCCAAGAGGCCATATCCTCGACGGTTTTGGGTCGTGTGGCAAGGACCTCCCCTATCGCCCACACTCACTTGGCGACGGTTCCAAATGCCGACGCGGAAAGGGGTTAAAAACCGTTTGTTTAGGAGCTCGCTGTACTAGTGCATTATTTTTTTGATTTAAATGAATAACCGTCTCGCATCAAACAAGATCCAGATATAATGCTCATGCTTAACGCTGGCACCAAATAACAATTATTCAGGTCTAAAACTAATCCCGAAGGTAGATGTAGAGGTAGCGTGCCGACGGCGATCACATCGACTTTGGAACCATTTCCCACGCGCATCGTCACCTCGTCCTTAGCCAATCTTCCTTTAATCTGTAGCCCCTGTTTTGAGTTGCAAATATGAGCAACAGAACCAATATCAAATACCCAGACGCTACTACGAGCATTAGTAAGGTACACATCAATAACATGTAAATCAAATAGACCTTTCACTTTGCCATCCTTCTTATCCGCCAAATACTTGGGGCAGTTCCGCTTCCAGTGACCAGTCCCTTTGCAGTACAAGCACTCGGTCTCAGGCTTAGGTCCAGACTTGGGCTTCTTTACTTGAGCAACAACTTGCTTGTTGTTCTTCTTGAAGTTCCCCTTCTTCCCTTTGCCCTTTTTCTTGAAACTAGTGGTCTTGTTAACCATCAACACTTGATGCTCCTTGATTTCTACCTCTGCAGCTTTTAGCATTGCGAAGAGCCCATGAATTGTCTTATCCATCCCTTGCATATTATAGTTCATCACTAAGCTTTTGTAGCTTGGTGGCAGTGATTGAAGAACTCAGTCAATGACACTATCGTCAGGAAGATTAACTCCCAGTTGAGTCAAGTGGTTGTGGTACCCAGACATTCTGAGTATGTGTTCACTGACATAACTATTCTCCTCCATTTTGCAGCTATAGAACTTATTTGAGACTTCATATATCTCAATTCGGGCATTTGCTTGAAATATTAACTTCAACTCCTGGAACATCTCATATGCTCCATGACGTTCAAAACTTCTTTGAAGTCCTGATTCTAAGCCGTAAAGCATGGCACACTGAACTATCGAGTAGTTATCAGCTTTTCTCTGCCAGACGTTCATAATGTCCGGAGTTGCTCCTGCAGCGGGTCTTGCACCTAGTGGTGCTTCCAGGACATAATTCTTCTATGCAGCAATGAGGATAATCCTCAAGTTATGGACCCAGTCCGTGTAATTGCTACCATCATCTTTCAACTTAGCTTTCTATAGGAACACATTAAAATTCAAAGGAACGGTAGCACGGGCCATTGATCTACAACAACATAGACATGCAAAAACTATCAGGTACTAAGTTCATGATAAATTAAGGTTAAATTAATCATATTACTTAAGAACTCCCACTTAGATAGACATCCCTCTAGTCATCTAAATGATCACGTGATCCATATCAACTAAACCATGTTCGATCATCACGTGAGATGGAGTAGTTTTCAATGGTGAACATCATTACGTTGATCATATCTACTATATGATTCACGTTCGACCTTTCTATCTCAGTGTTCCGAGGCCATATCTGCATATGCTAGGCTCGTCAAGTTTAACTCGAGTATTCTACACGTGCAAAATCGGCTTGCACCCGTTGTATGTGAACGTAGAGCTTATCACACCCGATCATCACGTGGTGTCTCGGCACGACGAACTGTAGCAACGGTGCATACTTAGGGAGAACACATATACCTTGAAATTTAGTGAGGGATCATCTTATAATGCTACCGTTGTACTAAGCAAAATAAGATGCATAAAGGATAAACATCACATGCAATCAAAATATGTGACATGATATGGCCATCATCATCTTGTGCCTTTGATCTCAATCTCAAAAGCACCGTCATGATCTCCATCATCACCGTCTTGACACCTTGATCTCCATCTTAGCATCGTTGTCATCTCGCCAACTATTGCATCTACGACTATGGCTACCGCTTAGTGAGAAAGTAAAGCAATTACATGGCGATTGCATTTCATACAATAAAGCGACAACCATAAGTGTGACACTCAGGAAATTAAGCTACAGTGATCCCCTGCTAATGATGTCACGTCACCTCGGTTACTGTGGATAAACTCGCATTAGTTCAAAACCCAGTTCAAATTTCGAATTTAAAACAAAGGCAAACAATAAAGTTTTCAAAACTCAAAACTAAAATGTTCTTATTGTGACAAATAATTCATAAGATATATTGGTGGAGAAACCAAGTCTTTATAAAATGTTTAAATGCACTAAACTAATTAAATCAGTAGCTAAAACCATTAATTAAATACCTTTTATATTTTGTAAAATACTAAACTATATTATTTTGGGATGAAACTTTTTGTGGTTGTGACATAATTTGTAACATCAATTTAGGTGCCACTTTGGTATTTTATTAAACCAAAATAATCAGGAACTAAAAAAATAGAAAGGAAAAATAAGAACAAGTAAAAGAAAACAAAAAAACAAAAAAAGGAAAGGGAACCCGCCCTCCTCACTGGGCTCCGGCCCAGTTAGCCGGCCCAACTGGCCCACCTAACCTCCCCTGGCCTATATGGCCTCATACCCCAAACCCTAACCCCCCCCCCCCCGTCGCTCCACTCACCCCACACCTCTCGCTCCCCTCACCATCCCTCGCGCCGCCGCACGCAGAGAGGCGATACACCTCGTGCCTGAACCCCCCCCCCTCACACCATCTCCTCCCTCCGTTCGCTCCTACCTCCGTCGAGCCGCGCTGCTGCCATGCCCCGATGCTAGCCTTTCCCATCCCCTTGGCCCCGGCGCCGGCCTATGCCTCCACCAACCTCACGTCGCTCCCTCTCCCCGCAACCGCCCGACCACGCTCGACGCCGCGCCGCCGTGAACCCCATGGCCACTGGCCACCGTTCGCCGCTCCGACAAGTCCAGGAGGATCGCCACTGACGACCTCGTCCATCCAGAGCGTCAAATCAAGCGGAGCTGCACCGATTCGCCGCCATCGATCTCGTCTTCGACATCCTGCACCGCTGGCCGCCGTCGTCGATTCGCTCGACCCCGACCATCCCCAGCCTCCCCGACCACGTCCCCGTCCCCTTGGTGAGGATTAGTGGAGTTTGTTATGGTGTTAGTTGGCCGCACCTGCGTGTGCATGGGTTGTATATATGTACACTCGTGATGTATCAGTGAATGTGAGTTCAGTCTCTCTCGCGTCCATCTTCCTTGCAGCCACGGCCATGGCCGAGTGTGCTGCGTGGTGTGTGCGTGTGTGCGCTCTTAGTGTGTGGCCGACCCCATTAGAAAAGAAAAAAAGATAATAATAAAGTATATAATTAGTGGCCTAATTAATTAAATGATTAGTAATCAGTTAATTATCCTAATCACATTAACAGTGGGACCAGCAGCTTAGTTAGTCTAATCAGTAAATAAATACACTCTTAATTAAAGCGGGGACACTGACATGTGGGGCCTGACCCATTTGACTAGTCAGCGGTCCAGTCAAACTCTGACTGGATAGTTGACCAGGTCCCAGCTGTCAGCCCCTAAGCACACTATGAGTACACCCTTTGGGTAACCATTGCATTTAGGATTAATGAGTTCGAATTATTAATAATTAAAATAATTTCAAAAAATGTTTAAAAACTTTGAAAATTAATATAAAATAAACCGCAAGTCAGATGAAAATACTTTGTACATGAAAGTTGCTCAGAACGACGAGACGAATCCAGATACGGAGCCCGTTCGTCCGCCACAAATCCCTAACCTATCGAACACGCAAGTTTCCTCCTTCGGTTCATCTGTCCAAAAACGCGAAACACCGGGAATACTTTCCCGGATGTTTCCCCCCTTCGCCAGAATCACCTATCCCTGCGCTAGATCATCCCTGGCACCGCGTATTACCTCGTTATGTTTTGTGATGCTTTGTTTGCTACGTATTTATTGTTTCTTCCCCCTCTTCTCTCCGGTAGACTACGAGGCCGCCGCCGCTGTTACCCAGTACGACTACGGTGTTGACGACCCCTCCTTCTCGGCTGAGCTTCCAGGCAAGCCCCCTCCCCCCCCCCCCCCGTGATCACCAGATATCGCCTATTCTTCTCTATACTGCTTGCATTAGAGTAGTGTAGCACGTTACTGCTTTTCGTTAAACCTATCCTGATGCATAGCCTATCCTTGCTACTACTGTTGTTACCTTTACCTGCAATCCTACATGCTTAGTACAGGATGCTAGCGTTTCATCAGTGGCCCTACATTCATGTCCGTCTGCTGTGCTATACTATCGGGCCGTGATCACTCGGGAGGTGATCACGGGTATATGCTATATACTTTATACATGATACATGTGGTGACTAAAGTCGGGTCGGGTCGTGGAGCACCCGCGAGTGATTCACGGATTGGGGGCTGAAAGGACCTTTGTCCCGACAGCCCTCTTGGTGGATCTTTGTGGCAGAGCGACAGGGCAGGTTGAGACTACCTAGGTGAGAGGTGGGCCTGGCCCTGGTCGGCGTTCGTGGATACTTAACACGCTTAACGAGATCTTGGTATTTGATCTGAGTCTGGCCATTTGGTGTATACGCACTAACCAACTACGTGGGAAAGATATGGGCACTCGGCGTCGTGGTATCACCAAGCCTTCGTGGACGTCGCCGATCGAGCGGCGTGCGCCCGATTGGAACGTAAGCCCGCTCTTGTATTAAGGGGCTAGTTACGCTTACGGCATACGCAACATGCAGGCGTGCTAAGGGCGATGGGCCCAGACCCCTGTGCGCTTAGGTTTAGACCGGCATGCTGACCTCTTTGTTGGCCTAGGTGGGGCTGTGACGTGTTGATCTTCCGAGGCCGGGCATGACCCAGGAAAGTGTGTCCGGCCAAATGGGATCGAGCGTGTTGGGTTATGTGGTGCACCCCTGCAGAGAAGTTTATCTATTCGAATAGCCGTGATCTTCGGTAACAGGACGACTTGGAGTTGTATCTTGACCTTATGACAACTAGAACCGGATACTTAATAAAACACACCCTTCCAAATGCCAGATACAACCCGGTGATCGCTCTCTAACAGGGCAACGAGGAGGGGATCGCCGGGTAGGATTATGTTATGCGATGATACTTGGGGAACTTACCATCTACTCTCTCCTACATGCTGCAAGATGGAGGCTGCCAGAAGCGTAGTCTAAGACAGAATTAGCTATCCCCCTCTTATTCTGGCATTCTGCAGTTCAGTCCATCGATATAGCCCCTTTACACAGATACCCACGCATATGTAGTGTAGATCCTTGCTTGCAATTACTTTGGATGAGCCAGACGCCACCGTCGACGATGATTCCTACTACACCGGTGGTGCCTACTACTATGTGCAGGCCACTGACGACGACCAGGAGTAGTTTAGGAGGATCCCAGGTAGGAGGCCTGCGCCTCTTTCGATCTGTATCCTAGTTTGTGCTAGCCTTCTTAAGGCAAACTTGTTTAACTTATGTCTGTACTCAGATATTGTTGCTTTGTTGACTCGTCTATGATCCAAAGACTTGTATTCGAGCCTCGAGGCCCTGGCTTGTATTATGATGCTTGTATGACTTATTTTGTTTTAGAGTTGTGTTGTGATATCTTCCCGTGAGTCCCTGATCTTGATCGTACACGTTTGCGTGCATGATTAGTGTACGATTGGATCGGAGGCGTCACAATAAGGCTCCTGCCAGTTGCCGATAACTTCTACAAAACATGGTCATCTCATACAACAATTTATATCTCATCACGTCTTGACCATATCACATCACAACATGCCCTACAAAAACAAGTTAGACGTCCTCTACTTTGTTGTTGCAAGTTTTACGTGGCTGCTACGGGCTTCTAGCAAGAACTGTTCTTACCTATGCATCAAAACCACAATGATTTTTCGTCAAGTGTGTTGTTTTAACCTTCAACAAGGACCGGCCGTAGTCAAACTCGATTCTACTAAAGTTGGAGAGACATGCACCACCGGCGAGGCGGTGGAGGCAGTGGGATTTAGTCTTCTACCACAATTGGCAAGGTCATTTCGCCCAGCTGTGGGATCGCCGGTACCACCACCGGCGCGAGGTCATTGTCAGGCACCACCACCATCGTGAGGCCATCTTCAGGCAGTACAGGCACGACCATCGCTAGGTCATCCTCAGCCACCACCATCTCTTGCCCATGGTGCGCCACCACCATCTCTTGCCCTTGGTCAGCCACCACCATCGCTAGGTCATCCTCAGCCTGATGCCCACTCTGCTCCTCTTCTTCCCCACACCAGTCCGGATCATCCTCCTTGATGTCTTTGCTGCAGCCCAAATCGCTGCTGCTTTTGCTACAGCCAGAATCGTTGTTGCTTTTGCTACAGCCAGAATCGCTGCTTCTTTGGCTGTAGCCAGTGTCATTCTTCTTGCTCCCATTACTGTCCAAATGCAACAATTAATGACCGTTAACAATCGATGTGAGACAAAGCCAAATGTAGAGGAATAAGAAGAGGAAGAACATACTGGCATCATCGTCGTCAGTGTAGCGCATGCGACACATAGTCGCGCTGAACACCTTCACGATGAGCATGGTGGCGTCGTCGTCGTACCTGAAGAGAAGGAAGTACCCCAGCCGCAGGTCATAGGCACGGTATAACTTCTCCCAGCCATGACACAGGTACATGTGGCCCTCCTTGATCACCAACTCCACGTCCCCACACTGCGAAACCCTGCCCGGGCACATCGCAGCTTCACATTATTTGGCGGATCTTCACCTAGCATGTTCATAAAAGTGTCAGGCAGCCTCTGCAGTTTGGGACAAGGAGTGATGTAGCAAATAGCAGAGTTATCATAATGAGATGGGTGAAGGGGAGATCTCTCCTTTTACATACCTGCCTCTTGGAGAAAGTCCCAAGTATGATACTGAAGAACTCGAAAGCATCCAACTCGTACTCCGGTGTGGCAGAGCGGAGCCTGCGGTGACGGCCTCCCCCCATCTCTAATAAGCAGCAGAAGAGACCAATTAGTATATAGCTAGAAGCATATCTATAAACATAGAGCCAAGTTTCTAGACATGAAAGAAAACTGAGAAGAAAAAAAGCAATGCACTTGTGCTCAACAACATCAACAACACTTAGTTAATTTGGTAGGTTAGTTGGCAATGGCAATTGGCACCCTTCAAAACTAGGGATTTCTTTAGACATGAAAGAAAACTGAAAATGTAAAAAAAAGAGCATAGTAATCCAAAAATAGGGGGAAAATACACTTCTTCTTTCTCCTCTTTATCTTCTTCTTTTTTTCATCTTTCTTCTTTCTTCTTAACCGAAACTAAACCTAAAGTTCCTTCTGGTGTGATCACATTGGAATACTTGTGGCAACAAATCATAGTTGCACCATATTTTAGGTGGCTCTAGGGTGTAGTGTCGTAAAATCAATTTACTTTGTATGCAAATCAGAATGTATAGTTTGCCTTTCCGCAAAAAAGAAAAGGAAAAGACGGGTATAGTTTGCCTCTTATGAAGATTCCATAAGCAATATGCATGCCTTGTTGTTTTCTCAAATTAAACTAATTCGAGTGTTGCTGATTGATGAATTTGAATATATGCAAAGAAATTTGAGGAAAGCTTTTGCTCTTCTCACTATTAGTTTCATAATCTTTTATACAACCCCTTCAAGGAGTCTATGGATAACTTCCGTTTACAGTTCACTAGATATGTGTATTACATTTTCTATTGGAAATGCATTTGAATTCATTTATCACAAATACTAATTCTAAAGTTTAACTCTGATGATACGGTTGCCACGTACCTACCAAGACATGCCAATTTTTTCTTCTTGTATGCAAAAAAACTCGCGCACTAATATTTACTTCACTGAAAGATTTTTCACTTTGAAGGGAAATAGTTTTTGTTCCATCATCTATTAATAATATAACAATAATAAATCATTATATGCCAATGAGTTGAGAAATCTGGCACTACATTATTTAAATGACACATAAAAAGCATAATGTACAAAAAAATGCATGCATAACTAAACACTGTGGATCAATAATAGTATAGAAGATGATCTAACTAATAAGACTACTAGTGAGAATTGATATTATACACAATTATAGTAGAGAAGATGCTATCTATGCTCTAAACCTAAACTAAACCAAACCTAAACAAAACCTAAACTAAACTTAAAATACAGAAACAAAAACAGAAAAAAATACAAGATGACCCACCGGCGGGAGGAGGGGGCGCCGGAGAGGTGGGGCGGCCGCGGTGGTGGAGGAAAGGGGCACCGAGGCGGCCGGGTGGAGGAGGGGGCGCCGGAGCAGCAGGGAGGCCGCGGTGGTGGAGCAGAGGGGCGCCGGGGACGCCGGGTGGAGGAGGAGGCTGAGGAGGCGGGCGGCCACGGTGGTGGAGTAGAGGCCGGGCTGGCCGGGTGGAGGAGGGTGCCGCGCGACGTGGGTGGCATGGGGCGTGGCTCGGGCATGGGGCGGCGCGGCGCGACGACGGGGATGGCGCGTGTAACATCCCAAATTTTCAATTTGGAATGTTATGCATTAGATCATCATTGCATATCATATTTTATTGCATTTTGGCCTGATCCAGAAATTCTACACAACTCAAGGACCCACGGAGAGAGTTGGGGATTTCGTTATTTTCATACTTGAGTCTTCTCAAATTTTGAAAATAGGATCATTTGATTTTAATTATTTTATCTTCAATTATTTTTATTATAAATATATGAGAGAGGGAATAAAGTGATTTTCCCAAAATAAAGAAATATTGAGGATTTAATAATAAAATCAAATAAGATTTTATTTTGGAGTTTATTGCTATTTTATTTGGATTTAGGAAAAATGCGCGTTTTTCAAAATTGCATTTAGGCCCCAAATAAATGTTCATCTTGTCCGGCTTGACTTTAGAAGTCGGGGAAATTTTGTATCGGAATTTTTGGAGTCCGTTTAGTATTTCTTTTATCTGTTTTTCTGCGTGTAATGTTTTTAAAAAAACGCGAACCGACCTAACCGGGCCGTGTCCGCCTAGGACTCTAGGCCCTTGCCTTTTATAAGTCGGGAGCCCGAGCCGCAGCTCACTCGCCAAAACCCTAACCCTAGCCCACTGACCCCGGCCATTGCCGCCTCGATCCGCGCCCGCCTCGCCGACCTCAAGCCCCTCATGGAGCCCGCCCGCCGAGAGTAGCCGCATGACCAATCACGCATCCCGAGGTAGCCGTCGGTTTTGAAAAAAAATAGGTGTTCGATTTTTTTCCTAAGAAAACGAGATCCGTTTTTTAGATCGATATTTTTTTCCGGTTTAGTTTATTTAGCGAACATTCGTCCGTACGTTCATTTTAACGAACGGTTTTTGTCATTTAGCCGCAGACAGCGAATGTTCGTTCGTTAGCCTGTTCGTTCGTTTTTCTTTTTCTCGGATTTTCCGCGATTATTTTCGATCGCGATTTCTGATCTGATTTTCGTTTTAGTATAACTTTTCGCTCGTTTATCAGAATCAGGCGATTCAAGCGCCTAGAGTTTCATATCGAAACCCTCTTTCTGTTTAACCAACTCAAACAAGTTTTTGTTTCTGTAAAATTTGACTTAAGTGCAGATTAGTAAACGAAGCTTGTTTCTTTCGTCGTTTGACTTTCGTTGCTTCGTTTGATTTGATTCTTTTTGCAAACCGGAGTTCTTAAGTTGAACTTTCTGGTTAGTTCTCTTATTTGATTTTTACTTGTGCATTAGATGAGTGCTTATTGTATGCTTGTTTGTTTGCGATAGAGTACCCGGAGTGCGCCGCTTGCTACTTCGAATCTCTAGGTTTCATGGATCATCAGCAAGGCAAGTAACACTTTGCTCATACCTCTTTACTACCCAGTTTTATTGCATTAGATCAATCCTCAAACAATTGCATGATTAGGATCTGATTAATATGTGGGTTTTGGGAAGTAGATGAGGTAGTACCTATTACTGCTTTTATTATCAAACTCTTGGGAGTTACTTCTACGTTTGCTTATGCCATGCTATGCCAGTAGACGTGGATTGGGTGAGTGTATCCATGGCAGATGTGAGATGGTAGTTTAATAGTTCAACTTAAGGTGGCAACTTAAATACACATCTGGGTGGATTGAGGCACCTGGGTATTCCAGCGATTGCCTGTTTTTCTTTATGGACCGCCACCCAGGCTCAAAGGGATCATGAGATTATTCATGCTAGAAACTTCCGTGTGCAGCCACAAGCTACTATGGGCTCTAGCATAGTTGATTAAGTCGTGCGAACTCTTACAGTGGTAGACTAGCAGATGTAGGGGTAAATAGGTGTAACTGTCTACCCGATCGTAAGGTGCTAGCGCTTCTGACAGACTATGTCTCGGTCATCCGTTTCTCAAACACCATGTAGTGCGAGAATCCCAACGGAGGAGATCGATTCTTGTGGGGGAAAAGTGCGCAAACCTCTGCAGAGTGTATAAACTAATCATGGTTAGCCGTGTCCCCGGTTATGGACATCTTGAGTATCTAGTACTTGGATTATCATGTGAATCTCATCATGTTACTATAATTAATATTGTTGGGTTTAATGATGATGCTTTAATTGGGATTGAGAGGGTGTCTACACTCTCAATGTTTAACAACCACCATGATAGTTAAATAAAATTTATTCCTTTGCAAGAGGGAAAATTGGCTTTACGCAAAACTCTAACCATAGAGCTTTCCACCAGCCATATATGCATGTAGTATAGCCTATTTCAGTTCATTACTCTCTATGTGTTACATTGCCAGCATATTCCATGTGATGACCCGTTTTCGGGCTGCAATGTTCATGTTGCAGACTTTTCAGACGACGAGTAAGGTGCCTTTAGGTCGTGGTTCTATACTCAGTGATGTCATTGGAGTTGATGGACTCGCTTATCTTCAAAGCCTTCCGCTGTTATCGTTATTAGATGTCCTTAAGCCATATTTATTATAATAAGTTCTCTTTTGAGACATTCGATGTAATGTGATTGCTACTCTGTTATAAATCCTTCAAGTACTGTGTGTCAAGACATCTTGATCCAGGGATGACACTGATGCATAGAGATCAGACTGTTTGAGGTCTGGTCGCTACAAGATGGTATCAGAGCACACTCTGACTGTAGGACACGACCACTAAGCTAAAAGCCCTAGATCACTACTCACTCTTCTCATTTCTGACTCCTCATCTTTTCTATTCTTTTAGAATGGCGGATGCAAGGAACAAGTTCACGCAACCGGATGAAGATACACCCTTTGAACACCACTTGAAGGAAGTCACTAGATACCTGAACATCGGAGTACCAAGCTTCACCGGGACCTACAACGCCACTTTACCCGAAGAGGAGCGCTGGATGATTCAAGTTCAAGTTCCAGGAAGGACATTCACACCAGTCATTGAGCCCATAGAGTTTTCCTTTGATGCACCAACCTGGAGTCTAGGAAAGAGTATGGCAGCCCACATCACCATGGGACGCATTGGAGAAGTTTATCACCAAGATCTCAAGGATATTATTTACCAGATTTGCGGGCGCCGAGATGAACAATGGGAGATGATCAGTACCAGGAAGGATAGATCAATCGCAGCTTTTATCCAGGAGTTAAACCAGCACATTCGACGCCAGGAGAACCGGATGTCTTGTGAGCATGATAGATCTGAAGGAGGCCTTGACCAAGATCACGGAGCTGGAGGAAGAACTCAAGGCTACACGCGAAGATTATATGGAGGAAATCGAAGTATTAGTGTAGAAGAATGACGACCTGACCAGGAAGCTAGGAGTTTTCATGGGAGACCCCGCGCCAGGAGGAGAAGATGACGATTCCACTTGCCCCGAGAACTATATCATAGTCGACGACACCGACTCGGACCCAGACGACAGCGGTGATGACTATGTTGATGAAGCTGGAGCGGATATCATGGAGTCTTCATCGGAGCAGTTTTTCTAGTCGACCACCATAACAGTAGTAGTATTTCCCCCATGTATCTAGTATAGTCCGAGCACTTTTATAATGATAGTTAGACCATTGTATGCCCTTGTTTGAATTGATTGAAGTGATATTGATTGAATTTGTCTCATATGCATATGGGTAGTGTTTTCCCTCTAGACCTCATTCTTTTTCTATTTTCTCATCTTTTCTAAACCCTCAGATGCCTCCGAGACGTGACAATGGATTTGCTTTCCCACCGGAGCTCACTCAGTTGATCCGGCGAGAATGCGTTGATGCGATTGCTAGTCCGTAATCGTAATTAGGGGAACAACAACAATAACAATAACCCACCACCGCCACCACTGTTGATCACTTAACCCGTTTTCTTAGATCGAATCCGCGGTGTTCTCCAAAGAGCACCGAGCCGATAGTTGCAGATGATTGGCTCCGCAAGACAGAAAGGGAGTTGACCACTGCAGGATGCACAGATGCGGAAAAGGTGCGTTTTGCCGCACATCAGCTTGAAGTACCCGCAGCATCATGGTGGGAGAATTTCACAGCCACTTATCCTATCGACACTGTCACATGGGATCGGGCCAAGAAGGCTTTTCGTCTTGCCCATGTTTTAGCAGGAGCTATGGCCATGAAGAAGCGTGAGTTTCAACTTGCACCAAGGAGGACAGACGGTTGGCACAAGATGTGGATGACTTTAGTAAGTTAGCACGTTATGCCCAAGATGACGTTGCTACGGATGCAGCTAAGGTGAGAAGTTTACGGAAGGACTGAATGATGAGCTGAGCATGCAGTTGATGGTAGCAACCTTCAACATCTACCAGGAGTTGGTAGATAGAGCTCTCATGATTGAAGGGAAGCAGCAGCAAATTGACAACCACAAGAGGAAGTATGGACAAGGGAAGTACAATTCTGGAGCTCAGCAGAAGCCACGTTTTACCCCGAAATCGGGAGGACATTTTCAGCATACCCATGGAGGAGGGAGTTCGCATAATCATAATGGCCCCAAGAATGGTAATGGGAGTGGGGGAAGCAACAGACAGAACCGTACAAACCCATCAACCCCAACCAAGAGAGACCTGAGCCAAGTCACTTGCTTTAAGTGTCAGAAGACTGGACATTATGCCAATGAATGTCCTGAAGCCCAGAATGGAAATGGCAATGGAACCTCTGGGAAGAAGCCGAACCCTTTCGGCAGGGGACAGGTGAACCACGTTAACGTGGAGGAGGTTGAAGTCCAGCCAGATGCAGTAATAGGTAAGTTTTTGGTTAAGTCATTTACTGCAATCGTTCCTTTTGATACTGGTGCATCGTATTCATACATATCAAGGGGATTTGTGGATAAGTATAAACTGCCCACCAAGGTTCTTAGAACACCTATGTTATTAAGCTCACCAGGAGCGGAGTATATGGCCAACCGAGGATGTTTTCAAGTGCCATTGAGTATAGGTAGGCATGTTTTCCCCTCGGATTTAATCATTTTGGAATCCTAAGGTTTGGATGTAATTCTGGGTATGGATTGGCTATCGATGTATGAGGAAACATCGATTGCGCCAGTAAGTCGATTTTACTTAGCACCCCGGAAGAGAGAAGAATCAAGTATGTATCAAGACATGAGCCGAAGAGGACACAAGTAAATTCCTTATCAAGAGTTGTGCAGGAGGAAGTACTAGTGGTGAAGGATTACCCTGATGTATTTCCAGAGGAGTTGCCAAGCATGCCACCGGATAGATACATTGAGTTTTGGATTGAGCTTTTGCGAGGCACAGGGCCGATATCTAAGAGACCGTACCGGATGCCCGCACAAGATTTGGAGGAAATTAAGAAGCAGATTAAGGAGTTACTGGATAAAGGTTTTATTCGCCCAAGTTCTTCACCTTAGGGATCGCCAATACTTCTAGTGGAGAAGAAGGATGGATCATTGAGGATGGTTGTTGATTATCGAGGATTGAATGAAGTAACAATTAAGAACAAGTACCCGTTGCCGATGATCAACGATTTGTTTGACCAATTGCAAGGAGCTAAGGTATTTTCCAAGATCGATTTGCGATCAGGATACCGTCAGTTGAAGATTAGAGAGCAGGATATACCTAAGACGGCTTTTACCACTGTGTACGGGCTGTATGAGTATACCGTTATGTCATACTGGCAGACTAACGCACCTGCCTATTTCATGAACATGATGAACAAGGTGTTTATGTAGTTTTTGGATAAGTTCGTCGTGGTGTTCATTGATGATATTTTGGTCTACTTGAAGAACGAAGAAGAGCATAAGGAGCATTTGCCTTTAGTACTTGAGAAGCTCAGAGAACATCAGTTATATGCCAAGTTCAGCAAAAGTGAGTTTTGGTTGAAGGAAGTTGGATTCCTCGGACATGTTATATCCGGAGAAGGAATAACAGTAGATCCCACCAAGGTTGTCACTGTGACAATTTGGGAAGCCCCAACAACAGTTGGAGAGATCCGGAGTTTTCTTGGACTTGCAGGATACTACCGGAGATTCATTGAAAATTTCTCAAAAATTGCAAAACCTATGACGGAGTTGTTAAAGAAGGATACCAAGTTCAAATGGACTAAAGAATGTGAGGCCAGCTTCTAGGAGTTGAAGAAACGTTTGGTTACATCGCCAGTGTTGATTCTGCCAGATCAACGCAAGGATTACGAGGTGTATTGCGACGCTTCATGTCGAGGACTTGGAGTCGTGCTTATGCAGGAGGGAAGAGTTGTTTCGTATGCCTCACGACAGCTTAAGCCCCATGAGTTGAATTATGCCACACATGATTTGGAATTAGCAGCCGTAGTGCACGCATTGAAGACGTGGAGACATTTTCTCATCGGAAACCATTGTGAGGTGTACACGGATCACAAGAGTTTGAAGTACATCTTCACGCAGAAGGAGTTGAATCTCAGAAAAAGGAGATGGTTGGTGCTCATCAAGGATTATGATATGAGATTGGATTATCACCCCGGAAAGGCTAACGTAGTAGCCGATGCGTTGAGCCGCAAGAGCCATGTCAACACACTCTTGACCGGAGAGTTACCAAAGGAGTTAGCCGAGGATCTTCGAGAGCTATGTTTGGAGATAGTTCCGAGAGGCTATGTAGCAGCATTGGAGATTCAGTCTACTTTGATGGATAAGATCAGAGAAGCTCAGAAGACTGACAAGGAGATTGCCTCTATTAAAGAGAAGATGAGCAAAGGAAAAGCTAAAGGATTTCGTGAGGATGAGCATGATACCCTATGGTTTGAGGATCGCGTTTATGTGCCTAATGACCCGGAGATCAGGAAGTTGATTCTGCAGGAGGCCCATGATTCACCGTATTCGATTCACCCAGGAAATACCAAGATGTATTTGGATTTGAAGGAC
Organism: Aegilops bicornis; assembly: GCA_021605145.1. NCBI lineage: Eukaryota > Viridiplantae > Streptophyta > Magnoliopsida > Poales > Poaceae > Aegilops > Aegilops bicornis. The sequence goes on along the minus strand of CM038670.1, from coordinate 475,202,584 downwards.
ACTTTCTGGTGGACCGGAATGAAGAAGGATATTGCAGAGTATGTAGCGGTATGTGATGTATGTGAGAGAGTGAAGGCAGAGCATCAGAAGCCAGCAGGATTGCTACAACCATTGCCGATACCCGAATGGAAATGGGATAAGCTAGGCATGGATTCTATCACGGGATTGCCCAGGACCCGTTCAGGCTATGACTCGATTTGGGTTGTAGTTGATCGTTTGACGAAAGTAGCTCATTTCATCCCAGTGAAGACCACTTACACCAGTGCTAAGTTAGCAAAGATATACATGATCAGGATCGTATGTCAGATAGAGGAACCCAGTTTACCTCAAAGTTCTGGAATCAGTTGCATGAAACTTTGGGTACCAGACTAGAGTTCAGTACAGCTTTTCATCCGCAGACATATGGACAGACCGAGAGAGTCAATCAGATTTTGGAGGATATGCTGAGAGCTTGTGCGCTAGATTATGGATCTAGTTGGGATGATAACTTGCCATATGCGGAGTTCTCTTACAACAACAGTTACCAATCCAGTTTGAAGATGGCCCCTTTTGAAGCTTTGTACGGAAGGAGGTGCAGAACACCATTGTCGTGGGATGAAGTTGGAGATCATCAGTTGTTTGGACCAGATTTGATTAGAGTCTGAACAGAAGGTCAAATTGATTTTCTCGATAGGCTCAAGGTAGCCCAGTCCAGGCAGAAGAGCTATGCAGATTCTAAACACAAGGAGACAGTTTACGAAGCCGAAGATAGAGTTTATCTTCGTGTATCTCCACTTCGAGGAGTTAAGCGCTTTGGAGTTAAGGGAAAGTTAGCGCCACGTTTTGTGGGACCATACAAAGTTTTGGAGCATATGGGAGAAGTTGCTTACAAGTTGGAGTTGCCCGAAGGATTGTCAGGAGTTCACGATGTGTTCCACGTTTCCCAGTTGAAGAAGTGCCACGCAGAGATGGCTGATATACCGCTAAGAGATACAGTGCCGCTGGAAGCGGTTCAGTTGGATAGTGATTTGACCTATGAGGAGAAACCAGTCAAGATTCTTGAATATGCCAGTCGAGTCACACGCAGCAAGGTTATCAAGTTTTGCAAAGTTCAGTGGAGCCACCACACCAAGGATGAAGCCACCTGGGAGCAAGAGGAAGATCTGCTGAAGGACCACCCTCACCTATTTTCTAGCCAACCCGAATCTCGAGGGCGAGATTCATCTTAAGGGGGGTAGGTTTGTAACATCCCAAATTTTCAATTTGGAATGCTATACATTAGATCATCATTGCATATCATATTTTATTGCATTTTGGCCTGATCCAGAAATTCTACACAACTCAAGGACCCATAGAGAGAGTTGGGGATTTCGTTATTTTCACATTTGAGTCTTCTCAAATTTTGAAAATAGGATCATTTGATTTTAATTATTTTATCTTCAATTATTTCTATTATAAAAATATGAGAGAGGGAATAAAATGATTTTCCCAAAATAAAGAAATATTGAGGATTTAATAATAAAATCAAATAAGATTTTATTATGGAGTTTATTGCTATTTTATTTGGATTTAGGAAAATGTGCGTTTTTCAAAATTGCATTTAGGCCCCAAATAAATGTTCATCTTGTCCGGCTTGATTTTAGAAGTCGGGGAAGATTTATTTCGGGACTTTTGGAGTCCGTTTAGTATTTCTTTTATCTGTTTTTCTGCGTGTAATGTTTTTTTAAACGCGAACCGACCTAACCGGGCCGTGTCCGCCTAGGACTCTAGGCCCGGCCGTCCTTTATAAGCCGGGGAGCCCGAGCCAGCCTCAAAACCCTAACGCTAGCCCCACCCGCCGCCGCCGACTTGCCGCCTCACCGCCGAGCCCCGCCTCATTGAGTAGCCGCCGCTGTCACGCATCCCGAGGTAGCCGCCGGTTTTGAAAAAATTAGGTGTTCGTTTTTTTAAAGAAAACCGAGTTCCGTTTTTTAGATCGGTTTATTTTTTTCGGTTTAGTTTATTTAGTGAATGTTCGTCCGTACGTTCGTCTTAACGAACGGTTTTCGTCATTTAGTCAACAGAACGCTCGCTCGTTAGCCTATTCGCTCGCTTTTTTTTCTCAGATTTTCCACGATTATTTTCGATCGCGATTTCTGATCCGATTTTCGTTTTAGTATAACTTTTAGCTCGTTTATCGGAATCAGGCGATTCAAGCGCCTAGAGTTTCGTCTCGAAACCCTCTTTCCGTTTAACCAACTCAAACAAGTTTTTGTTTCTGTAAAATTTGACTTAAGTCCAGATTAGTAAACGAAGCTTGTTTCTTTTGCCGTTTGACTTTCGTTGCTTCGTTTGATTTGATTCTTTTTGCAAACCGGAGTTCTTTAGTTAAACTTTCTGGTTAGTTCTCTTATTTGAGTTTTACCTGTGCATTAGATGAGTGCTTATTGTATCCTTGTTTGTTTGCGATAGAGTACCCGGAGTGCGCCGCTTGCTACTTCGAATCTCTAGGTTTCACGGATCATCAGCAAGGCAAGTAACACTTTGATCATACCTCTTTACTACCCAGTTTTATTGCATTAGATCAATCCTCAAACAATTGTATGATTAGGATATGATTAATATGTGGGTTTTGGGAAGTAGATGAGGTAGTACCTATTACCTATTTTATTATCAAACCCTTGGGAGTTACTTCTACGTTTGCTTATGCCATGCTATGCCAGTAGACGTGGATTGGGTGAGTGTATCCATGACAGATGTGAGATGGTAATTTAATGGTTCAACTTAAGGTGGCAACTTAAATACACATCTGGGTGGATTGAGGCACCTGGGTATTCCAGCGATTGCCTGTTTTTCTTTATGGACCGCCACCCAGGCTCAAAGGGATCATGAGATTATTCATGCTAGAAACTCCCGTGTGCAGCCACAAGCTACTATGGGCTCTAGCATAGTTTATTAAGTCGTGCGAACTCTTACAGTGGTAGACTAGCAGATGTAGGGGAAAGTAGGTGTAACTGTCTACCCGATTGTAAGGTGCTAGCGCTTACGAAGACTATGTCTCGGTCATCCGTTTCTCAAACACCATGTAGTGCGAGAATCCCAACGGAGGAGATCGAGTCTTGTGGGGAAAAATGCGCAAACCTCTGCAGAGTGTATAAACTAATCATGGTTAGCCGTGTCCCCGGTTATGGACATCTTGAGTATCTAGTACTTGGATTATCATGTGAATCTCATCATGTTACTATAATTAATATTGTTGGGTTTAATGATGATGCTTAATTGGGATTGAGAGGGTGTCTACACTCTCAATGTTTAACAACCACCATGATAGTTAAATAAAATTTATTCCTTTGCAGTAGGGAAAAATTGGCTTTACATAAAATTGTAACCATAGAGCTTTCCACCAGCCATATATGCATGTAGTATAGCCTATTTCAGTTCATTACTCTCTATGTGTTACATTGCCAAAGATATTCCATGTCTTGACCCGTTTCGGGCTGCAACGTTCATGTTGCAGACTTTTCCGACGACGCAGTAAGGTGCCTTTAGGTCGTGGTTCTATACTTTCGGTGATGCCGTTGGAGTTGATGGACTCGCTTATCTTCCAAGCCTTCCATCGTTATCGTTATTAGATGGCCTTAAGCCATATTTATTGTAATAAGTTCTGTTTTGAGACATTCGATGTAATAAGTGTGTGATTGCTACTGTTATAAATCCTTCGAGTATTGTGCGTGTCGGCATTATCGATCCAGGATGACATCGATGCACGAGAGATCGATCGCTTTGAGGTCCTGTCGCCACAGCTGCTGGGCGGGAAGGGGGTCACTCATGGGCGGCGCGACGGGTGGTGCGGGGCGGCGTCGGCACGGGGGCAGGATGGTGCGGGGCGGCGGCAGCTCGGGCGCGGGCGGAGAGAGAGATGAGACAGATGTGGGGCGCGGGCGGGCGTCCATATGGATGTTAGTTAGGGCACGGTTCTTTGCCGTCCGCCAGCAGACGACAAAGATCCTAGCTAACAGGCGTTAGCTTGGCCACTTTCTTTGCCGTCTGCTAGCGGACGGCAAAGACAGTGTCCGTTAGGTGGTTCTCGGTAGTGGGCCACCCTCATTCTTTGCCGTCCGCTAGCAGACTGCAAAGACTATATGCCGTCTGCTGGCGGACGGCAAAGACTTGGCTGACGGCAAATATGGTCTTTGCCATCAGCCAAATCTTTGCCGCCAGCTTCTATTGAGCTGATGGCAAAGAAGGTCTTTGCCGTCCACTAGCTGACGACAAAGACTTGGCTGACGGCAAAGATCCCGATTCCAGTAGTGGTTGGTGGTAAGCAGTATGACTATTATCGCCCACAACTCTTTGTGTTCTACTCGTGCATATAACATCTACGCATAGACCTGGCTCGGATGCCACTGTTGGAGAACGCAGTATTTCAAAAAATTTACCTACAATCACGCAAGATCTATCTAGGAGATGCATAGCAACGATACGGGAGAGTGTGTCCACGCACCCTCGTAGACCGAAAGTGAAAGAGTTTAGTAACGCGGTTGATGTAGTCGAACGTCTTCATGATCCAACCGATCCAAGTACCGAACGTATGGCACCTCCGTGTTCAGCACACGTTCAGCATGATGATGTCCCTCTAGCTCTTGATCCAGTTGAGGGCGAGGGAGAGTTCCGTCAGCACGACGGTGTGCCGACGGTGATGATGATGTTGTCGGCGCAGGGCTTCGCCTAAGCACTACGACGATACGACCGAGGTGGTAAACTATGGAGGGGGGCACCGCACACGGCTAAGACAATTGATCTTGTGTGTTCTAGGGTGCCCCCTGCCTCCGTATATAAAGGAGGAGAGGGGGAGGCCGGTCGGCCCCTTTAGGGAGCGCCAAAGAGAGGAGTCCTACTAGGACTCCAAGTCCTAGTAGGATTCCACTTGGTGGAAGGGGGGAGAAGGAAGGGAGAGGGAGAGGCGAAGGAAAGGGGGTCGCCGCCCCCTTCCCCTAGTCCAATTCGAACTATCAGGGGGCGCGGCCAGCCCCTTGTGGCCCTCCTCTCTCTCGACTAAGGCCCATGAATGCCCATTAGTTCCCCCGGGGGGTTCCGATAACCCTCCGACACTCCGATAGTTACCCGGTACCTCTCGGAACTCATCCGTGTCCGAATAACATCGTCCAATATATCATTCTTTATGTCTCGACCATTTCGAGATTCCTCGCCATGTCCGTGATCCTATCCGGGACTCTGAACAAACTTCGTTCATCAAATCACATAACTCAAGATGGGAATGGGCCGGGTCGGCCCGCTGGGTCACTGACCCGACCCAAAAAAATGAGGCCAATGGGCCAAGTGGGTTGGCCCTAAATGATATATGGGTCAGTGGAGCCGGCACCGTGCGACCCGATGGGTCAGACGGGTCGACCCAGTCAAATAGCTATGCCCTAGTGGCTGCCCCCGAGCATAAGTTTTGGTTGTGTTTTGGTTCTCAGTCAGTGTTGTATGCAGTAGCTTCAGTGTAGATTCTGGTGCATATATGTATATCTGTAGGAGTTTTTTTCAATCTTGTAGACTGCGGCGAACATTGTGTTTGAGCAGCAGTGCATCTCCAATCTGATGCTCAGTCCCTACAGTGCGCGTGCGTGACAACACTGCCGCTGAAGGTCGGTGTTAGGCAACAATAGTAACAGCGACGCCGCAGCTGCTACATTAGGTAGCAACAACAGCCATCGGCCCATGCTAAGGAGTAAACATCGACCATCACGGTGGACAACAACAAACAACAAGGGGCGCAGCCGCAGAGTGAATTCTCACTTGATTAATATTAGGCTAACAAAATAATAATTATGTTTTGGCTGTATCAAAGGCATAGATCATATTCAGTGTTGATTATGCTGGATTTGGGTCGGCCTCATCTACCCAACGGGTCAGCAAGGCCACAAATATATGATGAAATGGGCTGACCCATGGCCTCACATATTGACCTTGGGGCCATGGGGGCGAGGTCCAAGGCCAGGGCCGGGTCGGCCCATTCCCATCTTGACACATAACTCATAATTCAAATCATCATCGAACGTTAAGCGTGCGGACCCTACGGGTTCGAGAACTATGTAGACATGATCGAGACACATCTCCGGTCAATAACCAATAGTGGAACCTGGATGCTCATATTGGTTCCTACATATTCTATGAAGATCTTTATCGGTCAAACCGCATAACAACATATGTCATTCCCTTTGTCATCGGTATGTTACTTGCCCGAGATTTGATCATCGGTATCATCATACCTGGTTCAATCTCGTTACCGGCAAGTCTCTTTACTCGTTCCACAATGCATCATCCCGCAACTAACTCATTAGTCACATTGCTTTCAAGGCTTATAGTGATGTGCATTACCAAGAGGGCCCAGAGATACCTCTTCGATACTCGGAGTGACAAATCCTAATCTCGATTTATGCCAACTCAACAAACACCATCGGAGACACCTGTAGAGCATCTTTATAATCACCCAGTTACGTTGTGATGTTTGATAGCACACAAAGTGCTCCTCCGGTATTCGGGAGTTGCATAATCTCATAGTCAGAGGAATATGTATAAGTCATGAAGAAAGCAATAGCAATAAAACTAAACGATTATTATGCTAAGCTAACGGATGGGTCTTGTCCATCACATCATTCTCTAATGATGTGATCCCGTTCATCAAATGACAACACATGTCTATGGTTAGGAAACTTAACCATCTTTGATTAACGACCTAGTCAAGTAGAGGCATACTAGGGACACTCTGTTTGTCTATGTATTCACAAATGTACTAAGTTTCTGGTTAATACAATTCTAGCATGAATAATAAAAATTTATCATGATATAAGGAAATATAAATAACAAGTTTTTTATTGCCTCTAGGGAATATTTCCTTCAAAAACTTTACCATTCTATTTGGGAACCGCCTATAATGTAAGCTAGCATGGAAGATACCGAGATCTCTTGGTTGTTATGTTGACAATGAAGGCATACCGCTCAAAATATATCTATCTCTGTTTCAAAAGGCTCGAGCTCTGGCACCTCTGCAAATACCTGCTTCCCTCTACGAAGGACCTATCTATTTACTTTTATTTCTGAGTCATCATCCTCTTATAAAAAGCACCAGTTAGAGAGCACCACTGTCATTTGTATGCATTGTTATTAATTGATATTGAGTATGACTGTGACTGGATCTCTTTTACCATGAATAACAATGTCTAGTCAAGACTTGATCTTCGTGGGTGCTCTGCATTTATGTTTTGCAGTCTCAGAAAGGGCTAGCGAGATACCATTTTGTTATATCATATCATGATTGTTTTGAAAAAGTGTTGTCATCCGAGATTTATTATTATTGCTCGCTAGTTGATTATGCCATTGATATGAGTAAATGTGAGACCTAAATGTTATTGTGAATATGGTTAGTTCATAATCTTTGTTGAAAACCTGAATGCTGGCTATACATATTTGCAACAACAAGATCAAACAGAGTTTGTATAAGTTTTTCTTTATCACTTTCAGTTTGTCAACTGAATTGCTTGAGGACAAACAATGGGTTAAGCTTGGGGGAGTTGATACATCTCCATCGTATCTACTTTTCCAAACTCTTTTGCCCTTGTTTTGGACTCTAATTTGCATGATTTGAATGGAACTAACCCAGACCGACGTTGTTTTCAGTAGAACTGCCTTGGTGTTATTTTTGTGCAGAAATAAAAGTTCTCGGAATGACCTGAAAATTTACGGAGAATATTTTTGGAATAAATAAAAAATGCTGGCGAAAGAATCAACCAGAGGGGACCCACCAGTTGTCCACAAGGGTGGAGGGCCCCGTAGGGCGCGCCCCTGCCTTGTGGGTCCGCTGGACCTCCACCGACCTCAACTCCAACTCCATATATTCACTTTCGGGGAGAAAAAAATCAAAGAGAAGGATTCACTGCATTTTACGATACGGAGCCGCCGCCACCTCCTGTACTTCATCGGGAGGGCAGATCTGGAGTCCGTTCGGGGCTGCGAAGAGGAGAATCCATCGCCATCATCATCGCCAACCTTCCTCCATCACCAATTTCATGATGCTCACCGCCATGCGTGAGTAATCCCATCGTAGGCTTGCTGGACGGTGATGGGTTGGATGAGATTTATCATGTAATTGAGTTAGTTTTGTTAGGGTTTGATCCCTAGTATCCACTATGTTCTGAGATTGATGTTGTTATGACTTTGTTATGCTTAATGCTTGTCACTAGGGCCCGAGTGCCATTATTTCAGATCTGGACCTATTATGTTTTCATGAATATATTTGTGTTCTTAATCCTATCTTGCAAGTTGTAGACACCTATTACGAGTTATGATCTCCATACCTCAAGGTGACAATAATTGGGATTCTTTCTGGTGATTACCGTAGTTTGAGGAGTTCATGTATTCACTAAGTGCTAATGCTTTGGTCCGGTTCTCCATTAAAAGGAGGCCTTAATATCCCTTAGTTTCCATTAGGACCCCGCTGCCATGGGAGGATAGGACAAAAGATGGCATGCAAGTTCTTTTCCATAAGCATGTATGACTATATTCGGAATACATGCCTACATTATGTTGATGAATTGGAGCTAGTTCTGTGTCACCCTAGGTTATAACTGTTGCATGGTGAATGCCATCCGACATAATTATCCATCGTTGATCCATTGCCTACGAGCTTTTCACATATTGATCTTTGCTACGCTACTTTGCCATTGCCACTATTACAATTGCTACAAAACTGCTACTGTTACTTTTGACACTGTTATTGTTACTTCCATACTACTTTGCTACTAAATACTTTGCTGCAGATATTAAGTCTTTCACGTGTGGTTGAATTGACAACTCAGCTGCTAATACTTGAGAATATTCTTTGGCTCCCCTTGTGTTGAATCAATAAATTTGGGTTGAATACTCTACCCTCGAAAACTGTTGTGATCCCCTATACTTGTGGGTTATCACTAATCGTAGCAACTAAAATGGTATCAAATACCCAGGGGCTACTATGGTCACTGTAAGGTACACATCAATAACATGTATATCAAATATACCTTTGTTCACTTTGCCATCCTTCTTATCCGCCAAGTATTTGGGGTAGTTCTGCTTTTAGTGACCATTTCCTTTGTGGTAGAAGCACTTAGATTCAGGCTTGGGTCCAACTTTGGGATTCTTCACGGGAGCGGCAACTTGCTTGCCATTCTTCTTGAAGTTCCCTTTCTTTCCCTTTCCCATTTTCTTGAAACTAGTGGTCTTGTTTAAGCATCAACACTTGATGCTCTTTATCGATTTCTACCTTCACGGGCTTAAGCATTGCGTAGAGCTCGGGAATCATTTTCATCATCCGTTGTATATTATAGTTCGTCATGAAGCTCTAGTAGCTGGTGACGGTGACTAGAGAATTCTGTCAATCACTATCTTATCTGGAAGATTAACTCCCACTTGATTCAAGCGATTGTAGTACCCAGACATTCTGAGCACATGCTCACTAGCTGAGCTATTCTCCTCCATCTTGTAGGCAAAGTACTTGTCAGAGGTCTCATACCTCTCAACACGGGCATGAGCCTGAAATACCAATTTCAGCTCTTGGAGCATCTCATATGTTCCATGGCGTTCAAAACGTCTTTGAAGTCCCGGTTCTAAGCCGTAAAGCATGGTGCAATAAACTATTAAGTAGTCATTATATCGAGCTTGCCAAACGTTCATAACATTTGCATCCGCTCCTGCAATAGGTCTGTCACCTAGCGGTGCATCAAGGACATAATACTTCTATGCAGAAATGAGGATAATCCTCAGATCACGGACCCAGTCCGCATCATTGCTACTATCATATTTCAACTTAGTTTTCTCTAGGAACATATAAAAAATAAGGGAGCTAAATCGCGAGCTATTGATCTATAACATAGATATGCAAAAACTATTAAGACTAAGTTCATGATAAATTTAAGTTCAATTAATCAAATTACTAATGAACTCCCACTTAAATAAACATCCCTCAAGTTATCTAAGCAATACATGATCCAAATCAACTAACCCGTGTCCGATCATCATGTGAGATGGGGTAGTCATCAATGGTGAACATCTCTATGTTGATCATATCTACTATATGACTCATGTTCGGCCTTTCGGTCTCTAGTGTTTCGAGAGTATGTATGTACATGCTAGGCTCATCAAGTTTAACTCAAGTATTCTGCATGTGCAAAACTGTCTTACACCCGTTGTATGTAAACATAGAGTCTATCACACCCGATCATCACAAGGTGCTTCAAAACGACGAACTTTGGCAATGGTGCAGACTCAGGGAGAACACTTTTATCTTGAAATTTAGTGAAGGGATCATCTTATAATACTACTGATACGTATCCGTCGTATCTATAATTTTTTATTGTCCCATGCCAATATTCTTCAACTTTCATATACTTTTGGCAACTTTTTATACTATTTTTTGGGACTAACATATTGATCCAAAGTGCCCGATGCAGTTCACTGCATTGCATGTTTTTTGTTTGGCAGAAACCCAATATCAAACGGAGTCCAAACGGGATAAAAACGGACGAAGAATTATTTTGGAATATTTGTGATTTTTGGGAGGAAGAATCAACGCGAAACGGCGTCCGGGGTGGCCACGAGACAGGGGGGCGCGCCCTCCCCCCCTGAGCGTGCCCTGGACTCTCGTGGGCCACCCGTAAGGCGGTTGACACTCTTCTTTTGCCGCAAGAAAGCTAATTTTACGAGAAAAATCTGGGCGAAAGATTCACCCCAATCGGAGTTACCGATCTCCGGATATTTAAGAAACGGTGAAGGGGTAGAATCGATAATGCGTAAACAGAGAGATAGATCCAATCTCGGAGGGGCTCTCGCCCTCCCAAGCCATGGGAGCCAAGGACCAGGAGGAAACCCTTCTCCCATCTAGGGAGAAGGTCAAGGAATAATAAGAAGAAGGGGGGCTCTCTCCCCCTTGCTTCCGGTGGCGCCGGAACGCCGCCGGGGGCCATCATCATCACCGCGATCTTCACCAACACCTCCATCATCTTCACCAACATTTCCATCACCTTCCCCCTTCTATATTCAGTGGTCCACTCTCCCGCAACCTGCCGTACCCTCTACTTGAACATGGTGCTTTATGCTTCATATTATTTTCCAATGTGTTGCCATCCTATGATGTCTGAGTAGATTTTCGTTGTCCTATCGATGATTGATGAATTGCTATGATTGGTTTGAATTGCATGTTTTATTATTGGTGCTGTCCTATTGTGCCCTCCGTGTCGCGCAAGCGTGAGGGATTCCTGTTGTAGGGTTTGCAATATGTTTATGATTTGCTTATGGTGGGTGGCGTGAGTGATAGAAGCACAGACCCGAGTAAGTAGGTTGTTTGCGTATGGGATAAAGGGGGCTTGATACTTTAATGCTATGGTTGGGTTTTACCTTAATGAATCTTTAGTAGTTACGGATGCTTGCTAGAGTTCCAATCATAAGTGCATATGATCCAAGTAGAGAAAGTATGTTAGCTTATGCATCTCCCTCAAATAGAATTGCAGTAGTGATTACCGGTCTAGTAACGTAGTCAGTTGCCTAGGGACAATTCCACAACTCCTATCACCACTTTTCCACACTCGCTATATTTAATTTATTGCATCTTTATCTAAACAGCCCCTAGTTTATGTTTGCGTGCTCTTTATTATCTTGCAAACCTATCCTATCACACCTACAAAGTACTTCTAGTTTCATACTTGTTCTAGGTAAAGTTTAACGTCAAGCGTGCGTAGAGTCGTATCAGTGGCCGATAGGACTTGAGAGAGTATTTGTTCTACCTTTAGCTCCTCGTTGGTTTCGACACTCTTACTTATCGAAAGAGGCTGCAATTGATCCCCTATACTTGTGGGTTATCAAGACCTTTTTCTGGCGCCGTTGCCGGGGAGTCATAGCGTGGGGTGAATATTCTCATGTGTGCTTGTTTGCTTTATCACTAAGTAATTTTTATTTGCTGTTCTTAGTTGTCTTCTATCTTTAGTTATGGGTAGGAAACGCAAAATACCAAAAAAATTAGTTGTACCTACTGAACCAGTGGTTGAAGAACCACTCAAAATCTATCACACTCCTGAAACTTTTTACTTGGATCATCTTCGATCCCTTTGTGCTCGTGCTGAAACCCCCACTAGTTTAGTTGAGGGAAAATCTTTAGATGAGCATGCTTGTTTTGTGCGACATCATATATCTGAAAAAGGGAAACTATTATGGGATCAAATTCAACATTTGCAATCCTATGCTTGGAATTTATGTGAAATATATGAGTTTACTTGTTGTTCTGAAGACCCTAAGAAACACCTACCCTATCAATGCTTGTTTAGTGATAATGGAATCGTATCTTCGTATGCTAAGGGTGTTTACAATTACTATGATGTTCAACAAATTAAAGAATTTGTTGCTTTTAAAGGTGCTTATGAGATTGCCTCTTTGATTGAAAAGTATGATGCTACTCTTTACAAATCTGAAAATTTTGCCATATTTCAATATTGTTATGGTAATTATGCTTCTAATGCCTATGTTAAACCCTATACTGAGGACTCCTCCGCTGTCCAAGAAGAGATTAATATTTTGCAGGAAGCTATGGAAGAAGAAATTGATGAAACTGTGAGCTCATTGGATGAAAAAGATGATGAGGAGAGCGAAGAACAAAAGGAGGAAGAGCGGATTGATCACCTGTGCCCACCTTCTAATGAGAGTAACTCTTCAACTCATACATTGTTTAATTCCCCTTCGTGCTTACCGAAGGATGATTGCTATGATCCCGTTGATTCTCTTGAAACATCCCTTTTGATGATACTTGCTATGCTTGTGGCCAAGATGCCAATATGAATTATGCTTATGGAGATGAACTTGCTATAGTTCCTTATGTTAAACATGAAATTGTTGCTATTGCACCCACGCATGATAGTCCTATTATCTTTTTGAATTCTCCCGACTACACTATATCGGAGAAGTTTGTGCTTATTAAGGATTATATTGATGGGTTGCGTTTTACCATTGCACATGATGATTTTGATGAATATAATATGCATGTGCTTGATGCTCCTACTTGCAATTATTATGAGAGAGGAACTATATCTCCGCCTCTTTATGTTTCCAATATGATAGAATTGCAAGAAATTGTTTATACTATGCATTGGCCTTTACTTGGTGTGCATGAATTGTTCTTTTATGACATGCCGATGCATAGGAAGAGAGTTAGACTTCGTCATTACATGATATATGTTACTTTGTGCTCACTACTAAATTACAAATCATTGCTAATTAAAAATGGCTTTGATATACCTTGGGATCCGGGTGGATTCACTACTTGAGCACTATATGCCTAGCTTAATGGCTTTAAAGAAAGCGCTGCTAGGGAGACAAACCGGAAGTTTTAGAGAGTCATTTATTTCTGTTGAGTGCTTTCATATAGTTTAAAAACAATAAAAATAAAGAGGTGAACCCAAAACTTTTTCAAAAAGGAAAGTGAAAGTGAGAAAGACGAGCATTGTTGAAGTGGGAGCTAGCCTTCAACTTTGTTCATGCTCACGGAAACTTTGTGAATCTTGATTATAGAAACTTTTCAACAAAAATAATTATCCCCTTGTAAAATTCCATTGTATTATAAAAATAATGTGCCAAGGTTTGCCTTTAGGATGTTTACAATGCTTGTTGGTTTGTACGGTGCAGGACAGAAACTTAGGCTGTAGTGCATGAATTTGAAATTTTTACTGGAACATCAAATGGTTCTGATTCTTTTTGCACTGTCTTGATGTACAAATTTTTTATTTTTCCTAATTTTGGCAGAATTTTTCAAGTATTATAAGTATGGTGAATGTTCAGATTGCTACAGACTGTTCTGTTTTTGACAGATTCTGTATTTGATGCATAGTTTGCTTGTTTTGATGAATCTATTAATTTATATCAGTGGATTAAGCCATGGAAAAGCTATATTAAAGTAGACATAATGCAAAAACAAAATTTGAATTGGTTTGCAACAGTACTTAGAGTGGTGATTTGCTTTATTATACTAACGGATCTTACCGAGTTTTCTATTGAAGTTTTGTGTGGATGAAGTGTCTAATCGAGGATGTCTCGATATGAGGAAAAGGAAGAGAGGCAAGAGCTCAAGCTTGGGGATGCCCGAGGCACCCCAAGTAAATATTCAAGGAGACTCTAGCGTCTAAGCTTGGGGATGCCCCGGAAGGCATCCTGTCGGTGTCAAAACCGGGGGATATCGGGTAGGGGGTCCCGAACTGTGCGTCTAGGCGGATGGTAACAGGAGACAAGGGACACGATGTTTTTACCCAGGTTTGGGCCCTCTCGATGGAGGTAATACCCTACTCCTGCTTGATTAATATTGATGATATGGGTAGTACAAGAGTAGATCTACCACGAGATCGAGAGGCTAAACCCTAGAAGCTAGCCTATGGTATGATTGTTGTTGTGTCCTATGGACTAAAACCCTCGGTTTATATAGACACCGGATAGGTTAGGGTTACATAGAGTCGGTTACAATGGTAGGAGATCTACATATCCAGATCGCCAAGCTTGCCTTCACGCCAAGGAAAGTCCCATCCGGACACGGACGAAGTCTTCAATCTTGTATCTTCATAGTCCAGAGTCCGCCGAAGATGATAGTTCGGCTATCCGGACACCTCCTAACTGGGACTCCTCAAGAGCCCCGAACCAGTCTTCAATGACGATGAGTCCGTGGCGTAGATTGTCTTCGCATTGTAGGCGGGTTCTTCTCCAAATTCCATATACTTGTCGAATAGTGTCCGACTTCTGATAAATGCTGTGCTCCTTGGCTTCTATGCCCAATATTGGCCATCTTCCACGTGTTTGAAAGAATGCGAAAAGCCAAGGTATTTTTACACTTACCCCCCTAGCTGCGCAAATGAGCCGCACATAAAAGGGGCGCGGATCTAGATCTGAGTCACACCATCCTCCCTCCGCAAGCTTTCATCGGAGCGCCTCCGACAAAAAACCCATTCCATCATGGGCCGATCGACGGCTCCTCCTCTCGCGGCCCCAACCTCGGCCCGAAATTGGGAGAGATGCTCAGTCCCGCATAGCGAGCTAGTTATACTCCAAACCAAGGGATTTCTTCCCCCGGCCTTCATGGTTCCAGTTCAAGCCGGACTTGCCACCTACAAGGGCGGAAAGCAAGCGGAGAGTGTCCCCGGTCCCTCTAAAGGAGAGCGGGTGTGCTTTATCTCTTATCTAGTAAGAGGACTTGGATTTCCAATTCATCCGTTTCTCCGGGGGCTCTTGGAGTTCTATGGCCTCCAGTTGCACCACCTTACGCCTGCCTCCATTTTACACATCGCGGGCTTTGTGGCCCTTTGCGAACTGTTCTTGGGCATCGAGGCTCATTTTGTGCTGTGGAAGAGATTATTCTGCCTTGTACCCCGTTCTCATGAGGGGTCAATATATCAAGTGGGCGGAGCCGAACTATGGCGCATCGCCGGGACCGGATATCTATCTGGAACCCCGAAGAAGGCGTCCGAAGACTGGCCTTCGGAATGGTTTTACATGGAGGACGTCCCGCTGTCGGATCCTGTTCGGATCGGTCTTCCGGAGTTTAGCAACGCCTCGAAGAAGCGCCTAAGTTGGCGCCTCATGAGCCCCCAGTGGAAAATGACCGGACGTCCTTTACTTGATGAGCCGAATAAGATTATCGGCTCATGCCGGATTGACCATGCTCGAGTCATGGCAATCTGCATTATGAGGAGTGCAGCCGCTCCAATATAGGGGCCACCCCATGTGGGATTTCAACGGGGAGGATGATGCCACCCGCCATGGCCGCAAAGGGCCGCGATCGGTCACCGAACTGGTGAAGACCTTGTCCACCATGTACAAAGGGGAAGAGGAGGATTTTCTCCGTGTCAATCCGCTGAACGAGTTTTCTTTGAATAATCCTCGGAGTTGGGTAAGCGAATACCTTAGTGGCCTGTCCGATCCATGTTCCCGTGGTTAGATATCTCATTTCATGGTTTCTACGCAGGAACTGCGCCGGGCCGTGGAGAAGATACACAGCCTGCCCCCACAACCCGAGGATCCGGAACGGTCCCTTGATCCGGCCTCCGAAGAGGATCCGGATATAAAGGTGGAGTTGATCGACGGGGTGTTCCACCAACTTAGCATCGACAATGCTTTGGTTGCCATTACGGCCGATTACCCGGAATACTTCCAAATTTCACAGTAATCGAGACCGAGGTCCCAATACTCGATAATGACCCATCCGTGCTTATTTCTAATCACCACGTATTTGATGGTGTTTCGCAGGGTGCCTTTGAGGCGGAGGCCGAGCTCAGCATGGCTAGCCAACAAAGGGCGTGACGGCCTCAAGAAAAAAAGAAGTGCGGTCCGGATCGAAACCCCGCCGCAACGGTATAGCGTGTCACCATATCCCTAGGATTGGTTCCTAGAAGGCATACTAACGCTGGTACTCTTTTCAGGAAAAAGAGCGCTCGCCGGACTGAGTCCGGAGAGGTTACCAATCGAGCCTCCGTCGGCCAGGCTCCAAAGTCGGGTCCAGAAGCAGAGGCAAGCACGAGGCGTGCGTCGGATGCTCCTCCGACAGAGGATGCCGACAGATTGTCCGCCACCAACTCAGAGGTGGAGAGCGCCATGAATCACCGGCGCCGCCGGACAGTTCTTCGTGACGCATGTTTCTCCCAAGAGGCCTTGGAAGCCTTCAATTTGGGAGATGCGCACCTCCGTGCCGCTCAAGATGGTCTATCCAGAGCCACAGAGCAGTATGTAAAGGACATACGGGTGAGGAAATTTGACAGTTATATATGCCAGTAGCCCCCGAGACTTAAAATAGTTAGAATAACTGATTTAAGGATCATTTGTTATGCAGGATCTTGCAAAAAAGAATACCCGACTGTCTCAGGAGCTCGAAGAATGCAAGGCCCAACTTAAGGCCGCACTAGCCGCTACAGGGGGAGCCACAGAGACCCCCTCTGGTAATATATGCTTCAAAAGAAAAATAATTTGTGAAGTGCGGCGTGTGTGTAAATCTGACAATAATATTGCAGATGGCGCCGGACTAGATCCGGACAAGCAACAACTCTTGCGCCGGTTGAAGGCCGGCGAGAGCGTGCTTATGAGGGTGCAGCAGGAGAAAAATAAACTCCAAGATGCCACCACCCAACTGGGTGAGGAACTAAAGGATGTTCGTGCCCAGTTGTCTGACTCCGTAAAGGAGAATCGACGGCTTCGTCGCGGCATTTTTAGTAAGTGC
Source organism: Aegilops bicornis (assembly GCA_021605145.1). Lineage (NCBI taxonomy): Eukaryota > Viridiplantae > Streptophyta > Magnoliopsida > Poales > Poaceae > Aegilops > Aegilops bicornis. The sequence continues at coordinate 475,185,354 of CM038670.1, read as the reverse complement.
TTGAGCGAACTTTGAAGGAGTTCGGTGAGGAAGGAGACTAACATAAACATGTATGTAGGTTTGCTCACAGGTCGTCCTGAGGAGGAGATGCCCAGTTCTTGGTGATCTTCTTCTGAATCAAGGCTGGTTACCTTAACGAGTTCGGCAGGTGATGAAAGGCGTCGGCCAGGCCTTGTGGCCATCTATCTCCCTGCCCGAAGGTATTAGGGAGCTGGCAGATCGGCTTTAAGGAGCACGGAGGCGCTTCCGACTATGGAAGATATCGGCCTGCCGTCAAGGCGCCAGGGAGGCCTGGGCCATGGTAAAGACGTGGTACACGAAGGCTGACCCAAACCACATGGCCGAGGTCGGACCTGTGGGACCTGATGGGAAGGAGATCCCTGTAAGCTTAGTGTACGGCCAAGTAGAATTGGCCGCCAAGTATTCCCAGCAAGATTGTAAATTATATAGCCTATTAGATGGCATTGAGGAGGAATACAATGAGTCGAGTTGACTATGTAACTAAATATGACATGAAAAATGTCTTCTAGTCGGATTGTAGATCGTTTGTCATAGCGGACCTTTTCGCTTCAACCTCGGGACCCGATAGTCCGGAGTGTGTCCGAATACCCTCGTGGTTATATAAGAACCGGGGCATGCATGGAGACAAGGCGTAGGGGTCATTATTGCTGTATCAGACAAGTGCCCAACTAGTTATTTTATATTACATGGATAGTAAGAAACATCTTCGGTGGAGAATAGTTCCGTTAAAGGTTCCTTTCATTGGGATGCATGCCCTAAAGTGCATGTCAAAACTGCTAAGAAAGCAGAAAATCGTCTGGGGCAGATGGATAAATAGTTAAAAAATCATCTTTCAATTCACCGACCGAATATTCCCTTAAGAACGCTTAGCTTTCGGCTTCACCTGCATCGAGGTACACATCCGGTGACCCGGCAAAGAATAATCGCAGAGGTGCTCCCTTTACCACCTAGCCGAACAATCGGGAACGTAGGGTAAGCACAGAGCCAGCAACCCAGCTTGGCCAAAACTTAAGTCATATCGATGCATATAATGGTGAATAAAAGGTACATGCGGAAGTTTGACACATGTAATGGGCATGAAGCCCGTATGAATAAGCTTCATTAAAGAAGCCCTGTGTATAATGAGCAGACGTAGCGTCAAATATGTGCGAACAAAGCGCAAACGAGCCTCTAAAGGCTTCAAGAAAAAGGGAGGAGGAAGGAGAGAAATAAAAGACAGCAAAAATAGAAAATTGGACGGAGGAGGGAGACAAACTTGGAGTCCAGCGCTTAGGCGTAGAATCTTCGTAGACGGGCTGCGTTCCATGGGTTCGGCTCGAGTCGGTTATCCGATGCGTTTCGCAGACCGTATGCTCCGCCGGTGAGGACTTGGTCGATGATGAAGGGACCTTCCCATTTGGGCTTGAGTTTGTCCTTTTTCTTGTCCGGCAGGTGTAAAACTAGTTCGCCAACATTGTAAGCTTTGGCCCGTACTTCCCTGCTTTGATATCTTCGAGCCTGCTGTTGATAAAATGCGGAACGAGCTTTTGCCACGCCGCGCTCCTCCTCCAATGCGTCCAAACTATCCTGCCGATCGAGCTCGGCTTCTCTTTCTTCATACATGCGCACGCGAGGTGAGTCATGAATTATGTCGCAGGGCAAGATCGCCTCTGCGCCGTACACCATAAAAAATGGTGTGAATCCGTAGTACGATTCGGCGTGGTCCGCAGCCCCCAGAGTACGGAGTCGAGCTCCTCAACCCAGTGCGTGTTAGATTCCTTGAGGGACCGCACTAGTCTGGGTTTAATGCCGCTCATGATTAGACCGTTTGCTCGTTCAACTTGACCGTTGGTTTGAGGGTGATAGACTGAGGCATAATCGAGCTTGATGCCCATGTTTTTGCACCATAATTTGACCTCATCGGCCGTGAAGTTGGTGCCATTATCAGTGATGATACCGTGGGGACGCCATAACGGTGCACTACCCCGATATGAAGTCTATCATCGGTCCGGATTCGCCGCTTTAATGTGCTTGGCCTCTATCCATTTGGTGAATTTATCCACCATGACCAATAGGTATTTTTGCTTGTGGGTTCCTCCTTAAGGGTTCCAACCATGTCTAGCCCCTGCATGAGCGAACGGCGTGTGATGGGTATAGTTTTGAGGGCGGTGGGTGGCATGTGGCTTTGGTTAGCAAAAAGTTGGCAACCGACGCATCGTTGGACTAAATCCCCGCATCTGCCCGGGTCGTCGGCCAATAAAATCCTGTACGGAAGGCCTTGCCTACAAGGGCCCGGGCTGCGGCGTGGTGCCCACCCAGTCCGGCATGAATTTCAGCCAGGAGGTTTCACCCTTCCTCTTCGGAGATACACCTTTGAAGGACTCCTGTTGTGCTTTTCTTATAAAGCTCTCCCTCGTGGACTTTATAGGCTTTGGATCGCCCGTCTTGCGTGAGCCTCATTTTGGTCTTCGAGGAGTTCCTGCCTAGTTAGGTAGGCTAGGAATGGTTCCATCCATGGGGCGATAACCGCCATTATTTCATGGGTGGAGGGTGTTATCTCGGTGGCAGAGCCTCCGATTGTGTCAGGGTGTTCGGCGTTAGGCAGTGCGGTTGGGTCCGGATTGTTATTTCCGGACTCCCCTTCCGATAGTACGGATGGCTTGAACAACCGTTCTGTGAAGATGTTAGGCGGACGGCATCGCTTTTGCACCGATGCGTGCCAATATGTCCGCTACCGGTTGTTATCCCGGCTATATGATGAAATTCGAGCCCTTGAACTGCGGCCGACATTTTTAGGACCGCATTGCGGTATGCTGCCATTTTCGGATCTTTGGCATCAAAGTCTCCGTTTATTTGAGATATCGCGAGGTTCGAATCTCGCGCACCTCTAGGCGATTAATGCCCATGGAGAATGCCATCCGGAGGCCGCGTGCGAAGGGCCTCGTATTCGCCGCGTTGTTGGAGTCCGTATACATTATCTTAAGGACGATTGGACTGTGTCCCGGTTGGGGAGACGTCAGACGACGCCAATTTCTGTGCCGCCAACATTTTGGAGCCATCGAAGTGCATGATCCAATTGGAGTATGCGTCGTACTCTTTAGGGAGTTCGGCTTTGGTCCATTCGCCAATTAATTCGCCAAAACCTGCGACTTGATAGCTCGTCGTGGCTTATAGGTTATGTCGAATGGAAGGAGCTCTATGGCCCATTTAGCACCGCCCGTCGGCGTCGTCATGTTGTTTATAATGTCGTTAAGAGGTACTTTGGAGGCTACCGTTATCGAACACTCTTGAAAGTAGTGTCGCAGCTTCCGGATGCCATGAACACTGCGTATGCTATCTTTTGATAATATGGGTACCGGACTTGCATGGAGTGAGGACGGTGGACACATAATAAACCGGTCTTTGAAGAGGGAACCGGTGTCCGTCCGCTTCTCGTTCGATTAACGAGCACCGCCACCGACAACTTGATGTGTTGCAGCGATATATAATAGCATTGGTTCGCCCACGTTGGGCGCGGCCAGGACCGGATTTGTTGCCAATATGGCTTTTATCTCTTCTAGTCCGACCGTGGAGGCATCCGTCCACTCGAAGCGTTCGGTGCGGCGGAGGAGGCGGTAAAGGGGTAACGCCTTTTCTCCCAAACGGGAAATAAAGCGGCTTAGAGCCGCTACTCATCTAGTCAAATTTTTTATTTGTTTGAGGTCTTTTGGAATATCCAATTGTGACAGAGCTCGGATCTTGGCTGGGTTTGCTTCAATTCCTCTACCGGACACAATGAAGCCCGGGAGCTTTCCGGGTGGAACACCGAAGACGCATTTTTACGGATTGAGCTTGATGTCATATTTTCGAAGATTGTCGAATGTGAGCCTCAAATCGTCTACTATAGTTTCGACATGCTTGGATTTGACGACTATGTCATCTACATATGCTTCCACTGTTTTGCCGATCTGGTTTGCCAGACATGTCTGAATCATGCGCTGATATGTTGCACCGGCGTTTTTGAGCCCGAAGGGCATTGTGTTGAAGCAGAATGGGCCGTAAGGAGTGATGAATGCTGTTGCAGCTTGGTCTCGCTCCGCCATCTTGATTTGGTGATAGCCAGAGTACGCGTCGAGGAAGCACAATGAGTCGTGTCCTGCTGTAGCGTCGATAATTTGATCAATTCGAGGGAGGGGGAAGGGTCCTTTGGGCAAGCCTTATTAAGGTCTTTGAAATCAACACATAGGCGCCAGGATTTGTCCTTCTTTGGTACCATCACCAGATTTGCTAACCAATCCAGATGTTTTATATCTCTGATGAATCTGGCTTCCAGAAGTTTGGCTAGCTCCTCTCCCATGGCCTGTCTCTTGGGTTCGGAAAAGCGCCGAAGAGCCTGTTGATCGGCTTGAATCCTTTTAGGATATTTAGGTTGTGCTCGCCACCGACGTGGGATTCTGGCATGTCCGAAGGGTGCCAGCAAAAATGTCCCGCTTTTCTCATAGAAATTCTCGTGGTCACGGCATCTACATCAGGGTTTAATTGTGCCCCAATGGAGGCCGTCTTTGCGGGGTCCGTTGGGTGGACTTGGAATTTGACTATTTCATCCGCTGGTTTGAAAGAGGTGGACTTGGATCTTTTATCAAGTATCAAATCGTCCGTGTTCACCGTGGACCGCATCGCAGTGAGTTCCTCGACCGCTAGGGCTTCGGATAGTGCCTCGAGGGCTAGTGCGGCTGTCTTGTTTTTGGCGCGGAGTGCTATGTTCGGATCACTAGCGAGAGTGATGATTCCGTTAGGTCCGGGCATTTTAAGCTTCATGTACCCATAATGGGGTATAGCTTGAAAAATTGTGAATGCCTCTCGCCCTAATAAAGCGTGATATCCGTTCTTTGAACGAGGCCACTTGAAATGTGACCTCCTCGGACTGTAATTGTCCGGGCGAAATAACACTACGTCCAGTGTGATTTTTCCTGTGCAAAGCATGCTTCCGGCTAGGGATTATTCCTCTAAAGGTTGTGCTGCTTCGCTCAATGCGGTTCCAGTCTATTTCCATTTTGAGAGGGTTTCCTCGTAGATGAGGTTCGATCATTGCCGCCATCCATGAGTACCTTTGTAAGGCGAAAGCCGTCCACTATTGGACTGAGAACCAATGCGGCTGGTGATATGGCAGTTCGGAATTTGGGTTCGTCACTGGCATTAAAGGTAATAGCCATGTCACTCCATGGATGTATTGTTGCTACTTGGTAGACTTCGGCAAGGTTGCGGAGTGTTAGTTTCCGCATGTTATTTGATGCGAAAGTCTCGAAGACTGTTAACACCGTCCGGTATTGCCGGGCTGGGATTCCGAAGCTAGAAGCTCTTCGCCACTTTTGGCCACCTGCCGTAGTATCCAACATGCTCGAAGGCTATGAGTTGGAGTGGCGCCCTCTGTGCTATGAATTTTGCAGGGTCCGTTTAGCCAACCCTCCAGTACGATCCCGTACCCTTTAGGGGTTTTTTTGTTTTTTGGTGTATAACCCAGGTGCTTGGTGATGATGCACCCTTTTATTCCGGACTAGGGTTGTATTCGGGGCCGGATTATCCCAAAATTTACTTTCGGTTTTCCAAGCACTCTCCACCGCACAGTACTTTTCTACTATGGTCACCAAGTCAGCAAAGCATGTAATTTCGCGACGACTTATGGCGTTTAGGATTCCCTTGTCTGTGCAATTATTGCAGAAAAATGAGATTGCGTCCTCCTCTCGGCAGTCCTTTATCCTGTCCATAACCAGGAGGAACTCCGCCCGATAGTGATGTACTGTTTCAGCGGGCTCTTGCCGAATTCGGGATAGATCGCTAATGTTTGGGTGGGCGGGTGGAACTAAATCCGAAACCCCGTCCAATTTAAGACTCAGGGGCCAAGAAGTTTCCGAACTTGGAATTTTGGATTTTTGAATGCTATCCAATGAATCCAACCCGCCGCCTGACTTTAAGTTCAGGGCTTGATCGACATCCGTCCCTCTGCGGCAATCCAGCATGGAGGGATCGGGAATCCGGACGTAGCTAGTCCTTAAGATAGAAGAAGAATCGCCGTATTGCCCTCTATCACAAAGCAACATGATGGGTAGCCCGGGAGAGTTGATCTCTCTCAGATCGGTTTTAGGCCCGATCTGGTCGTAGTCTGTGGCGACTCCCAGTGCGGCGATGCGATCCAAGAGCTCGCTTACGGAGGAGAGCTCGATCGGATCTAACTGCTCGGCAAGTTCCGAGTTAACATGAAAATTGGTTTTGATGACCCGAGAAGTCATCGCTTGCAAGAAGGGCTTAACCGGTGGTCATAAGAAAACCACCCAACCGAAGAGTCTAGCCAGCGGCCAAGGCTCCTATGGCGATAGCATCGTCTTTAAAGACGGGATAAGGCATCCTTCCTGACGGCGACGGCACAGAGGAACTCCCAATGAAAGCACCAATGTCAATGTCAAAATCGGCGGATCTCGGGTAGGGGGTCCCGAACTGTGCGTCTAGGCGGATGGTAACAGGAGACAAGGGACACGATGTTTTTACCCAGGTTCGGGCCCTCTCGATGGAGGTAATACCCTACTCTTGCTTGATTAATATTGATGATATGGGTAGTACAAGAGTAGATCTACCACGAGATCAGAGAGGCTAAACCCTAGAAGCTAGCCTATGGTATGATTGTTGTTGTGTCCTACGGACTAAAACCCTCCGGTTTATATAGACACCGGATAGGTTAGAGTTACACAGAGTCGGGTTACAATGGTAGGAGATCTACATATCCAGATCGCCAAGCTTGCCTTCCACGCCAAGGAAAGTCCCATCCGGACACGGGACGAAGTCTTCAATCTTGTATCTTCATAGTCCAGGAGTCCGGCCGAAGATGATAGTTCGGCTATCCGGACACCCCCTAATCCGGGACTCCCTCACATCCCCTCTTTCTTCAACAAGTATCAGTATGTTTTCGGAATCGTTTCGTTCATGCATTATGTGCAAGTCTTGGAGCGTCTTTTGCATTTAGTTTTCATTTTTCTTTTATACACCATGCTGGTATGAGATAGTCCTTGTTTGATTTATATAATGCTCATTGCACTTCACTTAAATCTTTTGAGTATGGCTTTACAGAATGCTTCATGTGCTTCACTTATATCATTTAAAGTTTGGATTGCCTGTTTCTCTTCACATAGAAAACTGCCATTTGTAGAATGCTCTTTTGCTTCACTTATACTTGTTAGAGCATGGGCATATCTTTTGTAGAAAGAATTAAACTCTCTTGCTTCACTTATGTCTTTTTAGAGAGATGACAGGAATTGGTCATTCACATGGTTAGTCATAAAATCCTACATAAACTTGTAGATCGCTGAATATGATATGTTTGATTACTTGCAATAGTTTTGCGATCTAAAGGTGGTGACATTAGAGTCGTGCTAGTGGGTGGTTGTGGATTTTAGAGACACTTGTGTTGAGCTTTGCAAGTCTCGTAGCATGCACGTATGGTAACCGTTGTGTGACAAATTTGAAGCATGGGGTGTTTCTTTGATTGTCTTCCTTATGACGACAGCCATGCAGCACCTGTATGAAAGTCAGTACCATCCTGTTAAGGACAGGTTTACGAGCGACGGTCTTTTCCTACCAATCTATCCCCATAGGGGCATGCGTAGTAGTACTTTGCTTCGAGGGCTAATAAACTTTTGCAATAAGTATATGAGTCCTTTATGACTAATGTGAGTCCATGGATTATACGCACTTTTACCTTTCCATCATTGCTAGCCTCTTCGTACCGTGCATTGCCCTTTCTCACCTCGAGAGTTGGTGCAAACTTCGCCGGTGCATCCAAACCCCGTGATACGATACGCTCTATCACACATAAGCCTCCTTATATCTTCCTCAAAACAGCCACCATACCTACCTATCATGGCATTTCCATAGCCATTCCGAGATATATTGCCATGCAACTTTCATCATCATCATATACATGACTTGAGCATTCATTGTCATATTTCTTTTCATGATCGTAAGATAACTAGCATGATGTTTTCATGGCTTGGCTGTTTTTTATGTCATTGCTACGCTAGATCATTGCACATCCCAGTACACCGCCAGAAGCATTCATATAGAGTCATATCTTTGTTCCAGTATCGAGTTGTAATATCGAGTTGTAAGTAAATAAAAGTGTGATGATCATCATTATAGAACATTGCCCCATAAGAAAAGGGAAAGGCCAAAGAAGCCTAAATAAAAAAGGGGGCCAAAGAAGCCCACCCAAAAATAAAATAAAAAGAGAAAAAAAGAAAAAGAAAAGGGGCAATGTTACTATCTTTTTTCCACACTTGTGCTTCAAAGTAGCACCATGTTCTTCATATAGATTATCTCCTATGTTGTCACTTTCATACACTACTGGGAATTTTCATTATAGAACTTGGCTTGTATATTCCAACGATGGGCTTCCTAAAATGCCCTAGGTCTTCATGAGCAAGCAAGTTGGATGCACACACACTTAGTTTATTTTGTTGAGCTTTCATACACTTATAGCTCTTAGTGCATCCGTTGCATGGCAATCCTTACTCCTCGCATTGACATCAATTGATGGGCATCTCCATAGCCCGTGGATTAGCCGCGTCTATGTGAGACTTTCTCCTTTTTTGTCTTCTCCACATAACCTCCATCATATTCTATTCCACCTATAGTGCTATAGCCATGGCTTGCGCTCATGTATTGTGTGAGGGTTGAAAAAGCTGAAGCGCGTTAAAAAGTATGAACCAATTGCTCGGCTTGTCATCGGGGTTGTGCATGATGGGAGCATTTTGTGTGACGAAAATGAAGCATGGCCAAACTATATGATTTTGCAGGGATAAGCTTGCTTTGGCCTTGTTGTTTTGAAAAGACATGATTGCTTTATTGGTACGCTCGAAGTATTATTGTTTTTATGTCAAACTAGGTAATTGCCCGTGCGTTGCAGCGGGGTCATACAAACTCTAATGGTATGTATAACATTTACCCTAAATTAGGACATAAATACTGTCAACCTTTTTTTAGCCAATAAATAACTTTTGTTGTTGTTTTTCTTCTTCTTTGCTTCATGAGCTGGCCGTCATTGTTGCTGTCGGTGCTGCCGGTGATGAAATTGCCATAATATCAATTAAACTCAACATGCTATATAACTCCATCGTTTAAAAATAGTTCGAGCAGCTATGTCTTTTACAAGAAGTACCAAAAACCCATTGTGTCTATTCTCGTAATCGTAAACTATCTAGTACAAGCCCGTGTGGACCTTTTATATAGAGCACACATTCTATGTACTAAATTAACTTAGAATAACCTGAAATTCATTAAGAAAGAGGGAAATGTACTTCCTTCACTAACAAAACATGGATTCCCTGCCTTTGAATAAGCAAACAAATCAACCAGGCTAAGATCAAGACTCACCTTCATCACACACAAAAATAGAGCAAGAATAGAAAAACGAAAACGCATGCTGGAACCCGGTCCAACGGGAAGCAAGTTGATTCACTAGCCTACAAGATGGCAATTACAAGGGCGTACATGATCTCTTACATGGGCCATGCAAGGGATCCCTGAAGAAGGATGGCATGCATATTGATTTTGCCGTTGCACCTCTCCAACTCTTTTGCTTGAACTCATCCATGGCTTGGAAGAGAGAGGGCACTACCCGAGATTTTCTCGGATCGCGTTGTTTTTCGTGAGAGGGTCGGCCGAGAGAGAGAGGTTCGATAGCTCGGCAGAGGAAGAGATGCGGCAAAATCGGGAGTCGATAATTTACCGGAGAGAGATATTTACGCATGAGAGATTGCGGGAGATATTTTCGCAGGGAAAGATATATTTTCCATAACTATTGTCCGGGATTTATTTTTCAACCGAATGATTGGGAGATTGGCTATGTGAGGGATATTGGCCCTTGATTACAGTGGAGACCGATCCGAATTTATTGGGTTATCAAAGAATATTTATTAGGTTACCATCAAAAGACTAATGCGATCCTGCCGGTCAAATAAAAATCGTGTGAAATAGAAAATCGGGACGGGGAGGAAAACTAGAGGAGGGGTGGGGAGGGGCGAACGAAGAGGTTGGACGAAAAATTGACGTATGACGGGAAACAGAACGCTCCGTTTCTTTTAGATAGTAGAGAAAAATGTACTTCCTTCACTAACAAAACATGGATCCCCTGCCTTTGAAGAAGCAAACAAATCAACCAGGCTAAGATCAAGACTCACCTTCATCACACACAAAAATAGAGCAAGAATAGAAAAACGAAAATGCATGCTGGAACCCGGTCCAACAGGAAGCAAGTTGATTCGCTAGCCTGCAAGATGGGAATTACAAGGGCGTACATGATCTCTTACATGTGCCGTGCAAGGGATCCCCGAAGAAGGATGGCATGCATATTGATTTTGCCGTTGCACCTCTCCAACTCTTTTGCTTGAACTCATCCATGCCTAGGAAGAGAGAGGGCACTACCTGAGATTTCCTGGATCGCGTTGTTTTTCAGAGAGGGTCGGCTGAGAGAGAGAGGTTCGATAGCCTGGCAGAGGAAGAGATGCGGCAAAATTGGGAGTAAGATAATTTAGCTGGAGAGAGATATTTACGCGTGAGAGATTGCAGGAGATATTTTCGAGGAAAGATATATTTTCCATAACTATTGTCTGGGATTTATTTTCCAACTGAATGATTGGGAGATTGGCTATGTGAGGGATATTGGCCCTTGATTACAGGAGACTGATCCGAATTTATTGGTTTATCAAAGAATATTTATTAGGTTACCATCAAAAGACTAATGTGATCTTGTCGGTCAAATAAAAATCGTGTGAAATAGAAAATCAGGACGGGGAGGAAAACCAGAGGAGGGGTGGGGAGGGGCGAACGAAGAGGTTGGACGAAAAATTCACGTATGACGGGAAACGGAACGCTCCGTTTCTTTTAGATAGTAGAGATGATAGACTATTGCTTTGAATCACTCGTGTCTTAATATTCATGCCATGATTAGACATATGATCAAGATTATGCTAGGTAGCATTCCACATCAAAACTTATCTTTTTTATCATTTACCTACTCGAGGACGAGCAGGAATTAAGCTTAGATGCTGATACGTCTCCGTCGTATCTATAATTTTGATTGTTCCATGCCAATATTCTTCAACTTTCATATACTTTTGGCAACTTTTTATACTATTTTTTGGGACTAACATATTGATCCAAAGGCTCGATGCCGCCTCGCTTTGTTGCATATTTTTTGTTTCGCAGAAACCCAATATCAAACGGAGTCCAAACGGGATAAAAACGGACGGAGAATTATTTTGGAATATTTGTGATTTTTGGAAGGAAGAATCAACACGAAACGGTGTCCGGGGTGGCCGCGAGACAGGGGGCGTGCCCTCCCCCCTGGGCGCACCCTGGACTCTCATGAGCCACCCGTAAGGCGGTTGACGCTCTTCTTTTGGCGCAAGAAAGCTAATTTTACGAGAAAAATCTGGGCGAAAGATTCACCCCAATCGGAGTTACGGATCTCCGGATATTTAAGAAATGGTGAAGGGGTAGAATCTGAGAACGCAAAATTAGAGAGATAGATCCAATCTCGGAGGGTCTCTCGCCCCTCCCAAGCCATGGGAGCCAAGGACCAGAGGGGAAACCCTTCTCCCATCTAGGGAGAAGGTCAAGGAAGAAGAATAAGAAGGGGGGCACTCTCCCCCTTGCTTCCGGTGGCGGTGGAACGCCGCCGGGGGCCATCATCATCACCGCGATCTTCACCAACACCTCCATCATCTTCACCAACATCTCCATCACCTTCCCCCTTCTATATTCAGCGGTCCACTCTCCGGCAACCCGCTGTACCCTCTACTTGAACATGGTGCTTTATGCTTCATATTATTTTCCAATGATGTGTTGCCATCCTATGATGTCTGAGTAGATTTTCGTTGTCCTATTGGTGATTGATGAATTGCTATGATTGGTTTGAATTGCATGTTTTATTATTGGTGCTGTCATATTGTGCCCTCCATGTCGCGCAAGCGTGAGGGATTCCCGCTGTAGGGTTTGCAATATGTTTATGATTTGCTTATGGTGGGTGGCGGAGTGATGTAAGCACATACCCGAGTAAGTAGGTTGTTTGCATTATGGAATAAAGGGACTTGATACTTTAATGCTATGGTTGGGTTTGACCTTAATGAATCTTTTAGTAGTTGCGGATGCTTGCTAGAGTTCGATCATAAGTGCATATGATCCAAGTAGAGAAAGTATGTTAGCTTATGCCTCTCCCTCAAATAGAATTGCAGTAGTGATTACCGGTCTAGTAACGTAGTCAGTTGCCTAGGGACAATTCCACAACTCCTACCACCACTTTTCCACACTCGCTATATTTACTTTATTGCATCTTTATCTAAACAGCCCCTAGTTTATGTTTACGTGCTCTTTATTATCTTGCAAACCTATCCTATCACACCTACAAAGTACTTCTAGTATCATACTTGTTCTAGGTAAAGCGAACGTCAAGCGTGCGTAGAGTCGTATCAGTGGCCGATAGGACTTGAGAGAGTAATTGTTCTACCTTTAGCTCCTCGTTGGGTTCGACACTCTTACTTATCGAAAGAGGCTACAATTGATCCCCTATACTTGTGGGTTATCAGCTACCACCGTTCTAAGCAAAATAAGATGCATAAAGGATAAACATCACATGAAATCAAAATATATGACATGATATGGCCATCATCATCTTGTGCTTTTGATCTCCATCTCCAAAGCATCATCATGATCTCCATCGTCACTGGCTCGACACCTTGATCTCCATCGTTGCGTCGGGGTCATCTCGCCAACTACTGCTTCTACAACTATTGCTAACGCATAGCAATAAAGTAAAGCAATTACATGGCACTTGCATTTCACACAATAATTAAGAGACAAACCTAAGGCTCCTGCCGGTTGTCGATATTACAAAACATGATCATCTCATACATCAACATATATCACATCATATCTTGTCCATATCACATAGCAACATGCCCTGCAAAAACAAGTTAGACGTCCTCTAGTCTGTTGTTGCAAGTTTTACGTGACTGCTACGGGCTTCTAGCAAGAACCGTTCTTACCTATGCAAAAACCACAATGGTGATTTATAAAGTTTGCTATTTTAACCTTCTTCAAGGACCGTTTCGATTCAACTAAAGTAGTAGAAACAGACACCCGCCAGCCACCTTTATGGAAAACTAGTTGCATGTCAGTCGGTGGAACCAGTCTCATGTGCGTGGACATGTAAGGTTGGTCCGGGCCGCTTCATCCCACAATACCGCCGAATAAAAATAAGACATTGGTGGTAAGCAGTATGACTATCAACGACCACAACTCTTTGTGTTCTACTCGTGCATATCATCTACGCATAGACCTGGCTCGGATGCCACTGTTGGGAAACGTTGCATGGAAAAAAATCTATGAACACGCAAGATCTATTAAGGAGATGCATAGCAACAAGAGGGGAGAGTGTGTCTACGTACCCTCATAGGCCGCAAGCAGAAGCGTTTGTTAACACGGTTGATGTAGTCGAACTTCTTCGCGCTCCAACTGATCGAGTACCGGGCGTACGACACCTCCGCGTTCAGCACACGTTCAGCTCGGTGACGTCCTCGCCTTCTTGATCCAGCAAGACGGCGAAGTAGTGGATGAGTTTCGGCAGCATGACGGCATGGTGACGGTGATGGTGAAGTTATCTCGGCAGGGCTTCGCCTAAGCACTACGAAAATATGACCGAGGGTGTAAACGATGGAGGGGGCGCTGCACACGGCTAAGCAATTGTCGTGGTTGTGCTAGGCGCCCCCCTCCCACATATATATAGGTGGGGGAGGAGGGAGCAGCCAGGAGGCGCCCCCAAGTAGACCGAATCCTACTTGGGGTCCCTTACCATATTTATCGGAGGGGGAAAGGAAAGGGAAAAGAGGGAAGGAAGGGAGAGGCTGAATCCCCCTCTTTCCATTCCCTCACTTGGGCGGCTGTCATAGGGGCTGCGTCGGCCCCTTGTGGGCTGGTGTGCCCCCCTCTAATGACCCAATAGGCCCATTACCCTCCCGGGGGTGTCCGTACCCTCCCAGATTCTACGATGACTACCCGGTACACTCCGAAACACTTCCGGTGTCCGAATACCATCGTCCTATATATCAATCTTTACCTCTACACCATTTTGAGAATCCTCGTCATGTCCGTGATCTCATCCGGGACTCCGAACATCATTCGGTCACCAAATCATATAGCTCATATAACACTACATCGTCAACGAACGTCAAGTGTGCGGACCCTATGGGTTCGAGAACTATGTAGACATGACCGAGACACCTCTTCGGTCAATAACCAATAGCGGAACCTGGATGCCCATATTAGCTCCTACATATTCTACGAAGATCTTTATCGGTCGAACCTTATGACAACATACGTAATTCCCTTTGGCCATCAGTATGTTACTTGCCTGAGATTCAATCGTCGGTATCTTCATACCTAGTTCAATCTCGTTACCTGCAAGTCCCTTTACTTGTTCCGTAATACACCATCTTGCAACTAACTCCTTAGTCACTTTACTTGCAAGGCTTCTTATGATGCGTATTACCGAGAGGGCCCAGAGATACCTCTTCGATACTCGGGGTGACAAATCCTAATCTCGATCTATGCCAACTCAACAAACACCTTCGGAGATACCTGTAGAGCATCTTTATGATCACCCAGTTATGTTGTGACGTTTAATAGCACACAAGGTATTCCTCCGATATCCGGGAGTTGCATAATCTCATAGTCGAAGGAACATGTATTTGTCAACAAGAAAGCAATACCAATAAACTGAATGATCAATATGCTAAGCTAACGGATGGGTCTTATCCATCACATCATTCTCCTAATGATGTGATCCCGTTACCAAATGACAACACATGTCCATGGTTAGGAAACCTTAACCATCTTTGATCAACGAGCTAGTCTAGTAGAGGCTCACTAGGGACACGGTATTTGTTTATGTATCCACACATGTACTTAAGTTTCCAATCAATACAATTCTAGCATGAATAACAAACCTTTATCATGTTAAGGAAATATAAAATAACAACTTTATTACTGCCTCTAGGGCATATTTCCTTCACTACTCTCATATCCAGATCATCTTCTCGTGGGGTCTAGCTACCGGTAAGCATGTCATGAGCGCCAGTGAGCCTCTCGGTTCGCCTATGCCTGATTATCCAGGCACCCAAGAGTCGGAGACCATCATACTTGATGGTCGTGAGAAGGCTACTACTGGTGATCACTCCCGTGCTCATGAGAGGAAGAGGAAGAGGGTCAGTGATACATCTCAAACGTATCTATAATCTTTTTATTGTTTCATGCTACTATATTATTACTTTTGAATACTTTTATACCAATTTATATTATTATTTTGGACTGACCTATTTATTTAGTGTCCAATGTCATTTGTTGTTTTCTGCATGTTGGTTTTTTAGGAAATCAATATCTACGAGGGTCAAATACGTTTTTTTCTCCATGGGAAGAGTCGAGAAAGTACTAGAGACAAACGAGAGGGCAGCCAGGGCCTCCATGTGGCCACCCGGTGTGGATAGGGCCTAGCCTGTGCCCCTAGGCTGCATGGGCCCCTTGTGCACCACTTTAAATCCATTCTTTCACCTATAAATCTCATATTTCGTGAAACCCTCCGTACCAGTTTTCTCCGGTCTTTTTCACCGCCATAAGTTTCAAGAAGATCCAATCTGAAGGCCTTTTCCGGCACTCTACCGGAGGAGGAATCCACCATAGGAGGCTTCTTCATCAACCTTGCTACCATGACCATGTGTGAGTAGTTCCCTTAAGATCTCAAGGTCCATAGCAGTAGCTAGATGGCATTCTCTCTCTCTCTCTCTCTCTCTCTCTCTATCTATCTATCTATCTATCTATCTATTTCTCTCTCTCTCTCTCGATCTTCAATACCACGTCCCCGTGAGCTTCCTCACATGATCAGGATCTATCTGATGTAATCGGTGGTGGGTTTGTTTGGATATGATGAATTCTCACTTTATGATCAGATTGTTCATTGAAATCAATTGAATGTTTTGAAGTTTCTTCTTTGTATAATTGAATAGCTTGATGGGGAATGTTGCATGGAAAACAAAAAATTTCCCTATGAATCACCGAAGATATATTCTATGGAGATGCTAGCAACGCGGTTGATGTAGTCGTACACCTTCACGATCCGTCCCGATCAAGTACCGAACGTATGGCACCTCTGCGTTCAGCTCGATGACGTCCTCGCCTTCTTGATCCAGCAAGAGAGGTGAAGTAGTAGATGAGTTTCGACAGCATGATGGCGTGGTGATGGTGGTCGTGAAACTATTCCGCAGGGCTTGGCCAAAACGGACATGGACGGAGGAGGAACTAGAACTAGAGGGAGAGGGGGCGCTGCACACGGCTTGGGAATCGTGGTGTGTGTTTCCCCCTCCTCTCCTCACATATATATAGGTGGAGGGGGAGAAAAGGCTGCCTAGGGCGCCCCCAAGGGGGCCGGCGGCCAGCCCTAGGGCGCCTGCCCTATGGGCCCCTCCCCTTCCTTCCTAGGCGTGTGGGAGAAGGGCAGGAGGGGAGGCCCCCCTTCCTTTCCTTGAGCGAGGAGAAAAGGCAGGAGGGGCTAGCCCCTCCTCTTTCCTTCCCCTTGTACGGTAATGTAGCATGAAATTTCAAAAAAATTCCTACGCTCACGCAAGATCTATCTAGGTGATGCATAGCAACGAGAGGGGGAAAGTGTGTCTACGTACCCTCGTAGACCGAAAGCGGAAGCGTTTGACAATGCGGTTGATGTAGTCGAACTTCTTATAGCTCCAACCGATCAAGCACCGAACGTACGACACCTCCTAGTTCTGCACATGTTTAGCACGATGACGTCCCTCGCCTTCTTGATCCAGCAAGGTGTCGAGGAAGTAGATGAGTTTCGTCAGCACGACGGTGTGGTGACGATGATGGTGAAGTGATTCTCGCAGGGCTTCGCCTAAGCACCACAAAACTATGACCGGGGGTATAAACAGTGGAGGGGGGGCGCTGCACATGGCTAACAATTGTTCGTCTGTGTTCTAGGCACCCCCTCCCCACGTATATATAGGTGGGAGGGGAAGGGGAGCAGCCATGGGCCGCCCCAAGTAGGAGGAATCCTACTTGGGGTCCTATCCCAATTCGCCCCCCCCCCCTTCCTTATTTCACTGGAGAGGAAAAGGGAAGAGGGAAGGGAGGAAGGAAAGGGGGGTGTCGGTGTCAAAACCGGCGGATCTCGGGTAGGGGGTCCCGAACTGTGCGTCTAGGCGGATGGTAACAGGAGACAAGGGACACGATGTTTTTACCCAGGTTCGGGCCCTCTCGATGGAGGTAAAACCCTACCCCGCTTGATTAATATTGATGATATGGGTAGTACAAGAGTAGATCCACCACGAGATCGAGAGGCTAAACCCTAGAAGCTAGCCTATGGTATGATTGTTGTTGTGTCTCACGGACTAAAACCCTCCGGTTTATATAGACACGGATAGGTTAGGGTTACACAGTCGGTTACAATGGTAGGAGATCTACATATCCAGACGCCAAGCTTGCCTTCCACGCCAAGGAAAGTCCCATCCGGACACGGGATGAAGTCTTCAATCTTGTATCTTCATAGTCCAGAGTCCAGCCAAAGGCTATAGTCCGCTATCCGGACACCCCTAATCCAGGACTCCCTCAAGAGTCTCGAACCAGGCTTCAATGACGACGAGTCCGGCGCGCATATTGTCTTCGGCATTGCAAGGCGGGTTCCTCCTCCGAATTCTTTCATAGAAGATTTTGAACACAAGGATAGTGTCCGGCTCTCCAAAATAAGTTCCACATACCACCGTAGAGAGAATAATATTTACACAAGCTCAATCTGCTGACGTATTTCGCAAAGGTGACATCACACCACGCCAAGCCTTTATTGAATCGCTTTTCTTGTCCCCACCTCGCGCGTTTAGCGAGGCGTTATCCTTAGCACGTCTTGTCAAAGCAGAGATCGTGTCCCTTATTCCGGGATTCTCATCAATGCAAGGCGTGGGTAACCCGATCGTGCCGTTGGCACGCCTCCTCTATCGAAGGCGAGTCCCGAACGTTCACGGGGAGGGCTCTTGGTATTCAACCTCTTTATAAAGAGACCAAGGCCCCGCTCCTTTTTCTCAATCTCAATCGAATCCGCACCTCGCCTCGAGTTCCAACAGCCTAAGCTCCAGTTTCAGCGCCGGACCTTCGATGATGTCCAGCTCCGACCTTCAAGGTCGGTGGATGCCTTCCTCCGTCACGGAAGAAGACGCCCTAAAGCTAAGAGATGCCGGTATCTAACCGGCGAAATCAAGATAGGCTGCCTGCCCAAGGGCAGGTTATTCCCACTCCCAAGCCCGGTGAAAGCGTGGTGTTCACGCCTCACTTCCTTCGGGGCTAGGGCTTCTCGACGGACCCCTTCGTGAGGGGGCTCATGTTTTATTACGGGCTGGAATTTCACGACTTGGATCCGGAGTCCATCCTCCACATCTCATCGTTCATCGTCGTATGCGAAGCCTTCCTCCACATTACCCCTCACTTCGGATTGTGGCTCAAGACCTTCAAGGTGGAGCCAAAGATGATCAAGGGGCAACAGGCAGAGTGCGGAGGGGCTGTTATAAGCAAGAATGCTGACGCTTCATGGCCCGAGGGCTCTTTTCAGGAGGAGCTCAGTCTATGGCAACAAGAGTGGTTTTATATCACAGCTCCTGTGGGCACCAAATGGGTGGTGCCACCTGCCTTTCGCTGGGTCCTCCACCGCTGGTGGCGTCATGGGTTAATAAAGGGCTTGACTGGGGCCGCCCAAGGACGTGCCCTTGTTGCAGGGCCGTATTCGAGACCTCCTAGAGAGAGAGATCAATCTGAGTCGTAGTAAGCGCAGGTCATCTTTGATTCGTCGCATCCCGCCTTACAAGCTTGTCGCCCCCCTCCGCCTGTGGGAGTTCAATCCGGAGGGGCCACGAGCTCTCCAACATTTTATGGGCGCGACGCCCGTGGAGATGTACAAACTATTCTTCGGATCACAAGCAATGTGTCCGGACTTGACCAAGGACGCAGGTCTGAGCTGCAATCGCCCGGATACTCAAGTAAGTAGTCCCGTACCTGGACATGCTATCCGTATATTTATCATAAACTTGCTCTTAAAAGAGTTGTCCCTTAAACAGGAGTGGATAGCGAAAGCAAAACTGATCAGTGTCCGCCCTCCCCACGAGACCACGTCGGATCCCGTGTTAACCAAGATGCTAGAGGTTGCGCCTTTGTAAGAAGGCGAAGGGGGGAACAAGGAAGCTACTGCCTCCGTGAAGGAGGTTATCAAGAAAGGAGGGATCGATAATCCCTCCATCCAAGGGGAGAAGAGGACCGCCTCTGAAGATCCGGAGACCAAGGCCTCAAAGCGGGGTTAGAAATCTTCGCCAGAGGGTCCTGCGCCGGGAGATGCCCCGACCGCATTATTTCCCCAAGGAGATCAGCCCTCCAGCGAGCCGTAAGTAGAGAGGGGGGTTTTAAAATAAGAGACATCCCTGTTTTATTTCTGAAGATGACCGAAATTTTACCTTGTAGTTCGGGATCTCAGCCCTTCTCAGCAGAGCTCGTCTTGAGGGATCTTCGTCCGGAGACGATGGAGAGCGAACGCCTCCCCTGCCGCATCACGCCTAAGCGAGGCGACGATCCCGAGGTGTCGTCATGGAGGGTTTCTCCGAATCCGCAGGGCGGAGGGTGGTCGAGGGCCCCTGCAGCCCTCCGTGTCCGGCCTTCGAAAAGGGCCATCAGACGAGTCTGGCACCTCCTGGTGCACGGTCGGAGGAGTTGAAGGATCTGCTCGGGCGAGTGTCTATCTCAGAGGATCACCGTGCATTGATGGGTACGGTGATTGAAAAAATTTCGTCCGCGAAAAGCAGGTTGTACGAGGCCGCCAGGAGTTTACTGACGGGTTTTGAGGTACGTGCAATGATGTACCTTTTGACGGTTCCGCATATATAAGATGTGCCCTGTGTAGATAGTAGCCTCGAGACTCGGTGCGTTGTCAAAATGACAGCTGCGTCGAGGATCATAATCCCAGCTATAATATGTCACCCTTCCTATGTAGGTGGCGGAGCGTCCGGTGGCTAGCTGGACTGATGAATTTGCTGAACTAAAGCGGCAACTTGACGTGGCGGATGCCGACATCGCGCTTGTCAACAAGCGGCTTGACGAGTCACAAGGTATGCGGTTTCTCCGCGGACACCGGGTAAGGGAGCTTGATGCCCATGCCTTACAACATGTATGCTTGATGCAGATGGTGCCGCTCCATGGAGAACCTTCGGGCGGAGCTTGCACGAGCCAAGGAGCAGAGAAAAAGTGATGCGGCTGCCTTTAAAGGCGTCAAGAGCTAAAAGCCGAACAGGCTGCTCCTTCAAGCAAGAAGGAAATGGCCGAGATGGCCGTGATGTTGAAGAATGCTACCGACCGCTGCGAGCTTCTTGAAAAATAAGGTCGAGCGGAGTAAGAGGACCTGAAGAAGGCCACCACCGAGGCCAAGGATGCTCGCTCTGCGATGAGAGCTATGAAGGAGGACCTACGTCGGTCGGAGATATCGCGGTACCGGAAAGCCCTTTTCACGCAGAGGAAGCTCACGGATCCTAAATATGCTCGCTTGGACCGGCTGTGGAGTAGTGAGGATGCTTATCTGGATTTGGCGGCGAGTCGTGATGGACGCCGAACACTTCGGAGATCAAAAGGATCACGAGATGGAAGAGCTTTTTTGGTCGCAGTTCCATAATCCAGAGCGTCCACTTCCATTAACCGATCGTTTGGCCGAATGGGTGGAGCTGAATAGGTTGTCCGGACTTGCCATGAAGGGTGTCGTGACTCATTTGTGGCCGAAAAGGCCCGAGCCGAAGAGTTATTTTGGCTTGGTGCAGCAGTTCCTTGGTGCGGTGCCGCATATCAAAGCAATGAGGCGGTCAAGATGCATAGAGGGTGCGCTGGATGGCTCTTGCCCGTGTCAAGACATACTCGGGCGGAGATGAAGGCCACCGATGTTGCATCCCAAGATTCGGACGGAAGCCGAAAATTGCCGAGCACTATTTTCGTGAAGTTCTGCAGGGCGCTCGTTTAATAGAGACGCAGTGCTCGAAGGATATTATGTTCGAATAACATGTATTATTGTGAAACAATGTTTTGATGGAATATAAAAGCTTTTTATACTTGTGCCTTCAAGAATTAAAATACATCCTGTGCCGCAGTTAATGTATATGTGTATATAACTGAAAGATGGCAGTCTTTTGCTTTCAAATTTCACGCATATAATGCGGGGTGTTTTGACGCGCCTTTTCACACTTGACCCAATGTCTTGGTCCTACAAAGGAGGTTATAGCGCAGCAAACTAGGCAACCCTTTATCACTTTCACTTAGCCATAGGAGTTCGATAGTGGGGCTACTATATAGCCCCTAGGGGCACCGCGCTCATCCGAATTCGGGGCGCGTATGTGTCTGACCGGGACACGGCCCTTCGTCAATGCGGAGGAATTCTAAAGATTCCTGGTCATCGAAAGTGGTTGACCGGTCTCACGCTATATCATGACATCGGTCTTGGCTTTCTCTCGAGGTGCTACTTTGGCCGAACCGGGGCACAATCGCAGTAGTTCTCCTGGTGCCGCATTAGCCGATAGAGCGGAACATGGCATATGGGCCTGGCATTACCCCTTGAAAGGAAGTGTTGCTATGGCGAAGTTTGGTTGGGTCTATCCCCATTTTGCGGATTGTGTCCTGATATAGCAGGTTCAGATTAACGCCTGGCCCATTAGGACTTGTGTAAATTGGAGTCCGCCAATTATCGGATCTAATATCAAGGCAGTCCAACCTGCATTCCGTATACTTCTAGAGTAATCCTGATGATCGAAGGTGATTGGTTTTAACAACCAGTGGCGGGACTCCTCCGGGATAGGCCGTATGGCGCATACCTCTATTTGCGCTGCTCTATTTTTCCCTTTTGTCACGTGAAGTGAGTTTACTGTTTTGATTTCTTGTGGGAAATTCTTTTGTTTTCCGGTGCTCTGCTTGTGGGGTTCGTCATCATCCTCGCTTGGTGTGTCGAGCCCCTTGTGTTCGGCATTGAGTTTGCCAGACTACTTGAAGACCCAACAATCTCTCTGGGTATGGTTTGCAGGCTTCCCAGGAGTACTGTGGATTTGGCATATCTTGTCCAAGATTTTGTTTAAGTAGATAGGTCATCCCTGTTATCCTTAAGGGGCAGCTTTTTGTGATTCTGCCAAGAGCTTTTGAATCCGGCGTTGACTGTCGTGCTCTTCGGGCTGTTTCCCTTGGTCCGACGCTGGTCCTTGCTGCGTCGTAGTTTCCCCCCATCCCTGACTTCGGATGTACTTGGGTCGCTGGTACTGCATCTTGCCAGCCAAATTTATCCTCTCCGCGCAAAAGCGGGTCATGAGGCTTGTTAATGCGGCCATTGTTCTTGGCTTTTCTTGGCCGAGGTGTTTGGCGAGCCATTCGTCTCAGACGTTATGTTTGAAAGCTGCTAAGGCTTCGCGTGGACAATCGACTATTTGGTTCTTTTAGTAAGGAATCTGTTCTGAATTTCGGGCTGACTCTCCGGTTGTTGAGTTATGTGACTTAAATCGTCGGCATTCGGAGGTCGGACATAGGTCCCTTGAAAATTTGCCGAAAAGCATCCTCGAGCTCCTCCCAACTTCCAATGGTGTTTTCGGAAGGCTTTTAAGCCAATGCGGGCTGGCCCTTTGAGCTTGAGGGTAAGTATTTTATGGCGTGGAGATCATCTCCTCTAGCCATGTGTATGTGGAGGATGTAATCCTCAATCCAGACTCTGTGGTCTGTTGTTCCGTCAGATGCCTCTATGTTTACGGGCTTGAATCCACCTGGAAATTCATGATCCAAAGCACCTCATCGGTGAAACATAGGGGTGTGCGGCACCCTGTATTTAGGTGTACCGTGATGTTCGGATACTTGATGTCTTTGCATTGCTTACTAGAGCTTGCTTTCTTGGCCCGTAGATAGATCTAATCGGGCCATATTTTTATGCGAATCCTCGTGCGGATATCGTGTTGGCTTGTGTGCGCGCCGTTTGCCGCTCTCGCTTGCCATGGGGTCGCCCATCTGACCGGTGGCCTCCTTGTTTTTGATTGCGGGGTTTCACGGCCTCCTCATCAAATTCGGCGATAGTTTTCGCTTTGGGTAGCTCTTTGTTCGGTATCGCCGCCGTATTTGTCTGCGGTGTTGAGTACTTTGCTCCATCTGATTCTGAGTGCATCTTCCGCTGTTTTGAGCTTCCGCTTTTGCTTTTTCAGGCTACATGCAGTGGCGACGAGCCTTTTGTGGAGGTTCTGCTGCTCCAGCAACTTGTCCGGCGTGAGATCGTCCGGACTGTTATCTTCGCCGGGGACGGGTTGTTTATCCAGGTTATCCTTTTCGGACGGTTGCTCGATAGCATGTTCATCGTCCACCGGTTCGCCCTGCTCTATGGCTGGGTATGTATGGCTGTTGTCTTTGTCGAGGCGGGACTTTGAGCGGCGCTTACGTCGCCGTTTTGACTGCCGAGGGAATGATCCTTCGTGGCGTCCGTTGTTCCTCGTCGTCGCTTCCTTTAGGTGTGTCCACCATGCATACATCGTGAGATGAGGTGGTTCTCCAGTGCCCTATAGGTGCCGGTTCATGTTCCTCCTACATCGCCGCCCATACCGTCGATGTCTTCGGACTCGAAGTCGAGCATGTCGGTTAAATCATCGACAGTGGCTACGAAGTGGGTGGTGGGTGGGCATTGAATTTCTTCGTTGGCCGCGTCCCAACCTTGCTCACCGTAGTCCGGCCAGGGCCCTCCTGATAAAGAGAGAGACTTTAGTGAATTCAGGATATCACCAAAGGGCGAGTGCTGAAAGATGTCCGCGGCGGTGAACTCCACGATCGGCGCCCAATCGGATTCGATTGGCAGGGGCGCGGAGGGTTCGGAGTCCGGAGAGGAGTCCGACACCTTGGAGTCACGAGCTTCGCAAAGGACCGGGTAGGTGTACGGCTCAACCGCCGTATAGATCGCAGCCCTCGAGGCGGTGTCCAGCCACCCGTCCTCGATCGGCGCAGTCGCCTCCGAGCTAAGGGTCGGAGTGGACACTGGTGCGGCCTCCAGGACACTGTTCGGCGGCAGAGCCAGATCATGCCCCTCGTGACAGTGCGGCGCGCTTGGCTGTGGCTCGCACCCGTCGAAGATCAATTCTCCGCGGACGTCAGCCGTGTAGTTCAAACTTCCAAATCTGACCTGATGGCCAGGGGCATAGCTTTCAATCTGCTCCAGATGGCCAAGCGAATTGGCCCATGATGCAAAGCCCGAATCTGAAGATCCGTCCGGGAGAAAAGTCTCACTGGACCGCATCGTTGTTGACGATCGGAGGAGCCATCGGGCCTAAGGATGACAGAGGAACTCTCAATGAAAGCACCAATGTCGGTGTCAAACCGGCGGATCTCGGGTAGGGGGCCCGATGCATGCGTCTAGGCGGATGGTAACGGAGACAAGGGACACGATGTTTTTACCTGTGTTCGGGCCCTCTCGATGGAGGTAAAACCCTACTCACTGCTTGATTAATATTGATGATATGGGTAGTACAAGAGTACATCTACCACGAGATCAGAGAGGCTAAACCCTAGAAGCTAGCCTATGGTATGATTTTTGTTCGTCCTATGGACTAAAAGCCTCCAGCTTATATAGGCACCGAAGAGGGTTAGGGTTACACAGAGTCGGTTACAATGGTAGGAGATCTACATATCCGTATCGCCAAGCTTGCCTTCCACGCCAAGGAAAGTCCCATCCGGACACGGGACGAAGTCTTCAATCTTGTATCTTCATAGTCCAGGAGTCCGGCCAAAGGCTATAGTCCGGCTATCCGGACACCCCCTAATCCAGGACTCCCTCAGGGGGCCGAACCCCCTCTTCCTTCTCCACTTCGTCCTCCTGCCTAAAGGGGGGGGGCGCCACCCCTTGTGGGTTGGTGTGCCCCCCTCTTATGGCCCATTATTCCCCTGGGGTTTCCGGTAACCCCCTCGGTACTCTGATAAATACCCGATACTACCCCGAACACTTCCAGTGTCCGAATACTATCATCCTATATATCAATCTTTACCTCTCGACCATTTCGAGCCTCCCCGTCATGTCCGTGATCTCATCCGGGACTCCGAACAACATTTGGTCACCAAATCACATAACTCATATAATACTAAATCGTCATCGAATGTTAAGCGTGCGGACCCTATGAGTTCGAGAACTATGTAGACATGATCGAGACACCTCTCCGGTCAATAACCAATAGCGGAACCTGGATGCTCATATTGGCTCCTACATATTCTACGAAGATCTTTATTGGTTGAACCTTATGACAACATACGTAATTCCCTTTGTCCATCGATATGTTACTTGCCCGAGATTCGATCGTCGGTATCTTCATACCCAGTTCAATCTCGTTACCGGCAAGTCTCTTTACTCATTCTGTAATACATCATCCCGCAACTAACTCATTAGTCACTTTGCTTGCAAGGCTTCTTATGATGTGCATTACCGAGAGGGCCCAGAGATAGCTCTCTGATACTCGGAGTGACAAATCCTAATCTCGATATATGCCAACTCAATGAACACCTTCCGAGATACCTGTAGAGCATCTTTATAATCACCCAGTTACGTTGTGACGTTTGATAGCACACAAGGCATTCCTCCGGTATCCGGGAGTTGCATAATCTCATAGTCGAAGGAATATGTATTTGACATGAAGAAAGCAATAGCAATAAAAGTGAACGATCAATATGCTAAGCTAACGGATGGGTCATGTCTATCACATCATTCTCCTAATGATGTGATCCCGTTATCAAATGAGAACTCATGTCCATGGTTAGGAAACCTTAACCATCTTTGATCAACGAGCTAGTCAAGTAGAGGCTCACTAGGGACACAATTTTTGTCTATGTATTCACACATGTATTAAGGTTTCCGATCAATACAATTCTAGCATGAATAATAAACATTTATCATGAATATAAGGAAATATAAAATAACAACTTTATTATTGCCTCCAGGGCATATTTCCTTCACCCCTAGGGCTGACGACCAGGATGGGCGTGCGCCAGCCCCCTTGTGGGCTGGTGTGCTCCCTCCCCTTGGCCCGTTTAGGCCCAATAGCTCCCATGGCCTTCCCGGAATCCCTTCCGGTGATCCAATAAATATCCGGTGTATTCCGAAACCTTTCTGGAGACCAAGTACTATCATCCTATATATCAATCTTTACCCCAGGACCATTCCGGAGCTTCTCGTCATGTCCGTGATCCCATCCGGGGACTCTGAACGACATTCGGTCACCAAATCACATAACTCATATAATACTATATCGTCAACGAATGTTAAGCGTGCGGACCATACGGGTTCAAGAATGATGTAGACATGACCGATATGCTTCTCCGGTCAATAACCAATAGCGGATCTGGATGCCCATATTGGTTCCTACATATTCTACGAAGATCTTTATCAATCGAACCTTTATGACAACATACATAGTTCCTTTTGTCTGTCGGTATGTTACTTGCCCAAGATTCGATTGTCGATATCTCCATACCTAGTTCAATATCGTTACCGGCGAGTCTCTTTACTCGTTCCATAATACATCATCTTGTAACTAACTCCGTAGTCACTTTGCTTGCAAGCTTCTTGTGATGCTGTATTACCGAGAGGGCCTAGAGATACCTCTCCGTCATACGGAGTGACGAATCGCAATCTCGATTCACGCCAACTCAGCAGACACCTTCGGAGATACCGGCAGAGCACCTTTATGATCACCCAGTTACGTTGTGAGTGTTGATAGCACACAAGGTATTCCTCCGGTATCCGGGAGTTGCACGATCTCATGGTCGAAGGAATATGTATTTGACATTAAGAAAGCGGTAGCAAAAAACTGAACGATCATAAGCTATTCTAACGGACGGGTCTTGTCCATCACATCATTCTCCTAATAATGTGGTCTCGTTATCAAGTGACAAAACATGTCTATGGTTAGGAAACATTAACCATCTTTTGATTAACGAGCTAGTATAGTAGAGGCTCACTAGGGACGCGATATTTGTTTATGTATCCACACATGTATTTAAGTTTCTAGTTAATACAATTCTAGCATGAATAATAAACCTTTATCATGATTAAGGAAATATAATAATAACCACTTTATTATTGCCTCTAGGGCATATTTCCAACAGTAAGATGCTTGAAGATGCTAGTCTTCGATAGGCTAGACTTTCCCTTCTCTTCTGTCATTTTGCAGTTCAGTCCACAGATACAACCCATTCCTTTGATACCGATGCATACTTAGCATAGTTCTGATGTAAGTCTTGTGAGTACTTTGGATGAGTACTCACGGTTGCTTTGCTACCTGTTTTTCCCCTATACCTGGTTGCTGCGATCAGATGGTGGATCCCAGGAGCCAGATGCCACCGCCGACGTCTGCTACTACCCCGAGGGTGCCTACTTCTAAGTGGAGACCGCCGACGACCAGGAGTAGTCAGGAGGTCCCAGGCAGGAGGCCTTGCCTTTTCGATCGTTGTTGCTTTTGTGCTAGCCTTCTTAAGACGGGCTTGTTTAACTTATGTATGTACTCAGATATTGTTGCTTCCACTGACCCTTGTGTTTTCGAGCTTTTGTATTCGAGCCCTCGAGGCCCCTGACTTGTAACATAAAGCTTGTATTATTTTAATTTGTGTCTATAGTTGTGTTGTCATATCTTCTCGTGAGTCCCTGATCTTGATCGTACACATTTGCGCGTATGATTAGTGTACGATTGAATCGGGGGGGGGGGGGGGTCACAAGCAAGCAGGAGGTTTGTTAGAGGAGATCAACTTCTGTAACAGCATGACCGATGCGATGAAGGGGGTGGCATCCGACATCAAGGATAACAAGCATGTAAATATCATGGATCAGGGTGGCTTCAGCCAGGAGGCTTTGATGGTGGCTCTTAACCTCCTGCTGGATACATGGCACAAGGTGTTAGGTTCGGTTGGATGGATGTGTAGCATAGGGTCATTTGGTTGGACAAGCACTAATATTAGTGTTAAGGTCCGATGGTGGTGACGACGTGCATGATGATCGATGATTGATGATTTACATTTTGTTGTAGCTAGGACTTTAAAATACTTCCTAGCCTGTACATTTTGATAAGATGGTATATACTAACCCCTCCAACTGATGTTGAATTTGCAGTGGTGTGATTACACCCTCTTTTGAATGTGGTGGTAGGATGGCACCATAATAGCTAAAACAAACTTGTGTTGCCTTTTGGGTATATGATCATGCATGCCTATGTTGCTTTTGTTTCCTATGTTGTGTTACTTTGCCTACTTGATGCTTTTCTATCTTGATAGATGAAGTGGTATGTGGTTTATTTAGAGGGTTACAGGAGTCTACAATCACGATATACATGCTAATAGTTTAGGTAGGCAGGAGACAGAGGATGATTACTCTTATGTTCGTGCTCAATGAGAAGAGGTATCTTGAAGTGGCAAGGTTGGAGATCAAATTGAATTGTGTGGAGTGAGAAACTTGATCACAATCGTCCAGTTCGTCGTCATTGTGGTATTGCTATCATTTTATGATCGTATGTAACGTACAATAAGCACTAGTTAGGGCGGTGATAGCCACAACACAGATGTACAAGATTTTTTTCTTTGAAAAATAGGATTACCCCAGCCCTTGCATCGAGTGATGCACACAACCACCTTTATTAATTATTTAATAGAATCTGACAAAGTAGATACATGGATCAACCAAAAGCCACCTTCATGGCGACCTTAATCGCTACACCTACAAGTCTCTGGAGTGCCCTGGCACATACCACACACCATGTAATCCGGGGGCCATCCCAGGCTGCCACGAGCTGAGATCACCAAGCGATGTAGCAGACCCTCAGCACACACCGCATGCGCACACTGAAGAATCCTCCGCCACCATCTTCCACCATCCCATATTCAAGATAGATCAATGCATATGCCTTGCTAGGCCCAACTGCCATCGATGCACCACGACGCCAGATAGCGCCACCATCCTGCGCGCGTCCATCAACACGTGACCACCGCCGAGACCCCGTTGCCCCATGCCGCTGGGACCCGTCGTTGTCGACGCGTCAGATGCCATGTCGCTCCAACACTGTAGTCATCCACTGGTCCCTCTAGCCGATGAACCCCTCCAAGAATGATGCCCCCAATGGAGAAACGACACGTGAGCGCCGCCATCATCCAATCGACTGATCAAGGGTTTTCCCCGGAGGTAACGGAAGGAGGTGGGAGCTTCACCCCGATGATGCCTTCAAGAAGAAAAAGGCGCCCGAGGCGTCACCATTACTGGCTCCGGCCACCGGCTGAAGACAAAGTTTTTACCCGAATCTTGTCCCACGAGAATCCATCCGACATATTGTGCATCGGCCGAAGACAAGGAGTACAAGATTACTACATCGAATCGAACATGTGCAACTAAACGCCATGTAGCGCATGAGTCAAATAAAAGAACACAAAACATAAGTGAGGAACAAAATAATGTAGGTGACCAAACAATACCTCTGAAACAATTCCGAATTCAAAAATATCTCTGTACCAGCTACGAATCCAAACATCTTTCTTGACCGACAAAATCCTAATTCGGAGGGCTCAATTCAGTGACAGAAACCTCCTCAAATCCTTTCAAAAAAAATATAAAAAAAAACCTCCCCAAATCCAAGGGTTTACACATAAACCGCACACCGCCGCCGCCGCCGCCCAGACTCTCGTCTCCCGGTCGCCATGATGGTTCCACTCCATCCATGCAACAAGCCCACCTCGCAGCGCCGCATCACGGAGGGCGACACCGTCGTGGTGTACGAGCGGCACGACTCGATGCGCGCAGTCACGGTCAGCGCTGCCGGCGTACTGCAGAACCGATTCGGCGTCTTCCGCCACGCCGACTGGCTCGGCCGCCACTTCGGATCCAAGGTATTCAGCAGCGGCGGTGTCGGGGGCAAGGGCGGTCGCAAGGCCGGCGGCGGGTTCGTCCACCTCCTCGCGCCCACCCCGGAGCTCTGGACGCTCGTGCTCAGCCACCGGACACAGATCCTCTACATTGCCGATATCAGCTTCGTGGTGGCATACCTCGAGCTCGTCCCTGGGTGCGTCGTGCTGGAGTCCGGGACGGGCAGCGGTTCGCTCACCACCTCGCTAGCCCGCGCCGTTGCGCCGCACGGCCGCGTGTACACGTTCGATTTCCACGACCAGAGGGCAGACTCGGCAAGGTAAGCAAACACCTGAGGGCTAATTAACATCTCAGAGGTGATTGTCTGCTTGCTTCACAAATCAAAGCTCAGGAGTCTCTACGAGATTCGATTTAGACTATTATGTGGAAACTAACAACCTTACATGTGCAGCATAGTTTTTGGATCTGTATTTGCATTACAGAGGATGGGAACAATGCACAAGAAGGATGATTTTGATGTTTTTCCTGCATGGGTTTTCTGAACTTGTTTTGCAGTATATAGAACTATTAGTTTGTAAATGAGCAAGCTTATATATGAAAACAGATACAGTCAGAAACAATCTATCAAACATCTGTGACGTGGTATTGGATACAAACATACAATAGATTGGCCTGCAATTACAAATAAGATATACAAGATTTAAGAAAACCCATGCTTTGTTGCCTAAAAACTGTCCATGTCTTTGCAACATCTAGGTTTTTATCAAACTTTCAAGGGTGACCTCTTAAACGGCACAAATATATGACTTCAGTATCACTTCTTTTTCAAGCAGCACTTGCAACTCAGAGTACAGTGACATCAATTGAAGTACAATTGTATGATTTCATAGGGGGCAGCCCGGTGCACATAGCTCCCGCTTGCGCAGGGTCTGGGGAAGGGTCCGACCACTTTGGGTCTATAGTACGCAGCCTTTCCCTACATTTCTGCAAGAGGCTGTTTCCAGGACTCCAACCCATTACCTCATGATTTCATAAATAATGCAAAATATATTTTACAAGAGCACAGAAGCCTCTGGCTAGCTACTACCTATCTTTGCGGTAATAGATAGTATTTGTGATCATTTGACATGTGAGCGCAGTAGCCTCTTGATTTACCTCATGGAGCATCTGGAAGGAGAGGAACCGGGGAGTATTCACGGCCCAAAAGATGTCCCACTGTGAGGTGGCGCATCTTGCTTTGGGAGATTTCTGTATGGATGACCTAGTAGGTTCCTCTTGCGTGAGTAGTCCGCATGTGGTTTCTTGGGTATCTTAGCTTTACCCTTCAAAAAGCACGGTGTAAATACCTGTAACAATTTCTTTTCTTCTATTTGAAAGGCAGTGCTCCTGCCGGTTACTCGGAAAAAAATATGTTGCTACAAGGCTGAATGTTTTTGTCAGTCATGTGGTTTAATTGATATATGCTTTGTGCTATTGTGACTTGAGCTCCTTTGGTAAATAGGGAAGATTTTGAGAAGAATGGCCTAAGCAGCCTTATTACAGTTGCTGTTCGGGACATACAAGGAGAAGGATTCCCAGATGAGTACTCTGGAGCTGCTGATGCTGTGTTCCTGGACTTACCCCAGCCTTGGCTGGCAATACCGTCAGCTGGTACAATGCTACGACAAGATGGTGTTCTATGCTCCTTTTCGCCTTGCATTGAACAAGTACAGCGTGCTTGCGAAACTATGAGGTCTTGTTTCACAGGTTGGTATGTTGCTCTGAATTTGTTACTTACGCTAGAAACTTTATAATGTTCTGGTACGAGTTCACATGATTCACAGACTCGTATAGTTACTTCAGTTAGAAACTTTATAATGTTGATATCAGTTCACATGACTCACGGACTCGTATAACTTCTGTTGTTGCGGAAGTTGACACTGAATGGAGTTAGGCTGTACTTTTCCCAGCTGGTTCTTTTCCAATGATCTGTCTGAAACTGTCATTTCTCACAAGGGCGGGCCTGGCGCAGTGGTAGAGTCTCTCCACTTGTGTGTGGCCTGGAGGTTCTGGCTTTGAACCAACCTCCTTGCAGAATTATTGTGCAAGGGGTAAGGCTGTCTAGAAATTCCCTTCCCCAGACCCACCTTGTGTGAGAGCTTTCAGCACTGGGTATGCCCTTGTGATGAATGCGCTTGATTGATTTGTAATATAGCTCAATTTTCGTATGCTTATTTCAGAGGTACGATAACATACATAATTGTAAGTTCTTGTGCATTTGCAGTGTTCAAAAAGCTTGTTGTGGTCATCTAAAGTTGTGTGGTACTGAAGCCTATCAGAAACCTGCATACATAAAAATGCTCTGAATTAGTTACCAAAGCAGATTCATTGACTCGAGCATCATTTTAACCTCATTTCTGCTGCTTTCATATAGTCTCTTCCACAGGCACAGATTGCCACATCCCTATCATCTCCCATTTCACGTATATAGTTCTAATTTGTTTATGTGTTTTAATGGTTTCTTTAATGGACTCACCATCATTTAGTGCACGAGAACATTACATCCTGGAGTTTTTCGTTTTTGTTTCAAGATAAAAGATCTAGAGATGATTGAACCGTGAATGATAAAATGATCATAGTTTGCCCTGTTTAGGGGAAAATAAATAACTACAGAACCTGCCTAAAAGTATGGTGATCTCTTATTCCTGAGTTACTCCGTTTCAAGAAGAGTGGGCGGGCTGGAAGTTTATTTTCATACTGTTGTGTTGTTGTGCAGATATTAGAACTTTTGAAATTCTTCTTCGCACCTATGAAGTACATGAAGGTGCTCTGAAGAGTGCAACCGCCAATGAAGCCTCTAGCGAGGGTTCTTCACTTCCTGGGAAGAAACGGAAAATTTGGTCAGCTGGAGAAGCTTTAGACACTACTCAGACATCCTCTGTTATTGCTAGGCCTTGCAGCACAGCTAGAGGACACACTGGCTACTTGACATTTGCAAGGAAAAGTGTGCATACTGGGGCCACTGAAGTTTGCCACACATCTTAGACCAGTAAAAATGCACATTGGTGCCCGAATTTTTCCCATCTGAAGTATGCGCTGTTATTCCTTCATTCATAATGCACACCGCTGCAGAACTTCTCTAACCTGTACGGAGTTGTAACCATTTGGGGACGTGGTAAGGAGAATATTATACCTTCATAAGGGAACAACAAAGTGTGGACCATGCAAGCAAAGTCGTGGCGTGATGCGGCCAGTGGATCTACCTGATGAATTAGGATATGCTCGTAGCCAATGGGCCATGATACCTTGAGATTGTTGTGAACGGCGTTGTAGTAACTATCAAACTTACAAATGATTTATATATCTATCTTTGTCTTTGTGATCTCAACGTATATCTGTAACGTCATCTCTGCATGCAGGCCTTAGTTCTCTATGCTAGTTTTGGCCATCTTTCATTTGGTTTGGTGTGTTGAGCTTGACATCGTGTTGTGCTTGATAGAGTAAGCGCTATGCTACACACATTGTCGAAAAAACATCGTCCTCCTCTCTCGTCTCCTTAGTGGAGTTGCATCAAACTCCAATCGAGCTAGATGTTTTCTAGTATGATTGACTATACTAATCGCATGGAAATCGATACGTACAAGATTCTTGTGACAGGTTAGGTTGCTTGAGAAGAAAAGCAAAGCGGAATTACTCGCTGAGAGGTGAACAACGAAAGTGTAATTAATTTAGACTACGCCAAGCGGCGAACAAGTTAATGAATCCAGATATCCAGTGTGCTTGGGGTCTCGGGGACGACAACATGACAAGGACACAGGGTTACAAGGAACTCCAGATGACCAGCAGAGAACTGATCGCACGCCCCTCAGGTTTAGGGGGAGAATATGCTCCCATGATTAAGAAGTCAAATTTGAATGTTTCATTTTTCCTTGTTCAGGCTGTAAGGGCATCTTCAACGGCAACCCGCAAAGAACCTCCGGCATCCATCCGCGGGAGGGGGAGGGGGGGGGGGGGGGGGAGTTCGCGGACATGGATGCCGGAGGTCAACATCCAACGCTAGCCGCGTACATTTCAAACTGTTTTTCAACAAACCGGATGAAATTCCCGCAAACATGGCCAGATTTCGTACAAACATGACGGATTTGATATAAACACGACGGATTTAACTACATTTTCAACATTTAGAACAAAAAAAAAGACTCACCCCTAAACCTATCCTACGGCGGCCCCGCCCGGTGTCCAAGCCCGTGTCGTCCTCCTTCCGTTGTCTCCATGAGCACGGCGATAACACCGATAAAGTGAAGGGGCAGTCTCCGGCGAGGAAGAGTAAAACACGGGAGATGGACCGAAAGGCCCACATGAGACACCAGGCCCCGCCGCCTCCCATGGCCTACTCATCCTCGGAGGAGTCCGTGCCTTGTCCGTCGTCGGTGGACGTGAGGTCAACGAGGGAAATGGTGGCGCCTTGGCTGTCGTCGTCCCACCGGGCCGGCTGATGGTTCATTGGCGGCGCGTAGGAGGCGCAACTGGCTATGTTCTCCTCTGCGATCGCCTGCAGCTGTGCCTCCGCGGCTGCCACTTCCTGGCTGGCGGCTTGAGTGAGGATGACATTGTAGATGGCACGCTGCTCCGCGACGAAATTTGGGTTCGTCGCGGCCATGGCCGCCATGGCCTCCTCGTTCGCGCGCTCGCCGTAGATCTGGCCCTCCGTTAGCCAGTGTTGCTCGCTGTTCCTCCTGCGCCCGCTGCCGGCGCATGCTGCACCTCCGCCATGGCGGCGCCAAACCGCGCATGCGCCTGCTCCATGGTGAAGCCGACGTGCACAGGAGGCGCAGGAGTCGGGGCGGAGTCGTCGGGGCCCGTCTTCATCGTGGTGTCATCCTCGTCGTCGGAGACCTTGGGCGAGCTGGCTAGCAAGCCAGCCACGATCCGCCTGGCACGACGGCTATGCCAAGCAGCGGCAAGGGCGGACACCTCGTGCTTCATCTCCGGCGACAGACTGTCCCACAGTGCTTTCCTGCCGGCGATCATGGTGGATGCAGTGCAAGGGAGAAGGATGTGGAGGGGCTGGTGTTGTGGTGTGGAGTTAGTCGGGTGTGGCCGCCTTTATATAGTGGATTCCGCTGAGGCCAGGCGCACGGGTGCGTCAATGCGCGGCGCCGAAGTGGGTTTCTCAGCCGGTGAGCTTGCTTAATGTCGGCGGACGGACGAACAATGACATTGAACGGGCGTGGTAGATATCCATGCCGTCCCGTCCAGTCACGCGTCTCCGGCATTGAACAGGCGCGAACACCTGCATCGCGGGCGGTGCCCTCGGCCGATGCGTCACTTCAGTGGCGGGGGCAGTGAGAGGTCACGTCCGCCCTGAGCCGTCTTTAATGTTGAGCGGTGCGCTCTACAGCGGCATGAATGCGGGCAGCTGGCACCGGGCGGGAGCGCGTGTGGGAAGGGGAGGGTTTTTTGGTGGGCCAGGGTGATCAGAAAACAGGCTTGGGATCGGTCCGGACTCCCTCAAACCTCCCATACGTTTATCTCCGGTTTGCGGGAGAAATCGCGGCCAGACCACTCTGCGGACTGATACAAGTCGACATTGGATGGCTTCTACGGTCCGAACAACGCGGTCCGGATGGTTATGGGAGGTTTATGGATTCGCCTTGAAGATGCCCTAGTGTGCTATGCTCCAGCTAGACTTATTTCTTTTCTTGAACTTTGGCCGTTGGCCTTCGTACTCTGGATCAAGTTACTTTGGCTTAGCTTTTGCTCGGCCGTTGCTTTATAATATAAATAGGGAAATCCTTTTTGGTCAATGTTTCATTTTTTTTCATATTCTCAGGATATGTATCTGTTATCCCTAAAAGCTCCAAATCTAAAACATCCACACAATATTTAGAACTTTTGAAATAATCAAATTTGAGTTTTTGAACCTTGGAGCATGAGAGCATGCGAGTGTTTGGAGTATATTTGACTTCAATCTTCATTGCTTTGCCTGCACTGGCTATTTGTGCACGAGAAGTCTACTCCAGCTGCATGCATTCAATCTTCGTTGCTTCACCAGCCCTGGCTATTTAAAGTCGGTTGGCCACCACCAAAACCGCACCCCCAAGCCCATTCTCCCACCGTATGAGCCCCCTAGTCCGCCATCCGCCATCTGAGCCTAGTCGACTGTTTGCTATGATACGTTCATTGGTAACTTGGTACGAGCATCTGACATCAGGGTGCCGCTTCGAGATCGTGGCGGAGGTTTGCATGGTGGACGCCCGACACAAGACCCGTATTGAGGCGGGCCAATCTCCAATCTCTCGAGAGCTAAGGTCGGAGGAGGAGGGTGATCCCGTGGCCGTGACCATAGTGGAGGAGGAGGTGCCCGCGGTGGCGGAGGAGGAGATGGCCGTCGGCACCGTGCCGCCCGCGTCGTCCAAGTTCACACTGTTGTAGGCGGTGCAGCAGTACAACCTATCCTTCCTGAAGGAGCACCGCGTGGCGCTGGCTCAACTTGAGGCGGAGCGTGCAGATGCTGACACTATGATGGAGCTCCTCGCCAGTTCGGACATCTTTGATAAGATCGCGTCCGTGCAAAGCCACCGCAGTATTGAGCGCGAGCGCCACCAGGTCCGCATCAATGATGTGTCGCGTGACTCCTCTTTGCGGTGCTCGAGGACTCAAATGATGAGGCGCCAGAGCAACATGATGACGATGTTAAAGAGACATTCATCGGCGGCTCCGGACAGACTAGAAGACTTTCACACCATAACTTCCTTGGCTAACTGCCTGGCCTTCAAGAAACTAGAAAAACTGTAATAACTCACACTCACTTCACTATGATAACTATCTTTTGAACATGACTATATGTAAAGGCTAAAAAGACCTACCGCGACTGGCTTGTCACCTCCGACGATAACTAGTCACCTCCGACGATGAGTGGTCACCTCATTTTTCCCTAAGAAAAGGCCTTTATCAAAATGTTAGACCATAAGTGAGCTTAAACGGGGCTGGCTTACATCCCTAACTGGCTTGTGATTCACGTTGGAGAGGTCCTAATCATTTTTTTGAAAAACCCCCCATGTATTAATTAATTAATAATATTATTACAGTCATTCATTACAAAATTCGCCACACAGGGCGGAACACTATTAAGAAGAATCTCATCAGATTTGTTTATAAAGCTAAACTTCGCAATTTCGTGAGCAACCTTATTGGCCCGCCGATTAATTTTCACAATTTTAAAATTCTTGAGCATCCTCAATATACTCAAGGCTTCTTTCTTCAGATCAACGAACGGAGACCTGTCAAGATTCTCATTTGCAAGGAAAAAATGGACAAAAGCACAATCAGTCTCCAAAATAATGGACCGGTGAAGAGTAATACCTATATAAAGGCCTGCCAGACAAGCACGTAGCTCAGCTTCATTCACGCTGCAACACTGACCCAGAAAGTCCCACGAAGAAATAATAACTTCACTAGATGAGTTCCTAACAACCACCCCCACACTGGCCGCATTAATACTCTCCACATAGCTGGCATCGACATTGATCCTGATATAATCATCTGATGGAGATTTCCATCCCACCTGTTCTTGTGATGTTGCGAAAACTGGTGTAACACCTCCCATTTTTCCTTTACCTTTGTTACTAATAACAACCTCGACAGAGTCGTGACTGGATGTAAAAGAAGACCAATAGTTTACCACAAAAATTGCAGAAGCAGTAATGGATTCCTTCCCTTTTCCAAAAATTAAATCATTTCTCAGGTGCCAGGCTCGCCAGAACAGAGACAAAACTTGCTCTCTCTGTTGCAAGCTCAAAAGATCCAACAAAATCAATAGCCAATCTGGTCCCGAGAATTTGAACCACTCTTCATCAGGAATATTCCACGATTCTCTCAAGGCCAATCGCAGGGCACGAGCCTTAGAACAAGTGACGAGGGCATGAAAATGTTGGGGAACGCAGTATTTAAAAAATTTCCTACGATCACGCAAGATCTATCTAGGAGATGCATAGCAACGAGCGGGGAGAGTGTGTCCAAGTACCCTCGTAGACCGAAAGCGGAAGTATTAAGTAACGCGGTTGATGTAGTCGAACGTCTTCGCGATCCAATCGATCAAGTACCGAACGCACAACACATCCGCGATCTGCACACATTCAGCTCGATGACGTCCCTCGAACTTCTAGATCCAGCTGAGGTTGAGGGAAAATTTCGTTAGCACGACGATGTGTTAACGGTGATGATGAAGTTACCGACGCAGGGCTTTGCCTAAGATCTACAACGATATGACGGAGGTGAAAATATGTGGAGGGGGCACCACATACGGCTAAACAATCAACTTGCGTGTCTATGGGGTGCCCCCTCCCCCGTATATAAAGGAGGGGAGGAGAGAGCCGGCCGGCCTCATGGTGCGCCCCCAAGGGGGGGAATCCTACTCCTACTAGGAGTAGGTTCCCCCCTTTCCTAGTCCTATTAGGAGGGGGAAGGAAGGGGAAGAGGAGAGGAAGGAAAGGGTGGCCGGCCCCCCTCCCAATTCGGATTGGGCTGGGGGGCGCCCCACCTCTTGGCCGCCTCCTCTCTCTTCCACTAAAGCCCATGTAGGCCCATTAAGCCCCCGGGGGGTTCCGGTAACTCCCCGGTACTCCGGTAAATGCCCGAACTCATCCGAAACCATTCCGGTGTTCGAATATAACCTTC
The DNA here is from genome assembly GCA_021605145.1 of Aegilops bicornis. Lineage (NCBI taxonomy): Eukaryota > Viridiplantae > Streptophyta > Magnoliopsida > Poales > Poaceae > Aegilops > Aegilops bicornis. The sequence continues at coordinate 475,146,707 of CM038670.1, read as the reverse complement.
CAATATATCAATCTTCATGTCTCGACCATTTCGAGACTTCTCGTCATGTCCATGATCACATTCGGGACTCCGAACAACCTTCGATACATCAAAACACATAAACTCATAATACCGATTCATCATCGAACGTTAAGCGTGCGGACCCTACGGGTTCGAGAACTATGTAGACATGACCGAGACTCACATCCGGTCAATAACCAATAGTGGAACCTGGATGCTCATATTGGTTCCTACATATAGTACGAAGATCTTTATCGGTCAAACCGCATAAAAACATATGTTGTTCCCTTGGTCATCGGTATGTTGCTTGCCCAAGATTCGATCATCGGTATCATCATACCTAGTTCAATCTCATTACTGGCAAGTCTCTTTACTCGTTCCGTAATGCATCATCCCGTAACTAACACATTAGTCACATTGCATGCAAGGCTTATAGTGATGTGCATTACCGAGAGGGCCCAGAGATACCTCTCCGACAATCGGAGTGACAAATCCTAATCTTGATCTATGCCAACTCAACAAACACCATCGGAGACACCAGAGAGCATCTTTATAGTCACCCAGTTACGTTGTGACGTTTGATAGCACACTAAGTGTTCCTTCGGTATTCGGGAGTTGCATAATCTCATAGTCATAGGAACATGTATAAGTTATGAAGAAAGCAATAGCAATAAACTAAACGATCATAGTGCTAAGCTAACGGATGGTCAAGTCAATCAAATCATTCTCTAATGATGTGATCCCGTTCATCAAATGACAACTCATGTATATGGTTAGGAAACTTAACCATCTTTGATTAACGAGATAGTCAAGTAAAGGCATACTAGTGACCTCTGTTTGTCTATGTATTCACGCATGTACAAAGTTTCCGGTTAATACAATTCTAGCATGAATAATAAACATGTATCATGATATAAAGAAATATAAATAACAACTTTATTATTGCCTCTAGGCATATTTCTTTCAGTCTCCCACTTGAACTAGAGTCAATAATCTAGATTACATTGTAATGATTCTAACACCCATGAAGTCTTGGTGCTGATCATGTTTTGCTCGTGAGAGAGGCTTAGTCAATGGGTCTGCAACATTCAAATCCGTATGTATCTTGCAAATTTCTATGTTTCCCGCCTTGACTTGATCGCGAATGGAATTGAAGCGTCTCTTGATGTGCTTGGTTTTCTTGTGAAATCTGGATTCCTTTGCCAAGGCTATTGCACCAGTATTGTCACAAAAGATTTTCATTGGATCCGATGCACTAGGTATGACACCTAGATCGGATATGAACTCCTTCATCCAGACTCCTTCATTTGCGCTTCAAGCAGCTATGTACTCCGCTTCACGTAGATCCCACCCCGACGCTTTGCTTGGAACTGCACCAACTGACAGCTCCACCATTCAATAAAAATACGTATCCGGTTTGTGACTTAGAGTCATCTGGATCAGTGTCAAATCTTGCATCGACGTAATCGTTTACGACGAGCTCTTTGTCACCTCCATAAACGAGAAACATATCCTTAGTCCTTTTCAGGTATTTCAGGATGTTCTTGACCGCTGTCGAGTGATCCACTCCAGGATTACTTTGGTACCTCCCTGCTAAACTAATAGCAAGGCACACATCAAGTCTGGTACACAATATTGCATACATGATAGAACCTATGGCTGAAGCATAGGGAATGACTTTCATTTTCTCTCTATCTTCTGCAGTGGTCGGGCATGGAGTCTGACTCAACTTCACACCTTGTAACACAGGCAAGAACCCTTTATTTGCTTGATCCATTTTGAACTTCTTCAAAACTTTATCAAGGTATGTGCTTTGTGAAAGTCCAATTAAGCGTCTTGATCTATCTCTATAGATCAAGATGCCTAATATATAAGCAGCTTCACCGAGGTCTTTCATTGAATTTTTTTATTCAAGTATCCTTCTATGCTATTCAGAAATTCAGTATCATTTCCGATCAACAATATGTCATCCACATATAATATCAGAAATGCTACAGAGCTCCCACTCACTTTCTTGTAAATACAGGCTTCTCCAAAAGTCTCAGATAAAACCATATGCTTTGATCACACTATCAAAGCGTATATTCCAACTCCGAGAGGCTTGCACCAGTCCATAAATGGATCATTTGGAGCTTGCACACTTTGTTAGCACCTTTTGGATCGACAAAACCTTACAGTTGCATCATATACAACTCTTCTTTAAGATATCCATTAAGGAATGCAGTTTTGACATCCATTTGCGAAATTTCATAATCGTAAAATGCGGCAATTGCTAACATGATTCAGACAGACTTAAGCATCGCTACGGGTGAGAAAGTCTCATCGTAGTCAACTCCTTGAACTTTTTGAAAACCTTTCGCAACAAGTCGAGCTTTGTAGACAGTAATATTACCATCAACGTCAGTCTTCTTATTGAAGATCCATTTATTCTCTATGGCTTGCCGATCAACGGGCAAGTCAACCAAAGTTTACACTTTGTTCTCATACATGGATCCCATCTCAGATTTCATGGCCTCAAGCCATTTCGCGGAATCTGGGCTCATCATCGCTTACTCATACTTCGTAGGTTCGTCATGGTCAAGTAACATGACCTCAAGAATAGCATTACCGTACCACTCTGGTGCGGATCTTACTCTGGTTGACCTACGAGGTTCGGTAGTAACTTGATCAGAAGTTTCATGATCATTATCATTAGCCTCCTCACTTACTGGTGCAGGAATCACTTAAACTGATTTCTATGATGAACTACTTTCCAATAAGGGAGCAGGTACAGTTACCTCATCAAGTTCTACTTTCCTCCCACTCACTTCTTTCGAGAGAAACTCCTTCTCTAGAAAGGATCCATTCTTAGCAACGAATGTCTTGCCTTCGGATCTGTGATAGAAGGTGTACCCAACAGTTTCCTTTGGGTATCCTATGAAGACACATTTCTCCAGTTTGGGTTTGAGCTTATCAGGTTGAAGCTTTTTCACATAAGCATCGCAACCCCAAACTTTAAAAAACGACAACTTGGGTTTCTTGCCAAACCACAATTCATATGGTGTCTTCTTAACGGATTTAGATGGTGCCCTGTTTAACGTGAATGCAGCCGTCCCTAAAGCATAACCCCAAAACGATAGCGGTAAATCAGTAAGAGACATCATAGATCGCACCATATCTAATAAAATACGATTACGACATTCGGACACACCATTACGCTGTGGTGTTCCGGATGGCGTGAGTTGCGAAACTATTCCGCATTGTTTCAAATGAAGACCAAATTCGTAATTCAAATATTCTCCTCCACGATCAGACCATAGAAATTTTATTTTCTTGTTACGATGATTTTCCACTTCACTCTGAAATTCTTTGAACTTTTCAAATGTTTCAGACTTATGTTTCATTAAGTAGATATACCCATATCTGCTCAAATCATCTGTGAAGGTCAGAAAATAACGATACCCGCCGCGAGCATCAACACTCATTGGACCGCATACATCAGTATGTATTATTTTCAACAAGTCTGTTGCTCGCTCCATTGTTTCAGAGGACGGAGTCTTAGTCATCTTGCCCAATAGGCATGGTTCGTAAGCATCAAGTGATTCATAATCAAGTGATTCCAAAAGCCCGTCAGCATGGAGTTTCTTCATGCGTTTTACACCAATATGACCTAAACGGCAGTGCCACAAATAAGTTACACTATCATTATTAAACTTATATCTTTTGGCTTCAATACTACGAATACGTGTATCACTACTATCAAGATTTAGTAAAAATAGACCACTCATCAAGGGTGCATAACCATAAAAGATATTACTCATATAAATCGAACAACCATTATTCTCTGATTTAAATGAATAACCGTCTCGCATCAAACAAGATCCAGATATAATGATCATGCTTAACGCTGGCACCAAATAACAATTATTCAGGTCTAGAACTAATTCCGAAGGTAGATGTAGAGGTAGCGTGCCGACGACGATCACATCGACTTTGGAACAATTTCCCACGTGCATCGTCACCTCGTCCTTAGCCAATCCTCGCTTAATCCGTAACCCCTGTTTCGAGTTGGAAATATTAGCAACATAACCACTATCAGATACCCAGGCGCTACTGCGAGCATTAGTAAGGTACACATCAATAACATGTATATCAAATATACCTTTCACTTTGCCACCCTTCTTCTCTGCCAAATACTTGGGGCAGTTCCGCTTCGATGACGGTCACTTTGCGGTAGAAGCACTTCGGTCTCAAGCTTAGGTCCAGACTTGGGCTTCTTCACTTGAGCAACAACTTGTTTTCCATTCTTCTTGAAGTTCCCTTCTTCCCTTTTCCTTTTTCTTGAAACTAGTGGTCTTATTGACCATCAACACTTGATGCTCCTTCTTGATTTCTACCTCCGCAGCCTTTAGCATTGCGAAGAGCTCGGGAATCGTCTTATCCATCCCTTGCATATTATAGTTCATCACAAAGCTCTTGTAGTTTGGTGGCAGTGATTGAAGAACTCTGTCAATGACACTATCAACTGGAAGATTAACTCCCAGTTGAGTCAAGTGATTGTGGTAACGGACGATTCGAGTATCTCGCCACCGATGTAACTATTCTCCTCCATTTTGCAACTATAAAACTTATTGGAGACTTCATATCTCTCAATCCGGGCATTTGCTTGAAATATTAACTTCAACTCCTGGAACATCTCATATGCTCCATGACGTTCAAAACGTCGTTGAAGTCTCAGTTCTAAGGCGTAAAGCATGGCACACTGAACTATCGAGTAGTCATCAGCTTTGCTCTGCCAAACGTTCATAACATCTGGCGTTGCTCCTGCAGTGGGTTTGGCACCTAGCGGTGCTTCCAGGACGTAATTCTTATGTGCAGCATTGAGGATAATCCTCAAGTTACGGACCCAGTCCGTGTAATTGCTACCATCATCTTTCAACTTAGCTTTCTCTAGGAACGCATTAAAATTCAACGGAACAACAACACGGGCCATTTATCTACAACAACATAGACATGCAAAATACTATCAAGTACTAAGTTCATGATAAATTAAGGTTCAATTAATCATATTACTTAAGAACTCCCACTTAGATAGACATCTCTCTAATCATATAAGTGATCACGTGATCCATATCAACTAAACCATGTCCGATCATCACGTGTAATGGAGTAGTTTTCAATGGTGAACATCACTATGTTGATCATATCTACTATATGATTCATGCTCGACCTTTCGGTCTCAGTGTTCGAGGCCATATCTCGCATATGCTAGGCTCGTCAAGTTTAACCCGAGTATTCTGCATGTGCAAAACTGGCTTGCACCCATTGTATGTGAACGTAGAGCTTATCACACCAGATCATCACGTGGTGTCTCGGCACGATGAAATGTAGCAACGGTGCATACTCAGGGACAACACTTATACCTTGAAATTTAGTGAGAGATCATCTTATAATGCTACTGCCGTACTAAGCAAAATAAGATGCATAAAGGATAAACATCACATGCAATTAATATAAGTGATATGATATGGCCATCATCATCTTGTACCTTTGATCTCCATCTCCAAAGCACCGTCATGGTCACCATTATCACCAGCTTGACACCTTGATCTCCATCAAAGCATCGTTGTCGTCTCGCCAACTATTGCCTCCACGACTATCGCTACCGCTTAGTGATAAAGTAAAGCAATTACATGGCGATTGCATTTCATACAATAAAGCGACAACCATATGGCTCCTGCCAGTTGCCGATAACTGTTACAAAACATGATCATCTCATACAACAATTTATATAATCACGTCTTGACCATATCACATCACAACATGCCCTGCAAAAACAAGTTAAACGTCCTCTACTTTGTTGTTGCAAGTTTTACGTGGCTGCTACGGGCTTAGCAAGAACCGTTCTTACCTAAAGCATTAAAACCACAACGATTTTTCGTCAAGTTTGCTGTTTTAACCTTCAACAAGGACCTGGCGTAGTCACACTCGATTCAACTAAAGTTGGAGAAACAGACACCCACTAGCCACCTGTGTGCGAAGCACGTCGATAGAACCAGTCTCGCGTAAGCGTACGCATAATGTCGGTCTGAGCCGCTTCATCCAACAATACCGCCGAATCAAAGTATGAAATACTGGTAAGCAGTATGACTATTATCGCCCACAACTCTTTATGTTCTACTCGTGCAAAAAATATCCACGCATAGACCTGGCTCTGATACCATTGTTGGGGAACGCAGTATTTCAAAAATTTCCTACGATCACGCAAGATCTATCTAGGAGATGCATAGCAACGAGCGGGGAGAGTGTGTCCACGTACCCTCGTAGACCAAAAGCGGAAGCATTAAGTAACGCGGTTGATGTAGTCGAACGTCTTCGCGATCCAACCGATCAAGTACCGAACGCGCGGCACCTCCGCGATCTGCACATGTTCAGCTCGGTGACGTCCCTCGAACTTCTAGATCCAGCTGAGGTTGAGGGAGAGTTTCGTCAGCACGACGGTGTGTTGACGGTGATGATGAAGTTACTGATGCAGGGCATCGCCTAAGCTCTACAATGATATGATCGAGGTGGAAATATGTGGAGGGGGCACTGCACACGGCTAAACAATCAACTTATGTGTCTATGGGGTGCCCCCTCCCCCGTATATAAAGGAGGGGAGGAGGGGGCCGACCGGCCTCATGGTGCGCCCCCAAGGGGGAGGAGTCCTTTTTTTTGAAATAAAATGAAATTTTATTCATTAGCAATAACCAATACATCGTTTGTGCGAAACCTTACAATTTCACTAATAGGCTCCTCAAACCAATCCGAAGTTAAAAAAATCTAGCTAATCTAGCAAGTTCATGTGCTACTTTATTTGCCTCTCTATTACAATGTTCGAATTTACTCATGATAAAATCACAAGCATAGTGATAGCAGTCATCGAAGATTGCCGCCACCGCTCCCGCTGACTGTCCGCCGTCCTGCATGGTCTCAATCACCTCCAGATTGTTAGAGTTGATGATTAGGCGATTACATCCCGCCCTTTGCGCTAAATTTAGGCCAAATTTGAGATCTAAGGCCTCCTCCATGAGAACATCCGCGCAGTAGTCTATCTTTCCATTCCCTCCTGCAATAAATCTACCTTTGTCGTCTCTAAATACTGTCCCCATCGTACCCTCCAGCAAGTCATGGTCAAAAGAGGCGTCGACATTGAGTTTCACAAAGCCCCTACGAGGACATTGCCACCCCCCCCCCTTTTCATGGACGCCTTTGAAGATGATGCATTTACAAAATTATATGTAAGAGCTATGATCCCCATTGAGATCTGAGTCGCATTTTGAGTGAATTCCTTGTGCACTAATTTCTGCCTTTTCCCACCATAGATACGAAGCAGAGATAGCTATCCTACTCCTACTAGGAGTAGGTTCCCCCCTTTCCTAGTCCTAATAGGAGGGGGAAGGAAGGGGAAGAGGAGAGGAAGCAAAGGAGGGCTGCCCCCCCTCCCAATTCGGATTGGGCTTGGGAGGGGGGCGCCCCACCTCTTGGCCGCCTCCTCTCTCTTCCACTAAAGCCCATGTAGGCCCATTAAGCCCCCGGGGGGTTTCGGTAACTCCCCGGTACTCCGGTAAATGCCTGAACTCATCCGAAACCATTCCGGTGTCCGAACATAACCTTCCAATATATCAATCTTCATGTCTCGACCATGTCGAGCCTCCTCGTCATGTCCATGATCACATACGGGACTCCGAACAACCTTCGGTACATCAAAACACATAAACTCATAATACCGATCGTCATCGAACGTTAAGCGTGCGGACCCTACGTGTTCGAGAACTATGTAGACATGACAGAGACTCACTTCTGGTCAATAAACAATAGCGGAACCTGGATGCTCATATTGGTTCCTACATATTCTACGAAGATCTTTATCGGTCAAACCGCATAACAACATACGTTGTTCCCTTTGTCATCGGTATGTTACTTGCCCGAGATTCGATCGTCGGTATCATCATACCTAGTTCAATCTCGTTACCGGCAAGTCTCTTTACTCATTCTGTAATGCATCATCCCGTAACTAACACATTAGTCACATTGCGTGCAAGGCTTATAGTGATGTGCATTACCGAGAGGGCCCAGAGATACCTCTCCGACAATCGGAGTGACAAATCCTAATCTTGATCTATGCCAACTCAACAAACACCATCGGAGACACCTGTAGAGCATCTTTATAGTCACCCAGTTACGTTGTGACGTTTGATAGCACACTAAGTGTTCCTCCGGTATTTGGGAGTTGCATAATCTCATAGTCATAGGAACATGTATAAGTTATGAAGAAAGCAATATCAATAAACTAAACGATCATAGTGCTAAGCTAACGGATGGGTCAAGTCAATCACATCATTCTCTAATGATGTGATCTCGTTCATCAAATGACAACTCATGTCTATGGTTAGGAAACTTAACCATCTTTGATTAACGAGCTAGTCAAGTAGAGGCATACTAGTGACACTCTGTTTGTCTATGTATTCACACATGTACTAAGTTTCCGGTAAATACAATTCTAGCATGAATAATAAACATTTATTATGATATAAGGAAATATAAATATTTCCTTCAGAAAAGTGCTTTCATATTCTACTCCACAAATAGGACACATACTAAAGTAATCTGATGGTGCTTAACTCTATTGGTCTAGACCGCCAAGCTATCGGTCGCGGCCCGCCAAGGAAAAATCCTTATCTTCTGAGGGATGTTAGCCTTCCAAATTAAATTCCAGAGTTTTATTTCTCCGCATGGATCGTCACTAGATTGACCCAATTTATCTTGACCATCCTTCAACTTAACTGCTAAATTGTATGCACTCTTAACGGAAAATATACCGGTCTTCTCATAGTGCCACGCAACAAAATCCCATGCCTTTCTCCCACTCAAGAACAAATTAGAGACCCACTTCAATCTAGTATTATGCCTTCTAGATGAAATTTTAAGTCCAGTGCTCCTGGGTAACCAATTATCCCTCCAAATATTAATGCTAGATCCATCACCCACCCGCCAAATGACACCATTCTTAAGCAATTCCAAACCATGCATAATACCTTGTGTATCAAGAATATGTCCATGAGGGTAATACTTTGCCTTCATCAGCTTAGCACACAACGAATCCGGATGAACCAATAACCTCCACGCTTGTTTGGCTAAGAGGGCTTGGTTAAATAATCTGAGATCCCGGAATCCCATACCTCCCTTACCTTTAGACCTTGTTAATTTGTCCCATGCTAACCAATGTGTTTTTCTTCGATCTTCCTCATCTCCCCACAAAAAATTCCTGATAATAGTAAGAAAAAGGGTTTCCCCCCGCTTTATATTATAAAGCATACCACCAAGCATCCAACACAACAATGTCAAGTACAATAAGTCATAGAATCATGCTGGGGGCACAGCAAGACAAGCCCCAAATAAAACTAAGAAGAGAAGCTAATCCGGCTTAGGAGGGGGAGGAGGAGGCGGCGGGGGAGGAGCAAAACACGCTGCCGAGGCACGAAGACCCACCATGATGTTGTCGATGACGCCTCGGTCGCTCTGCTTACTAAGCGGTCTCCAGAGCTGCAAGAAGCCACACATTTTGTAGATCACATCAGTCACACAAGACGGAATTACACGTTCGATGACTAATTTATTGCGGGTACACCAAAGGGACCAGGCAAGGGTACCTAGCGCTACCCAAATTTGTTGGGAAATGTAGTAATTTCAAAAAAAATCCTACGCACACGCAAGATCATGGTGATGCATAGCAACGAGAGGGTAGAGTGTTGTCTACGTACCCTCGTAGACCGAAGCGGAAGCGGTGACGCAACATAGAGGAAGTAGTCGTACGTCTTCCCGATCCAACCGATCCAAGCACCGTTACTCCGGCACCTCCGAGTTCTTGGCACACGTTCAGCTCGATGACGATCCCCGGGCTCCGATCCAGCAAAGCGTCGGGGAGGAGTTTCGTCAGCACGACGGCGTGGTGACGATCTTGATGTTCTACCGTCGCAGGGCTTCGCCTAAGCACCGCTACAATATGACCGAGGTGGAATATGATGGAGGGGGGCGCCGCACACGGCTAAGGAACGATCACGAAGATCAACTTGTGTGTCTATGAGGTGCCCCCTGCCCCCGTATATAAAGGAGCAACGGAGGAGGAGGCCGGCCCTAGGAGGGGGCGCACCAAGTGTGGAGTCCTACTAGGACTCCCTACTCCTAGTAGGATTCCACCTCCCATATGGAATAGGAAAAGAGGAAGGGAAAAGAGAAGGAAGGAAGGCCCCCCTTCCCTAGTCCAATTCGGACCAGACCAAGGGGAGGGTGCGGCCACCCTTGAGGCCCTTTTCCTTCTTTCCCGTATGGCCCAATAAGGCCCAATACGTATTCCCGTAACTCTCGGTACTCCGAAAAATACCCGAATCACTCGGAACCTTTCCGATGTCCGAATATAGTCGTCCAATATGTCGATCTTTACGTCTCGACCATTTCGAGACTCCTCGTCATGTCCCCGATCTCATCCGGGACTCCGAACTCCTTCGGTACATCAAAACTCATAAACTCACAATAAAACTGTCATCGTAACCTTAAGCGTGCGGACCCTACGGTTTCGAGAACTATGTAGACATGACCTAGAACTATCCTCGGTCAATAACCAATAGCGGAACCTGCATGCTCATATTGGCTCCTACATATTCTACGAAGATCTTTATCGGTCAAACCGCATAACAACATACGTTGTTCCCTTTGTCATCGGTATGTTACTTGCCCGAGATTCGATCGTCGGTATCCAATACCTAGTTCAATCTCGTTACTGGCAAGTCTCTTTACTCGTTACATAATGCATCATTCCGTAACTAACTCATTAGCTACATTGCTTGTAAGGCTTATAGTGATGTGCATTAGCGAGAGGGCCCAGAGATACCTCTCCAACAATCGGAGTGACAAAATCTAATCTCGGAATACGCCAACCCAACATGTACCTTTGGAGACACCTGTAGTACTCCTTTATAATCACCCAGTTATGTTGTGATGTTTGGTAGCACCCAAAGTGTTCCTCCGGTAAACGGAGTTGCATAATCTCATAGTTACAGGAACATGTATAAGTCATGAAGAAAGCAATAGCAATGTACTAAACGATCAAGTGCTAGGCTAACGGAATGGGTCATGTCAATCACATCATTCTCCTAACGATGTGATCCCATTAATCAAATGACAACACATGTCTATGGTTAGGAAACATAACCATCTTTGATTAATGAGCTAGTCAAGTAGAGGCATACTAGTGACTATATGTTTGTCTATGTATTCACACATGTATCATGTTTCCGGTTAATACAATTCTAGCATGAATAATAAACATTTATCATGATATGAGGAAATAAATAATAACTTTATTATTGCCTCTAGGGCATATTTCCTTCAGTCTCCCACTTGCACTAGAGTCAATAATCTAGTTCACATCGCCATGTGATTTAACACCAATATTCACATCGTATGTGATAATACCCATAGTTCACATCGTCATGTGATCAACACCCAAAGGGTTACTAGAGTCAATAATCTAGTTCACATCGTTATGTGATTAACAACCAAAGAGTACTAAGGTATGATCATGTTTTGCTCGTGAGAGAAGTTTAGTCAACAGATCTGTCACATTCAGAGCCGTATGTATTTTGCAAATATTCTATGTCTACAATGCTCTGCATGGAGTTACTCTAGCTAATTGCTCCCACTTTCAATATGTATCCAGATTGAGACTTAGAGTCATCTGGATCGGTATAAAAAGCTTGCATCGATGTAACTCTTTACGACGGGCTCTTTTATCACTTCCATAATCGAGAAATATTTTGTTAGTCCTTACTAAGGATATTCTTGACCAATGTCTAGTGATCTACTCCTAGATCACTATTGTACTCCCTTCCCAAATTCAGAGCAAGGTATACAATGGGTCTGGTACATAGCATAGCATACTTTATAGAACCTATGACTGAGGTATAGGGAATGACTTTCATTCTCTTTTCTATTTTCTGCCGTGGTCGGGATTTGAGTCTTTACTCAATTTCACACTTTTGCAACACAGAGAAGAACTCTTTCTTTGACTGTTCCATTTTGAACTATTTCAAAATCTTGACAAGGTATGTACTTATTGAAAAACTTATCAAGCGTCTTGATCTATCTCAATAGATCTTGATGCTCAATATGTAAGCAGCTTCACCGAGGTCCTTCTTTGAAAACTCCTTTCAAATACTCCTTTATGCTTTGCGAGAATAATTCTACATTATTTCCGATCAACAATATGTCATTCACATATACTTATCAGAAATGCTGTAGTGCTCCTACTCACTTTCTTGTAAATACAGGCTTCTCCAAAAGTCTGTATAAAACCATATGCTTTGATCACACTATCAAAGCGTTTATTCCAACTCCGAGATGCTTGCACCAGTCCATAGATGGATTCTTTGAAGCTTGCACATTTTGTTAGCTCCTTTAGGATTGACAAAACCTTCTCGGTTGCATCATATACAACTCTTTTTTAATAAATCCATTAAAGAATGTAGTTTTGACATCCATTTGCCAGATTTCATAAAATGTGGCAATTGCTAACATGATTCGGACAGACTTAAGCATCGCTACAATTGAGAAAATCTCACTGTAGTCAACACCTTGAACTTGTCAAAAACCTTTTGTGACAAGTCGAGCTTTGTAGATAGTAACACTACTATCGGTGTCCGTCTTCCTCTTGAAGATCCATTTATTTAACATGGCTTGCTGATCATCGAGCAAGTCAATCAAAGTCCATACTTTGTTCTCATACATGGATCCTATCTCAGATTTCATGGCCTCAAGCCATTCCGCGGAATATGGGCTCATCATCGCTTCCTCATAGTTCGTAGGTTCATCATGGTCTAGTAACTTGACTTCCAGAACATGATTACCGTACCACTACAGTGCGGATCTTACTCTGGAAGACCTACGAGGTTTGGTAGCAACTTGATCCGAAGTTTCATGATCATCATCATTAACTTCCTCACTAATTGGTGTAGGAATCATCGAACTGATTTACGTGATGAACTACTTTCCAATAAGGGAGAAGGTACAATTACCTCATCAAGTTCTACTTTCCTCCCACTCACTTCTTTCGAGAGAAACTTCTTCTCTAGAAAGGATCCATCTTAGCAACGAATAACTTGCCTTCGGATCTGTGATAGAAGGTGTACCCAATAGTTACCTTTGTGTATTCTATGAAGACGCACTTCTTCGATTTGGGTTCGAGCTTATCAGGTGAAAACTTTTTCACATAAGCATCACAACTCCTAAATTTAAGAAACGACAGCTTAGGTTTATTGTTAAACCATAGTTCATACGGTGTCGTCTCAATGGATTTAGATGGTGCCCTATTAAACATGAATGCAATTTGTCTCTAATACATAACCCCAAAACGATAGTGGTAAACCGATAAGAGACATCATAGATCGCACCATATCCAATAAAGTGCGATTCACGACTTTCGGACACACCATTATCTTGTGGTGTTCCATATGTCGTGAGTTGCGAAACTATTTCACATTGTTTCAAATGAAGACCAAACTTCGTAACTCAAACATTCATCTCCACGATCAGATCGTAGAAACTTTATTTTCTTGTTACGATGATTTTCCACTTCACTCTGAAATTCTTTGAACTTTTCAACTATTTCAGACTTATGTTTCATCAAGTAGATATACGCATATCTTCTCAAATCATCTGTGAAGGTCGAGAAAATAATGATACTTGCCACGAGCATCAACACTCATTGGATCGCATACATCGGTATGTATTATTTCCAACAAGTCAAGAGCTTCGTTCCATTGTTCCGAGAACGGAGTTTTAGTCATCTTGCCCAAAAGGCACGGTTCGCAAGCATCAAATGATTCATAACCAAGTGATTCCGAAGATCCATCTTTATGGAGTTTCTTCATGCGCTTTACACCAATATGACCTAAGCAGCGATTACCACAAATAAGTTGCACTATCATTATTAACTTTGCATCTTTTGGCATCAATATTATGAGTATGTGTATCACTACGATCGAGATCCAACAAACTATTTTCATTGGGTGTATGACCATCGAAGGTTTCATTCATGTAAACAGAACAACAATTATTCTTTGACTTTAAATGAATAACCGTATCGCAATAAACATGATCAAATCATATTCATGTTCAACGCAAACGCCAAATAACATTTATTTAGGTTTCACACTAATCCCGAAGGTATAGGGAGTGTGCGATGATGATCATATCAATCTTGGAACTTCTTCCAACACTCATCGTCACTTCCCCTTCAACTAGTCTCTGTTTATTCTATAACTCCTGTTTCGAGTTACTAATCTTAGCAACCGAACAAGTATCAAATACTGTGGGCTACTATAAACACTAGTAAGGCACACATCAATAACCTTGTATATCAAATATACCCTTGTTCACTTTGCCATCCTTCTTATCCACCAAATATTCAGTGGCATTTCCGCTTCAAGTGACCATTTCCTTTGCGAGTGTAAGCACTCGGTTTCAGTGCTTTGGTCTAGCTTTGGTCTTCTTCACGGGAGTGACAACTTGTTTGCTATTCTACTTGAAGTTTCCTTTCTTTCCCTTTGCCCTTTTTTTGAAACTAGTGGTCTTGTCAATCATCAACACTTGATGCTCTTTCTTGATTTCTACCTTCGTCGATTTCAACATCACAAAGAGCTCGGGAATCGTTTTCATCATCCCTTGCATAATATAGTTCATCACGAAGTTCTAGTAACTTAGTGATGGTGACTAGAGAATTCTGTCAATCACTATCTTATCTGGAAGATTAACTCCCACTTGATTCAAGCGATTGAAGTACCCAGACAATCTGAGCACATGCTCACTAGTTGAGCGATTCTCCTCCATCTTTTAGCTATAGAACTTGTTGGGGACTTCATATCTCTCAACTCGGGTATTTGCTTGAAATATTAACTTCAACTCCTGGAACATCTCATATGGTCCATGATGTTCAAAACGTCTTTGAAGTCCCGATTCTAAGCCGTTAAGTATGGTGCACTAAACTATCAAGTAGTCATCATACTGAGCTAGCCAAACGTTCATAACGCCGCATTTGCTCCCGCATTAGGTACATCACCTAGCGGTGCATTAAGGACATAATTCTTCAGGCAGCAATGAGGATAAACCTCAGATCACGGATCCAATCCGCATCATTGCTACTAACATTTTTCAATACAATTTTCTCTAGGAACACATATAAAAACATAGGGAAGCAAAAACATAGGGAAGCAACAACGCGAGCTATTGATCTACAACAAAATTTGCAAAATACTACCAGGACTAAGTTCATGATAAATTAAAGTTCAATTAATCATATTACTTAAGAACTCCCACTTAGATAGACATCCCTCTAATCTTCTAAGTGATTACGTGATCCATATCAACTACACCATGTCCGATCGTCACGTGAGATGGAGTAGTTTCAATGGTGAACATCAATATGTTGATCATATCTACTATATGATTCACGCTCGACCTTTCGGTCTCCGTGTTCCGAGGCCATATCTGTATATGCTAGGCTCGTCAAGTTTAACCTGAGTATACCGCGTGTGCAACTGTTTTGCACCCGTTGTATTTGAACGTAGAGCCTATCACACCCGATCATCACGTGGTGTCTCAAAGACGAATAACTTTCGCATAGCAGTGCATACTCAGGAGAACACTTCTTGATAATTTTAGTGAGAGATCATCTTAAAATGCTACCGTCAATCAAAGCAAGATAAGATGCATAAAGGATAAACATCACATGCAATCAATATAAGTGATATGATATGGCCATCATCATCTTGTGCTTGTGATCTCCATCTCCGAAGCACCGTCGTGATCACCATCGTCACCGGCGCGACACACTGATCTCCATCGTAGCATCGTTGTCGTCTCGCCAATCATTGCTTCTATGAATATCGCCACCGCTTAGTAATAAAGTAAAGCATTACAGGGCGTTTGCATTTCATACAATAAAGCGACAACCATATGGCTCCTGCCAGTTGCCGATAACTTTGGTTACAAAACATGATCATCTCATACAATAAAATATAGCATCACGTCTTGACCATATCACATCACAACATGCCCTGCAAAAACAAGTTAGACGTCCTCTACTTTGTTGTTGCAAATTTTACGTGGCTGCTACGGGCTGAGCAAGAACCGTTCTTACCTACGCATTAAAACTACAACGATAGTTTGTCAAGTTGGTGCTGTTTTAACCTTCGCTAGGACCGGGCGTAGCCACACTCGATTCAGCTAAAGTGAGAGAGACAGACACCCGCGGTCACCTTTAAGCACGAGTGCTCAGAACGGTGAAACCAGTCTCGCGTAAGCATATGCGTAATGTCGGTCCGGCCGCTTCATTTCACAATACCGCTGAGCCAAAGTATGACATGTCGGTAAGCAAGATGACTTATATCGCCCACAACTCACTTGTGTTCTACTGCGTGCATATGACATCTACGCATAAAACCAGGCTCGGATGCCCTTTGTTGGGAACGTAGTAATTTCAAAAAATTCCTACGCACACGCAAGATCATGGTGATGCATAGCAACGAGAGGGGAGAGTGTTGTCTACGCATTCTCAGAGATCAAGCGGAAGCGTTGACGCAACATAGAGGAAGTAGTCATACGTCTTCCCGTTCCAACCGATCCAAGCACCATTACTCCGGCACCTCCGAGTTCTTGGCACACGTTCAGCACGATGACGATCCCCGGGCTCCGATCCAGCAAAGCGTCGGGGAGGAGTTTCACAAGACGACGGCGCAGGACGATCTTAATGTTCTACCGTCGCAGGGCTTCGCCTAAGCACCGCTACAATATGACCGAGGTGGAATATGGTGGAGGGGGGCACCGCACACGGCTAAGGAACAATCACAAATATCAACTTGTGTGTCTATGGGGTGCCCCCTGCCCCCGTATATAAAGGAGCAAGGGAGGAGGAGGCCGGCCCTAGGAGGGGGCGCGCCAAGTGTGGAGTCCTACTAGGACTCCCTAGTCCTAGTAGGATTCCACCTCCCATATGGAATAGGAAAAGAGGAAGGGAAAAAGAGAAGGAAGGAAGGGGGCGCCCCCCTTCCCTAGTCCAATTCGGACCAGACCAAGGGGAGGGGTGCATCCACCCTTGAGGCCCTTTTCCTTCTTTCCCGTATGGCCCAATAAGGCCCAATACGTATTCCTGTAACTCTCCGGTACTCCGAAAAATACCCGAATCACTCGGAACCTTTCCGATGTCCGAATATAGTCGTCCAATATATCGATATTTACGTCTCGACCATTTCGAGACTCCTCGCCATGTCCCCGATCTCATCCGGGACTCCGAACTCCTTCGGTACATCAAAACTCATAAACTCACAATAAAACTGTTATCGTAACCTTAAGCGTGCGGACCCTACGGGTTCGAGAACTATGTAGACATGACCTAGAACTATTATCGGTCAATAACCAATAGCGGAACCTGGATGCTCATATTGGCTCCTACATATTCTACGAAGATCTTTATCGGTCAAACCGCATAACAACATACGTTGTTCCCTTTGTCATCGGTATGTTACTTGCCCGAGATTCGATCGTCGGTATCCAATACCTAGTTCAATCTCAAGCATCGCAAGTCTCTTTACTAGATACGTAATGCATCATTCCGTAACTAACTCATTAGCTACATTGCTTGCAAGGCTTATAGTGATGTGCATTACCGAGAGGGCCCAGAGATACCTCTCCGACAATCGGAGTGACAAAACGTAATCTCGAAATACGCCAACCCAACATGTACCTTTGGAGACACCTGTAGTACTCCTTTATAATCACCCGATTACGTTGTAGACGCTTTGGTAGCACCTAAAGTGTTCCTCCGTAAACGGGAGTTGCATAATCTCATAGTTACGTGAACATGTATAAGTCATGAAGAAAGCAATAGCAATGTACTAAACGATCAAGTGCTAGGCTAACGGAATGGGTCATGTCAATCACATCATTCTCCGAACGATGTGATCCCATTAATCAAATGACAACACATGTCTATGGTTAGGAAACACAACCATCTTTGATTAATGAGCTAGTCAAGTAGAGGCATACTAGTGACTATATGTTTGTCTATGTATTCACACATGTATCATGTTTCCGGTTAATACAATTCTAGCATGAATAATAAACATTTATCATGATATGAGGAAATAAATAATAACTTTATTATTGCCTCTAGGGCATATTTCCTTCAAAATCGGGGCGCGCCTAGTCTCCGGGAGCCTAAATACCTCCCCGAACAGATCTGGAAGATTGTCATGGCACCACGTGCCCCCAACCACTTCCCGGAAGCAACTCCATAGAACTGGGCTGCCGGGCACCCGAAGAAGATGTGGTTGCAATCTTCCGGTACCAAACAGATGGGGCAGAGACCATCCCAGTGTCCATTACGCCACGGACCTCATGCTCGAGGGGAGGCGACCTCTGACCCATTGCCATAGAAATATACGGATCTTCAGGGGGAGTTTGATCTCCCAAAGCACCGTGAGCTCCACTGGACCAGGAGTAGGCACAATCGCCTGGTACAGAGATCTAGTCGAAAATCTACCGTTTGGCTCGAGGTGCCAAGAGAGCGAATCCGGTTCCAGAGAAGGAGGGTGAAGGGCAATGCACTCAATTAACTCGTCCCATTACGCGAGTTCGACCGCCCTGAAGGTGCGGCAGAAGGCAATCGCGCCTAGGTTCTCTAGGGCCGCGACCATAGAGATCTGCGGGCGAACACAGATAGAGAATAGCGCAAAAAAATGATCTGCAAAGGGGCGGGCGCCCGCCCATCTATCCAGCCAAAAAAGTGTGGCAACCCTAGAGCCTATCTGGATGGAAGTCCCAATGCGCAGAACCGGTAACAAAGAGGTCACCGATTGCCAGAATTGGGAACCTCCACACCTAGAGGCAAACGCTAATGGTTGCCCGCGAAGATACTTCCCACGGATAATCTGAAGCCACAGGCCACCCTCCTCAGTCTGGATCCGCCAAAGCCATTTGGACAGGAGGGCAATATTCATTCGCTTGGAAGAAATGACCCCCAAACCTCCCTGGTCCTTAGGTTTGCAGATCTCAGACCATTTGACCATATGGTACTTTTTCTTATTGTTCTCGCCCGCCCAAAAGAATGGTGAGAGGAGTTTGGTAACTTCCTGATGGAGGGATTCGTGTAGGATATAGAATCCCATGATATACATCAGTAAGCTAATAAGGGAGGAGTTCATTAGAATCACTCGAGCAGCTTTGGAAAGCCATCTCCCTTGCCAAGGCTCCATTATAGGTTGGAGCTTGGCGATTATTGGACGGAAATCCTTCTCCAGGAGTCGTGCGTCACTAAGGGGCATGCCAAGGTAGGTCATCGGGAAGGACCCCAAGCGGCAGTTCAAACGGTTGGCAATCCGCTGGGCCTCCCCTTGGGAATATCCTAGGACCATTACTTCGCTCTTGGCAAAGTTTATTTTCAGGCCCAACATTTCCTGGAAGCAGAGGAGGAGGAATTTGAGGTTTTGAATATCTTCATCCGATCCTTCCACCATCATAATGGTGTCATCCGCATATTGGAGATGGGTCAAACCCCCAGGGGTCACCAAATGAGGGCAGATCCCCCTAATGTGGCCCCCGCGCTTGGCCAAGTCCAGAATCGAGGCGAGCGCATCAACCACAAGGTTGAATAGAAATGGGGAGATCGGGTCTCCCTGCCGTACCCCTTGGCCAGTCGTGGAGTAAGTTCCAACCTCCCCATTAATGTTAACAGCCGTCCGGCCACTCGTAACTAATTGCATCACCCGGGCCACCCAATGGGGGTCAAAGCCATGTTTCAGCAACACTTCCCCAAGGAAGGACCAGTGAACAGTATCATAGGCTTTGTGGAAGTCGATCTTGAAAAACACCGCACGGAGGTGTTTGCTCTTAACCTCATGGAGGGCAAGGATCCCATGTAAGTTATATCTCCCTTTCGTGAAGGCCGACTGGTTCGGATGATGAATGGGGGAGCAATAAGGGCCACCCTAATGGCGTACCCTTTGGCAAGAATCCGAAATATCACATTAAGGACTGTGATAGGACGGAATTGTCTAATGTCCGCCGCTCCCGGCACAATCAAGGAGATAATCCCGTGGTTAAGTCGGGACATGTCTATGGTGCCCCTAGAAAACTCGCTGAAGAGATCAAGGATGATATCCTTGACCATTGGCCAGAAGGCCTGGAAAAAGCGAACCGGCAAGCCATCGGTGCCTGGGGCCGACGTCGGGTTCATAGATTTGACAAAGGTCTCCACTTCCGCAGCATCGAAGGGGTCCAGCAGGGTTGCATTTTCCTCGGGGGAAATCTGTTGGTCACGTGACCAGATGTGGTCGGCAAGGGCGACACCATTCCGCGGACGACCCTGAAATAGTGACTTGTAGAAGTCGTCAACTAGCAAGCGGATATCCTGAGGGTCTTGAAACAACTGTCCACCCTCCCAAAGGAGGGGGATGGAACAACGTCGCCTACGACCATTAGCGATGGCCTGGAAGTAAGCAGTGTTGGCGTCCCCGAATAGCACCCAGTTAAATGGAACCACGTTGGCGCCAAAACTCTTCCTCCTTGGAGTAAATCTCCATAAGGGAGTCCTCCAAATTATATCTATGCATCCATTCCTCCGCGGAGATCCCTGCGATATCTGCACGGAGGTCTGATACGTCTCCAACGTATCTATAATTTTTGATTGCTCCATGCTACTTTATCTACTGTTTTGGACTATATTGGGCTTTAATTTCCACTTTTATATTATTTTTGGGACTAACCTATTAACCGGAGGCCCATCCCAGAATTGCTGTTTTTTGCCTATTTCAGTGTTTCGAAGAAACGAAATATCAAACGGAGTCCAAACGGAATGAAACCTTCGGAAACGTGATTTTCTCACCGAACGTGATCCAGGGGACTTGGACCCTACTCCAAGGAACAAAAGAGGCGGTCACGAGGGTGGGGCGCGCCCTAGGGCGCCCCGCCTCGTGGCCCCTGTTGCTCCACCGACGTACTCCTTCCTCCTATATATACCTACGCATTCCCCCAAACGCTCGTAACATGAGCCAAAAACCTAATTCCACCGCGCAACTTCCTGTATCCACGAGATCCCATCTTGGGGCCTGTTAGGAGCTTCACGGAGGGGCATCCACCACGGAGGGCTTCTACATCATCACCATAGCCCCTCCAATGTAGTGTGAGTAGTTTACTTCAGACCTTCGGGTCCATAGCTAGTAGCTAGATGGCTTCTTCTCTGTTTTTGGATCTCAATACAATGTTCTCCCCCTCTCTCGTGGAGATCTATTCGATGTAATCTTCTTTTTGCGGTGTGTTTGTTGAGACCGATGAATTGTGGGTTTATGATCCAAATTATCTATGAATAATATTTGAATCTTCTCTGAATTCTTTTATGTATGATTGGTTATGTTTGCAAGTCTCTTCGAATTATCCGTTTGGTTTGGCCAACTAGATTGGTAGTTCTTGCAATGGGAGAAGTGCTTAGCTTTGGGTTCAATCTTGCGGTGTCCTTACCCAAAGGATGTAAAGGGTTGCAAGGCACGTATTGTATTGTTGCCATCGAGGATAACAAGATGGGGTTTTTTATCATATTGCATGAATTTATCCCTCTACATCATGTCATCTTGCTTAAGGCGTTACTTTGTTTTTAACTTAATACTCTAGATGCATGCTGGTTAGCGGTCGATGAGTGGAGTAATAGTAGTAGATGCAGAATCGTTTCGGTCTACTTGTTTCGGACGTGATGCCTATATACATGATCATACCTAGATATACTCATAACTATGCTCAATTCTGTCAATTGCTCAACAGTAATTTGTTCATCCACCGTAGAATACTTATGCTCTTGAGAGAAGCCACTAGTGAAACCTATGGCCCCCGGGTCTATTCTCATCATATCAATCTCCATCACTTTAATACTTGCTTTGTTTTTTTTACTTTGCCTTTTACTTTTCACTTTGCATCTCTATATCAAAAATACCAAAAAAATTATTTATCATCTCTACCAGATCTCACTCTCGTAAGTAACCGTGAAGGGATTGACAACCCCTAATCGCGTTGGTTGCGATGAGCTATCGTTTTGTGCAGGTACGAGAGACTTGTGCGTGGCCTCCTACTGGATTGATACCTTGGTTCTCAAAAACTGAGGGAAATACTTACGCTACTTTGCTGCATCATCCTCTCCTCTTTGGGGAAATCCAACGCAGTGCTCAAGGGGTAGCAAGAAGAATTTCTGGCGCCGTTGCCGGGGAGGCTCGCGCAAGAGCAAGTCAAGCACCATACCAAGTACCCATGACAATCCCTATCTTCTGCATTACATTATTTGCCATTTGCCTCTCGTTTTCCTCTCCCCCACTTCACCCTTGTCGTTTTATTCGCCCTCTCTTTCCCAATCTCCTCCTCTTTTTTCCCGTTTCCTTTTCTCGCTTGCCCTTTGTTTACTCGTGTGTTGGATTGCTTGTTTGTCGCGATGGCTCAAGATACTACCAAATTGTGTGAATTCACCAATACCAATAATAATGATTTCCTTAGCACTCCGATTGCTCCTCTTGCCAATACTGAATCTTGTGAAATCAATACTGCTTTGTTGAATCTTGTTATGAAAGATCAATTCGCCTGCCTTCCTAGTGAAGATGCCGCTACTCATCTGAATAGCTTCGTTGATTTATGTGATATGCAAAAGAAAAAATATGTCGATAATGATGTCGTTAAGTTGAAGCTATTTCCTTTTTCGCTTAGAGATCGTGCTAAAGCGTGGTTTTCATCTCTGCCTAAAAATAGTATTGATTCTTGGAACAAGTGCAAAGATGCTTTTATCTCTAAGTATTTTCCTCCCGCTAAGATTATCTCTCTTAGGAGCGATATTATGAATTTTAAGCAACTTGATCATGAACATGTTGCACAAGCTTGGGAGAGAATGAAATTAATGATACGTAATTGTCCTACTCATGGTTTAAACTTGTGGATGATTATACAAAAAATTTATGCCGGATTGAATTTTGCTTCTAGAAATCTTTTAGATTCGGCCGCGGGAGGCACTTTTATGAAATCACTCTAGGAGATGCTACTAAACTTCTAGATAATATTATGGTTAATTATTCTCAATGGCATACCGAAAGATCCACTAATAAAAAAGTGCACGTGATAGAAGAAATTAATGTTTTGAGTGGAAAGATGGATGAACTTATGAAATTATTTGCTACTAAGAGTGTTTCTTCTGATCCTAATGATATGCCTTTGTCTACTTTGATTGAGAATAATAATGAATCGATGGATGTGAATTTTGTTGGTAGGAATAATTTTGGTAACAACGCCAGATAGAGGGAATTTTAATCCTAGGCCTTATCCTAGTAATCCTTCTAATAATTATGGAAATTCCTACAACAACTCTTATGAAAATTTTAATAAGATGCCCTCTGAATTTGAGAATAGTGTTAAAGAGTTTATGAATTCACAAAAGAATTTTAATGCTTTGCTTGAAGAGAAATTGCCTAAAGTTGATGATTTGGCTAGGAACGTTGATAGAATTTCTCTTGAGGTTGATTCTTTAAAGCTTAGATCTATTCCTCCTAAGCATGATATCAATGAGTCTCTCAAAGCTATGAGAATTTCCATTGATGAGTGCAAAGAAAGAACCGCTAGGATGCGTGCTTCCAAAGATGCCTTTATTAAAGCGTGTTCTTCTAATTCCTATGAAAATCCAGATGAAGATCTAAAAGTTATTGATGTGTCCCCCATTAAATCTTTGTTTTGCAATATGAATCTTGATGAAATTTAATATGATCTTCCTTTACCTAGAAGGCGTTCTAAGAATTCGGAGTTTTTAGATCTTGATGATGAAATTGATAAATGTGGGATTGAAAGAAAGAAAAACCTAGATGTTGCTAAACCCACTATTTTGGATCTCAAGGAATTTAATTATGAAAATTGCTCTTTAATTGATTGTATTTCCTTGTTGCAATCCGTGCTAAATTCTCCTCATGCTTATAGTCAAAATAAGGCTTTTACCGAACACATTGTTGATGCCTTGATGCAATCTTATGAAGAAAAACTTGAGTTGAAAGTTTCTATCCCTAGAAACTCTATGATGAGTGGGAACCTACTGTTAAAATTAAAATAAAAAATTATGAGTTTCATGCCTTGTGTGATTTGGGTGCTAGTGTCTCCACTATTCCCAAAACTTTGTGTGATTTGCTAGATTTCCGTGACTTCGATGATTGCTCTCTAAACTTGCATCTTGCGGATTCCACTATTAAAAAGCCTATGGGAAGAATTAATGATGTTCTTATTATTGCAAATAGGAATTATGTGCCCGTAGATTTTATCGTTCTTGATATAGATTGCAATCCTTCATGTCCTATTATTCTTGGTACACCTTTCCTTAAAACGATTGGTGCAATTATTGATATGAAGGAAGGGAATATTAAATTCAAATTTCCATTAAAGAAAGGCATGGAACACTTTCCTAGAAAGAAAATAAAATTAACATATGAATCTATCATGAGAGCCACTTATGTATTGCCTACCAAAGATGGCAATACCTAGATCTATCCTTGCTTTTATGCCTAGCTAGGGGCGTTAAACGATAGCGCTTGTTGGGAGGCAACCCAATTTTATTTTTAGTTTTTTTGCTTTTGATTCTGTTTAGGAATAAATAATCCATCTAGCCTCTGTATAGATGTGGTTTTATGTTTTAATTAGTGTTTGTGCCAAGCTAGACCTATTGGATCTTCTTGGATGATAGTTATTTGATCTTGCTGTAATTTCCAGAAACTTTGCGCTCAGTGCCCGAATTATTAAAAATCACCAAAACATGATAAAATACTGATTCAAATTGCTGCTGATCAATAAAAAAATTGTGTAGGTCTTCTAATTGTGGTAGATTTTTTGGAGTTCCAGAAGTTTGCGTTAGTTACAGATTACTACAGACTGTTCCGTTTTTGACAGATTCTGGTTTTCGTGTGTTGTTTGCTTATTTTGATGAATCTATGGCTAGTAAAATAGTTTATAATCCATAGAGAAGTTGGAATACATTAGGTTTAACATCAATATAAATAAAGAATGAGTTCAATACAGTACTTTTAAGTAGTCTTTTGTTTTCTTTCTCTAACGGAGCTCACGAGATTTCTAGTGAGTTTTGTGTTGTGAAGTTTTCAAGTTTTGGGTAAATTCTTTTGATGGATTATGGAACAAGGAGTGGAAAGAGCCTAAGCTTGGGGATGCCCATGGCACCCCCAAGATAATCCAAGGACACCAAAAAGTCAAAGCTTGGGGATGCCCGGAAGGCATCCCTTTAAATCTACTTCCATCGGTAATTTACTTGGAGCTATATTTTTATTCACCACATGATAAGTGTTTTGCTTGGAGCGTCTTGTATTATTTGCGTCTTTGCTTGTTAGTCTACCACAATTATCCTTGTTGTACACACCTTTTGAGAGAGCCATACATAAATTGGAATTTGCTAGAATACTCTATGTGCTTCACTTATATCTTTTGAGCTTGATAGTTTTGCTCATAGTGCTTCACTTATATCTTTTGAGCGTGATAATTTTTGCTCTAGTACTTCACTTATATATTTTAGAGCATGGTGATGGATTTGTTTTAAAGAAACTATTGATCTCTCATGCTTCACTTAGATTATTTTGAGAGTCGTTAATAGCATGGTAATTTGCTTAATATTAATATACTTGGTATTCAAGATATGTGAAACTTTCTTTTGAGTGCGTTGAATACTAAGAAAAGATTGATGCTTGATAATTGTTTTGAGATATGGAGGAGATAATATCAAAGTCGTGCTAATTGAGTAGTTGTGAATTTGAGAAATGCTTGTTTTGAAGTTTGCAAGTCCCGTAGCATGCACGTATGGTTAAAGTTGTGTAACAAATTTGAAACATGACCGGGCTCGTGCATCCTTATGAGTGGCGGTCGGGGACGAGCGATGGTCTTTTCCTACCAATATATCCCCCTAGGAGCATGCGCGTAGTACTTGATTTTTGATGACTTCAAAATTTTTGCACTAAGTATATGAGTTCTTTTGACTATTGTTGAGTCCATGGATTATACGCACTTTTACCTTTCCGCCTTTGCTAGCCTCTTCGGTACCGTGCATTGCCCTTTCTCACCTTGAGAGTTGGTGCAAACTTTGCCGGTGCATCCAAACCCCGTGATATGATACGCTCTATCACACATAAACCTCCTTATATCTTCCTCAAAATAGCCACCATACCTACCTATTATGGCATTTCCATAGCCATTCTGAGATATATTGCCATGCAACTTTCCACCGTTCCGATGATCATCATGACATACTTTACTTCAATCATATTGCCATTGCATGATCATGTAGTTGACATCGTATTTGTGGCAAAGCCACCATGCATTATTTTTCATACATGTCACTCTTGATTCATTGCACCATCCCGGTACACCGCCGGAGGCATTCATATAGACTCATATCTTGTTCTAAGTTTCGTGTTGTAATCCTTATGTTGTAATCAATAGAAGTGTGATGATCATCATTTTTTAGAGCATTGTCCAAAGTGAGGAAAGGATTATGGAGACCATGATTCCCCCACAAGTCGGGATGAGACTGCGGACGAAAAAAAAATGAAAAATGAAAAAAAAGAGGCCATAAAAAAAGAGAAAAGGCCCAAATAAGAAAAAGAGAAAAAGAGAGAAGGGACAATGCTACTGTCCTTTTACCACACTTGTGCTTCAAAGTAGCACCAAGATCTTCATGATAGAGAGTCTCTCATTTTGTCACTTTCATATACTAGTGGGAATTTTTCATTATAGAACTTGGCTTGTATATTCCAATGATGGGCTTCCTCAAATGCCTTAGGTCTTCGTGAGCAAGCGAGTTGGATGCACACCCACTAGTTTTGTTTTGTTGAGCATTCATAGCTCTAGTGCATCCGTTGCATGGCAATCCCTACTCCTCATGTTGACATCAATTGATGGGCATCTCCATAGGCCGTTGATTGTCCTCGTCAATGTGAGACTTTCTCCTTTTTTGTCTTCTCCACACAATCCCCATCATCATATTCTATTCCGCCCATAGTGCTATATCCATGGCTCACGCTCATGTATTACGTGAAGGTTGAAAAAGTTTCATATTATTTAAGTATGAAACAATTGCTTGGCTTGTCATCGGGGGTATAGAAGTTGGGAACATCTTTGTGTGACGAAAATGAAGCATAGCCTAACTATATGATTTTGTAGGGATGAACTTTCTTTTGCCATGCTATTTTGAGAAGACATGATTATTTTGATTGGTATGCTTGAAGTATTATTATTTTTATGTCAATATGAACTTTTGTCTTGAATCTTTCGGATATGAATATTCATACCACAATTAAGAAGATTTACATTGAAATTATGCCAAAGTATCACTCCGCATCAAAATTCTCTTTTATCATTTACCTACTCGAGGACGGCAGGAATTAAGCTTGGGGATGCCCGATACGTCTCCAACGTATCTATAATTTTGATTGCTCCATGCTACTTTATCTACTGTTTTGGACTATATTGGGCTTTATTTTCCACTTTTATATTATTTTGGGACTAACCTATTAACCGGAGGCCTAGCCTTGAATTGCTGTTTTTTGCCTATTTCGGTGTTTCAAGAAACGGAATATCAAACGGAGTCCAAACGGAATGAAACCTTGAAACGTGATTTTCTCACGAACGTGATCCAGGGGACTTGGACCCTACTCCAAGGAACAAAAGAGGCGGTCACGAGGTGGGGCGCCCTAGGGCGCGCGCCCCTGCCTCGTGGCCCCCTGTTGCTCCACCGACGCATTCTCCTCCTATATATACCTATGTAGCCCCAAACGATCGTAGCAGAGCCAAAAACCTAATTCCACCGCCGCAACTTCCCTTGTATTCACGAGATCCCATCTTGGGGCCTGTTAGGAGCTCCGCCAAGGGGGCATCCACCACGGAGGGCTTCTACATCATCACCATAGCCCCTCCGATGAAGTGTGAGTAGTTTACTTCAGACCTTGGGTCCATAGCTAGTAGCTAGATGGCTTCTTCTCTCTTTTGGATCTCAATACATTGTTCTCCCCCTCTCTCGTGGAGATCTATTTGATGTAATCTTCTTTTTGCGGTGTGTTTGTTGAGAGCGATGAATTGTGGGTTTATGATCCAGATTATCTATGAATAATATTTGAATCTTCTCTGAATTCTTTTATGTATGATTGGTTATCTTTGCAAGTCTCTTTAAATTATCCGTTTGGTTTGGCCAACTAGATTGGTAGTTCTTGCAATGGGAGAAGTGCTTAGCTTTGGGTTCAATCTTGCGGTGTCCTTACCCAAAGGATGTAAAGTGTTGCAAGGCACGTATTGTATTGTTGCCATCGAGGATAACAAGATGGTTTTTATCATATTGCATGAATTTATCCCTCTACATCATGTCATCTTGCTTAAGGCGTTACCTGTTTTTAACTTAATACTCTAGATGCATCTTTGGATAGCGGTCGATGAGTGGAGTAATAGTAGTAGATGCAGAATCGTTTCGGTCTACTTGTTTCGGACGTGATGCCTATATACATGATCATACCTAGATATACTCATAACTATGCTCAATTCTGTCAATTGCTCAACAGCAATTTGTTCATCCACCGTAGTATACTTATGCTCTTGAGAGAAGCCACTAGTGAAACCTATGGCCCCCGGGTCTATTCTCATCATATCAATCTCCATCACATTAATACTTGCTTTGTTTTTTACTTTGCCTTTTACTTTTCACTTTGCATCTGTATAACAAAAATACCAAAAATATTATTTATCATCTCTATCAGATCTCACTCTCGTAAGTGATCGTGAAGGGATTGACAACCCCTAACCGCGTTGGTTGCGAGGAGCTATCGTTTTGTGCAGGTACGAGGGACTTGTGCATGGCCTCCTACTGGATTGATACCTTGGTTCTCAAAAACTGAGGGAAATACTTACGCTACTTTGCTGCATCATCCTCTCCTCTTCAGGGAAATCCAATGAAGTGCTCAAGAGGTAGCAAGGTCAAGGTCCCGGATCTCCTCGAGGAGGGAGGCCTTCTGAATACGAAGATCTCGCCCAATGTTTGCCCCCCATCCCTTCATAAATTGTCGGGATCATTTGGACAAATGATGCATTCATCGAGGATCGACATCTGCCTATGGGGCTCGGCGCGAGCTGAGACCCAGTGGGTCTGGACGATTTCACAAAGCCTGGTTGCCGGAGCCAGAAGTTCTCGAAACGGAACCACGGGGGAGGGCGCGGTCGTTCATACATAGAAGCTAAGAGGAGATGGACGTGGTCAGATCCAATACGGGTAATAGCCTGGAGAGAGGCCAAAGGGAACCGAAGTTCCCAGTCGGGGGAGACAAACACCCGATCAAGCACGCTAAGGGTCGGGGAAACCTGTCGATTAGTCCAGGTAAATCGTGCCCCGACCCTGTCTAGCTCAAGAAGACCCAGATCCGCGACCCAGTCATTGAAACGACGCATCTCGGCCAAGTCCACCCGTGAGTTATTCTTCTCTTCGGCAGATCGAAGGAGGTTGAAGTCGCCTCCAACCACGACCGGGAGGGTCGCGGAGGAGATCTTGGCATGAAGCTCCGCCAAGAAGGCGGCGGATCGACTGTGATCGGCCAGGCCATAGACCACTATGATCTCCCATTTGAAGTTCACGTCGCGTTCCCAGACTTCCATACTAACAAAGTGGGCTCCATGGTCCATAGAGCCCACCTCAAAGGTGGCATCCTTGACTCCTAAAAGGATGCCACCAGAGTGACCTGTCACCCCACTAGATGGCAACCAGTGCCAGGCAAAAAGGTGTCTGCTAAGGCGCTCAAGTTCTACTAGAGAGAACTCAGTGCACATTGTCTCTTGGATCGCCACCACATCTATGGCTTCCTCACGCATGTATTCTATGAGCTGCCTGCGGCGGCCATCATGGCCAAAGCCCCGCAGGTTCCAAAAAAGAGCGCGCATGGTCACTCGCCTAACGGGTCCTCCCTGGACCCAACAGTGGAAGCGGCGCTAAGAGCACGACGTAATTGAGCAGTACGAGACCGAGTCCGGCCACGAACCTCACTTGGGTCGGCCTCAGGATGGACACGACCACGGGGACCGCTAGGTGGAGGGGTGGGGGCTTCCGCAGCTGCCGCCGCCTCGCGAGCCCTAATGGCTGCGAGGTGGCCCTCCAGGATCTCTTTTGCCTGGAGGGACGCAAGCTGCTCAAGGGCCGGGCCCTTCTCGCCACGGACCACAATAGTTGAATCAGCCGCAACCTTGGCAAGGTGACCAAGGGGGACCCAGCAAGAGCGGAAAAGGAAGCATCACAGAAATCATCGGAATTAGAACAAGGGGCCTGGGAGGCAGACGGACCTGTGTCAAGGTTGCGGATGGCGGCACGTCGCGAAGCCTTCTCCACTGTGTTCGGGGACGCCCCGGAAAGTCCCGACGCCGCCCCAAGCCTGGCACTCTTCCGGGCAGAAGAAACCGGAGTAGAGGCCGAACGAGGACGGCCCCGGGACCTGGGGAGCCTGGAGGACGGGGGAGGAGGCGGAGCCACGGGCGACTCCGGAGGTGACGGCACCGAGAAGTCCTCCCGGCCTGGCATCGGGGACACCAGCCGCGGGGAGGACGGAGGACGAACCTCCATGCTACCCCGGCTGACCTCGCTCTCCTCCTCCTCAGATACGGACAACAGAGGCAGGAAAGGTGGAGGGAGAGTGGCGCCAGGGGGGAGGGTGGCGGCCTCGTCGAGCATGGCCGTGATCGCCGCGATGTCCTCGCACTCGTCCACAGGATCGGCGTCGAAGGAGCCGTGACCCACATTGTGAGTGGTCGAGGGGTGGGAGGAGCCAGCGGGAGGACCATCATCCTCCGGATCAGTTGAGTTGCATATCATTTGGATGGGTTAACTCCTCACAAAGGGAAGCCGAGAACTTAAAAATACCCATAGCATACACTGGTAAAGCTTGAATAACTGATTTTATTAAGTCTTCTTTCACCCCACACGAAGCGTATTTCTCTATCCAGTCAGAGAGCCTTTTCAAAACCTTATCTTTAGTAGATTGAAACTTACCAGCTTTCATTCTTCCCTCAGGAACCGGAAGTCCAAGATATTTATCTTCGAACCCATCGACCGTAATTTTTAAGATTACCATTATAGCCACTTGATTCTCCAAACTACACTTTTTCCCAAACATCATGGAATACTTATCAGGACTTAATAACTGCACAGTCCCTTTCTCGTACTTCGTCAGAATATTTTTAATGACAACTGCTTGATCAATGGAGCCTTTGAAAAATAACATACTGTCGTCCTTAAACAACAAGTGAGAAATACCCGGAGCTTGTCTATTCAAATGAAACTTCTGAAGAGATCCTCTGGCTGAAGCATCATTAAGCAGCAAAGAAAGTGCCTCGGCAACAAAAAGGAACAAGTACGCAGATAAAGGGTCCCCCTGCCTGAGTCCCTAGAAGGTGAAAACGACTCCAGCAACTGTCCATTGAAGCGGACGGCAAATTTCATCGATATAACACACGACATAATCCAATTTATCCACCTCGGTGCAAAACCCAAAACCCCCATCATACATTGCTAGAAATTCCAGTCTACACGATCATAAGCTTTCGCCAAATCTAATTTATACATACAAAATTCCCCTCTTAAATCTTTAAGCGTACTCAATGAATGTATACATTCAAAGGCTATGAAAGCATTGTCAAAAATTAACCTTTCCGAAATAAATACAGTTTGAGTAGGAGAAATCATACCATTAAGGAGCGGCCTAAGCGTGAATCGCTGCAAAGTGTAACCGTGGAAAGTCGCCGGCTGTGTAGCCTGTCACTGCACCTGTCAGCTACGCGCGAATCTTGTCTTGTTTCATTGAACCGAACCGATCATTCCCAGACGCCGCCTCTCCACCATCAGGCAGTTGGACCGTGTCTCAGAATAGATGTAAGCAACTGATCCAGGTAGAAGTGAGCATCCATCCAATCAAAATGGCATCTGGAATCCCGTACAAATCGTTGCCCACACCCCGGAATACGAGCGCGACTCGATAAATCCAACAGCTCGCCGCCCTAGCAGTAGCCTCCGGTCGAGACCAAGCCCAAGCAACGGGCAGAACAAGGCTACGCCCGTGGCCGTGCATGGAGCTAGCTGCTACTGCCGAATTAATCAAGGACAACATCAATAAAACTGGAAGCAAAGCGACCAAGAAGCCTGTCATGCATTCGGGAATTTGCCATCGCCGCATACCACGTTACGACATTATCAGGCGCTTTAATTTTTCCAAAAAAAGAAAGAGCATTCTCAAGAACTTTTGTACTTCTAGAGAGAGCTGACTTTCCGGCAATCATCGACATTTGTGGCCACGACTTTGTAAACAACCGGTCATGCACCCTCATCCCACAACTAATACAGGTATTATGTAAATTAAAACTGTTTAATTAATTATATTCTCTTCTTATAGTAATCCTCATGATTAGCATTGCTGATATTTTCCATAACCAACTTGCAGAGATGCAAGTGAATAAAGTCGTCGTCACCACAAGATGACAAGACCCTCGCATGAGACAAATCCAAGCGGAGCGCATCTTCTCAAGATGGAAGAGAGAATCCTCCGATCCCGGCCATGCGCAACAAACCTAGGCTAAAGCGCATCTTCTAAACTTACCTAGTAACCTCGGATCACTTCATCATTCGCAAGGGAAAAAACAAGGAAAAGTAACCTCAGGAACAATTCCTTCACTATATATACATAAACGGTAGCCTGCACAAGACATACTACATGCGCACTAGCTGCACAGACGCCCCACAAGAGTACTCTACAAGACACAACAGTACGTAGCTGAGGCACCATGGGGTCGGAGGCCTGCCATGAGAAGCCGCACGCCGTGATGATCCCGTACCCGGCGCAGGGCCATGTCACGCCCATGATGAAGATGGCCAAGCTGCTCCACGCCCGGGGCTTCCACGTCACCTTCGTCAACACAGAGTTCAACCACCGCCGGCTGCTCCGCTCGCGCGGGGCGGGGGCGCTCGACGGCGTCCCGGGCTTCCGCTTCGCCGCCATACCGGACGGGCTGCCGTCGTCCGACGCCGACGCCACGCAGGACGTTCCCGCACTCTGCAACTCCACCATGACCACCTGCCTCCCCCACCTCCTGGCCCTTCTTGCCAGGCTCAACGACCCGGGCTCCGGGGTGCCGCCGGTCACCTGCCTTGTCGTCGACGGCGTCATGTCGTTCGGTTACGACGCTGCTAGGGAGATTGGCGTGCCCTGCGCGGCCTTGTGGACGGCCAGCGCCTGCGGGTTCATGGGCTACCGCCACTACCCGCAGCTCATCGAGCGGGGCTTCGTGCCTTTCAAAGGTATTCTACATTTCTACTACTAGCTCCTACTAGATCGTACCTACGTGCATGCATGATGGCATGCTGTAACAAGTGTGGTTTGTTTGCATGCATGCAGACGAGGCCCAGCTCACGGACAAGGCGCACCTGGACACGGTGGTGCAGGGCGTGCGGGGCATGTGCGACGACATGAGGCTGCGGGACTTCCCGTCCTTCATGCGCACCACCGACCGTGGCGACATAATGCTCAACTTCTTCGTGCACGAGGGCGGGCGCCTGTCGCTCCCCACCGCCGTCATGATCAACACGTTCGACGAGCTGGAGCGGCCGGTCCTCGACGCCATGCGCGCCATACTCCCGCCCTCTACACCGTGGGGCCGCTGCTTCTCCACGCCCACCACGCCGTCCCCGACGGCACCTCGCTCGACGCCCTGGGCTCCAACCTCTGGAAGGAGCAGGACGGCCTCCTCGACTGGCTCAACGGCCACGGCGCCAACTCCGTGGTGTACGTGAACTACGGCAGCATCACCGTGATGACGAACGAGCAGCTCCTGGAGTTCGCGTGGGGGCTGGCCAACAGCGGCTACCCTTTCATATGGAACATCCGGCCGGACCTCGTCAAGGGCGACACGGCCGTGCTGCCGCCGGAGTTCATGGCCTCCATCGACGGCCGTGCCATGCTCACCACGTGGTGCTCGCAGGAGAAGGTCCTCGCCCACAAGGCCGTGGGGGTCTTCCTGACGCACTCCGGGTGGAACTCGACGCTGGAGAGCATCTCCAACGGCGTGCCGATGCTCAGCTGGCCCTTCTTCGCGGAGCAGCAGACGAACTGCAGGTACAAGTGCACGGAGTGGGGGAACGGGATGGAGATCGACGGCGAGGTGAAGCGGGAGGTCCTGGCGGCGATGATACGCGAGGCCATGGAAGGGGAGAAGGGCCTGGAGATGAGGAGGCGTGCGGCGGAATGGAAGGAGAGTGCGGTTAGAGCCACGCTTCCTGGTGGATCCGCGGTGACCAACCTGGACACGGTGATCCGTGACGTTCTCCTCGCCAAGTTTAAGAACAAAAACTGAGTGAGGGCCCCGTGGTTGGGGGTGGAGGGGATTTCAGTGAACAAACCGGGGCCCAAAGAGAAATTATGCACATGCATGTTGGGGTCCAATGCCTATCCAAGAGGCGAGAGTCAAGATTTTTTTTAAGACGCGGGCAACTTGTATTATGTATGTTTATCATCTTTATTATGGAACCAAAGTATATTTTGGGTATTGTGTATTTTGCATGTTGATCCTCTTTATGGAACCAAAGCGTATTTTCGGGGTTGACATTGATGTATACATGCATTCTATCTTATCTGTATGCAAATCATACTATTGCCTAAAAATTACACTAGTGTATTCTTGTTCTTACCTACCGTGAAACAATCACTACACGAAAAAGACATAGCTGTGTCGGAGAAGATGCCGGGTGGTAACACCCGTCTCGAAGTAGAGGCTAGAGGCACGGCAGGGTCGGCGGGCGACGCAAAATGATGTTAGATCGAAAAACCAAAAAAAAAAGGAATCCATTCAAACTGACCGGCGCGAGAGAAAAATCCGGACCAAAGGATCGGGGAGAAGGCTCTCTAGGGTAGCCGATCAACACAACCGGTGGAAAAACCTAGGTACGGGCGGCGCAGCCTCCAATGGCGATCATGGAGATCGACCGCTTCGGGGGCGACGTGGTGTAGAAGCGACAACTAGGGTTTTGGATCGTGGTTAGGCTTATACCATGTAAGAGGACTAGAGGGGAGATTGATGGAATTGTTGAATATATTATTAAGCCTTGAGGGCAAGTACATATAGAGTACAAACTTTCGGTTTTCAAGACCAACTCTTTCAACCGCTCGGACATCCATCCTTGCGCTCGGCCGCCCTATCTATCTGCGCGCTGGCAGGAGGACAAGAAGTTTCTCCTAGAGATAAGATAGGAATTGTATAGGAAAGAATACAATCAATCTTAACAAATCCTAGCCTACCATATACTCCAACACATTCTATCTAATTCGTATGCAAATCATACTATTGCCTGAAAATTGCACTAGTGTATTCTTGTTCTTACATACCGTGCAATCATCAAATGAAAAAGACACATCCATGAGATTTTAGCCCGAAGGAAAATATTTTATGTCACTTCCATAGCGATAATAGTAATGAAAACATGTATTCTGATGGATGCATCGAGCACCTATTTCTATAATAAAAATTTATAACATAAAATGGGATTTTTGTCCTTGGCGGGCTAGCAGCGCACCTACATGACGTTATTTGAGCCTTCCATGACATACAAAATCTAGTAGAAGTGTGGGCGATTTCCCCCCGGTGATTTCTCCTCTTCGCACGATATATGATGGGTGGTCGGGGCCAAGCAATCCAGCGTTAGTTTGCGATGTATAGTTGGAAACCCCCATTCGTATGCATGAGTGTGTAGTAGTTGTGGTTGCATCGTGAGGAGGCACTGCGCGTTGTTGCGCCCCTCATGTGCGATACATAGTTTTGAGCAATCAGTTGCCTCTCGGTGTGCAGTACCCACTAGTTGTCGCCCTTGGTACGCTCCACCCCAGCTGGTTGCCTCTCACGATGCACAAGACCCTATTGCAGCCGTAGCGCACTAGCGAGCTGCCTCGCGATGTACACGACCTCGTAGCGGCCCTAGCACCTTAGCTAGTTGCCTTGCGATGCACATGACCCCATTACGGCCGTAGCGTGATACCCCCACCCCAGCCGGTTGACGCTCGATGAATAGGACCCCATTGCGGCAGTTGCCAATTGACTCATGAAGTCGCAATGCATAGGACCCCATTGCAGCCATTGTGTGGTACCCCAACTCCAAAGCCATTCCCTATCAATACACATGACCCCATTGTAGCCGAAGCGTGATACCCCCCCCTCCCCCGCAGCCAGTTGGCGCTCGATGAATAGAACCACGTTGCGGCTGTTGTCAATTGGCTCCTGAAGTCGCGATGCATATGACTCCGTTGCGGCCGTTGCATGGTACCCCAACTCCAAAGCCATTGCCTATAGCTGAACAAGACTTGTTTCGGCCGTAAACGGTTTCCTCTCGATGCATATATAGTACCTCGTTTCGATCATAGCACGCTAACCCCAATGGAGAGAAAGTGGTGGCAATGGCCACGAAAGCTGTTGCAACCGCTTCACCACTTGTTTCTTCATCATCATTGGATAAGTACTCTTCTTGTGCTACCAATATCTTGTAAGGCTTCTTATTCGCAAAGTTCTTGTTCTTGCTTGGGTAAGACTTGGTCTTATCCTTGCGAATAGGCTCGCCTCCATTGTGTTCCCTCTTCTCATAAGGACACACAAGGCGACGAAGTGACACAATCACACAATTGTGACAAGTTCTCACTCGTTGACCCTGTGGCTTGAAGCCACTTGAGTTGTTGGACTTGAAGTTCCTCTTGTTTCCCCAAAATTGCCTTGGCGCAAGATCTATGTGCTTGTGATAAGCATCTTTGGTGTCCTCGGGGCAACTCTCTTTCTCCTTTTCTTCTTTAATTCTTCTTCTTGTTGGGCCACCTTGGCCTTCAATGCAATGTTGGGCTTCTTCAATCCACGGATACGAGCAAGGGCGTTGTCGGCAGTCTTGTTCAAGATGCTCATAGCAAGAAATTAATCCAACACATCATTGGAGGACAAGGAGTGAAGGTCCGGTCTTTGGCGGATCACGAAAGACATGCACCTGTCGTAAGGCATGACCGCCTTATGAAACTTGCGCTTGACCCAATTGTCATCGGTGTCCTTGTTCCCATGGTCCCGGAGAGAGACCACAAGAGCCCTCAACCTCCGATATAGATCACGAGGACCTTCATCTTCATGCATGGAAAACTCATCAGCTTCATCAAGAATGACTTGCAAGCTGGACCGTTGAATGCTCAAGCTTCCCTTGTACAAAGAGTTGATATGCTCTTCGGGGGGCAAAGCCTCTTGGAGAATGAATAAAGCGGACACATTGAGTTGCTTGTCCACTTCTTCTCTTGGTGAAAAATTTCTTGGATCATAATGATGATAGCCTTCTTCAATTATCCTCCAAAGTTGTGTCCAAAAGTTGTTGATATGAGACTTAATTAGCAAAAACCCAATTAGAGAAGTTAGTCAAATCAAGCAAGGGCCATGATGCGACATGTGAGGCGAGGGAACCGGGCCACCATAGGTCGGAAGAGGGGCAACCGGCATGGGTACCCGATCCACTTTCCCTTGGGAAGGATTAGGCTCCACGTCACTAGACGTATCCTTAGAGGAATCGACATCCAATCTCAAGGAGGAAGCATCAACTGCCTCCTCGGGAATGGCGGTGGTGGTGGGCAAGCCTACTAGGAATTCTTTCAGTAAGTTTTTCACCTTGTCCAATAGATGTTTTGAGTGCGTCCATGGACACATTCAAAATATCACCTGATTCATTGCACATCCTGGTACACCGCCAGAGGCATTCATATAGAGTCATATTTTGTTTTAAGTATCGAGTTGTAATTCTTGAGTTGTAAGTAAATAAAAGTGTGATGATATTCATTATTAGAGCATTGTCCCATGTGAGGAAAGGATGATGGAGACTATGATTCCCCCACAAGTCAGGATGAGACTCCAGACGAAAAAAAGAGGCCAAAAAAATGAGAGAAGGCCCAAATAAAAAAAAAGAGATAAGAGAGAAGGGGCAATGATACTATCCTTTTTACCATACGTGTGCTTCAAAGTAGCACCATGATCTTCATGATAGAGTGTCTCCTATATTATCACTTTCATATGCTGGTGGGAATTTTTCATTATAGAACTTGCCTTGTATATTTCAATGATGGGCTTCCTCAAATTGCCCTAGGTCTTCGTGAGCAAGCAAGTTGGATGCACACCCATTTAGTTTCTTTTTGAGCTTTCATAAACTTATATCTCTAGTGCATCCGTTGCATGGCAATCCCTACTCACTCACATTGATATCTATTGATGGGCATCTCCATAGCCCGTTGATACGCCTAGTTGATGTGAGACTATCTTCTTCTTTTTGTCTTCTTCACAACCACCGTCTATTCCACCTATAGTGCTATGTCCATGGCTCACGCTTATGTATTGCATGAAAGTTGAAAAAGTTTGAGAACATCAAAAGTATGAAACAATTGCTTGGCTTGTCATTGGGGTTGTGCATGATTTAAATATTTTGTGTAATGAAGATGGAGTATAGCCAGACTATATGATTTTGTAGGGATAAGCTTTCTTTGGCCATGTTATTTTGAGAAGACATAATTGCCTTGTTAGTATGCTTGAAGTATTATTGTTTTTATCTCAATATTAAACTTTTGTTTTGAATCATACGGATCTGAACATTCATGCCATAATAAAAAAATTACATGGATAAATATGTTAGGTAGCATTCCACATCAAAAATTATGTTTTTATCATTTACCTACTCGAGGACGAGCAGGAATTAAGCTTGGGGATGCTTGATACGTCTCCAACGTATCTATAATTTTTTATTGTTCCATGCTATTATATTATCTGTTTTAGATGTTTTATATGCATTAATATGCTATTTTATATTATTTTTGGGACTAACCTATTAACCTAGAGCCTGGTGCCAGTTTATGTTTTTTCCTTGTTTTAGAGTTTCACAAAAAAGGAATACCAAACGGAGTCCAAATGGAATACTTTCGCGATGATTTTTCTTGGACAAGAAGACATCCAGAGGACTTGGAGTGCAAGTGAGAGAAGCCACGACGTGGCCACAAGGACGGAGGGCGCCCCCCACCCTTGTGAGCCCCTCGTGACTCCACCGACCTAGTTTCTTCGCCTATATATTCTCATATATCCCAAAACCAACAGAGAGAGCCACAAAAACACTTTTCCACCGCCACAACCTTTTGTACCCGTGAGATCCCAGCTAGGGGCTTTTTCTGGCGACCTGACGGAGGGGGATTCTGTAGCGACCCGACCTCAGACGGTCAAGTCTCTGTGCTTAAGTGTCATCCCTGGATCGGTATCTTTGACACACCACGATTACTCGAGGATTTATAACAGAGGTAAATAACATGTATAAAGTAACGTAAATACCATTACCTCAATCCAAATAGCGGAAGTAACAAGGTTGTGGATTTCCCATCAACACCAACGGCAAAGTTGAGTGTAGAAATCGCAACCCTAACGTATCACTTACTCGTCGTAAGATTCCTGCAACATGAGACGTTGCAGCCACAAAGGGTCAGTACATTGAATGTACTGGCAAATTCACACCATAGGATAATGATGAATAATAGCTATCACTACATGCATATTTGGCTGGTGGAAAGCTCTAAGTTTATTTTTGCATAAAGCCAATTTTCCCCTACATCAAAGGAATATATTTTATTTATTGTTGAAAACATTGAGAAGGTTCCTCCAACTCAATCCCAATTAAAAGTTAACAACCCAACAAATTAGTTAAGTAACGTGATGAGATCAACATGATAATCCAAGAACCAGATAATCAAGATGTCCATAACCGGGGACACGGCTAACCATGATTAGTTTGTACACTCTGCAGAGGTTTGTGCACTTTTCCCCACAAGACTCGATCTCCTCCGTTGGATTTCTCGCACTACATGGTGTTTGAGAAACGGATGACCGAGACACAGTCTTTCAGAAGCGTTAGCACCTTACGATGGGTAGACCGGTACACCTACATCCCCTACATCTGCTAGTCTACCACTATAAGAGTTCACACAACTTAATCAACTATGCTAGAGCCCATAATAGCTTGTGGCTGCACACGGAAGTTTCTAGCATGAATAATCTTATGATCCCTTTGAGCCTAGGTGGCAGTCCATAGGAGAATCACACGGTACCCCGGGATTTCCAAAAATATAGGCAATCCTTTGGAATCCCAGGTGCCTCAATCCACCAGGATGTGTATTAAAGTTGCCACCTTAAGTTAACCATTAATTAAGAATACTCACATCTGTCATGAATACACTCAAACCCAATCCACGTCTACGAGCATAACATGGCAATATAAGCATAACGTAGAAGTAACTCCCAAGATTTGAATGCAGGGCAATAGGTTCCTACCTCATCAACTACTTCCCAATACCCACATGTTATCAATCCTACTCATGCAATGTTTGAGGATGAAACTAATGCATAAAAACTAGGTATGAAAGGGATATGATCAAAGTGTGAACTTGCCTGTACTGATGATGAATATGATTCACACTCATAACTCCTGATAGTTCTACTCGTCACATTCCGGTCAATCTATCGTGAGCAAGCAATAGTAACCACACATAAGCAATCAAGCAAAAGAATCGAAGAAAAGATCACGGAAAACTTCGAAAACAAGCAAATAACTCTTGTTACATAAAACAGTTTCTAACAGTACCAAAATTAGGTAGATTTGGCCTTATCAGAAAGTTTAGGTCAAGAGCTCCGCTTTGCAAAAAGAATCAACTCAAACGGAGTTACGAAACTTAAGTTATGAACAAAAGAAGTTTGAATATGAATCTGAACAAATTTTGAAATTTGAAAATCTCAAAAAGTTGACGTGACAGGTTAACTGGATAGGTGAAAACAAGACGAAAATAGGCGCTGGATTCATCTAATTTGGATGAACGAGTAAAAAGTTATGACTATTTAAAAAATCAGGGCCAAGCTGTTTTACAGAAGAAAAATAGTTACGACTAAAACAATTCTAGGTCTAACACAGAGGACGAATAAATATATACCTTAAAGGTATAGAAAAGGCGACTTCGGAGTGAGGAGACAACTTCCAAAAGTCCCGCCGGAGAGGAGAAATATATTTTTCTTTAGTGAATCTAGTCAAACCAAAATATTGATTTAACCCGAATCGGATGATTTTTGAAGGCTCCATGGGTCTATATTTATTGGTGGAAAAGGGGTTTAGAGGTCAAAGACTAGGCAACGTGGGACTAAACATATACGTACGTAGATGAAAAGAAAGCAAAACAAAGAAGACGCGTCGCATGGGCCTAAACGCGTAAGGCGGTTCGGCCGGCCGCGCAGCTGATGTTTTCTTTAAACAAAATTCGGCCTAAGTAAAAAAAATGAAAAGGCTGGCTGGGCCTGGCCCATTTAGAAATTAAAACGATGAGGCGCCTGCTACCACTATGCTACGCGTGTAGGTGATAAATAAATATGGGCCGCACGTACAGTTTTTCTTTAAAATAGAAACAAAAGGAAAACCAAATAAAGAAAATAAAGTAAAATTTTATATAGGCATATTATATATCAAAATTTTCTGAAAAAGATTTCCTACAAGCTGAACATTTTTCTAGAGCCAAATAAAATCCACACAAACTCAAATAAAGCAAAGAATGCTACTGCTCTAGTAAAATCCAGTAACAATCATTTTAAAAATACCAAAATTAATTAAAATTTATTTATCTGCAATTTTATGATGTAGGGAATCATGTTGCCCTATTTTCCACGTATTTTATTTTTGGAGAAAAATAATTTGAATAAAACTCAAATAACTCCAAATTGAAAATAAATTCGAAAGAACTTTGAATTTAATTTTTTGAAACTCCCAACTCATATTTCATATGTTTTGAAGAAGTCATTTTATCTTCGCTCGTGAAAATCATTGAGTTGCATAAAGTTCCTGGGTTGGAAATATTTTCCAAATGAAATTCAAATATTTTCAACACCCCTTGTCATTTAAATATGGAAGAAGTCATGTCATCTTCTCTCTAGGGTTTTGTGGTGAAAAGAATTTGAATTCACGGAGATCATGAATGCAAAATGAAAGTTTGGGAAAGTCATTTTGTTCCCTCTCATTTAACTTTCAAAAAGTTTCGAATTTCACTAAATTTCACACAATCAATCAAATCTATCTATTTATTATAACATTCCAAAATTTAGAATTTTGGGATGTTACAAACCTACCACCCTTAAAATGAATCTCGTCCTCGAGATTCAGAGAGGCTAGAAAGAAATAGGTTTGGTTTGGGGGTGTCCTCAAAATCCATCGATTGTCACCGGGGTCTGGGGTGCTACCACCCTTAAAAGCATTGTTACGGTTCCAACAGAACTCATATACTACATCCTTTATTCTTGGCGATGTCGGTCTTACGAGATCCATGGAAAATTCAGTACTGGGCTTTTTCCGGTAGTGGCATAACCTTTACCACAATTCTTACATCCTTTCATCTTGGTAAGGTTATTACGAGACTGGGTCTTCTTAGTGGCAGATGCAGCGCCAATACTAAACAACTATCGATATCTCATGGTGGTCAACAATTTATGATTTTTTCTACAGGAAATGGGTTTGGTTGATCCTCACTGTATAACCTACGGTTGGCAAAAGCTGCCTTGTACAAGGGAAAAATTGCTATACCATTCTAAGGTTTAAACAAGGTTTTGATCGTCGTCTCTCTACTATAGGTAAGTCACTCAGATTTACCATCCCATTTAGCAAGGCGAACAATAAGAATAAGTCGGAATGGTGATCAATCCATCCTGTACCCAAATCATTACCCTGTATATGGTTTAGCGAATCTCGCCTTCTAACACTCGGTCATCCTCACAAGCATTACATAATTTCTCTTGTCGACGAACTAGGTTCGGATAAATCCATTGATTCTGTAAGCCAAACAAACATCTATCGTTCCTTCACAACTCTCAGGTTTGCGTAAACTCCTATAAAATTGTCTGTTGCTAAAATCGTAACTTCTTCCAGGGTTTTTCCTTCAGCAAGAATGTTCTTGCTTCTTGGCAGGTCCTGGGGCCTGTGGATTATGGCCCATCTCATCACTTGTAGTCCTTGAACTTATCATCGGGCAACTGATCTTTATTCCAACTTCCAACTTCCTAGTATTCTTAAATCCATCCAATTGTACTGTCTTCTTCCTTCTATTGGCACCAAACTAGGACATGATTACTCAGACTCATCATGGAATTTCCATTGATCCATATTTCCAACATCATACCTCCTTTATATCCAATAGTAATTCATCTCTTCATCCTCATGGGTTATCCCACACACGAGATAAAAACTTATACTTATGAAGTCCATACTCCACTTCGTGGAACATCATTATCCTTTCGAGGTCAAGCATCCTTACAGGGGAATATTGGCCATCCCCGCATGGCACTTCTTCAAGCCCAGGAAGCGTGAAACACATCATGAACTCCTGACAGTCCTTCGGGTGACTCCAACTTGTTGGCCACTTCTCCCATATGCTCCAAAACTCGGTATGGTCCTACAAATCTCGGGGCTAACTTTCCTTTAACTCCAAATCGTTTAATTCCTCGCAAAGGGGACACATGAAAACATGCTCTGTCTCCAATTTCATAGACTACCTCCTTGCGTTTTTGAGTCCGCATAACTCTTCTGCCTGGACTGAGCTACCTTCAGTCTATCTCGAATCAACTTAACATTCTCTTCTGACTCCTTGATCACATCTGGTCCAAACAACTGACGGTCTCCAACTTCATCCCACATCAACGGTGTCTGGCTCCTTCTCCCATACAAAGCTTCAAAAGGGGCCATCTTCAAACTAGCTTGGTAACTGTTGTTGTATCAGAACTTAGTGTAAGGTAGATTATCATCCCTAC
Source organism: Aegilops bicornis (assembly GCA_021605145.1). Classification (NCBI taxonomy): domain Eukaryota; kingdom Viridiplantae; phylum Streptophyta; class Magnoliopsida; order Poales; family Poaceae; genus Aegilops; species Aegilops bicornis. The sequence goes on along the minus strand of CM038670.1, from coordinate 475,102,700 downwards.
TAGATCCATAATCTAGCGCACACGCTCTCAACATGTCCTCCAGAATCTGATTGACTCTCTCGGTCTATCCATCTGTCTGCGGATGAAAGGTTGTACTGAACTCTAGCCTAGTACCCAAAGTGCAGTGCGGTGATTCCAAAACTTTGAGGTAAACTGTGTTCCTCTATCTGATACGATGGTCTTCGAACTCCATGCAGACATACAATCCTGGTCAAATATATCTTGGCCAACTTCGCACTTGTATAGGTGGTTTTCACTGGGATAAAGTGAGCCACTTTGGTCAAGCGAATCAACTACTACCCAGATAGAATCATATCCCGATCGGGTTCTGGGAAATCTGGTAATGAAATCCATGCCAAGCTTATCCCACTTCCATTCGGGTATCAGCATAGGCTGTAGTAATCTTGCTGGCTTCTGATGCTCTGCTCTTACTCTCTCTAGCATACATCACCTATGACTACATACTCCACAATATCATTCTTCATACCAGTCCACCAGAAACACTCCTCCAAATCCAAATACTCCCTCCGTTCCTAGATATAGGGTGTATAGTTTTTGGCACGGAAATTAAAGAATGCACGTGGAGGGAAAATTTCACAAGTTTTGGGCGAGAATACACCTGACTAATTGACATGAGGAAATAGAGGAGCTTGCCCGATATAAGGAAATGTAAAGAAATCCCTAAAAAATTATCCAAGTGAGTGGTGCAATGCAATACACCTTATATTTTGGACTTTTTCTCAAAAATCTATACACCTTATATCAAGGAACGGAGGGAGTACATCTTAGTGTTTCCAGGGCGAATCGAGTATGGTGAGTCATGAGCCTCCTGAAGTATTAACTTCTTGATCTTTGCATTATTGGGCACATATACACGGTCCTCGAACCATAAGGTGTCGTGCTCATCCTTACGAAAACCTTTGGCCTTTACTTTGCTCATCCTCTCTTTTACCTCAAAAATCTCTTTGTCATCCTTCTGAGCTTCACGGATCTTTCCCAACAATGTAGACTGAACTTCCATTGCTGCAACAAAACCTTTGGGAACAATCTCCAAACGAAGTTCCCTGAGATCTTCGGCTAACTCCTTTGGTAATCCTCCGCTTATGAGGGTATTCATCCTTGTTTTATTTATGGTTGTGTCCTATTTCTCCACAAAGCTTGTATGCACAAGATTTCTTCATATCCTTTCCATAAGGCCTCAACTTCTGGGACACAAGACGAGATCTTTGTAGAGTCAACTTAAATTCTTCCCAAGTGGTTACTCCTTGCCATCCATTGATGGTTTGGTACATCCTCCACCAAGTAGCAGCACCTCTTTCAAAGCACTGAAGAGCATGCTGGGTCATATCCTTTCCGGCTATAGGGTTATTCTCCATTTGATCCTCCATGTTCTGAATCCATCGGCTCGTCTCCAATTGAGTCATTGGTCCAGAAAATATAAGCTCATCTCCATTCATCCTCTATTGGGTCCAAGGGTTTTGGGTGGGATAAGAGAGATAGAGAGGGATACACACAATACAATCAACAGTTTTGAAAAGATAGATTTTTATTTGTGGCTGTCAGGAAAACATCAAACAAATGATAGCTCACAAACGTCGCATCTAACGTAAGTATATAACAGGGGTTTGGTCTTCTAAAGGTTAATAAATCTTCAATGTCGTAAAACTCTTGAGGTCTTGTTAATGTCTCCGATGGCTTCTTCCGATCGTGCTTGTCCTTCTCAAGTTCTTTTGCCAGTTCATCTCTATTGACGCAAAGTCTCTCGTGGCGTCCTTCAATATTTCTGGAGTTACGTTCCAACTTCTGGATTTCATCAACCTCGACATGAACCATGATCCTACTGTCCTTCAGTTCCTGATGAATCTTTGATGTCTCAAGGTTTGGCTCCTCTAGCTTGGCTACTTTCAACCACGGGTCCCGAGTTCTTCACGAAACGCCTTCCTTATCAAATCTCGCTTCTTGTAGGTCCATCTTAACTTCTTGATGTAACACTCCAGATCACGGTGATACACGGCTAAGGTTAAAACTTCATCTTGCCGATAGGTGCTCCATCAGCCTTCTACCATCAATCCTTCCATGCATATGCATGCTTAACTCAGCACGGTGACAATAGCATAAACAGGTGATAACATCATGGATAGCCGTGTTTCTGCTCTTGTCATTTCCATGAGCTATCTCTCCATAGTTGATATCTCCTGCATTGGGGTTTCCTTAACAAAACTTTGAGTTCTGATGCTCCATGTTCCGGTCTTTCTCCGATACACCTGGATCTCGGGTATTGACAGCTTTCATAGTCTGCCAAGTTCCATAAGGGTAGCCTTCCTAGGTCATAAAAATATGAGAATTCTTCAGAGCCTTCAAATTCTCCTACTCTTTGGAGTCTCCAACCGTTGTAGTTTGCAAGGTCCGAAGTGGTCTTAGTTTTTCGATATCGTATCCTTCTTGGAGTGGTCTCATCTGTCGAATCTTCATGGTCAAGAGGGGAAAAGGGGTATGGTCTCACTAAAAGGGAATATTTGAATAAGCTCAGAAGAGAAGAGAGGTAAAAGATCTTTTGAAAAAGAAAGTTTTAGAGAAAATCCTTCCTATGGGTTTGCCAGTTTCTAGGGGTCACGTCCTACAGTCAACATGTGCTCTGATACCATCTTGTAGCGACCCGACCTCAGACGGTCAAGTCTACGTAGCTTAAGTGTCATCCTGGATTGGTATCTTTGACACACACGATTACTCGAGGATTTATAACAGAGGTAAATCACATGTATAAAGTAACGTAAATACCATTACCTCAATCCAAATAGCGGAAGTAACAAGGTTGTGGATTTCCCATCAACACCAACGACAAAGTTGAGTGTAGAAATCGTAACCCTAACGTATCACTTACTCGTCGTAAGATTCCTGCAACATGAGACGTTGCAGCCACAAAGGGTCAGTACATTGAATGTACTGGCAAATTCACACCATAGGATAATGATGAATAATAGCTATCACTACATGCATATTTGGCTGGTGGAAAGCTCTAAGTTTAATTTTGCATAAAGCCAATTTTCCCCTACATCAAAGGAATATATTTTATTTATTGTTGAAAAACATTGAGAAGGTTCCTCCAACTCAATCCCAATTAAAAGTTAACAACCCAACAAATTAATTAAGTAACGTGATGAGATCAACATGATAATCCAAGAACCAGATACTCAAGATGTCCATAACCGTGGACACGGCTAACCATGATTAGTTTGTACACTCTGCAGAGGTTTGTGCACTTTTTCCCACAAGACTCGATCTCCTCCGTTGGATTTCTCGCACTACATGGTGTTTGAGAAACGGATGACCGAGACACAGTCTTTCAGAAGCGTTAGCACCTTACGATGAGAAGGTTTGAATGCAGGGTAATTAGTTCCTACCTCATCAACTACTTCCCAATACCCACATGTTATCAATCCTACTCATGCAATGTTTGAGGGTGAAACTAATGCATAAAAACTGGGTATGAAAGGGATATGATCAAAGTATGAACTTGCATGTATTGATGATGAAGATGATTCACACTCATAACTCCTGATAGTTCTACTCGTCACATTCCGGTCAATCTATCGTGAGCAAGCAATAGTAACCACACATAAGAAATCAAGCAAAAGAATCGAAGAAAAGATCACGAAAAACTTCGAAAACAAGCAAATAACTCTTGCAACATAAAACAGTTTCTAACAGTACCAAAATGAGGTGGATTTGTCCTTATCAGAAAGTTTAGGTCAAGAGCTTCGCTTTGCAAAAAGAATCAACTCAAACGGAGTTACGAAACTTAAGTTATGAACAAAAGAAGTTTGAATATGAATCTGAACAAATTTCGAAAATTGAAAATTTCAAAAAGTTGACGTGATAGGTTAACTGGATAGGTGAAAACAATACGAAAATAGGCGTTGGTTTCATCTAATTTGGATGAACGAGTAAAAAGTTATGACTATTTGAAAAATCAGGGCCAAGCTGTTTTACTGAAGAAAAATAGCTACGGCTAAAAGAATTCTATGTCTAATGTATAAATACAGAGGACGAATAAATATACCTTAAAGGTATAGAAAAGACGACTTCGGAGTGAGGGGACAACTTCCAAAAGTCCCGCCGGAGAGGAGAAATATATTTTTCTTTAGTGAATCTAGTCAAACCAAAATATTGATTTAACCCGAATCGGATGATTTTTGAAGGCTCTATGGGTCTATATTTATTGGTGGAAAAGGGGCTTAGAGGTCAAAGACTAGGTAATGTAGGACTAAACATATACGTACGTAGATGAAAAGAAAATAAACAAAGAAGACGCGTCGCATGGGCCTAAACGCGTAAGGCGGTTCGGCCGGCCGCGCAGCTGATGTTTTTCTTAACAAAATTTGGCCTAAGTAAAAAAAATGAAAAGGCTGGCTGGGCCTGGCCCATTTAGGAATAAAAAAGATGAGGCGCCTGCTGCCACTATGCTACGCGTGTAGGCAATAAATAAATATGGGCCGCACATACAGTTTTTTTAAAATAGAAACAGAAGGAAAACTGAATAAAGAAAATAAAGTAAAATTTTATATAGGCATATTATATATAAAAAAAATTCAAAAAAGATTTCCTACAAGCTGAACATTTTTCTAGAGTCAAATAAAATCCACACAAACTCAAATAAAGCAAAGAATGCTACCGCTCTAGTAAAATCCAGTAACAATCATTTTAAAAATACCAAAATTAATTAAAATTTATTTATCTCCAATTTTCGGATGTAGGGAATCATGTTACCCTATTTTCCATATATTTTATTTTTGGAGAAAAATAATTTGAATAAAACTCAAATAACTCCAAATTGAAAATAAATTCAAAAGAACTTTGAATTTAATTCTTTGAAACTCCCAACTCATATTTCATATGTTTTGAAGAAGTCATTTTATCTTCGCTCGTGAAAATCATTGAGTTGCATAAAGTTCCTGGGTTGGAAATATTTTCCAAATTAAATTCAAATATTTTCAACACCCCTTGTCATTTAAATATGGAAGAAGTCATGTCATCTTCTCTCCAGGGTTTTGTGCTGAAAAGAATTTGAATTCACAGAGATCACGAATGCAAAATGAAAGTTTGGGAAAGTCATTTTATTCTCTCTCATTTAACTTTCAAAAAGTTTTGAATTTCACTCAATTTCACACAATCAATCAAATCTATCTATTTATTATAACATTCCAAAATTTAGAATTTTGGGATGTTACAGATTCGATCACGGGGGGCTTCTACACCAACAACATTGCCCTTTCGATGAAGCGTGAGTAGTTTACCATAGACCTACGGGTCCATAGCTAGTAGCTAGATGGCTTCTTCTCTCTCTTTGATTCTCAATACCATGTTCTCCTCGATGTTCTTGGATATTTATTTGATGTAATACATTTTTGCGGTGTGTTTTCCGAGATCCGATGAATAGTGGATTTATGACCAACTTATCTATGAATATTATTTGAATTTTCTCTGAATTCTTATATGCATGATTTGGTATCTTTGAAAGTCTCTTCGAACTATCGATTCGGTTTGGCCAACTAGATTGGTTTTTCTTGCAATGTGAGAAGTGCTTAGCTTTGGGTTCAATCTTGCAGTGTCCTTTTCCAGTGACAGTAGGGGCAGCAAGGCATGCATTATATTGTTGCCATAGAGGATAAAAAGATGGGGTTTTCATCATATTGCTTGAGTTAATTCCTCTACATTATGTCATCTTGCTTAATGCGTTACTCCGTTCTTTATGAACTTAATACTATAGATGCATGCTGGATAGCGGTCGATGTGTGGAGTAATAGTAGTATATGCAGAATCGTTTCGGTCTACTTGAGACGGACGTGATGCCTATATTCATGATCATTGCCTTAGATATCGTCATAACTTTGCGCTTTTCTATCAATTGCTCAATAGTAATTTGTTCACCCACCGTAATATTTTCTATCTTGAGAGAAGCCTCTAGTGAAACCTATGGCCCCCGGATCTATTTTCCATCACATAAGTTTCCGATCTACAACTTTAGTTTCCGATTTACTTCCTTTGCAATCTTTTACTTTCCGATCTATAAACCAAAAATACCAAAAATATTTACTTTACCGTTTATCTATCTCTATTAGATCTCACTTTTGCAAGTAACCGTGAAGGAATTGTCAACCCTTTTATCGCGTTGGGTGCAAGTTGTTTGATTGTTTGTGCAGGTATTCGGTGACTTGTTTGTTGTCTCCTACTGGATTGATACCTTGGTTCTCAAACTGAGCAAAATACTTACCCTACTTTGCTGCATCACACTTTCCTCTTCAAGGGAAAAACCAAAGCAAGCTCAAGGAGTAGCAGGAAGAATTTCTGGCACCGTTGCCGGGGAGATCTACGACAAGTCAAGACATACCAAGTACCCATCATAAACTCTCATATCTTGCATTACATTATTCACCACTGGCCTCTCATTTTCCTTTCCCCCACTTCTAAAACGATTCTCGAGAAGATTTACCTTTTCTTCGCCCCTCTTTCGTTCGTCTTCTTCACTTGCTTTTTGTGTGCTCGTGTGTTGGATTGTTTGCTTTATCACGATGGCTCAAGAGAATACCAAATTGTATGACTTTTCCAACACCAATAATAATGATTTTATTAGTACTCTTATTGCTCCCGCTACTAATGCGGAATCTTGTGAAATTAATGCAGCTTTGCTGAATCTTGTTACGAAAGATCAATTTTCTGGCCTTCCTAGTGAAGATGCCGCATCCCATCTAAACAATTTCGTTGATTTGTGTGATATGCAAAAGAAAAAACATGTGGATAATGATAGAAGCTATTTCCGTTCTAGCTTCAAGATCGTGCTAAAACTTGGTTTTCATCTTTGCCAAAAAAAAGTATTGATTCATGGAATAAGTGTAAAGATGCTTTTGTTTCCAAGTATTTTCCTCCCGCTAAGATCATCTCCCTTAGGAACGATATTATGAATTTTAAGCAACTTGATCATGAACATGTTGCATAATTTTGGGAGAGGATGAAATTGATGATACGAAATTGCCCTACGCATGGTTTGAATTTGTGGATCATTATACAATTTTTTTATGCCGGATTGAATTTTACTTCTAGAAATCATTTAGATTCGGCCGCGGGAGGTACTTTTATGGAAATTACTTTACGAGAAGCTACTAAACGCCTAGATAATATTATGGTTAATTATTCTCAATGGCATACCGAAAGATCTTCCATTAGTAAAAAAGTGCATGCTATTGAAGAGATTAATGTTTTGAGTGGAAATATGGATGAGCTGTTGAAATTATTTGCTAGCAAGAGTGCTCCTATTGATCCTAATGATATGCCTTTGTCTACTTTGATTGAGAATAATAATGAATCTATAGATGTGAATTTTTTTGGTAGGAACAATTTTGGTAATAACGCGTATAGAGGTAATTTTAATCCTAGGCCGTTTCCTAGTAATTCCTCTAATAATTATGGAAATTCCTACAACAATTCTTATGGAAATTAAAATAAGATGTCCTCTGATTTTGAGAATAGTGTTAAATAATTTATGTGTTTGCAAAAGAATTTCAATGCTTTGATTGAAGAAAAATTGACGATTTGGTTAGGAACGTGGATAGAATTTCTCTTGATGTTGATTCCCCACGCATGATATAAATGAGTCTCTCAAAGCTATGAGAATTTCCATTGATGAGTGCAAAGAAAGAACCGCTAAGATGCGTGCTAAAATGGATTGGTTTGTGAGGACGTGTTCTTCTAGTTTCCATGAAAATAATGATGAAGATCTTAAAGTGGTTGATGTGACTCCTATTGAATATTTGTTTTCCAATATAAATCTTGATAAAGATGGGACTGGAGATGAGTCAACTTCACTTAAAAGGCGTCTCAATGATTAAGAGTTTTTAGATCTTGATGCAAAAATTGATAAAAGTGGGATTGGAGAGGTCAAAACTTTAAGTAGCAATGAACCCACTCTTTTGGATTTCAAGGAATTTAATTATGATAATTGTTCTTTAATAGATTATATTTCCTTGTTGCAATCCATGTTGAATTCTCCTCATGCTTATAATCAAAACAAAGCTTTTACTAAACACGTCGGTGATGTTATGATGCAATCTTTTGAAGAAAAGCTTGAATTGGAAGTTTCTATCCCTAGAAAACTTTATGATGAGTGGGAACCTACTATTAAGATTAAGATTAGAGATTATGAGTGCCATGCTTTGTGTGATTTGGGTGCTAGTGTTTCCATGATTCCAAAAACTTTATGTGATGTGTTAGGTTTCCGTGAATTCGATGATTGTTCTTTAAATTTGCATCTTGCGGATTCCACTATTAAAAAACCTATGGGAAGTATTAATGATGTTCTTATTGTTGCAAATAGGAATTATGTGCCCGTATATTTCATTGTTCTTGACATAGATTGCAATCCTACATGTCCTATTATTCTTGGTAGACCTTTACTTAGAACGATTGGTGCAATTATTGATATGAAAGAAGGAAACAATAGATTTCAATTTCCATTAAGGAAAGGCATGGAACACTTTCCAAGAAAGAAAATTAAATTGCCTTATGAATCTATTATGAGAGCCACTTATGGATTGCATGCCAAAGATGATAATACTTAGATATATTCGTGTTTTATGCCTAGCTAAGGGCGTTAAACAATAGCGCTTGTTGGGAGGCAATCCAATTTTATTTTTGTTTCTGCTTTTTAGGTTCTGATTTGCAATAAATAATTCATCTAGCCTCTGGTTAGATGTGGTTTTATGTTTCAATTAGTGTTTGTGCCAAGTAATACCTTTGGGATAGCTTACGGTGGTAGTTGATTTGATCTTGCTGAAAAACAAAAACTTTTGCGCTCAGGAAAACAATTCTTATTTTTAATAGAAGCATGATAAAATATTGATTCATTTTGCAGAATATTAATAAACAAATTATTAGGTTGTCCTAATATTTTAGAATTTTTGGAGTTACAGAAGTATTTGAAATATCAAGATTGCTACAGACTGTTCTGTTTTCTATGTGTTGTTTGCTTACTTTGATGAATCTATGGCTAGTATCGGGGGGTATGAACCATGGAAAAGTTGGAATACAGTAGATATTACGCCAATATAAATAAAGAATGAGTTCACAACAGTACCGAAAGTGGTGATTTATTTTCTTATACTAATGGAGCTTATGAGATTTTTTGTTGAGTCTTGTGTTGTGAAGTTTTCAAGTTTTGGGTAAGGATTTGATGGACTATGGAATAAGTAGTGGAAAGAGCCTAAGCTTGGGGATTCCCAAGGCACCCCAAGGTAATATTCAAGGACAACCAAGAGTCTAAGCTTGGGGATGCCCCGGAAGGCATCCCTCTTTAAATCTTAAATCTATCGGTAACTTTACTCGAGGCTATATTTTTATTCACCACATGATATGTGTTTTGCTTGGAGCGTCTTGTATGATTTGAGTCTTTACTTTTTAGTTTGCCACAATCATCCTTGCTGTACACACCTTTGGAGAGAGACACTCATGAATTGTGATTTATTAGAAAACTCTATGTGCTTTACTTATATCTTTTGAGCTAGGCAATATTGCTCTAGTGCTTCACTTATATATTTTTAGAGCAGGCGGTGGTTTTATTTTATAGAAATTGATGAACTCTCGTACTTCACTTATATTATTTTGAGAGTCTCTAAACAACATGGTAATTTTCTTTGGTTATAAATTTAGTCCTAATATGATAGGCATCCAAGAGGGATATAATAAAAACTTTCATATAAAGTGCATTGAATAGTATGAGAAATTTGATTCCTCATGATTGTTTTGAGATACGAAGATGGTGATATTAGAGTCATGCTAGTAAGTAATTTTGAATTTAAGAACTACTTGTGTTAAAGTTTGTGGTTTCCGTAGCATGCATGTATGGTGAACCGTTATTGTGATGAAGTCGGAGCATGATTTATTTATTGATTGTCTTCCTTATGAGTGGCGGTCGGGGACGAGCGATGATCTTTTCCTACTAATCTATCCCCCTAGGAGCATGTGCGTAGTACTTCGTTTAGATAAATAATAGATTTTTGCAATAACAATGTGAGTTCTTTATGACTAATGTTGAGTCCATGGATTATAAGCACTCTTACTCTTCCACCATTCCTAGCCTCTCTAGTGCCGCGCAACTTTCGCCGGTACCATGAACGTACCATATACCTTCCTCAGCATACCTACCTATTATGGCATTTCCATTGCCATTCCGAGATATATTGCCATGCAACCTTCCACCATTCAGTTTATTGTGACACACTACATCATTGTCATATTGTTTTGCATGATCATGTATTTGACATCGTATTTGTGGCAAAGCCACCATTCATAATTCTTTCATATATGTCACTCTTGATTCATTGCACATCCCGATACACCGCCGGAGGCATTCATATAGAGTCATATTTTGTTCTAAGTATCGAGTTGTAATTCTTGAGTTGTAAGTAAATAAAAGTGTGATGATCTTCATTATTAGAGCATTGTCCCATGTGAGGAAAGGATGATGGAGACTATGATTCCCCCACAAGTCGGTATGAGACTCCAGACGAAAAAAATAGGCAAAAGAAAGAGAGAGAAGGCCCAAATAAAAAAATGAGAGAAAAGAGATAAGGCGCAATGCTACTATCCTTTTTACCACACTTGTGCTTCAAAGTAGCACCATGATCTTCATGATAGAGAGTCTCTTATATTGTCACTTTCATATACTAGTGGGAATTTTTCATTATAGAACTTGGCTTGTATATTCCAATGATGGGCTTCCTCAAATTGCCCTAGGTCTTCGTGAGCAAGCAAGTTCGATGCACACCCACTTAGATTATTTTTGAGATTTCATAAACTTATAACTCTAGTGCATCCGTTGCATGGCAATCCCTACTGTCGGTGTCAAAACCGGCGGATCTCGGGTAGGGGGTCCCGAACTGTGCGTCTAGGCGGATGGTAACAGGAGACAAGGGACACGATGTTTTTACCCAGGTTTGGGCCCTCTCGATGGAGGTAATACCCTACTCCGCTTGATTAATAGTGATGATATGGGTAGTACAAGAGTAGATCTACCACGAGATCGAGAGGCTAAACCCTAGAAGCTAGCCTATGGTATGATTGTTGTTACATCCTCTGAGACTAAAACCCTTCGGTTTATATAGACACTGAATAGGGTTAGGGTTACACAGAGTCGGTTACAATGGTAGAGATCTACATATCCGTATCCCCAAGCTTGCTTTCCACGCCAAGGAAAATCCCATCCGGACACGGGACGAAGTCTTCAATCTTGTATCTTCATAGTCTAGGAGTCCGGCCGAAGATAGTTCGGCTATCCGGACACCGCCTAGTTCAGGACTCCCTCAGTAGCCCCTGAACCAGGCTTCAATGACGACGAGTCCGGCGCGCATATTGTCTTCGGCATTGCAAGGCGGGTTCCTCCTCCGAATACTTCATAGAAGGTTTTGAACACAAGGATAGTGTCCGGCTATGCAAAACAAGTTCCACATACCACCGTAGAGAGAATAACTTTTGAACAGATCTGCCGACGTATTCATGACGTGACATCACACCACGGCCAGGCCTTTATCTGAATCGTTTTCTTGTTCCACCTCAGCTCGTTCGTGGCGGTTTCCTTGGCACGTTTTATCAAAGCATAGATCGTGCCCCCTTATTCCGGGATTCTCATCAATACGGACGTGGGTAACCCAACCGCGCCCTTGATTGCGGCGCTTGGGAGATAAGCGAGTTTTATCGAGGCTGGTGGGGACGCATAACCGTCCGTCCATATAAGGGGATAAGGATCCACCTTTTCACCTACGCCTTCTTCCTCCTTTGCTCATCCATTTCCGCGCACTCGAGCTCCAGCGCCCAAGTCCGCACATTCCGCCTCAACCTTCTCCAACTATGTCCGGAGCGGGAGGCAGGTGGATGGTCTCCTCCGTCACGGAGGGCCAAGTAAAAAAGCTGTGGAAGGCCGGATGCTTGTCCGACGACATCGCACATCGGCTGCCCGACAAGTGGCAGCTCATCCCCACCCCCAGGCCCCAAGAGAGGGTGGTGTTCCTCCCACACTTCCTCCGCGGACTAGGGTTTCCACTCCACCCATTTGTCTAGGGGCTCATGTTCTACTACGGCCTAGATTTCCACGATCTGGCCCCGAATTTCGTCCTCAACATCTCGGCGTTTATCGTGCGTCTGTGAAACCTTCCTGCATCCAGCCCCACTTGGCTTATGGCTGAAGATCTTCAATGTCCGGCCGAAGGTAGTGGGCGGCCGTAAGTAGTCTTGGGCGCCATGGTTGGCAAGATGGCCAAAGTCCTATGGCTCGAGGGCTCCTTTGTGGAGACCGTAAAGGGTGGCAATCGGGGTGGTTCTACATCACCGAGCAGCGACTCTCAATGGGCGGCGGCCCCGAATTCGATCTGGCTTCCCCACACGGCTCACGTCATGGAAAGAGGCGGGCTGAACATGGGGGATTCGGATGAGCTATCCGGACTCCAAACATGCGTCCGGAACACGGTGGACAAGAATCTCGGGCTTGTCAACATAATCCAGTGATGCTCATCCGCGGATTCTCCCATGCCAACAACGGGCCTTCAAATTGTGGGAGTTCGATCCGGCACAACACCCAACTCTGAAAAGGCTCTTCGACACTACGTACGAAGATGCCTGGAAGGTACTGTTCAAGGGCGCCGAGGCTCCCACATCCGCTACCGAAGATCGCGGATTCAACTCGCAGCGTCCAGCCAACGAGGTAAGTTATTTTGCCCTTTATGGGACTCTTTTTTCATAGTTTGACTCTATGCTGGATCTAAAACTCCCCAACCTTTGACAGATGGTGGTGAAATCCAGACAGATTAACTGTCCGGCCCCTTTGCCGAAGACCAGTGGGCCTTGATTGGAGGGGCTGCTGGTTCCGACACCTCACGTGGTGCCGGAGAAGAAGGCCAAGAAGGAGGCCACGGGGACTCGAAAGAGCTCCCGACGCCAGGTGCCGTCGGGCTCATCGCCTGACCACCTTGAGGCGGAATCCTCCTCTGAGGAAGAGGAGGAAGAAAAAGAAGCGTCTCCCCCAGCAGGGGAAGAGAAGAAGAGGAAAGCCGCCCCAACTGGGGAGGCCGGAGGGTCCAAGAAGGGGAGGACCCTTCCTCTAGACTTCTCAGCCAACGTTGGCAATGGCGAGGAGGAGTGGCCAACAAGGGCCAAGCCTCTGGCGAGATCGTAAGTGTCCGGATACCCATGGATTTTTTTATCATTGCATAGTGTTCTCTAATGCCGAACAATCATGTAGCCCGCCCAAGGACGAGTTCGCCGCTTCGTCGAGTGGGTCCCTGAGTTTGTAGGAAATGGAGAGTACCTCCCTTCCGGCCGCCTCCTCAAGGGGGGCCTGGTCGAGAGGAGGTGGCGCAGAAGGCGCCGCAAGGCAGCCTCCCGGACTTCAGGCGCGGGGGGAGCAAGACCCCCAGGGGCTCTAAGCCCGACCCTTGTCCAGACTACATAACGGAACCTTCAGCGGTTCCGAAGTCCGGCAAGCAGCCCCTTCGTAGGAAGGGTAAGACGCCGGTGTCCTCCGTCCAACCGGAGGCACCGGATAGCTTGCTGGAGGCGCTTAACAACGCTTCCATCAAGGAGGAGCACCGCACTGTTATGAGTGTGGTGATCCAGAGGGTTCAGTCTGCCAAGAGCGGGCTGACCGAAGCCTGTACCAGCCTTCTAACAGGCTTTGAGGTAAGTTTAGAATATGTAAAAATATTACCGCATAGGCGGTAGCCCACGATGCTTAGTTCGGTGTTCGGAAAGAAAAGCGGATGAGGATCTAAAAGATATCTGTGAGTCTAACATAATTATGTCAATATGGGAATGTAGGCTGCCCTGGCGACCTCTGCCCGCCTTGGCGGAGGTCAATGCATTGAAGGATAGCCTCGAGCGGTCCGAGAACGAGCTCGGCCAAGCCAAGAAGCAGCTCAAGGACAAGGAAGGTAAGTAATACCTTATTAAAGAAGTACCTTATAGAAAGGATTCGGTTGCAAAAAATGACAGGAATAACGTGGGTATTGTAGGGGCCACGAACGAGATGGCGACCCTGAAGGAAGCGGTGTCTGCGGCGAAAGCAAAGCGCCATGAGCGCACCGGCGAGAAAAGCAGGAGGAGGCGGGTGGCGGAGGTGCGGCAAGAGCTCGAGGCTCTCGTGGAAAAACACGAGAGTTTGGGCGTGACTAAAAGACTTCGAGAGTCGAGCTCGCCTCGGCTCTTGAGAGTGCCAGAGCCGCTAAGGCCGAAGCCCAAAAAGCCCTCCAAGAAATTGAATCATTAAAGAAGATAGTGGCGGGTAAGGCATTCTTTATGCAAAGCAAGAATGTAAAAGTCAATTACCTATTACTTACCCGGATTCGGAGCTCTCCAGGAGCATTCGCAGATTTGCCCGTAGTGCGTCGATCTTGCCGCATTCTACCGGCGCCCGGAGGGGAGCTCGACGGAGAAGGTATTCTGGTCTCGGTATCTTTGAGGCGGACATCAGTGCCCCTAAGCGACCAGTGAAGCGGTGGTCGAGCTCCCTAAGGTCGAGAGCAGGCCATGAAGGGCCTTATAGTTCGGTTGTGGCCATTGGAAGCCATGCCTGGGAGCTACTTTGGGCTGGTGCGGCGGCTGGTGGACGCCTATCCATGGATTGAAGTCATCAAGCGCTCCATCTACATCGAAGGTGCCCGTCGGGCCCTTGCCCGTGCTAAAGTGCATTGGGGCAAGCTGGATGGGGAGAAGCTTGTGACGGACGGGCCACCGAAGGGCAAGGAGTATCGCACGCCCGAAATGTATTATGAGGGCGTCCTGAAGGGTGCTCCCCGTATAAGCGGATGAGTGCTCCAAAGATGTAATTTTTGAATAGACTACGCATTTGTTATCCCGTGCGCTGAAAACTTGTTCATATGCGCTAAGCAACGCTTGTTAATTGAAAATATTACCTTCTGCGGCCGTTTATCAAAATTGAGAGATGGCAAGTCGTTGGCTTCAGCCCCCATGCATGAGTCTTTGGGGTGTTCGGATAAACTTGAGCACTCTTGTTCCCATTCTTGGGTCCATCGAGGGAGGCGCTCAGCATAGCGAACAAGGCAACCGGACTTATAATGCTTGAACACTCTCACTTAGCCATAGAATTCTATAATTTTAAATTTCGGCGAAGCCCCTAGTATTTGGAAGACCGAGTTCGGGGCGCTATCCACGCCTTTGGCCGGACAATGCCGACTCCTCGCTCTAAGCGGCATAAGTCTTTAGGGACCCAAAAAAACCTCTCGAACAGCGACCGGCTCTAGCCCTATCATGACAGTCAGTTTTAGCTTTCTCCACTGAGGTGCTCAACTCAGCTCAGCAGGGCACAATCGCGGTGGTTCTCCGGTGCTACCTTAGCCGATATAACGGAACGTAAGGTACCAAAACACGGAGCCGGGCAAACCCAACTATTGACCCAAGACATGATTCGGAGCCGATTCATATAATGCTATAAGTTCGGGGTGCCGCACTTGTGAAAGTGTTCGGACTTATCACACCATAGTTTTTGGGGTACTTAAGCCCTGGTGTATTGGCCGTACCAAAGTGTACGGGTGCAACATGTCATGAAATGAACATATATATAGAAAAAAGGCAATAATAGGCAAGAGCTATATATTGGTTATTAAAAAGAAACTGCAAATAAAAGCAGAACAATACAAATTGTGCGATAAGCAAGGGATGGGACTATTTAACATGTCCCCCTCCAGGGGTAAGCTGCGGGATGGTATGTAAAACAGGTATAATGCTCGTAGTAGAGACCACTGAACACTCGGCGTAACTACGCTTCCTGGCTGTTGCATCGTTAGTTCGGCAATTCTAGTGCGGACAGGACTTCTGAGAACGGAGTCACGAAAGTAAGAAAAAGAAAAAGAAAAAGAATGACACAATCGGGGCCCACAGTGCGGTTGAGCCGCGTGCAGGCGTGCCGTGGTCGTGCCCTCCCCTTACGCCCATGGTATCTCCGGGCGTAATCTTGGCTTCGTAATTTCGAGGGCTGGGGTTGGGGCGGATTACTCTGGCGATGCTTGAATCGTGCAGGCGGTCTTGTTGTAGGTTACTCGGGCGCGCAGCGGTGTCCGGACGTTTAGTGGCGGACTCGAGAATTCTTGTGAGGGCTGCTTTGTACCTCCGCGCGAGTCCGCCGTGTGCTCCTCCGTTCGGAGAAGGCGTTCGGTGTTTCCATTGACCGTGATTACTCCTAGAGGGCCTGGCATCTTGAGCTTGAGGTATGCGTGGTGCGGCACCGCATTGAACTTTGCAAATGCGGTTCGTCTGAGCAAAGGCGTGATAGGCGCCGCGGAACGGGACTATGTCGAAGATTAACTCTTCGCTTCGTAAGTTATCCGGGGATCCGAAGACCACTTCGAGTGTAACTGAGCCTGTACAATTGGCCTCAACACCCGGTATGGCGCCTTTAAAGGTCGTCTTTGTAGGTTTAATCCTTGAAGGTTCTATGCCCATTTTGCGCACCGTATCCTGATAAAGCAGGTTCAGGCTGCTGCCGCCGTCCATCAGGACTCTAGTGAGGTGAAATCCGTCAATAATTGGTTCAAGAACCAATGCGGCGAAACCGCCGTGACGGATGCTAGTAGGGTGGTCCCTTCGATCAAAGGTGATCGGGCGGGAAGACCATGGGTTGAACTTCGGGGCGACTGGCTCCATCAGCGTATCGTCCCTTTAGCGCTTCCGCTCCCTTTTGGGTATATGGGTTGCGTATATCATGTTCACCGTCCACACTTGTGTGGGAAAGCCCTCATCCTCTATTTTTCGGTACGGGGCTCTTCCTCGTCGTCGCTATGCAGCCCTTGTCATTGAGTTCGGCACTTAACTTGCTCGCTTGCTTGAACACCCAAAAATCCTGTTGGTGTGGTTGGCTGGTTTCGGGGGTGCCATGTATCCGCACAAGCGATCGAGTATTTGGTCCAAGTTGGGTGGCCACAGGTATTCCTTTTGAATGGCTTCTTCCGCTGACCGGGTTTAGAGCCTCTGAATCCGGCATTGACTGACGTATCTTCATCATTGTCGCCGTTTATGCGGCGCTTGTTCTTGTTGCGACACGACCTGCCATTGCTGTCCTTGGTATCCGAACTACCAGGGTTTTTGGTCAAGTTGTTACTACGAGCTAGCCAGCTATCCTCTCCCGCACAAAAGCGGGTCATGAGTGTTGTAAGGGCTGCCATGGATTTCGGCTTTTCCTGTCCTAGGTGCCGGGCTAGCCACTCATCGCGGATGTTATGTTTGAAGCCTGCAAGGGCCTCTGCATCCGAACAGTCAATGATTTGATTTTTCTTGGTTAGGAACCGTGTCCAGAATTGTCTGGCCGATTCTTACAGCTCTTGAATTATATGGCTAAGGTCATCGGCGTCGGTGGTCGCACATATGTGCCACTGGAAGTTATCAAGGAATGCGGCTTCCGGGTCCTCCCAACACCCAATTGATTCTGGCGGCAAGCTGTTGAGCCAATGCCGAGCTGGTCCTTTAAGCTTGAGTGGGAGGTATTTGATGGCATGTAGATCATCACCGCGGGCCATGTGGATATGGAGGAGATAGTCCTCGATCCGGACCGCGAGATCTGTGGTACCATCGTATGATTCGATGTTTACGGTGTGAAGCCCTCGGGGATTTGATGATCCATTACTTCATCTGTGAAGCATAGTGGGTGTCTTGGCGCCTCTGTATTGGGCTATATCACGGCGTAGCTCATATGAGCTTTGTCTCATCGTGTTCGGCCCGGCCAGGTTTCTTTGTATCGTGTGACGGTAATCATCCCGAGTCGTGGGAGCCCACGCGATCCGTAGAATCGATCTTGTATGTTTTGCCTTATCCTCCAATATATCTCTTAAGTCCGGCGCGTTTTCCCGTGCCTTGTTACTTTTTGAGCGGCGTCGAGTGCGGCTTGAACGGAGGGTCTAGAGGCCTCTCTCGGCCCGCAGGGGTGGCGATGCGCCATGTCGTCTTGTTGGTGACTTGGGTGCTTCCTCCTACGATCGAGGCAACGGCCTACGTTTGGGGTAGCTTTTGGAGGGGCGTTCGAGTTCATACTCTTCGGCTGCAAGGACTTCAGTCCATCTGTCAGCTAGCAGGTCTTGGTCAGCTCTAAGCTGTTGCTGCTTTTTCTTGAGGCTGCTGTTCGGCAGGATCCTCAGGCACGACAAATTCATCGTCGTCGAGGCTTGCCTCGTCTTCGGAGGGAGGCGCATAATTATCGTCCTCTACCTCTCTTTCTGCCGCACTTTCGTGTGGACTTGCTTCTCCCTCCTCCTACGCCGAGTCCTGCTGGAGGGGGTCATCTTCGGCACTGTCCGGGGTGTTATTGTCTCCGTCTTTGGAATCATTGTTTTTCTTTGTGGCGAGATTTAGAGCGGCGCTGGCGTCGGCGCTTGGGCTGTTTCTTGGAGGGGTCATCCTCCGCTGTTCCATCGTCGTTCCCATCTTTTGGGATGTCCACCGTGTATATGTCGTATGACGAGGTGGCCTTCCAGTGCCCTGTAGGCGCTGGTTCTTGGTTGTCTCTGGCATCGTCGTCCATACCGTCGATGTCTTCGGAGTCGTAGTCGAGCATGTCGGTTAAATCATCGACAGTGGCTACAAAGTGGGTGGTGGGTGGGCGTTGAATTTCTTCATCGTCCGCATCCCAACCTTCCTGACCGTAGTCCGACCAGGGCTCTCCGGATAAAGAAAGAGACTTTAGTGAATTCAGGATGTCGCCAAAGGGCGAGTGCTGAAAGATGTCATGGCGATGAACTCCATGACCGGCGCCCAATCGGATTCGATTGGCAGGAGCGCAGAGGGTTCGGAGTCCGGAGAGGAGTCCGGCACCTTGGAGTCACGGTTTATGCAAAGGACAGGGATGGAGTTTGGCTCAATCGCCATTGAGATCGTAGCCCCCGAGGCGGTGTCCAACCACTCGTCCTCGATCGGGGGAACCGGCTCCGGATTAAGGGTCGGAGCAGGCACTGGTGCGGCCTCCAGGGCACTGTTCGGCAGCAGAGCTAGATCGTACCCATCGAGAGAGTCTGGCACGCTCGGCTGTGGCTCGAATCCGTCGAAGATCAAGTCTCCGCGGACATCGGCCGTATAGTTCAATCTTCCAAATCTGACCTGATGGCCAGGGGCGTAGCTTTCGATCTGCTCCAGATGGCCAAGCGAATTGGCCCGCAGTGCAAAGCCGCCGAATACGAAGATCTGTCCGGGGAGAAAAGTCTCACCTTGGACTGCGTCGTTGTTGATGATCGAAGGAGCCATCGGGCCTATCGGTGACGACACAGAGGAACTCTCAATGAAAGCACCAATGTCGGTGTCAAAACCGGCGGATCTCGGGTAGGGGTCCCGAACTGTGCGTCTAGGCGGATGGTAACAGGAGACAAGGGACACGATGTTTTTACCCAGGTTCAGGCCCTCTCGATGGAGGTAATACCCTACTCCTGCTTGATTAATATTGATGATATGGGTAGTACAAGAGTAGATCTACCACGAGATCAGAGAGGCTAAACCCTAGAAGCTAGCCTATGGTATGATTGTTATTACGTCCCTACGGACTAAAACCCTTCGGTTTATATAGACACCGAATAGGGTTAGGGTTACACAGAGTCGGTTACAATGGTAGGAGATCTACATATCCGTATCGCCAAGCTTGCCTTCCACGCCAAGGAAAGTCCCATCCGGACACGGGACGAAGTCTTCAATCTTGTATCTTCATAGTCTAGGAGTCCGACCGAAGATAGTTCGGCTATCCGGACACCCCCTAGTCCAGGACTCCCTCACCTACTCACTCACATTGCTATCTATTGATGGGCATCTCCATAGCCCGTTGATACACCTAGTTGATGTGAGACTATCTCCTTCTTTTTGACTTCTCCACAACCACTGTCTATTCCACCTATAGTGCTATGTCCATGGCTCAAGCTCATGTATTGCGTGAAAGTTGAAAAGTTTGAGAACATCAAAAGTATGAAACAATTGCTTGGCTTGCCATTGGGGTTGTGCATGATTTAAATATTTTGTGTGTTGAAGATGGAGTATAGCCAGACTATATGATTTTGTAGGAATAAGCTTTCTTTGGCCGTGTTATTTTGAGAAGACATAATTGCCTTGTTATTATGCTTGAAGTATTATTGTTTTTATGTCAGATATTAAACTTTTGTTTTGAATCATACGTATCTGAACATTCATTCCACAATAAAAGAAATTACATGGATAAATATGTTAGGTAGCATTCCACACGAAAAATTCTGTTTTTATCATTTACCTACTCGAGGACGAGCAGGAATTAAGCTTGGGGATGCTTGATACGTCTCCAACGTATCTATAATTTTTGATTGGTCCATGCTATTATGTTATTATCTGTTTTGGATGTTTTATATGCATTAATATGCTATTTTATATTATTTTTAGGACTAACCTATTAACCTAGAGCCCAGTGCCAGTTTCTATTTTTCCCTTATTTTAGAGTTTTCACAGAAAAGGAATACCAAACGGAGTCCAAACGGAATAAAACTTTCGCGATGATTTTTCTTGGACCAGAAGAAATCCAGAGAACTTGGAGTGCAAGTCAGAGAAGCCACGAGGCGGCCACAAGGACGGAGGGCGCGCCTAGGGGGTAGGGCACGCCTCCACCCTTGTGGGCCCCTCATGACTCCACCAACCTATTTTCTTCGCCCATATATTCTCATATATCACAAACCAGCAAAGAGAGCCACGAAAACACTTTTCCATCACCGCAACCTTCTGTACCCATGAGATCCCATCTAGGGGCCTTTTCTGGCGTCCTGCCGGAGGGGGATTTGATCACGGAGGGCTGCTACATCAACACCATTGCCCTTCAGATGAATCGTGAGTAGTTTACCACAGACCTACGGGTCCATAGCTAGTAGCTAGATGGCTTCTTCTCTCTCTTTGATTCTCAATATCACGTTCTCCTCGATGTTCCTAGAGATCTATTCGATGTAATACATTTTTTGCGGTGTGTTTGCCGAGTTCCGATGAATTGTGGACTTATGATCAGCTATCTATGAATATTATTTGAATCTTCTCTGAATTCTTTTATGCATGATTTGATATCCTTGCAAGTCTCTTCGAACTATCGATTTGGTTTGGCCAACTAGATTGGTTTTTCTTGCAATGGGAGAAGTGCTTAGCTTTGGGTTCAATCTTGCGGTGTCCTTTCCCAGTGACAGTTGGGGCAGCAAGGCACATATTGTATTGTTGCCGTCGAGGATAAAAAGATGTGGTTTTCATCATATTGCTTGAGTTAATTCCTCTACATCATGTCATCTTGCTTAATGCGTTACTCCGTTCTTTATGAACTTAATTCTCTAGATGCATGCTGGATAGCGGTCAATGTGTGGAGTAATAGTAGTATATGCAGAATCATTTCAGTCTACTTGACACGGACGTGACGCCTATATTCATGATCATTGCCTCAGATATCATCATAACTTTGCGCTTTTCTATCAACTGCTCGGTAGTAATTTGTTCACCCACCGTAATATTTTCTATCTTGAGAGAAGCCTCTAGTGAAACCTATGGCCCCCGGGTCTATTTTCCATCATATAAGTTTCCGATCTACAACTTTAATTTCCAATTTACTTCCTTTGCAATCTTTTACTTTCCGATCTATAAACCAAAAATACCAAAAAATATTTACTTTACCGTTTATCCATCTCTATTAGATCTCACATTTTGCAAATAACCGTGAAGGGATTGACAACCCCTTTATCGCATTGGGTGCAAGTTGTTTGATTATTTGTGCAGGTATTCGGTGACTTGTTCGTTGTCTCCTACTGGATTGATACCTTGGTTCTCAAACTGAGGGAAATACTTACTCTACTTTGCTGCATCACCCTTTCCTCTTCTAGGAAAAGACCAACACAAGCTCAAGAAGTAGCAAAGGTACATCTCCGTTGCAGGGGTGTGGAGTAACAATGCCCCCGAAGTATCCCCAGGACTCACCTTATTCTCCTCACGCCCTCGCATGATGCAAGGTGCCATGCACTTGAATCCACTAGCAGTTCCCTTGAAGATGGTAGCCGGGACCTTTACACATAAGGTTGGGGCAATCTCCACAATTATATTTGGTGTCTCCCAACACCATCACGAAGCTTCACCAAAATGGAATATGGCTCTGCGGCGACCTCTTCCATCTAGGGGGCTCAAACACCCAAGAATAACAAGTCGATGAAGATGATAGAGCCGGGAGAAGGCAAATCAGTTTGGTAGGAATGTAGGTTGGGCGAATCTCCTCCAACCCCCAAAGTATTAAAGAGTTTGGGTGGATGGGAATGGAGATATCGATCTTTTTCTGGTTTGGAAATGGTACGGAAAAGCTTGAGGAAGATTGGGGTTGGGAGGTAGAAGAACGGGGGTATTTATACCCCACACATGAGAGATGATTGTTGCACAACTGCACCTCCAGGCACCCGGATTACAGGGATCTGGTTACCCAGATAGGTCTGTCGCCAGGTGATGGTAGCTAGAACTACATCGGTATTTCCTCAGAGAGGGAGGGATGATGTAGCACAGCGACGGTAGAGTATTTCCCTCAGTTATGAAATCAAGGTATCGAACCAGTAGGAGACCCAAGCAACACAACGTAAACAACACCTGCAAACAAATAACAACACCTCGCAACCCGACGTGTTAAAGGGGTTGTCAATCCCTTTCGGGTAACGGCGCCAGAAATTGGCAAGCGAACGTGAGATAAATTGTAATAAATTGAAATAATAGATCGCAATAAATAAACTGCAGCAAGGTATTTTTGTATTTTTCGGTTTAATAGATCTGAATAAAATTGCAAAGAAAAAGTAGATCGCAAGGCAAATATATGAGAAAGAAGACCCGGGGCCGTAGGTTTCACTAGTGGCTTCTCTCGAGAAAATAGCAAACGGCGGGTAAACAAATTACTGTTGGGTAATTGATAGAACTTCAAATAATTATGATTATATCCAGGCAATGATCATTACATAGGCATCACGTCCAAGATTAGTAGACCGACTCCTGCCTGCATCTACTACTATTACTCCACACATCGACCGCTATGCAGCATACATCTAGTGTATTAAGTTCATGGAAAAACAGAGTAATGCAATAAGAATGATGACATGATGTAGACAAGATCCGTTTATCTATATGGCGGTAGATATAGATCTCGTATTTTTATCCTTAGTAGCAACGATACGTACGTGTCGTTTCCCCTTCTGTCACTGGGATCGAGCATCTTAAGATCAAACCCACTACCGGGCACCTCTTCCCATTGCAAGATAAATAGATCAAGTTGGCCAAACAAAACCCAAATATCGGAGAAGAAATACGAGGCTATAAGAGATCATGCATATAAGAAATCAAAGAAACTCAAATAACTTTCATGGATATAAAAAAATATGACTGATCATAAACTCAAAGTTCATCAGATCCCAACAAACACACTGCAAAAGAGTTACATCATATGGATCCCCAAGAGACCATTGTATTGAGAATCCAGAGAGAGAGAGAGAGGAAGCCACCTAGCTACTAACTACGGACCCGAAGGTCTGCAAAGAACTACTCACGCATCATCGGAGAGGCACCAATGGAAGTGGTGAACCCCTCTGTGATGGTGTCTAGATTGGATCTGGTGGTTCTGGACTCTGCGGCGGCTAGATGAATATTTTGACGCCTTTTTTAGGGTTTCTGGAATATTGTGGTATTTATAGAGCAAAGATGCGGTCCGGGGGGCACCCGAGGTGGGCACAACCCATCGAGGCGCGCTGGGCCTCTGGCGGCATACTGGTGGGTTGTGCCCCCTGGGCACCCCAGTGCAACCAGGGCCCATTGCCTTCCTTCTGGCCCATAAAAAATCATCGTGAAGTTTCGTGGCATTTGGACTCCGTTTGATATTGATTTCCCGCGATGTAAAAACATGAAAAAAAACAGCAACTGGCACTTGGCACTGTGTCAATATGTTAGTACCAAAAATGATATAAAATGACTATAAAATGATTATAAAACATCAAAGATTGATAATAAAACAGCATGGAACAATCAAAGATTATAGATACATTGGAGACGTATCACCAGGCAGCAGGGGGGCACTTGGAGGTCCAAGACCCCGGGCACCCGCATCGGCCAGAGAGAATTCGCGGGATCGCGGGTAACCGGGCCATGGGGGCTCCGGGCACCTCTGGGGGGGGGGGGGTCATTTCTTTGGTGATAATTCCCTTCCAAAAATCATGGAATACATGGAATTTTATTGAGCTCCCTAACTCCCTAATCTCCGCAACCCCTCTTAATAGTACGGATGTTCCTACGACTCAAAAAGTAACCGAAAAAACTTTCCAAGCCACGAAGAACACCGTCTTTTGCCCTTTTGAATAGATGGGACCGTGAAGTCTATAGACCAAAAGGAGAAGCCAATGTCCCGAGATAAACTTGAAAACCGACATTAGTTCACGCAAATTGTATTGTGATCAACACCAAAATCATAATTGAGT
The DNA here is from genome assembly GCA_021605145.1 of Aegilops bicornis. Taxonomy (NCBI): domain Eukaryota; kingdom Viridiplantae; phylum Streptophyta; class Magnoliopsida; order Poales; family Poaceae; genus Aegilops; species Aegilops bicornis. The sequence goes on along the minus strand of CM038670.1, from coordinate 475,078,197 downwards.
GACAATTGCACTTTCACCTAGTTACTTGTGTCCTTTATTGTTCTTTGATCTAGATGAACCTCTTGTGCTGTCTTGTAATTTTGTTGATTATTTGGTGGTGAGATGTATCCCTTGTATTTCCTCTTGTGTTTTCCCTGATTTCCCCGTGTGTTCTCTGTGTTTTTCCTCAATTCCACGTCCAATCGTGAAAATTGGGCGACCCCTATGGCTTGCCCCATATCACTAGGTTAAATGTGCCTCTACTTCGCTAGGACAATGCTCACAAACTTGGTGAGGGACTCCCTGGCATCACGCCTCGCCCTAACACGAGTATAGTTACCTTGATTGTTCCGCGTAAGCTTGATCTCTAAGATTTTGCTAGCTTTCATAATAAAATTTTCAACTAACTCCTCGTAAAAAAGAACATCGGGCGCTTATGGATGTGCATCCGTACATGCATGAAATGTATCTCAACCTCTCTAGCCTTTGTGAAACCAACATATGGCTCAAGTAACATAGCCCAGAACCTAAAGATCCATGGTTGATTTTATAATTCTTTCCCAAGCGCATAAATAGAAAACTTGTGCCACAAATAGATTCGTTCCAATTGTTCAGAGTCATATATCTTGCGCTAGATTCTCGGCCATTCGCATCTTTGAAGAAAGTTGATTGACTGAAATATTTTTCTGTCTTAACCTTTGCTAGCGCGAGCCAACACACGTTCCCCTCGATCACCGGATCTTCATCATCTAGCTCCACAACGTCGAAGTTTTCCCATTGGAGGTCCAATAGCTCGAAGGCTACATCAAGTTCCCTAGGAACGCCACTCCGCGACCCGTCACTCGTTGTAGACTGCACATCCGACGTCGCCACCATTACCACTTTCTCTCAATCAGCCGCCATGCAAACCCTAGCCTTCGTGTTAGTGCAACCTCAGGAAAGCGAGGCGAAGACCTCTGCCCGAGGCCCCCATGATATCACCATTCAAAAGTTGATCCATATCGGATCTAAGAGAAACTCACCACTGATGGAATCGTCGAGAGGATTAAAACACTAGACGTTGTGTAGGGACTCGGCGTCACAAGGCTTGGACTTTTGTTGGTTAGCCACGTAAGACTAGGTGAGACCCCGGGTAAAATTTATTTATTTTTCCTCAACGTAAGAGGGATCGTTTAGACTTCATGTATTGTCTAATGGAGGCATCAGTAATAAAAATGCTCTGCATGTGCTGGCTTACCACACTTGATCTAATACGAGTTGTAATGTGAAAAAAAAACCTTTTAAAAAAAATCAAAGATATGCTCTACTATGAAAATGAAGGATATTTGTAAAAATGAGAACACACTGTACAAGTCGACGAGTAGATGTCATGAATCTAAAGGTGCAATAATGACTGGAATTTAGTTGTGCGCATCAGGTTGTGAAACATGTTCTGGTTTCAAATTTGGGAACTTTTAAAATAATAAAAAATTGGTTTAAAAATCACTAATACCTAGACACATAATGTACATGTCTGTAAATTTTCATTTTCAGGTTGAAATACGTTAAAATGTATTGTTCATTCTCAAAGTCCATGATTTTTTTGTTTAGCTCACAATTCAAGGTATTTCATCCTAAAATTTTACACACATACACATTTCATCTTTGTATAAATGTGTATTTGTTTTCAGAATTTTTTGAAACTGAAAAGCTTGAATTTTGAAATTTTCAAAATTAAAGCCTTCATGGATCTCGATCTACAAAATGGCCTACTCTTCATAGAGCGGTATTAGAAAAGGAAACTAAATCATACTAGAAAAATAATGCAGGAGGCCAACTTCTGAGAAGCAATGTTCTGCTGGATGTGAACAATGCTACAAATGCCCATGTAATGAATCCATCGTCTCTATCTTAGAGATAAATCCTTCGTGATCCATGTAGTAAGCAACAAAACTACCTTTGTGATAAACAGAATCGCCAAACCATTTACCAGCTTGTGTCAAGCCAGCAGCACCTCGTCGATGAGCCTATCAACGTTGCGCATGGACCTTCCGCCACGCCGTGCGGAGGCCACCGCGCTCCCGCGGAGCTCCAGCACGCGCCGCCGCATCTCTCGTCCTTTTTCCCCCTCCATGGCCTCCCGTATCATGGCCTCCACCTCGGCCCTCCTCACGTCGTCCCCAATCTTCATCCCGATGCCCCACTCCGTGCACTTGTACCGGCAGTTGGTCTGCTGCTCCGCGAAGAACGGCCAGCACACCATCGGCACGCCGGCGCAGATGCTCTCCAACGCCGAGTTCCACCCGGAGTGCGTCAGGAACACCCCAACGGCCTCGTGCTCCAGCACCTTCTCCTGCGGGCACCACGTCGACAGCATGCTCCGCCCCTCCGTCGCCGCGGAGAACTCCGGCGGAAGTGCGGCCCCGTCGCCCTTGACGAGGTCAGGCCGCACGTTCCACAGGAAGGCGTAGCCAGTGTTGGCCAGCCCCCACGCGAATTCCAGCATATGCTCGTTTGACATCACCGTGATGCTCCCGAAGTTGACGTACACCACGGAGCGCGGCGGCCGGCCTTCGAGCCACCGGAGGGGCGCGTCCTCTTCCTTCCACAGGTTGGACCCGATGCTGCCGACGGGACTATCCTCCGGCACGTTGTTGCGAACCGTGAGATGGAGCGGCCCCACTGTGTAGACGGGAGGCAGGAGCTTGGACATGGCATCGAGCAGTGGCGCGTCGAGCTCGTCGAAGGTGTTGATGACCACCCCCGACGCCTGCGACATGCCGGCCGTCTCGTGGATGAAGAAGTTGAACATGATGTCATCGGGGTCGGTGGTGCGGAAGAAGCTCGGGAGGTCACGCAGCCGCAGGTCCTTGGGCGCCGCCGGTATCCAGTCGATGGTCGTGTCCAGGTATCCATCGGTCAACTGAGCCTCTTCTGCACCAATAACGAACTAATTACTATGTTGCCTCCAGTTTAGTTTCTGTCCAAGTACACATCAAATAAAAATCTAACTTGCAAAATATGTATTACCTTTGAGAGGGAAGAGCCCGCGGTGGACTAGATCCTTGAAGTGGCAGTAGCCCATGAAACCACAAGCGCTGGCGGTCCAGAGCGTGGCGCAGCGGAGGCCAAGCTCCCGCGCGGCGCGGAGGGCGAAGGTCATGGTGCTATCGGCCACCACGCAGGTGACCGGCGGCAGCGCGCCACCGGAGGTCTCGGCCTCCTCGTTGAGCTTGGCGACGAGCTCCTTGAACCTGGGGAGGCAGGTGGTCATGGTGGAGTAGCACAGCGCAGGGACGTCCTGCGTGGCCTCGCGGTCGGACGGCGGGAGGCCGTCGGCGATGGCAGCGAACCGGAACGCGGGCAGGCCATGCAGCGCGTCCGCGCCCTGCGAGCGCAGCAGTCGGCGGTGGTTGAACTCGTTGTTGACGAAGGTGACGTGGAAGCCCCTGGTGTGCAGCAGCTTGGCCAGCTTCAGCATCGGCGTGATGTGGCCCTGCGCCGGGTAGGGGATCATCACGGCGTGCGGCCTCTCTCCCGGCGGCAAGGACCCCATGGCTTTGCTAGCTAGCTGCTTCGCCGTGTTGGTTCCGGTAGCTCTCTCGGTCACCACGTTGCGCGCGTGGCCGTGTAGTGGGGCTGTGGCAAATGAGCTCCTGACGCGGTGGTATATAATACGGCGGGCGTGGGCGGAGCCGTAGACGTCTCCGCGTGCTCACACATTGTTGGATCTCCAGTTGAGTGTCGCCGCCCCGCTGGCTGGGCGCTGCAACCGTTGCCGTCATGTCGATGAATTATTTGTTGCCGATGGGCCACGAGATCCGCGCATCCTTTTGTTTACGTCCGGCGCAGTTTCTCGGTGATTCATTGGCCACTTTATTTGGACTGGTACCAAGAAGATGAGCACACTGTGTGCACGAGGGTTGTTGCTCTATTATATACTCTACTAGTACTGACAAAAATCAGGGCGGCTATGGGGAAATGTCATGATAACGTATAAATATGCATCAGATTCAAACGGTACGCCACGAATTTTACAAAACTCTAGAGGAGATATCGAAATATTTGGGGGTCTCTTTAGATCGCCCAATCAATATAATCCTAAAAATCCATCTAAAAAACATAATCCTAAAAATAGGTGAAAAAGATGGATACTTGAACAGGGAAAAGCATTTGCTTTGGGGCGCTGATAGGCGCCGACGTGCTGACCCAAAGTTCCGGCCGGTCGCTGCGCGGCCGTGCGATTAGCGCATCGTCAGCTGTTCAGATCTTATCCTCGAGACATGTCTTCCTGCTCACGTCTTCCCTGTCCCTCGCATCACAGTTGCGAGCTCGGCGCGGTGCCCGCTCCTCCCCTCACGCTCCACTCGCCGCTCATCAGACCACCGCGGACCTCCACCCTTTCGTCTTCATAGGTCGCAACTGTCACGGCCCCAGGCCTTCATCGTCAGAGCATCAACAGGCTGACGTTCGCCGTGCCGCATGTTGGTTGCAGCATTCTGCGCTCCCGCTTCGAACATCTCCGGACGCCGGTTCTAGCTCGTCGTTTATAAAAAGTTACAGGCAGAAACGTCGCCGATGCGTGGAACGCCGATGAACTGGTTCCGGCAACCGATGGCAGGTTCCAGCAATTTGTGGTGCTAGTCATAGCACCCCACGCATATGGTCCCAACATTTGCCTCTCACTGTCTCGCCGGTGTCCCTCGTGTGGTCGCAGTTGCTATCTGCCAATGCAACAAATCATGCCACCATATCCAGCAAATCACGTCGCTGGTTGTAGCATTCGCCGTCATTGTTCTATATACGCAACAAAACTGTCCGTCGGTTCCAGCAAAACACTTCGACACTTCCAGTAAAACTCACCGTCGGTTGCAACACCGGTCTCCTCCATTGAAGCTCGCCGTTGAGCGCCCACCGAGCGCCTAGTAGCATTTAGCCATGCCGGTTGTAGCATTCGCCATGGTGATTGCAGCTCGGCACAAACATGGTTGTAGCTTGTTGCAGAAAAATGGTTGGAGCATGCGCTCTCTCCTGCTTGCCGTCGTTCAAGCATGGTCGCCGTGGGTGGTAGCACCCGGCGCCGTGGTTGTAGCACCGCCACGACGCGGTTGTAGCAACCAGACTACATGTGTTCATCCCCTGTGTAGTCGCGGTTATTGTCGCACAGGTGCAAGCATGCGGCGACAGCCGAGCCAGGAGGTAGGCCATGGACCATGACGCGTGGCGTCAGATCAGAGCTGAGAAGGAAGAAGAAAGGAGACTTGTCTAAAAAACAAAATCTGGGGATAAGACTTGCGACGTGGAGGAATGAGTGGTTGAGAAGGTGTGAGATCACAGGCACGTGATGCGTGGGCGTGGGAGTCGAACGAAAGTTTGACCGGCGTACCGAACACAAACATTTACCTTTGCTTTGAGCATCTTTTGATTAGTAACGACGTACATATGGCACGTGGTTAGGAAAAACCATATCGCCTTGTTTTGTCTCGGCCAATGCCAGCGCCACAGCTAGACTCCTCCCCATCCCCAATACACTCCCTCGCAACTAGGGCCGGATTTCGAGCATAGCCAAACATGTTCGGCTTGACTCATTAACGTATGTCAAGATAAAATGCCGATTTGGCTGGACTCATTAACACCGCGTGTTGCTGCGGGAATTGGATGCAATTATTTTTATAAGATTGACAGTATGAAACTTTAGTTTTTGTATAAACACTATAAGAAGAGCAACTCGAACGCGGCGTCCCATTTCGTTTGCGCCTGTCCGTTTGGGTCGGAGCGGACAGAAAACACGGTCCAACGCGCCTACCCAAATAGACGCGCAACCGCTTTTCGTCCGGCTGCCGACTCATTTCCGGCCCAATTTTGAGCCTCATTTGCGTCGTGTAGGATCGAAAGTATGTCTAGAGGGGGGGGGGGGGTGATTAGACTACTTAACCAAATAAAAACTTATCATTTTCCCAATTTTAGTCTTTGGCAGATTTTAGCTATCTTAGAGCAAGTCAAGCAATCCTAACACAATTCAAGCAAGCATGCAAATAGTATATGAGCAGCGGAAAGTAAAGCATGCAACTTGCAAGAATGTAAAGGGGAAGGGTTTGGAGAATTCAAACGCAATTGGACACACAGATGTTTTTGTCGTGGTTCCGATAGGTGGTGCTATTGTACATCCATGTTGATGGAGACTTCAACCCACGAAGGGTAGCAGTTCTTGTGAGAGTCCACGGAGGGCTCCACCCATGAAGGGTCCACGAAGAAGCAACCTTGTCTATCCCACCATGGTCGTCGCCCACGAAGAACTTGCCTCACTAGCGGTAGATCTTCACGAAGTAGGCGATCTCCTTGCCCTTACAAACTCCTTGGTTCAACTCCACAATCTTGTCGGAGGCTCCCAAGTGACACCTAGCCAATCTAGGAGACACCACTCTCCAAGACGTAACAAATGGTGTGTTGATGATGAACTCCTTGCTCTTGTGCTTCAAATGATAGTATCCCAACACTCAACTCTCTCTCACAGGATTTGAATTTGGTGAAAAGAACATTTGAGTGGAAAGAAACTTGGGGAAGGCTAGAGATCAAGATTCATATGGTAGGAATGGAATATCTTGGCCTCAACACATGAGTAGGTGGTTCCTTCTCGAAGCGACAAGTTGGAAGTGTAGGTTTGTTCTGATGGCTCTCTCCACGAATGAAGAGGAGTTGGAGGGGTATATATAGCCTCCACACAAAATCTAACCGTTACACACAACTTGCCAAACTCGTGGGACCGAATTGATAAACTCGGTCGGACCGATTCAGCAAATCTAGTGACCTTAGGATTTTCGGTGGGACCGACATGCAACTCGGTAGGACCGATGTGGTTAGGGTTAGGGCATAACGTAATCTCGGTGAGACCGACATACAAACTCGGTGAGACCGATTTTGGTAATAAGCTAACCAGAGAGTTGGTCGGAGTAAACTCGGTGGGACCGATTCGCTCTTTCGGTGAGACCGAAATGTTACGAAAGGGAAACAGAGAGTATACATTGCAATCTCGGTGGGACCGATCGCTCATCTCGGTGGTACCGAAACGTTACGAAGGGAAACAGAGAGATTACAATCCCATCTCGGTGAGACCGAGATCCCTATTGGTGAGACAGATTTGCCTAGGGTTTGTGGCAGTGGCTAAGACATCTGAACTCGGTGGCGCCGGGTAGAAAGAATCGGTAGGGCCGAGTTAGACTCTTTGTTTAGGTCATATGTGGATATGAGAAAGTAGTTGTGAGTGTTGGAGCATATCACTAAGCACTGTAGAGCAAGATACTCATTAAGCAACACCTCATCCCTCCTTGATAGTATTGGCTTTTCCTATAGACTCAATGTGATCTTGGATCACTAAAATATAAAATGTAGAGTCTTGAGATTTTGAGCTTGAGCCAATCCTTTTATCCTTAGTATTTTGAGGGATCCACTTTTCTCATCCATGCCATGCCATCCATTGAGCTTTTCCTGAAATATTCATCTTGGAATGATGTTAGCTCAATGAGCTATATGTTGTTAGGAATTACCAAAACCACCTAGGGATAGTTGCACTTCGGTCTCCCCTTATTGGTAATTGATGACAACATATAGATCAAAGCTTCGACAAATGATAATAAGAGTGAAAAACATTGTCGCTTTGAGAAGTATGTGATAAGCAAGAGCTCCTCCTAAATTTGTGCATAGTTTAATATTTGCTTTGGACTGCAAATGCACAAGGAGTTAGGCTCATGGGTAACTCTTCCATGTCACATACATCTTGATGGAGCGCTCATAATGATAATGATTGAAAACATGCACTCATCACCAAGCAAAGTGAATGATCATATAGAGATAAAAAGGATAATGTCATCCAACAAGCATAAATGTAGCATATGATCAAACACATGATCATCCAGGTATCACACAGACATATAGTATCTCAAACAAGAAAATAAAGTTCAACCACCAAAGCAAGAGAGAACAAAAAGCAAAAGTAACACTCTCTCTCGAAGCCTATGATCTATACATTTTTCTCCCCCTTTGGCAACAAGTTACCAAAAAGTTCATAGAAAATGCATAGCACTAAATCGACTCTCAGGCTTGATCTTCAGGTGGTGGTGTAGACAGAACGCCAAGGACGAAAGCATCAGTTGTTGTTGATGGAGCTGGAGGAGTAGGTCTTTGGAGCTAGTGGCACTTTGAGGCATGGCTGTGCGGATGAAGTGGCTCTGGTATCTGTCACCATCACTGCAGCTGATCTGTGAGCTCGAGGCACTCTGGCAAATGCATCTGTGGTTGTCTTGCCCTTCCTCTCCTGCATATCATCCTCAAGCTGCTCAACAACAGACTGTATCTCAGTTACCTTTATATCCATGTCATAGAACTTCTGCTCCATGATCCTCTCCAAGCTCTCCTGGTTTCGAGTCAAGGTGGCCAGCCCCTTCTCAATCCTCAGAGTGGATGCAATCAAGTAGCCAAGTTGATCTTGTTTGCTTTTCAGAAGGTACTGAGATGCCTCTTCCATTGTTGGCATCTTGGCAGCCTTCTCAGTCATTTCCTTCTCCCTTTTTGCTTGTGCTTGCACTGAAGATGGTTCATCTTCATCCATAACCACTTGGTTGTCCTCAAAGTCTGGATAGATAGGCATATGCTCCTTATCCAACAGGTATGTGTCTGTGCCCATCTTGGAGTTTATCAGCTCCTGGATCTGTGGGGGCATATCCACAACTTCTCTTCTGGTCAGCTGCTGTCCTCTTGATAGTCTCAACTATAAGGCTCATGACCTTGAACTTCTGTGGCGCATCAAATATGTGTAGCAAATTTATTGCATGGCCTCTAATCATTCTGTGATCTCCAGACTTGGGCAAGAGAGTGTGCCTGAGGATCCAATTGATTGTAGGCAGACCTGACATCAAGTGTTTCACTGATCCAAACTGGTGAGTCTCAAGATCTGCATCAGGAATCTCTTTGTACATACGTGCCATAGAGTTGTGATCCATCTTCTTCTTGGCATAGACATCCAAGTCATCCTCTTCCTCCTTAGGTGCATTGATCAGATTGGCCCATTCCTCAATAGTTGATTGGTACCTTGTACCTTCAGACATCCATACTATCCTGCCATCTGGATAGAAGTGTGCTGTGGAGTAGAATTGCATTATGAGCTCCTCATTCCACTTTGTGAGCTTCTGCCCAACAAAGTCTGCAACTCCACAAGCACTGAAACTGTCATACACACCAGGATAGTGTTCCTCATTCTCCTTTATGTAGGTCCAGTCGACCCACCTCATGTCACACACTATAGGCTTCTTGTCCAACAAGATTGTCTCATAGAAGTCCTGCTGTTCCTTTGTGTGGAACCTGTAATCCACAACAGTTCTTCTTCTGGTGGCATATGGATCTGACTCTCTCCATAGCCTCAATCCTGAGTCTCTCCTGATCTTCATGTTCTCAGCCACAGGATGAGCATCATTGTGGTCTGGAATATTTGGCTTCAACTTTCTCGGGGATATGCTCTTCATCATCTTCTTCTTGACAGAGCCTAGAACCTTTGGGGCCTTGTTCTTCTCAAAGCAGATATGTTTCTGGTATTCCTCTTTGGTGCAATCTTTGGTTTGGAGACAACTTTGGGTGCTTATTTGGGCTTTGATGATGCAGCCCCTGACCTAATAGCATCACCCATAATCTTCTGAGCCTTGGGTGCTGGTGCAGCAACCTCTTCTTCTTCCTCCTCTTCCATCATGGAAGGCTTTCCAATAACTCCGGCGATGGTCTTCTTGACCCTTTCCTTTCTCTTCTTCCCTTCTGCAGCAGCCTCTTTGGGTTCAGATTCCAAAGATGCTTGAGTGGAGGCTCGGCTTTAGACATGGGTTGTCTTCCTGCTTTGGCCTTTTGGTCTTGGACACTGGCTTAGGCTTCTGCGGTGAGCTATATTCCTTCTTGAGCACCTTTTTCTTGGAAATGGCCTCATCCTCTCGCCACATAGTCTTCATCCTCAGATTCGAGGTTCTCTTCTTCCTTGTCCCAGTGGCTGCTTTGGGTAAGATTCTTTGGGAGTGCTTACGCTACCCTCATCTCGAAATGCTAGAGGGACTAGTGCCCTCACTCATCTGAATCTGCTCCTCCGACTTATTAAGGCTGTCACTCGACCGGACATGTTGCAAACACCGACTCTGAGACCACTGTGAATAGATATAGGCTGAGATAGAGTGGATGAGCATCACAAAATACGGAGATTTTTGCAAAAGAATGAGTCAAAAACTTAGTTTTAGTTTTCCACTGAAAGCATTTCGGATCAACCGATTTGCAAACTCGGTGATACCGAAGCAGCTTTTGGAACCTAAACTAGTGAACTCGGTCAGACTGAGTCACAGTTCGGCGGCACCGAGACTGCTAGGGTTTCACAAAGTCCTGAACTCGGTCACACCGATTTGTAATTCTCGGTCAGACCAAGAACCACATGTGCAATGGCCTTAGCCGAATCGGTGGAACCGGGTTCTGCAACTCGGTGGGTCCGAGATGGTTTCGGCGGAAAGCTAACCCTAAATTTTCAATTCATCTCTAATCTAAGGAGTGTTTTGACTAGATAGAATAGTTTCAATCGTGGCAAGAATCATGATGAACACAATGTGCTAGGAATCGGACGGGGATAGCACTGTGATCGATTCCATACCCTAGTTCGGCGATGAACTCGCTACGGCGGCAACGGCGGGGTTGAATTCCGTTGACGGCGGCGGAGACCAGCGACTGGAGGCGGCTGGCGACGAGGAGGACTATCCAGAGACCCTGGAGGCAGAGCGAGCTATCTTGGCGAAGGGGTTTGGAGAAAGTTTCCAAATTTTTGCCCGTGAGTATATATAGCCCGACCCTGTCGGTGTGACCGAGTGGAACAACTCGGTGGCACCAAGATGCATAACTGTTGACAGTTACAGCAACTCGGTGTGACCGAAAAGTTCAAATCGGTTGCACCGAGATTGAAAACCTAGATTGACTTAGTGATCTCGGTATGACCGAAATGGAGGAATCGGTCAGACCGAAATGCACAAAGAAGTTTTGGATGTATAAGTCTATGACGAATCAGGGACTCCGAGTGCTCCTCACACAGAGTGTTTCGAATCTGACTTGATCAAATTTTGTGATGTAGCATGAATAGAGGTTGAGACGAGAAAAGTATAGATAGCTAGAGAAGGTTCTTAGGCATTCTTGTCCATCCACTTGGCCAAAGAAAAAGAAACCAATCAATCAAAACAACAAGTGGATGTCCTCTAATGTGTAAAATATGCAACCAACATTCTCACACAATAAAATAGCAAATGAAATATGTGAGAAAGCATGCACAAACGATTCTAGCATCTATCAAACAATTGGCGATGACTAGGTCATCTATATATGAGTATATTGACTTAGGAGTCAAATGAGAACATTTGATCATAGGTCATACTCATCGTTTAAGCTCAAGTGGGGTTACCACTTTTACATAATGCATTGATGTGTTCACACCATTAGAGTTGCTTTAGCTCAATTTTTTGAGTAAATCTCCCCCTAGATGTGAGATCCCCCCTTAGAGGGATGAACTAACCTTGGGTTTTGTCGATGATGACTTCATGTAGGTGTTGAAGATGTGGATGCTCAATGTTGATGAAGATCATTTGGAGCAATCCTTTTGGAGTGAGTTGCACTTTCAATACCTACACGGGTTAGTCCCACAAGGAACAAACAAGGATATCCATAGACATAGAGTGATGCACACACAAGATCATGTCTATGAGAGCTTTAGGTTACCTTGTCCCTTGTCTTACCAACAAGAGGGTTTGTGACTCCTTGAACTAGTGCAAGATGTGGAAGTTGATTGCACTTTTTGTTGCCAAAATGATATGAGTGAAATATGTTGGCGGAGTCACCCTCAAGAACTCTCTAGTTCTTCTTCTTGGGATCCACATCATCTTGATGGGAATCCTTGGAGTTGTAGTCGTACTTGATGAAGTAGAACTTGTCGTAGTCTCGGGAACCCACTTGACCAAGGCCTTAGGAGCTTCTTCAAATGCATCAATCTCCTCTTGAAGCTTGTCCTTGCCTTTTGCTTGTGGTCTTGTGGTGGAAGATCATCTTGAGCTTGTGTCCCTTTGAAAGAAGTAGGGTCATACTTCTCTTGTTGAGGAACAAACTTCGTCTTGGGATATTGATCTTCTTCCCACTCAACTCCATTGGCATTGAACTTTCGTTCAAAACCAACACCTTGATTCTTCCGGTGCCTTCTTTGCTTGCGTACAATTTCCTCAAATTGCTTACTCCCGACAAGGCTCTTGTAAACACCTTTCTCTATAATTCCCTTCAAGAAGCTATTTTCTTGCTCAAGTGTAACTTGTCTAAGAGAATCATTAGTGGAATCAAGAGAACTACTAGAAGCAACAACATTTGATTTAGCATGATTATTGTTACTACTAGAGGAAGAATCCTTCTTCTTCTTGTTACTAGACTTGACTTGAGGCATGTAAGTAGATAAGAGTAAACACTTGGCAATGTAAGAAGAACTTTTCTTAGGAAGATCATCATTGATTGCTTTTAAGAACTCATGCTCTTGATCAAGATTGAGCTTTTCAAAGTGTAACTTCTCATGAGTCCTTAAAAGTTCTCAATGATCTTCTAAGATAGTTTCATGAGCTAACTTAAGAGTGTTTAATTCTTTAGTTAGAATCTCAATCTTCTCCTTATCATTGTCATTCGTTTTATCTTGATTAGCATGATTAATTGACGTTTCATCATAGTATTCATCACTAGAGTTGTCAACAAGTAAATCATCATCACCTAGCAAGTCATCTTCATCACTATTGAAATCAACATACTCGGGGTGTGTTACCTTTGGGCCTTTAGCCATGAAGCATCTTCCAATTCCTTCATTAGGTGAATCAAATATGTCATAGGATTTGGTTGACACAAGTGCTAGACCGGCAACACCTTCATCTTGAGTATATTCGAAGTCGGAGTGATAACTTCTCTCGGAGTGATTGTCGGAGTCGGAGCCGGATACCCATTCACCAACATGAGCTTGATGTCTTCGTTTTGTGTAGCTCCTTGATGACTTGTCCTTCCTTTCCGAATCCTTGCTTCTTCGTGAGGGTCTTCGTTCATAACGATCATCTCTACTCCTTCCCTCTCTTGGTGGTGATTCTTCTCTTCTACTTCTACTTTTTGGAGAATCCTCTCTTCTTTTGTAGGGTGCCGTACACTCATTGGAATAGTGTCCGGGTCTTCCACAATTGTAGCAATTACGCTCCCGACTAGAAGATCTTGGAGCTTCTCTCTTTGCTTCTACTCTTGTAGAATTTGTTGAAGTTCTTCACCATTAAGCTCAATTCTTCATTGAAGGTTTGTTTCTCACTTGATGATGCGGGGGCTTCACATGAGGCTTTGTAAGCACCACTTGACTTGTTGTGAAGTTCCTCCTTATCCTTGAGTGACATCTCATGAGCAACAATTCTTCCAATGACTTCCGTTGGCTTGAGATCTTTGTAATTGGGCATCATTTGGATCAATGTGCACACGGTATCATATTTTCCATACAAGGCTCTTAGGATCTTCTTGATGATGAATCATCGGTCATCTCTTCACTTCCTAAGCCCGCAATCTCATTTGTGATAAGACCAAGCCTAGAGTACATTTCAGCGACACCTTCACCATCCTTCATTTTGAACTTGTCAAGTTGACTTTAGAGCACATCCAACTTGGATTCCTTGACGGAGTTGATACCTTCATGCATATCAATCAAAGTATCCCAAATTTCCTTTGCATTCTCAAGACGGCTGATTTTGTTGAATTCTTCGGGGCACAATCCGTTGAAGAGAATATCGCAAGCTTGAGCGTTGTATTGCAGCATCTTCAACTCTTCCGCACTAGCTTCACGGTTCGGTTCTCTCCCATCAAAGAATTCACCTTGCAAGCCAATACACACAATAGCCCAAACGGCGGGGTTATGTCCAAGAATATACATTTTCATCTTATGCTTCCAACTAGCAAAATTAGTACCATCAAAGTAAGTACCTCTATGGTGATAATTTCCCTCGCTAGACGCCATACTCTCCTAGGTTGTGAAACCAAGGCTATGACCACCAAAAGCTATGGAAATCAAAGCAAATGGAGACCAAAGCTCTGATACCACTTGTAGGATCGGAAGTATGTCTAGAGGGGGGGGGGGGAGATTAGACTACTTGACCAAATAAATATCCTTTTCCCAATTTTAGTCTTTGGCAGATTTTAGCTATCTTAGAGCAAGTCAAGCAATCCTAACACAATTCAAGCAAGCATGCAAAGAGTATATGAGCAGCGGAAAGTAAAGCATGCAACTTGCAAGAATGTAAAGGGGAAGGGTTTGGAGAATTCAAACGCAATTGGAGACACGGATGTTTTTGTCGTGGTTCCGATAGGTGGTGCTATTGTATATCCACGTTGATGGAGACTTCAACCCACGAAGGGTAATGGTCGCGCGAGTCCACGGAGGGCTCCACCCACGAAGGGTCCATGAAGAAGCAACCTTGTATATCCCACCATGGCCGTCGCCCATGAAGGACTTGCCTCACTAGCGGTAGATCTTCATGAAGTAGGCGATCTCCTTGCCCTTACAAAATCCTTGGTTCAACTCCACAATCTTGTCGGAGGCTCCCAAGTGACACCTAGCCAATCTAGGAGACACCACTCTCCAAGAAGTAACAAATGGTGTGTTGATGATGAACTCCTTGCTCTTGTGCTTCAAATGATAGTCTCCCCAACACTTAACTCTCTCTCACAGGATTTGGATTTGGTGGAAAGAACATTTGAGTGGAAAGCAACTTGGGGAAGGCTAGAGATCAAGATTCATATGGTAGGAATGGAATATCTTGGCCTCAACACATGAGTAGGTGGTTCCTTCTCGTAAAGCTGACAAGTTGGAAGTGTAGATTTGTTCTGATGGCTCTCTCCACGAATGAAGAGGAGGTGGAGGGGTATATATATCCTCCACACAAAATCTAACCGTTACACACAACTTGCGAAACTCGGTGGGACCGAATTGATAAACTCGGTCGGACCGATTCAGCAAAACTAGTGACCGTTAGGATTTTCGGTGGGACCGACATGCAACTCGGTAGGACCGATGTGGTTAGGGTTAGGGCATAACGTAATCTCGGTGAGACCGATTACACAAACTCGGTGAGACCGATTTTGGTAATAAGCTAACCAGAGAGTTGGTCAGGTAAACTCGGTGGGACCGATTCGCTCTTTTCGGTGAGACCGAAATGTTACGAAAGGGAAATAGAGAGTATACATTGCAATCTCGGTGGGACCGATCGCTCATCTCGGTGGTACCGAAACGTTACGAAGGGAAACAGAGAGATTACAATCCCATCTCGGTGAGACCGAGATCCCTATTGGTGAGACAGATTTGCCTAGGGTTTGTGGCAGTGGCTAAGACATCTGAACTCGGTGGCGCCGGGTAGAAAGAATCGGTAGGGCCGAGTTAGACTCTTGGTTTAGGTCATATGTGTATATGAGAAAGTAGTTGAGAGTTTTGGAGCATATCACTAAGCACTGTAGAGCAAGATACTCATTAAGCAACACCTCATCCCTCCTTGATAGTATTGGCTTTTCCTATAGACTCAATGTGATCTTGGATCACTAAAATATAAAATGTAGAGTCTTGAGCTTTTGAGCTTGAGCCAATCCTTTTATCCTTAGCATTTTGAGGGATCCACTTTTCTCATCCATGCCATGCCATCCATTGAGCTTTTCCTGAAATATTCATCTTGGAATGATGTTAGCTCAATGAGCTATATATATGTTGTTAGGAATTACCAAAACCACCTAGGGATAGTTGCACTTTCACGTCGTCGTGGACACGAGACGAACGCACGCGTCGCATGCCAACTACTCCCTCTGGCCCACCAGTCGGTGGACAAGCATCCACCATTTCTCTCCACTTTCCCAAAACCCCTCCCGCCCGCGCACGCTCCCGGCTGCTCGCCATGGACGACGCCCTTGATGCCGCCGCCGGCCTCGCCTCGTCCGGCATCACCGCTGCCCCCTTCGGCAAAGGCAAGCCCCGCGCCCCTCACGAGACCCCGCAGCGCCCAAGAAGAAGAAGCAACTGACGCCCGAGGAGCGGGTCGTGGAGTCGACAAAGAGGAAGGGCCGGAGGCACGCGGCAGACGCAAGGGACGAAGCAGCGGCAGCCGCCGCCCTCACTATCGCCGCGCGGCATGAGGAAACTAACGCCCGCGTCGCGATGGCAACGAGGGAGGCCTTGATATATGTAGGGATAAACCCTGGCCACCACTGGCTCGTCAACACCGTCGTGGACGCGCCCGATTCCCGGCTTCCACGTCTACCTGCAAGCCTCCTGACTCTCCGGGGAATGCTCGCCAGAGGTGAGCGTGGTAGCGCCTTCCACGCCTGCCCCCGCACTCGCGCCCATCGACCTCAACACCACGCTAGTGGCCGGTGCCTCGTTATCCGGAGGGGCCAGGAAATGTGCGTGGGATATGCCAGCCGACGTGCTCCCCGGCACCCGCAAGCTGTTTGACACAATGCAGGCAGTCGATGACGATGACACGGCCAATCGTTTCATGCAGATCATCATCTTCGAGGGTGATGCGGCAGCTGCTGGCGGTGCCGCCGCGGCTGGCTATGATCCCAATGAGACCCAAAGCCAGGACGGCCTTGGGCCGTTTACGCTGGTGACCTATGACCAAGCTGGCATGCACGACGCCTTCATGCAAGATCGTGTCGGCCTGGACCTGGACGGCTTCCCGCTCGACCATGAGTTTCCGGCGGACTATGGCCTCGAGGAAGAGGGTGAGTTGGACATCGATGGGGAGCCTTTGTTCGAGGACGAGCTTGCCAACCAAGCCCCCGGGGCGAATCCGAAGCACAAGAGCAAGCGGACAAAGGCATACATGGCGGCCGAGGACAAGCTCCTTTGTGAGTGTTGGAGGGACATTGGGCAAGACCCCAAGGTCACCGCCGAACAAAAGGCATCAACCTTTTGGGTTCGTGTCCACCTTGAGTTCCATGAATGCAAGAAGTTTGCGTCGTACCAAATGCAAAGCACGCGCAGGTGGGTGTCCATTTTGAAGCGATGAAGGGTGATCCAACAAGAGTGCAACAAGTTTTGGCCACTCTTGAGAGCATCAAGGCACGCCCCGTGAGCGCCATCGACATGCAAGACATGGTATGCATGCGCCCCTCTTTGTTTTCATTCCGTTTATGCTTGGATGTCCATTTGCATATACATTTGCCCATATGCTTGCATGCTATTCATTTGTAGGCATCCCAAGCTTTGGAGGCATTCAAGGTCCAACATGAAGGCAAGTCTTTCAACCTCTCCCATTGTTGGAGGGTCATCAACGGGGAGGAGAAAGTTCAAGGCATAATATGACGCCCTCATGGCGCGTGAGGGGAATAAAGCCATGGAGGAGGTTGGGGAGGGAGAGAAGCCACGGCCATGGGGGAAGACCAACTACAAAAAGTAGGACAAGAGGGATGTGGCGTCCATAACCTTGATCGCAACCGTGGAGGTCATGATGAGCAAGAAGGACTCAGGGGAGGAGAAGCGCCGAGAAGACAAGGAAGAGCAAATGAACGCCTTCATGGAGATCCAAAGGAGGAGGCTTGAGATGGAGGCGGAGAAGCAAGCGAGGATGCTTCAGATGGAGGTGGAGAAGCAATCCAAGATGCTAGAGATCGAGGCCGCCAATGCCAAGACCAAGGCGAAATAAGTGGCTCTCGCTAGCATGATGAGGAGGGTGAATATCATGAAGGTGGTCAACACCGTGTCTGTCGGGACCCCGGTCCTAAATCGTACCGACCTAGCATGTAACACATCATATCACTTTGCGGCCTCACGCACGGTATTCCCACGGGTGCCAACTTACCTGGCCCGGGACCGTTTGCGCCTTTTGGCTCACGTATTTGATAGTGTCGCTAGCATCCATATGATAGAGAACCCGGACCGACATGACTAGTAGTAAACCCAAGGTTGCACTAACTTACAGGGATAGGCATACATGACCCAGCAATGAACGTGTCGGTCATCAACGTATGAACCCAAGTCGTAGCAAGCTACAAGGACTTAAAGGAACAACGCGTGAAATTTCCCCGAAGGGACAGACACATGAATGAAGAAGGACACATGCCGGCCAGCCTAAGTGTTCTGGAGCAGTAGCAAGCTACCATGGCTCAGTGGAAGCACTAGGAGACATTTCCCGGTAAGAGAGGCTACCAAGAATAAACAACTAGGTTGTTGGATCCCACACATACCAAGCATTTCAATAACATACATACAATATGCCCGATATGTGCAAATACAACATGGCATCACCACAAGACTCTACGACTCAAAAGTATTTATTCATTAGGCTCCGAGGAGCCGGATATTACAAACATGGGTCTGATGACCCAACATTCAAGTCATACAAGCAATAAGCACATGCGGAAGCTTAACTTGTCTGAGTACAGACAATGATAACTCACAAGTATAGGGGATCGCAACAGTTTTCGAGGGTAGAGTATTCAACCCAAATTTATTGATTCGACACAAGGGGAGCCAAAGAATATTCTCATGTATTAGCAGCTGAGTTGTCAATTCAAGCACACCTGGATAACTTAATATCTGCAGCAAAGTATTTAGTAGCAAAGTAGTATAGAAGTAACGATAATGGTGGCAAAAGTAACAGTAGCAGTTTTGTAGTAATTGTAACAGTGGCAACGGAAAAGTAACTATGCGAAGAAGCAATATGTGAAAAGCTCATAGGCATTGGATCAGTGATGGAGAATTATGTCGAATGCAATTATTCATGCAACATTTATAACATAGGGTGACACAGAACTAGCTCCAGTTCATCAATGTAATGTAGGCATGTATTCCGAATATAGCCATACGTGCTTATGGAAAAGAACTTGCATGACATCTTTTGTCCTACCCTCCCGTGGCAGCAGGGTCCTATTGGAAACTAAGGGATATTAAGGCCTCCTTTTAATAGAGTACCGGACCAAAGCATTAACACTTAGTGAATACATGAACTCCTCAAACGACGGTCATCACCGGTAAGGATCCCGATTATTGTCACTTCGAGGTTAACGGATCATAACACATAATAGGTGACTATAGACTTGCAAGATAGGATCAAGAACTCACATATATTCATGAAAACATAATAGGCTCAGTTCTGAAATCATGGCACTCGGGCCCTAGTGACAAGCATTAAGCATAGCAAAGTCATAGCAACATCAATCTCAGAACATAGTGGATACTGATAACCCACAAGTATAGGGGATCAATTGTAGCCTCTTTCGATAAGTAAGAGTGTCGAACCCAACGAGGAGCTAAAGGTAGAGCAAATATTCCCTCAAGTTCTATCGACCACCGATACAACTCTACGCACACTTGACGTTCGCTTTACCGGAAACAAGTATGAAACTAGAAGTACTTTGTAGGTGTTTTTGGATAGGTTTGCAAGGTAATAAAGAGCACGTAAATAAAAAGTAGGGGCTTTTAGATAAAGACACAACTAAATTAGTTTTAGTAAAGAGCTTTTTGTCACGAGAAAGTTATTTGTCCCTAGGCAATCGATAACTAGACGGTAATCATTGTTGCAATTTTATTTGAGGGAGAGGCATAAGCTAACATACTTTCTCTACTTGGATCATATGCACTTATGATTGGAACTCTAGCAAGCATACGTAACTACTAAAGATCATTAAGGTAAAACCCAAATAGCATTAAAGCATCAAGTCCTCTTTATCCCATACGCAAACAACCTACTTACTCGGGTCTATGCTTCTGTCACTCACGCCACCCACCATAAGCAAATCATGAACATATTGCAAACCCTACAGCAGGGATCCCTCACGCTTGCGCGACACCGAGAGCACCATAAGCAAATATAATAATAACCATTTTATTATTGCCTCTAGGGCATATTTCCAACACAACTAACCCTCATTTTAGTGAAAAGTTTGGAAAGCTAATGTCGGAGAAGTTTGAGATGTCGATGATGAGTGAACTCAAATTCTTTCTTGGTTTGCAAATCAAGCAAACTAAGGAAGGTACCTTTGTATCTCAAGCAGCGTACACCAAGGACTTATTCAAGAAGTTCAATATGCAAGAATGCAAAGGTATGACTACACCCATGCCTACTAGTGGACATCTTGATTTAACCAAAGATGGTGAACCGGTTGATCAAAAGGTTTGTCGCTCTATGATTGGTTCATTGTTATATCTAGTATACAGTTCTTCCTTAAGATGTCCGTTAAGGAATGTCGTTTTGACGTCCATTTGCCTTATCTCATAATCATAGTATGCGGCAATTGCTAACATGATTCAGACGGACTTTAGCTTCGCTGCGTGAGAGAATGTCTCATCGTAGTCAACCCCTTGTACTTGTCGATAACCCTTAGCGACAAGTCGAGCTTTATAGATGGTAACATTACCATCTGCATCCGTCTTCTTCTTAAAGATCCATTTGTTTTCTATCACTCGCCGATCATCGGGCAAGTCTGTCAAAGTCCATACTTTGTTTTCATACATGGATCCTATCTCGGATTGCATGGCTCCAAGCCATTTGTTGGAATCTGGGCCCGCCATCGCTTCTTCATAGTTCGAAGGTGCACCATTGTCTAACAACATGATTTCCAGGACAGGGTTGCCATACCACTCTGGTGTGGAACGTGTCCTTGTGGACCTACGAAGTTCAATAGTAACTTGATCCGAAGTACCTTGATCATCATAATTAATTTCCTCTTCAGTTGGTGCTGGCACCACAGGAACATCTTCCTGAGCTGCGCTACTCACCGGTTCAAGAGGTAGTACTTCAATAACTTGATCCGAAGTACCTTGATCATCATAATTAATTTCCTCTTCAGTTGGTGCTGGCACCACAGGAACATCTTGCTGAGCTGCGCTACTCAACGGTTCAAGAGGTAGTACTTCTCAAGTTCCACTTTCCTCCCACTTACTTCTCTCGAGAGAAACTCTTTCTCCAGAAAGGACCCACTCTTGGCAACAAAGATCTTGCCTTCGGATCTGAGGTAGAAGGTATACCCAATGGTTTCCTTAGGGTATCCTATGAAGACGCATTTTTCCGACTTGGGTTCGAGCTTTTCAGGTTGAAGTTTCTTGACATAAGCATCGCATCCCCAAACTTTTAGAAAGCGACAGCTTAGGTTTCTTCCCAAACCATAATTCATACGGTGTCGTCTCAACGGATTTAGACGGTGCCCTATTTAAAGTGAATGTAGCTGTCTCTAGAGCGTATCCCCAAAATGATAGCGGTAAATCGGTAAGAGACATCATAGATCACACCATATCCAATAAAGTGCGATTACGACATTTGGGCACACCGTTACGCTGAGGTGTTCCAGGCGGTGTGAGTTGTGAAACGATTCCACATTTCCTTAAGTGCGTACCAAATTCGTGACTTAAATATTCTCCTCCACGATCTGATCGTAGGAACTTTATCTTTCGGTCACGTTGATTCTCTACCTCATTCTGAAATTCCTTAAACTTTTCAAAGGTCTTCGACTTGTGTTTCATCAAGTAGACATACCCATATCTACTCAAGTCGTCAGTGAGAGTGAGAACATAACGATATCCTCCGCGAGCCTCAACGCTCATTGGACCGCACACATCAGTATGTATGATTTCCAATAAGTTGGTTGCTTGCTCCATTGTTCCAGAGAACGGAGTCTTGGTCTTTTTGCCCATGAGGCATGGTTCGCATGTGTCAAATGATTCATAATCAAGGGACTCTAAAAGTCCATCAGCATGGAGCTTCTTCATGCGCTTGACACCAATGTGACCAAGGCGGCAGTGCCACAAGTATGTGGGACTATCGTTATCAACTTTACATCTTTTGGTATTCACACTATGAATATGTGTAACATCACATTCGAGATTCATTAAGAATAAACCATTGACCATCGGGGCATGACCATAAAACATATCTCTCATATAAATAGAACAACCATTATTCTCGGATTTAAATGAGTAGCCATCTCGTATTAAACGAGATCCAGATACAATGTTCATGCTCAAAGCTGGCACTAAATAACAATTATTGAGGTTTAAAACTAATCCCGTAGGTAAATGTAGAGGTAGCGTGCCGACGGCGATCACATCGACCTTGGAACCATTCCCGACGCGCATCGTCACCTCGTCCTTCGCCAGTCTCCACTTATTCCGCAGCTCCTGCTTTGAGTTACAAATATGAGCAACCGCACCGGTATCAAATACCCAGGAGCTACTACGAGTAATCGGTAAGGTACACATCAATTACATGTATATCACATATACCTTTAGTGTTGCCGGCCTTCTTGTCCGCTAAGTATTTGGGGCAGTTCCGCTTCCAAAGGTCCGCTTCCCTTGCAATAAAAGCACTCGCCTGTGCTTGGGTCCATTCTTTGACTTCTTCCTAAGAATCGGCTTACCGGGCGCGGAAACTCCCTTGCCGTCCTTCTTGAAGCTCTTCTTACCCTTGCCTTTCTTGAACTTAGTGGTTTTATTCACCATCAACACTTGATGTTCCTTCTTGATTTCTACCTCCGCTGATATCAGCATTGAATATACCTCAGGAATGGTATTTTTCATCCCCTGCATATTGAAGTTCATCACAAAGCTCTTGTAGCTCGGTGGAAGCGATCGAAGGATTACATCAATAACCGCATCATCCGGAGATTAACCCCCTGCTGAGTCAAGCGGTTGTGCAACCTGACATCTTGAGTATGTGCTCACCGATGTAACTATTTTCCTCCATCTTACAGACTAAAGAACTTGTCGGAGACTTCATATCTCTCGACACGGGCATGAGCTTGGAAAACCATTTTCAGCTCTTGAACATCTCATATGCTCCGTGTTGCTCAAAAGCGCTTTTGGAGCCCCGGTTCTAAACTGTAAAGCATGCCGCCTTTGAACGAGGGAGTAATCATCGACGAGACTGCCAAGCGTTCATAATGTCTTGGTTCTCTGGGATGGGAGCTTCACCTAGCGGTGCTTCTAGGACATAATCTTTCTTTGCAGCTATGAGGATGATCCTCAGGTTCCGGACCCAGTCCGTATAGTTGATGCCATCATCTTTCAGCTTGGTTTTCTCTAGGAACGCGTTGAAGTTGAGGTGGACATGAGCGTTGGCCATTTGATCTACAAGACATATTCGCAAAGGTTTTAGACTAAGTTCATGATAATTAAGTTCATCTAATCAAATTATTTAATGAATTCCCACTCAGATTAGACATCCCTCTAGTCATCTAAGTGATACATGATCCGAGTCGACTAGGCCATGTCCGATCATCACGTGAGACGGACTAGTCATCATCGGTGAACATCTCCACATTGATCGTATCTTCCATACGACTCATGTTCGACCTTCGGTCTCTTGTGTTACGAGGCCATGTCTGTACATGCTAGGCTCGTCAAGTTAACCTAAGTGTTTATGCATGTGTAAATCTATCTTACACCCATTGTATGTGAACGTTAGAATCTATCACACCCGATCATCACGTGGTGCTTCGAAACAATGAATTTTCGCAACGGTGCACAGTTAGGGGGAATATTTTCTTGAAATTATTATGAGGGATCATCTTATTTACTACCGTCGTTCTAAGTAAACAAGATGCAAAAACATGATAAACATCACATGCAATCAAATAGTAGTGACATGATATGGCAAATATCATATAGCTCCTTTGATCTCCATCTTCGGGGCTCCATGATCATCTTCGTTACAAAGATGACACCATGATCTCCATCATCGTGTCTCCATGAAGTTGTTTCGCCAACTATTACTTCTACTACTATAGCTAACGGTTTAGCAATAAAGTAAAGTAATTACATGGCGTTGAATCAATGACACGCAGGTCATACAATAATTAAGACAACTCCTATGGCTCCTGCCGGTTGTCATACTCATCGACATGCAAGTCATGATTCCTTTTACAAGAACATGATCTCATACATCACATATATATCATTCATCATTCATCACAACTTTTGCCATATCACATCACAATCACATGCTGCAAAAACAAGTTAGACGTCCTCTAACTGTTGTTGCATGTTTTACGTGGCTGCAATAGGGTTCTAGCAAGAACGTTTTCTTACCTACGTAAAAGCCACAACATGATTTGTCAACTTCTATTTACCCTTCATAAGGACCCTTTTCATTGAATCCGCTCCAAGTAAAGTGGGAGAGACAAACACCCGCTAGCCACCTTATGCAACTAGTGCATGTCACCGGTGGAACACATCTCACGTAAGCGTACGTGTAAGGTCGGTCCGGGCCGCTTCATCCCACAATACCGCTGAAGCAAAATAAGACTAGTAGTGGCAAGAAAGTTGACAACATCTACGCCCACAACAAATTGTGTTCTACTCGTGCAAAGAGAACTACGCATAGACCTAGCTCTGATACCACTGTTTGGGGAACGTTGCAGAAAATAAAAAATTTCTACGGTTTCACCAAGAACAATCTATGAGTTCATCTAGCAACGAGAGAGAGGAGTGCATCTACATATCCTTGTAGATCGCGAGCGGAAGCGTTCAAGAGAACGGGGTTGAGGGAGTCGTACTGCCGTGATCCAAATCACCGATGATCCTAGTCTGAACGGACAGCACCTCCGCGTTCAACACACGTCACGGTTGGGAAGACGTCTCCTCCTTCTTGATCCAGCAAGGGGGAGGAGAGGTTGATGAAGATCCAAAGACCTGACGGCGTGGTGGTGGATGCAGCAGCGATCTCGGCAGGGCTTCGCCAAGCGTCTGCGAGAGGGAGAGGTGTAGTAAGGGGAGAAGGGAGGCGCCAAGAGCATGGATGCGGCTGCCCTCCTTCCCGCTTCTTTATATAGCCCCCCTAGGGGGGGGGGGCGCCAGCCCTGGAGATGGGATCTCCAAGGGGGGTGGCAGCCAGGGGGTGGCTTCCCCCCCAAGCCAGGTGGAGGCGCCCCCACCCCTAGGGTTTCCCAACCCTAGGCGCAGGGGGGCCCAAGGGGGGGGGCGCACCAGCCCACCAGGGGCTGGTTCCCCTCCCACTTCAGCCCATGGGGCCCTCCGGGATAGGTAGCCCCACCCCCCACCCGGTGGACCCTCGGGACCCTTTCGGTGGTCCCGGTACAATACCGGTGACCCCCGAAACTTTCCCGATGGCCGAAACCTGACTTCCTATATATAATTCTTTACCTCCGGACCATTTCGGAACTCCTCGTGACGTCCGGGATCTCATCCGAGACTCTGAACAACTTTCGGGTTACTGCATACTCATATCTCTACAACCCTAGCGTCACCGAACCTTAAGTGTGTAGACCCTACGAGTTCGGGAGACATGCAGATATGACCGAGACTCCTCTCCGGTCAATAACCAACAGCGGGATCTGGATACCCATGTTGGCTCCCACATGCTCCTCGATGATCTCATCGGATGAACCACGATGTCGAGGATTCAAGCAACCCTGGATGCAATTCCCTTTGTCAATCGGTACGTTACTTGCCCGAGATTCGATCGTCGGTATCCCAATACCTCGTTTAATCTCGTTACCGGCAAGTCACTTTACTCATACCGTAATGCATGATCCCGTGACCAGACACTTGGTCAATTGAGCTCATTATGATGATGCATTACCGAGTGGTCCCAGAGATACCTCTCCGTCATACGGAGTGACAAATCCGATCTCGATTCGTGCCAACCCAATGAGACACTTTCGGAGATACCCGTAGTATACCTTTATAGTCACCCGATTACGTTGTGGCATTTGGCACACCAAAAGCACTCCTACGGTATCCGGGAGTTGCACAATCTCATGGTCTAAGGAAATGATACTTGAAATTTGGAAAAGCTCTAGCTAAACGAACTACACGATCTTTGAGCTATGCTTAGGATTGGGTCTTGTCCATCACATCATTCTCCCAATGATGTGATCCCGTTATCAATGACATCCAATGTCCATAGTCAGGAAACCATGACTATCTGTTGATCAACGAGCTAGTCAACTAGAGGCTCACTAGGGACACGTTGTGGTCTTATGTATTCACACGTGTATTACGATTTCCGGAGGACACAATTATAGCATGAATAATAGACTATTATCATGAACAAAGAAATATAATAATAACCATTTTATTATTGCCTCTAGGGCATATTTCCAACACAACTAACCCTCATTTTAGTGAAAAGTTTGGAAAGCTAATGTCGGAGAAGTTTGAGATGTCGATGATGAGTGAACTCAAATTCTTTCTTGGTTTGCAAATCAAGCAAACTAAGTAAGGTACCTTTGTCTCTCAAATGAAGTACACCAAGGACTTATTCAAGAAGTTCAATATGCAAGAATGCAAAGGTATGACTACACCCATGCCTACTAGTGGACATCTTGATTTAACCGGTTGATCAAAAGGTTTATCGCTCTATGATTGGTTCATTGTTATATCTATGTGCTTCACGTCCCGATATTATGCTAAGTGTGTGCATGTGTGCACGATATCAAGCTGCTCCTAAAGAATGTCATCTTAAGGCCGTGAAAATGATAGTGAGATACTTAATTCATACACCAAATTTTGGTATTTGGTATCCAAAGAGGGCCTCCTTTGATCTTGTTGGCTACTCCGACTCGGACTATGCCGGTGACAAGGTTGATATAAAGTCCACTTCGGGTACTTGTCAATTTCTTGGTAGATCTCTTGTGTCTTGATCTTCCAAGAAACAAAATCGGTATCCTTATCCACCGCCGAAGCGGAATACATTGCTGCTGGATCATGTTGTGCTCAATTACTTTGGATGACCCAAACTCTTAAAGATTATGGGATATATGTGAAACATGTACCATTCTTTGTGTGACAATGAAAGTGCTATTAAGATTGCTCACAATCCCGTGCAACATCCTCGAACTAAACATATTGAAGTTCGTCATCATTTCATTCGAGACCATGTTGCCAAAGGGGACATTAATCTTAAGCATGTTTGCACCGATAACCAATTAGCAGATATATTTACCAAACCACTTGATGAGAAAGTGTTTTGCAGGTTAAGAGGTGGATTGAACATCATTGATGCTTCAAACTTGGAGTAGGAACTCCATTTGATACATGCAAGGCATGAGCCTATGACTAATCCTTGATATTTCTCTTATGTTGACTATCTTATGTCTTGGATACATTTGCACCTTGCATGTTATCTAACCCGTGTAGGTACTTGGGTGAATCTAAATCTATGAGATTGCAACTCACTCACATCTTGAGCAATTTCTATATCACCAAGTCTCTACACAATGGTGGATGAAGACAAGGAAGCACGCAGCCATTCAAACATATCCTTTGCCAAATTCTATGTTGAGTTTCATGATTGTCATTTTGGATACACAAGTGCTCTTCCTTGCAAAAACTAACCCATGTAGGTAGATGAACTCAAACTCCAAGTGGTGCTCCCAACTCTTTATGAGCTACATCAACCTTGAGCAACCCACACAAGTTCAACTACATGATCATGATCAACACCACCACCCAAGGTATGTCATTCCATCTTAGAGAAGCTTTACTCCAAGTCATGAGTAAAAGCAACTCGACAAGATGTGAATACATCAAAAAGCTTAAACGAAAAATGGTAACCCCATTTTGAGCTTAAACGATGAGTATGACCTATGATCAAGTGATCTCACTTGACTCCTAAGTCAATATACTCTAACATTGGTGACTTTGTCGCCGACCAATTCTAGATGAAATTCTCTTATGTTTTCTTCTGTGCTCTTGCATTTGTCTCATGCATATTTGTTTCCCTCTTTAAAAAAAACTTCATCTAGACTCCTTTTTAGTTTACGCTCTTTTTATTTTCTCGCTACGCATTCCTTGCATCCAATTCATTGCAAATCCTTCAGTTAATTCCTTGCAAATCCTTGTGAGATCTTACTTGTCTAGTGAGCTGAGGTGACAAGTGTTTCCTCTGCGATGAACTCGGTCTCACCGGTTTGATGCCTTCGGTCCAACCGAATCCCCTGGGTACAACCGAACCATACAACTCGGTGTCACCGATTTCACTACAGGAAAGACATCTTGCCACTTGTTTCTGCATTCTTTTTGATCCAGCTCCACTCAATGAATCTTGTCCTCGACCAGCATCCCATTCAACTTGCTGCTTTGTTCTGCGACTCAAGGACCAAACCCATCATGACAAAAATCCAGAAGAACCCTTCTTGGAAATTGATGTCAAAGGGGGAGAGAGAGATCATCACATCAAAGCTTAATCATATCTATAGGGGGAGAGAATACTCTAGGGAAGAAAGAGACCCCAGATGCTTGGTGTTCAAGAGGAGAGAAGTCACATGTCTTCAAGAGGGGAAAGCCATGTTCACATTTGCTCGATTGCATTAGCTCTGTTTATTTCCTTTGAGCTCTGATTTTGCTCTGATTTTTTGTTCCTTATCTTCTCCCAGTATCTCATGCTAGATTCAGGGGGAGCAAGACATCTAAGGGAAGGAAATCCTTAAATTTATTGCACATCTTTACCTTTGGGGACATGTCTATATCCAATGTGGTACTTAGTACTCACTCTACATGTCATCCCAGTCTTGGTACTCTTGTGGTTTCTTTTGTTTGCTCTGGCCAGTAGGTGTATCTGTGTTATCTGACCTTGTTTATGCAGGTTCATCCCATCCTAAGCCAACTCAAGACCACAAGGTAAGTATATGCATCACAGTCATGTGTATGAGAAATTCTTCTGATGTACATACTGTTTGCAAGAAGGACTCATGAGCATGAAGGTACATTTCTCATATTCACATCATTTGCTCTGATGCATATAGCCAAGATACATGTAACACACTGCTTACTCTGTCATGTTTATGCATTCACATGCTCCTATATTCCATATTCACATTATTGCGTACATGTAGGGGGAGCCTATGCATGTTACATGTCTTTCCAAAGCTTTACTTACTATTCTCTATATCTTTATCTAAAGCTTTGATGTATGTTGTCATCAATTACCAAAAAGGGGGAGATTGAAAGCACAAGTGCTCCCTAGGTGGTTTTCGTAATTAATGTCAACATATCTCTTGTTGGACTAACACTTTTACCTAGTATGTTTCACATAAGTTCAATAATGAAGTGGCATGGACTAGAGGATGTCGAACCCCTTCAAGATGCTAAGGACAAAGGATTGGCTCAAGATCCAAGCTCAAGACTCTACATTTTCTATTTTAGTGATCCAAGATCACATTGAGTCTATAGGAAAAGCCAATACTATCAAGGAGGAATGATGTGTTGCTTAATGAGGCTCTTGCTCAAAATGCTTAGTAATATGCTCCAAAGCCCTCAACTACTTTCTTACATCCACATATGACCTAAACCAAAAGTCAAACTCGGCCCCACCGATTCTTTCTATCCGGCGCCACCGAGTTCAGATGTCATAGCCACTGCCACAAACCCTAGGCAAATCGGTCTCACCGATAGGGATCTCGGTCTCACCGAGATGGGATTGCAATCTCTCTGTATGGATCCATTACCAAAATCGGTCTCACCGAGTTTGCATAATCGGTCCTACCGAGATTGCAATGTAAACTCTCTGTCTCCTTTTTGTAACATTTCGGTCTCATCGAAATGAGCGAATCGGTCCCACCGAGTTTACCTGACCAACTCTCTGATTAGCTTATTACCAAAGTCGGTCTCACCAAGTTTGTGTAATCGGTCTCACTGAGATTACGTTATGCCCTAACCCTAACCATATCGGTCCTACCGAGTTGCATGTCGGTCCCACCGAAAATCCTAACGGTCACTAGATTTGCTGAATCGGTCCGACCGAGTTTATCAATTCAGTCCCACCGAGTTTGACAAGTTCTGTGTAACGGTTAAATTTTGTGTGGAGGCTATATATACCCCTCCACCCACTCTTCATTCTTGGAGAGAGCCATCAGAACGAACCTACACTTCCAACTTACCTTTTCTAAGAAAGAACCACCTACACTTGTGTTGAGGCCAAGATATTCCATTCCTACCATATGATTCTTGATCTCTAGCCTTCCCCAAGTTGCTTTCCACTCAAATCTTCTTTCCACCAAATCCATATCCTGTGAGAGAGAGAGTTGTGTGTTGGGGAGACTATCATTTGAAGCACAAGAGCAAGGAGTTCATCATCAACACACCATTTGTTACTTCTTGGAGAGTGGTGCCTCCTAGATTGGCTAGGTGTCACTTGGGAGCCTCCGACAAGATTGTGGAGTTGAACCAAGGAGTTTGCAAGGGAAAGAAGATTGCCTACTTCGTGAAGATCTACCGCTAGTGAGGCAAGTCCTTCATGGGCGATGACCATGGTGGGATAGACAAGGTTGCTTCTTCGTGGACCCTTCGTGGGTGGAGCCCTCCGTGGACTCGCGCAGCCATTAACCTTCGTGGGTTGAAGTCTCCATCAACGTGGATGTACGATAGCACCACCTATCGGAACCACGACAAAAACATCCGTGTCTCCTATTGCGTTTGAATCCTCCAAACCCTTTCCTTTACATTCTTGCAAGTTGCATGCTTTACTTTCCGCTACTCATATACTCTTTGCATGCTTGCTTGATATGTATTGTGTTTGTTAAACTTGTGCCAAAACTCCACTTCAACTTAAAGAAATTAAAAACGGTAACTTTTGGTACTTAATGTCTAATCACCCCCCCCCCCCCCTCTAGACACCTCTTCTCGACCCTTTCAGCCCCCTTCTTCTTCTTCTTCCTTGACCTCATCCCTGGATGGGAGAAGGGTTTCCCCTCTGGTCTTTGGTCTCCATGGCATGGGAGGGGCGAGAGCCCCTCCGAGATTGGATCTGTCTCTCTGTCTCTCTCTGTTTCTGCGTTACATCGGCTGCCCTTTCACCGCTTTCAGTATATATGGAGATCCGTAACTATGATTGGACTGAAATCTTCACCTTGATTTTTTCTAAAAATTAGCTTTCTTATGACGAAGAAGGGCATCAAGCGCCTTATGGGGGCCCACGAGGGTCAGGCGCGCCTGTGGGTGGGGCGTGCCCCTGCCTCGTGCCTCCGCCCTGCACCGTCTCGGCGTGGATTTTCCTTCCCATATTCTCCTAATATTCCAAAAATAATCTCCGTCTGCTTTTATCCTGCTTTGGACTCCGCTTTGATATGGATATTACGTGAAACAAAACATGCAACAAACAGAACTGCACCGGGCCTTTGGATCAATATGTTAGTCCCCAAAAATAGTATAAAAGGTTGCCAAAAGTATATGAAAGTTGTATAATATTGGCATGGAACAATCAAAAATTATAGATACGACGGAGACGTATCAGCATCCCCAAGCTTAATTCCTGCTCTTCCACGAGTAGGTGAATGATAAAAAAGATAATTTTTGATGTGGAATGCTACCTAGCATAATCTTGATCATGTATCTAATCATGGCATGAATATTAAGACATGAGTGATTCAAGGCAATAGTCTATCATTTGACATAAAAACAATAATACTTCAAGCCTACTAATAAAGCAATCATGTATTTTCAAAATAACATGGCCAAAGAAATTTATCCCTACAAAATCATATAGTCTGGCCATGCTCCATCTTCACCACACAAAATATTCAAATCATGCACAACCCCGATGACAAACCAAGCAATTGTTTCATACTTTTGACGTTCTCAAACCTTTTCAACTTTCACGCAATACATGAGCGTGAGCCATGTACATAGCAC
The DNA here is from genome assembly GCA_021605145.1 of Aegilops bicornis. Taxonomy (NCBI): domain Eukaryota; kingdom Viridiplantae; phylum Streptophyta; class Magnoliopsida; order Poales; family Poaceae; genus Aegilops; species Aegilops bicornis. The sequence continues at coordinate 475,046,561 of CM038670.1, read as the reverse complement.
TATAGGTGGAATAGAATGCTGGTTGTGGAAAAGACAAAAAGGAGAAGATAGTCTCACATCAACTAGGCGTATCGACTGGCTATGGAGATGCTCATCAATAGATATCAATGTGAGTGAGTAGGGATTGCCATGCAACGGATGCACTAAGAGCTATACGTGTATGAAAGCTCAGACTGAAATCTAAGTGGGTGTGCATCCAACTTGCTTGCTCATGAAGACCTCGGACATTTGAGGAAGCCCATCATCGGAATATACAAGCAAAGTTCTATAATGAAAATTCCCACTAGTATATGAAAGTGATAACTCAAGAGACTCTCTATATGAAGAACATGGTGCTACTCTGAAGCACAAGTGTGGTAAAAGGATAGTAACATTGCCCCTTCTCTCTTTTTCTCTCATTTTTTAAATATATTTTTTTGGTGGGCTTCTTTGGCCTCTTTTTTTATTTGGGCTTCTTTGGCCTCTTTTATTTATTTTTAAAGTCCGGAGTCTCATCCCGACTTGTGGGAGAATCATAGTCTCCATCATCCTTTCCTCACCGGGGCAATGCTCTAATAATGATGATCATCACACTTTTTATTTACTTACAACTCAATATTACAACTCGAGACTAGAACAAAGATATGACTCTATATGAATGCCTCCGGCGGTGTACCGGGATGTGCAATGATCTAGCATAGCAATGACATCAAAAAACGGACAAGCCATGAAAATATCATGCTAGCTATCTTACGATCATGCGAAGCAATATGATAATGATTGCTCGAGTCATGTATATGATGATGATGGAATTTGCATGGCAATATATCTCGGAATGGCTATGGAAATGCCATGATAGGTAGGTATGGTGGCTGTTTTGAGGAAGGTATATGGTGGGTTTATGGTACCGGCGAAAGTTGCGCGGTACTAGAGAGGCTAGCAATGGTGGAAGGCTGAGAGTGCGTATAATCCATGGACTCAACATTAGTCATAAAGAACTCACATACTTATTGTGAAAATCTATTAGTTATTGAAACAAAGTACTACGCTCATGCTCCTAGGGGGATAGATTGGTAGGAAAAGACCATCGCTCATCCCCGACCGCCACTCATAAGGAAGACAATCAATAAATACCTCATGCTCCAACTTCGTTACATAACGGTTCACCATACGTGCATGCTACGGGAATCACAAACCTCAACACAAGTATTTATACAATCCAAAACTACCCACTAGCATGACTCTAGTATCACCATCTTTATATCGCAAAACTATTGCAAGGAATCAAACATATCATATTCAGTGATATACAAGTTTTATGTAGGATTTTATGACTAACCATGTGAAGGACCAATTCCTGTCATCTCTCTAAATAGATATAAGTGAAGCAAGAGAGTTTAATTCTTTCTAAAAAATATATGCCCACGCTCTAACAAATATAAGTGAAGCAAAAGAGCATTCTACAAATGGCGGTTTTCTATGTGAAGAGAAACAGGCAATCCAAACTTCAAATGATATAAGTGAAGCACAAGAAGCATTCTATAAAGCCATACTCAAAAGATATAAGTGAAGTGCAAAGAGCATTCTATAAATCAACCAAGGACTATCTCATACCAGCATGGTGCATAAAAGAAAAATGAAAACTAAAGCAAAAGACGCTCCAAGATTTGAACATATCGCATGAACGAAACGAATCCGAAAACATACCGATACTTGTTGAAGAAAGAGGGGATGCCTTCCGGGGCATCCCCAAGCTTAGACGCTTGAGTCTCCTTGAATATTTACTTGGGGTGTCTCGTGCATCCCCAAGCTTGAGCTCTTGCCACTCCTTCTTCTCCTCACATCGAGACATCCTCGATCATCGAACACTTCATCCACACATGACTTTAACAGAAAACTCGGTAAGATCCGTCAGTATAATAAAGCAAATCACTACTCTAAGTACTTTTGCAAATCAATTCATTTTTTTGCATTGTGTCTACTGTAATATAACTTTTTCATGGCTTAATCCACTGATATAAATCGATAGTTTCATCAAAACAAGCAAACTATGCATCAAAAACAGAATCTGTCTAAAACAGAACAGTCTGTAATAATCTGAACATTCACCATACTTATGATACTTGAAAAATTCTGCAAAAATTATGAAAAATAAAAAATTTGTATATAAAGACAGTGCAAAAATAATCAGAACCATTTGACGTTCCAGTAAAAAATGTAAAATTGAGCACTACAGCCAAAGTTTCTGTTTGCACCGTACAAACCAACAAGCATTGTAAACATCCTAAAGGCAAACCTTGGCACATTATTTTTATAGTACAATGGAATTGTACAAGGGGATAATTATTTTTGTTGAAAATTTTATGTAATCAAGATTCACAAAGTTTCCGTGAGCATGAACAAGGTTCAAGGCTAGCTCCCACTTCAACAATGCTCGTCTTTCTCACTTTCGCTTTTCTTTTTGAAAAAGTTTTAGGTTCCCCTCTTTATTTTTTTGTTTTTAAACTATATAAAAGCACTCAACAGAAATAAATGACTCTCTAAACTTCCGGGTTGTCTCCCTGACAGCGCTTTCTTGAAAGCCATTAAGCTAGGCATATAGTGCTCAAGTAGTGAATCCACCAGGATCCCAAGGTATATCAAAGCCAATTTTAATTAACAATGATTTAGCATTTAGTAGTGAGCACAAAGTAACATATATCATGTAATGACGAAGTCTAACTCTCTTCCTATGCATCGGCATGTCATAAAAGAACAATTCATGCACACATAGTAAGGGCCAATGCATAATATAAACAGTTTCTTGCAATTTTATCGTGTTGGAAACATAGAGAGGTGGTGATATAGTTCCTCTCTCATAATAATTGCAAGTAGGATCAGCAAGCACATGCATATTATATCTATCAAAATCATCATGTGTAGTAGTAAAGCGCAACCCATCAATATAATCTTTAATAAGGGCAAACTTCTCCAATATAGTGTAGTTGGGAGAATTCAAAACGATAATAGGACTATCATGCGTGGGTGCAATAGCAAAAATTTCATGTTTAACATAAGGAACTATAACAAGTTCATCTCCATAAGCATAACTCATATTGGCATCTTGGCCATAAGCATAGCAAGCATCATCAAAAAGGGATATTTCAAGAGAATCAACGAGATCATAATAGTCATCATAGCAATCATCCTTCGGTAAGCACGAAGGGAAATTAAACAATGTATGGGTTGAAGAGTTACTCTCATTAGAAGGTGGGAATGGGTAGCTAATCCGCTCTTCCTCCTTTTGTTCTTCGCTCTCCTCATCATCTTTTTCATCCAATGACCTCACAGTTTCATCAATTTCTTCTTCCATAGACTCCTGCAAAATATTAGTCTCTTCTTGGACGGCGGAGACTTTCTCAATAAACGCATCAATATAGGAATTATATTCATAATTATCATAGCAATATTTCAATATAGCAAAAATTTCAGGCCTATAAACATCATCATCAAAAGCTTCATACTTTTCAAACAAAGATTCAATTTCATAATCACCCTTAAAAGCAACAAATGCTTCAATTTTCTCAACAGCATAGTAATCATATATACCATTAGAATAAGAAGCTAAGGTTTCATTATCATTAAATTTGCATGAAAAGGGAAGGTGTGGAGCCTTCATCCTAGAGCAACAAGTATAATCATATCTCAAGCATAGTTGCCTAGCATACCAATACAACATATAAATTGGATCCCATAATAGTTTTCCTTTTTGATTCAAGCAATAATCCCTAAAGTATTCACGTTGGTCCAACGTGTCTCCCATTACATAATTGAATGAGGTTTTCTTAGGATTATCAAAGTGGTATGTAATATTTTTCACATAATGATCATCGAGGGTTTTAGGAGGTTCCCCATCTCCATGAGTAGCAAGTACACCTAATTTTTTTGGTATTTCGTGGCATATCCATAACTAAAGATAAAGAACAACTAAGAACAGCAAATAAAAATTACTTAGTGATAAAGCAAACAAGCACACACGACAATATTCACCCCACGCTATGACTCAAGAACGGCGCCGTAAAAGGTCTTGATAACCCACAAGTATAGGGGATCAATTGTAGCCTCTTTCGATAAGTAAGAGTGTCGAACCCAACGAGGAGCTAAAGGTAGAACAAATATTCCCTCAAGTTCTATCGACCACCGATACAACTCTACGCACACTTGACGTTCGCTTTACCGGAAACAAGTATGAAACTAGAAGTACTTTGTAGGTGTTTTTGGATAGGTTTGCAAGCTAATAAAGAGCGCGTAAATAAAAAGTAGGGGCTTTTAGATAAATACACAACTAAATTAGTTTTAGTAAAGAGCTTTTTGTCACGAGAAAGTTATTTGTCCCTAGGCATTCGATAACTAGACCGGTAATCATTGTTGCAATTTTATTTGAGGGAGAGGCATAAGCTAACATACTTTCTCTACTTGGATCATATGCACTTATGATTGGAACTCTAGCAAGCATCCCAACTACTAAAGATCATTAAGGTAAAACCAAACCATAGCATTAAAGCATCAAGTCCTCTTTATCCCATACGCAAAGAACCTACTTACTCGGGTCTATGCTTCTGTCACTCACGCCACCCACCATAAGCAAATCATGAACATATTGCAAACCCTACAGCGGGGATCCCTCATGCTTGCACGACACGGAGAGCACCATAGGACAGCACCAATAATAAAACATGCAACTCAAACCAATCTTGATCATCAAATAACCCATAGGACAAAACGGATCTACTCAAACATCATAGGATAGCCATACATCATTGGGAAATAATATATAGCGTTGAGCACCATGTTTAAGTAGAGATTACAGCAGGTAAGAGAGGGGTTACACCGCTGCATAGAGGGGGGAAGAGTTGGTGATGATGGCGGTGAAGTTGTTGGTGAAGATTGCGGTGATGATGATGGCCCAGGTGGTATTCCGGCGCGACCGGAAGAAAGGGGGAGAGGGCCCCCCTTCTTCTTCTTCTTCTTCTTCCTTGACCTCATCCCTAGATGGGAGAAGGGTTTCCCCTCTTGTCCTTGGTCTCTATGGCATGGGAGGGGCGAGAGCCCCTCCGAGATTGGATCTGTCTCTCTGTCTCTCTCTGTTTCTATGTTCTGTCTGGCTGCCCTTTCACCATTTCGTATATATGGAGATCCGTAACTCCGATTGGACTGAAATCTTCGCCATGATTTTTTTCTAAAAATTAGCTTTCTTGTGGCCGAAGAAGGGCATCAACCACCTTACGGGGGGCCCACGAGGGTCAGGCGCGCCTGTGGGTGGGCGATCCCCGCCTCGTGCCTCCCTCGGGCACCGTCTCGCATGGATTTTCCTTCCCATATTCTCCGAATATTCCAAAAATAATCTCCATCCATTTTTATCCTGTTTGGACTCCGTTTGATATGGATATTCTGCGTAACAAAAACATGCAACAAATAGGAACTGGCACTGGGCACTGGATCAATATGTTAGTCCCCAAAAATAGTATAAAAGGTTGCCAAAAGTATATGAAAGTTGTATAATATTGGCATGGAACAACCAAAAATTATAGATACGATTTAAGACGACGGATACTAGGGATCAAACCCTAACAAAACTAACTCGATTACATGATAAATCTCATCCAACCCATCACCGTCTAGCAAGCCTACGATGGAATTACTCACGCACGGCGGTGAGCATCATGAAATTGGTGATGGAGGAAGGTTGATGATGACGACGGCGATGGATTCCCCTCTCCGGAGCCCCGAACGGACTCCAGATCAGCCCTCTCGAGAGAGTTTAGGGCTTGACGGTAGCTCCGTATTGTAAAACGCAATGAATCCTGATTTTTTTTCTCCCCGGACGTGAATATATAGAGTTGGAGTTGAGGTCGGTGGAACTCCAGGGGGCCCACGAGGCAGGGGCGTGCCCAGGGGGGTTGGCGCGCCTCCCACCCTCGTGGATAGGGTGTGGGCCCCCTGGCCTTGATTCTTTCGCCAGTATTTTTTATTATTTCCAAAAATATTCTCCGTGAAGTTTCAGGTCATTCCGAGAACTTTTATTTCTGCACAAAAATAACACCACGGCAATTCTCAATGAAAACAGCGTCGATCAGGTTAGTTCCATTCAAATCATGCAAGTTAGAGTCCAAAACAAGGGCAAAAGTGCTTGGAAAAGTAGATACGACGGAGACGTATCAGACAACTACAAAAGAGAGAAGCTAGTAAGCCTATCTATCTACAAGACCCTCCAAAGGGTACAAGATCGTAGCTGAGGTAACATGCTAAACGACGAAGTCCACGCAGAACTACTAGTGAGGCCGAAGTCTCTCTGCAAAAACATAAATTAAGCAAACGTGAGTACAAATGTACCTAGCAAGACTTACATCAGAACTAACTACATATGCATCAGTATCAACAAAGGGGGTGGTGGAGTTTAACTCCAGCAAGCCAGCTTTGACTCAGTGGCTATCTTGTACTACGACTGCAAGTAACTCTTTTGAGGTGGTGCACATGAGTCCACATATTCACCAATCAATACACCACTATGGATCCGCTCCCGTCTCCCTACGAGAACGCCATCCATAGCACTCACGCTTATCTTGCGCATTTTAGAGTATCCACTTTAACTTGTCTATGAACTGTATAGGCAACCCAGAGGTCCTTTATCGCGGACGCGGCTATACGAATAGATGATATTAACCCTGCAGGGGTGTACTTCTTCACACACGCTCTCGCCACTTACCGCCATGTACACGTTATGTATCTCGGCAACCCTCAAGCGGAAGCCTGGCGAGGGTGTCGACCATTATCACCTGACTAACCACACAAGTCCCTAGTCCAGGTTTATCGCCTATTCAGGTTTCATCTGCAGGGAGTTCGGCTGAGGTTTCCACATATGGCCCCGAACGATGTGTGCAGGGTTCCTGAGGCACCAAACGGGCGTCTCGATACACCGTGCCACGTGCCTACTGCATCACAGCCCACCCCTCGGGTCAGCGCTGCGCACGGCCTCCAGCATACTACAAACAGCAGAAACTACTTGCAACTCCTGGACAGAGGACAGGGGCGGTTATTAAATCGAGAGAGTCAATTAAGGATCCCAATGTGTGGTAGTAGTTGTTCATGGATCACAAACACAGAACTCAATTCCTGAGGACGGCTTCAATGAGACAACCCACCATGTACTCCTACATGGCCTCTCACCGCTACCTTTACCAAATCGTGTTCACACACTTAGCTCTCAATAGTAAGACATGTTTTCTACCTCTTGAGCACTGCGTTGGTTTTCCCTTGAAGAGGAAATGGTGATGCAGCAAAGTTGCGTAAGTATTTCCCTCAGTTTTTGAGGACCAAGGTATCAATCCAAGAGGGAGGCTACGCCATGAGTCCCTCACACCTACACAAAACAAATAAATCCTCACAACCAACGCGATAAGGGGTTGTCAATCCCTACACGGTCACTTACTTAGAGTGAGATCCGATAGATATGATAGGATAATATTTTTGGTATTTTTATGATAAAGATGCAAAGTAAAATAAAAGCAACGGAAATAACTAAGTGTTGGAAGATTAATATGATGGAAGATAGACCCGGGGGCCATAGGTTTCACTAGTGGCTTCTCTCAAGAGCATAAGTATTTTACGTTGGGTGAACAAATTACTGTTGAGAAATTGACAGAATTGAGCAAAATTTGAGAATATCTAGGTATGATCATGTATATAGGCATCACGTCCGAGACAAGTAGATCGACTCCTGCCTGCATCTACTACTATTACTCCACACATCGACCGCTATCCAGCATGCATCTAGAGTATTAAGTTCATAAGAACAGAGTAACGCCTTAAGCAAGATGACAAGATGTAGAGGGATCAATTCATGCAATCTGATAAAAAAAAACCCATCTTGTTATCCTCGATGGCAACAATCAATACGTGCCTTGCTGCCCCTACTGTCACTGGGAAAGGACACCGCAAGATTGAACCCAAAGCTAAGCACTTCTCCCATTGCAAGAAAGATCAATCTAGTAGGCCAAACCAAACTGATAATTTGAAGAGACTTGCAAAGATAACCAATCATACATAAAAGAATTCAGAAGATTCAAATATTGTTCATAGATAAACTTGATCATAAACCCACAATTTATCGGTCTCAACAAACACACTGCAAAAGAAGATTACATCGAATAGATCTCCACGAGAGAGGGGGAGAACATTGTATTGAGATCCAAAAGGAGATAAGAAGCCATCTAGCTAATAACTATGGACCCGAAGGTCTGAGGTAAACTACTCACACACCATCGGAGAGGCTATGGTGTTGATGTAGAAGCCCTCCGTGATCGATGCCTCTCCCATGAGTTCGAACAGGCCCCAAGATGGGATCTCGTGGGTACAGAAGGTTGCGGCGGTGGAATTAGGTTTTGGCTCCGATTCGATCGCTTGGGGCAATGAGGTATATATAGGAGGAAGGAGTACGTCGGTGGAGCAACGTGGGGCCCAAGAGGGAGGAGGGCGCGCCCAGGGGGTAGGCGCGCCCCCCTACCTCGTGGCTTCCTGGAAGCTTCCTTTACATAGGGTCCAAGTCTCATGGATCATGTTCGTTCCAAAAATCACGTTCCCGAAGGTTTCATTTCGTTTGGACTCCGTTTGATATTCTTTTTCTGCGAAACTCTGAAATAGGCAAAAAACAGCAATTCTGGGCTGGGCCTCCGGTTAATAGGTTAGTCCCAAAAATAATATAGAAGTGAATAACAAAGCCCAATAATGTCCAAAACAGAAGATAATATAGTATGGAGCAATCAAGAATTATAGATACGTTGGAGACGTATCAAGCATCCCCAAGCTTAATTCCTTCTCATCCTCGAGTAGGTAAATGATAAAAACAGAATTTTTGATGTGGAACGCTACTAGGCATAATTTCAATGCAATTCTTCTTAATTGTGGTATGAATATTCAGATCCGAAAGATTCAAGATAAAAGTTCAATATTGACATAGAAACAATAATACTTCAAGCATACTAACTAAGCAATCTCCATCATCTCAAAATAACATGGCCAAAGAAAGTTCATCCCTAAAAAATCATATAGTTTAGTCATGCTCCATTTTCGTCACACAAGAATGCTCTCATCATGCACAACCCCGATGACAAGCCAAGCAATTGTTTCATACTTTAGTAATCTCAAACTTTATAAACCTTCACGCAATACATGAGCGTGAGCCATGGATATAACACTGGGTGAAATAGAATATGATGATGGGGGTTATGTGGAGAAGACAAAAAAGGAGAAAGTCTCACATCAACGAGGCTAATCAATGAGCTATGGAGATGCCCACTGATTGATGTTAATGCAAGGAGTAGGGATTGCCATGCAACGGATGCACTAGAGCTATAAATGTATGAAAGCTCAACAAAAGAAACTAAGTGGGTGTGCATCCAACTTGCTTGCTCACGAAGACCTAGGGCACTTGAGGAGGCCCATTGTTGGAATATACAAGCCAAGTTCTATAATGAAAAATTCCCACTAGTATATGAAAGTGACAAAACGAAAGACTCTCTATCATGAAGACTATGGTGCTACTTTGAAGCACAAGTGTGGTAAAAGGATAGTAACATTGTCCCTTTTTATTTCTCTTTTTTTGGGGCCTTTTTTGGCCTTTTTTTTGGGACAATGCTCTATTAGATGATGATCATCACACTTCTATTTATTTACAACTCAATGATTACAACTCGATACTAGAACAAGGTATGACTCTATATGAATGCCTCCGGCGGTGTACCGGGGTATGCAATGAACCAAGAGTGACATGTATGAAATAATTATGAACGGTGGCTTTGCCACAAATACTATGTCAACTACATGATCATGCTAAGCAATATGACAATGATGAACGTGTCATGATAAACGGAACGGTGGAAAGTTGCATGGCAATATATCTCAGAATGGCTATGGAAATGCCATAATAGGTAGGTATGGTGGCTGTTTTGAGGAAGATATAAAGAGGTTTATGTGTGAAAGAGCGTATCATATCACGGGGTTTGGATGCACCGGGGAAGTTTGCACCAACTCTCAATGTGGGAAAGGGCAATGGACGGTACCAAAGAGGCTAGCAATGATGGAAATGTGAGAGTGCGTATAATCCATGGACTCAACATTAGTCATAAAGAACTCACATACTTATTGCAAAAATCTACAAGTCATCAAAAACCAAGCACTACGCACATGCTCCTAGGGGGATAGATTGGTAGGAAAAGACCATCGCCGTCCCCGACCGCCACTCATAAGGAGGACAATCAAAGAACACCTCATGTTTCAAATTTGTTACATAACTCTTACCATACGTGCATGCTACAGGACTTGCAAACTTCAACACAAGTATTTCTCAAATTCACAACTACTCAACTAGCACAACTTTAATATCACTACCTCCATATCTCAAAACAATCATCAAGCATCAAACTTCTCTTAGTATTCAACACACTCATAAGAAAGTTTTTGCTAATCTGGAATACCTAGCATATTAGGTTTATTTAAGCAAATTACCATGCTATTTAAGACTCTCAAAATAATCTAAGTGAAGCCTGAGAGATCCTTAGTTTCTATAAAACAAATCCACCATCGTGCTCTAAAATATATAAGTGAAGTACTAGAGAAAAACTATATAACTCAAAAGATATAAGTGAAGCACATAGAGTATTCTAATAATTTCCGCATCATGTGTGTCTCTCTCAAAAGGTGTGTACAACAAAGATGATTATGGTAAACTAAAAAGCAAAGACTCAAACCACACAAGACGCTCCAAGCAAAACACATATCATGTGGTGAATAAAAATATAGCTCCAAGTAAAGTTACCGATGGAAGTAGACGAAAGAGGGGATGTCTTCCAGGGCATCCCCAAGCTTTGGATTTTTGGTGTCCTTAGATTATCTTGGGTGTGCCATGGGCATCCCCAAGCTTAGGCTCTTGCCACTCCTTGTTCCACAATCCATCAAATCTTTTACCCAAAACTTGAAAACTTCACAACACAAAACTTAATAGAAAATCTCGTGAGCTCCGTTAGCGAAAGAAAGCAAAAGACCACTTCAAGGTACTGTAATGAACTCATATTTATTTATATTGGTGTTAAACCTACTGTATTCCAACTTCTCTATGGTTTATAAACTCTTTTACTAGCTATAGATTCATCCAAATAAGCAAACAACACACGAAAAACAGAATCTGTCAAAAACAGAACAGTCGGTAGTAATCTGTAACTAACGCAAACTTCTGGAACTCCTAAAAATCATCCAAAATAGGACGACCTAGACAATTTGTTTATTCATCAGAAGAAATGGGAATCAATATGTTATCACGTTCTGGTGATTTTTAACAATTATTTTCGTGAACAGAAAGTTTCTGGAATTTTCTGCAAGATCAAATAACTATCATCCAAGAAGATCCTATAGGTTTAACTTGGCACAAGCACTAATTAAAACATAAAAACACATCTAACCAGAGGCTAGAACAAAAATTTATTCCTAAACATAAGCAAAAAGCAAAAAGACTAAAAATAAAATTGGGTTGCCTCTCAACAAGCGCTGTCGTTTAACGCCCCTAGCTAGGCATAAAAGCAAGGATAGATCTAGGTAGTGCCATAGTAATAGGATAGATCATTAAAACTCATTTCGTATTCTCTACGTTCAGTAGCAAGTTTCTTTTGAGGCAAACAAAAGTAATCAAACAGGCTAAATTTAATGGGACAAAAGTCCCCAAGATCAATTTTAGGAGGTATAGGTTCCTCCTTTGGCCCTTCATATTGCACAACCAATTTATCATTATAAGCATTCTTTTGACAGAACTTTGTGAGCCTATACTCGAGAGAATATCCTAGCTCATTATCTCGAATAGCCAAATCATCATTAAGTTCAGAAATTCTATCAACTAGAACATTGGTAGGGACCTTTTTTCTAAGGTTTTCATTGAAAGCAACATAGTCTAGAGATTGAAAACGCATTATTTCTTCTTGATCAAAGAGGATAGCCTCTATGGGAGGACGGCCAGCGTCCACCCTATATTGTGAAAAGATTTCCTTGGCCAATTTTATTACAAATCTGAACTCATGAGCCAAAAAGATAGTAGCGGCACGCTTAACAGAAGAATGCTCTATATTAGAAAATTCTAGGAAAATCCTTTGTATGCAAGGGTGCAAGTGCATAAATTGCCTTTCAATTTCAACAATAAGCATGTCAATAGCGTCAGCAAGACTAGTAGCTCTATGAAGAATGGAACTGCCCATAGAAGGCAAAGCACCGGTGTGACGCCCGGATAATTAAGCCACAGTAACCCTCTGCTAATGATGCCATGTCACCTCGATTTCTGTTGCTAATCTCGCGTTAGTTTGAAACCGATTCGAATTCAAATTCAAAATCAAGCAATCAATAAAAGATTTCAAATATTAAAACAAAAATGTTGGGGTGTTGCCAAATAATGCATAGCTAATTATGGTGGAGAAACCACATTTTGATAAAATAGTTAGATGCTCAAAAATAAACAAAACAGTAACCAAAAACTAATAATAAAATGCCTTTGAAATTTTATAAAACTAAAAAAAATAAAAATAAAATAAAAATAAAAGAAAGGGCAAAACACAAAAAAAATAGGAGGGAGAGAACCCCCCTGGCCATCTAGGCCTCGGCCCAGCAGGCCGACTGGCCGCTACCCGGCCGACCCACCCCACAACCCCCTGGTCTATATGGCCTCACCCCCTCAAACCCTAGCCCCCCACGCACCACTCCCGCCCACGCCCCCCACTCCCCACTCCCCTTCCCGATCCAGAATTGGATCGGGCGCTGACGCTGCCCGCCGCCGAGGCGCCCGCCCGCCCAGCGCCTCCATCCGCCCTCGGCTCCGCCGCTCCTCGCTGCCGCCCCCTCTTTCTTGCCGGACGCCGTCCACGCACGCTGTGAAGACCAACACGCCGGCTCGCTTCCTCTTCCCTCTTGATCGCTTGCCTCCTGCCGCCGTCCCCGTCTTCCTCTCGCGCCGCCACTCCCTACGCGCCAACGTGAGGAACCCCCGCTCCTCCTTTCCCCCTCGTCGCAAGACAGCCAGCCCGTGCGTCTCGCCTCATGCGCAGCAAGAAGCCCCGGTCGCCCTGGCGCAAGCATCAAGGCTGCCGCTGCCCTAGGCGCGCCTGCCTCGATGCCTCGTTAAGGCCATGGCCTCCCCACGCACGCTGTCACTGGTCGGGTGCGCAGATTGGCACAGACTGTCCCGGCCGTGCTCGCACTTCAAGCTCCTTCGCCTCGCCTCGCTGTCAAGGTCCGTCATGCGGTGGCCTTTTCGCCTCGTTGCCGCTGCCTAGCTCCGCCACTGCTACCGGCCACCTCTCGTGCATCCCGGCGCCCAGCGCCTCCTTTGGTTTTGCCGACGATCGCCGCTTACGCTTCCAGCGCCCGCTATGGCCTGGCCATCGCTAAATGGGGCACGCCCTTCACGTAACGCTTCCAAAAAAGGGAATTAAAATAAATAAATAATAATAGATATATAATTAATTAACTAATTAATTAATTACAGAAATAATAAACTTAATTAATTTTGATTAATTAAACTAAACAACTAATTAAGCTAACTAATTAACCTAAACCCTAATTAACCTAATTAGAGAATGACAGGTGGGTCCCACTGGACCCACACGTCAGGTTGACCAGGTCAATGGTCAACGTTGACTACTGACATCACTCGATGTCATGCCGACGTCATCATTTACTATTCTCGATAATGTTGATTTAATTAATTAATTAAATTCTTAAATTAATAAAATCTTTAGAAAATCATAGCTTTTAATCCGTAACTCGGATTAAAATATTTTCAACATGAAAGTTGCTCAGAACGACGAGACGATTTCGGATACGCAACCCATTCGTCCGCCACACCCCTCTAACCTATCGGACTCACAACTTTCCCCCTCCGGCTCCTCTGCCCGAAAACACGAAACACCGGGGATATTTTCCCGTGATGTTTCCTTCACCCAGATCGCTTATCCTCACGTTAGGTCACCCCTAGCACAACGTATTGCCGCTCTTGCTTTGTGTTACATTTTATTGCTCATAATTATTGTGTTCCCTCCATTACTCCTTTCCTAGAGACTCCGAGACCGATGTCGATGCCTCGTGGTCGACTACGTCACCGTTGACCCCTCCTTGTCTGAGCAACCAGGCAAGCCCCCCCCCCCCCTTGATCACCATATATCGCCTATTCTACTATATACTGCTTGCATTAGAGTAGTGTAGCATGTTACTGCTTTCCGTTATACCTATCCTGATGCATAGCATGTCCTTGCTACTACTGTTGTTACCTTTACCTGCAATCCTACATGCTTAGTATAGGATGCGAGTATTTCCATCTGTGGCCCTACATTCTTGTCCGTCTGTTGTGCTGTACTATCGGGCCGTGATCACTCGGGAGGAGATCACGGGTATATACTATATACTTATACATGATACATGTGGTGACTAAAGTCGGGTCGGCTTGTGGAGCACCATGAAAGTGGATCTTTGAGGCGGAGCGACAGGCAGGTTGAGACTACCCGGGTGAGAGGTGGGCCTCGGCCCCGGTCGGCGTCATGGATACTTAACACGCTTAACGAGATCTTGGTATTTGATCCGAGTCCGCCATTTGGTCTATACGCATTCAACCATCTACGTGGGAGTAGTTATGGGTATCCCGGCCGTGGTATCACCAAGCTTTCGTGACGTCGGCCGAATCGAGCGGCGCTACCGAATTGGACCGAACGCCACTAGGCTAGGTCTGCTGGCCGCCTCGAACGCAAGTGTGTGCTCAGGCGATGGGCCTGCACTGGGCGCTTAGGTTTAGACCGGCGTGCTGACCTCTCTGTTATGCCTAGGTGGGGCTGCGACGTGTTGATCTTCCGCCGGGCATGACCCAGAAAAGTGTGTCCGGCCAAATGGGATCAAGCGTGTTGGGTTATGTGGTGCACCGCAGTGAAGTTAATCTATTCGAATAGCCGTGATCTTCGGTAACAGGCTTACTTGGAGTTGTACCTTGACCTTATGACAACTAGAACCGGATACTTAATAAAACACACCCTTCCAAGTGCAAGATACAACCCGGTGATCGCCTCTCTAATAGGGCGACGAGGAGGATCGCCGGTAGGATTATGCTATACGATGCTACTTGGAGGACTTCACCACTCTCTTCTACATGCTGCAAGACGGAGGCTGCTGTAAGCGTAGTCTTCGACTGTGATTATCTATCCCCTCTTATTCTCGGCATTCTGCAGCTCACCCACCGATATGGCCCTTTACACATATATCCATGTATATGTAGTGTAGCTCCTTGCTTAAGTAGTACTTTGGATGAGTACTCACGGTTGCCTTGTTCCCCTTTTCCCCTTTCTTTACTCCGATTGCTGCAACTGCACGATGGAGCCCAGAGCGACGCCACCATCGATGACGACTACTACACGGGAGGCGCCTACTACTACGTGCAGCCCATGACGACGCACCAGGAGTAGTTAGGAGGATCCTGTGCAGGAGGCCCGCGCCTCTTTCGATCTGTATCCCAGTTTGTGCTAGCCTTCTTAAGGCAAACTTGTTTAACTTATGTCCAGACTTCAGATATTGTTGCTTCCGCTGACTCGTCTATGATCGAGCACTTGTATTCGAGCCCTCGAGGCCCCTCGGCTTGTATTATGTTGCTTGTATGACTTATTTATATTTTAGAGTTGTGTTGTGATATCTTCCCGTGAGTCCTCGATCTTGATCGCATACATTTGCGTGCATGATTAGTGTATGATTGAATCGGGGCGCCACAAGTTGGTATCGAGCCGATCTGTAGGAATCCCCCTTCCACACTCCTTGGCCGAAGTCGAGTCTAGACATTGCAAAAACTTTTACTAACTTGGCTGTGTGCCTTACGGGCCCACATCGCCATCGGGTGGTACTAGGATCTTTTACTCCTCGATCTTTACTCTGGAATTCTGAACTCTCTTCTATTCGGGTTAAACGATTTTTACTAGAATCTAACTTTAGGATCTCGTTACTACTTCCTCCCGGAGAACCCCTCACTACAGGTGATTGCTCCGTGAACCTGAAGAATTTGAAGGTACTCTTCGATATTCTCTCGAGACCTTGTGCCTGTCGCTTTTGCAATTCCTACCAATCGAAACATCCCTATGGATAAATACTTACGCTTTGTCGTTCTTACTTTTATTCCCGCTTAATCTTGTTATTACAAGATACCCGAAATTCTCTCTAATATTCCGAGAATACTTTGCGCCTATTGCCTTGCGCTTCTTTGCTACATGAATACCCCTATGGATAATTTCTCGCACTTACCGAATATCCTCTCATCCCCAGCTTGATTCATGTATGTCACCAATCCTCGAAAACCATTCGATCTTCCAAAATCCTGAGCATCCTATTGCTCGAAATTCTTGATTACTTGCATTATGGTTAATCCCATAAGTCTAGTAATCTTGTTGGCATCCATTGTCATTATCATTTTGAGTCCATTGATTCGATTTGTTGCGTAATGCTCGCAATCCTCAAACAGATCCTAGAATTCATCCTTCCGCTCGACGTCATTTTAAACATGAGCTGGCTATCGACCAATCAAATTGCCGCCGATGGTACCCCTAAGTCTATTCAGCTTATCCATCCTTGATCAGAGCATTTGCTCCTGATCCCTTGATTTGAAAATCATAATTACTTTGCTAATTAAGCGTTAAACTATTCAGATGTTCTATAAACCGATGCATTTGCAATCCTTCTTCCTCTGATTGGGTATCGATACTCATATTAGCCCCATTGTGGATCGCCATATCCACTGTTGGATTATTATCCGACAGTGTCCTTCATAATTAATCACTTTGTGAGTTCTTTCTCCGATACATATTGCCTTTGGTAAATTGTATCCTCTACTTTCTCAGCCCTGCTCAGCTTTCGAGCTGGTGGTATTTCTATTGAAGCTTGTGGTATATATTTCCATGATACCCTGATGGGTTGAACCTATGCCTTCCTTAATATGTGTGAACTCGAAAGTTTTCATGAGTCATACACTTCTGGTATTTTGCCAGATAAAATTTCAACACTACAACTTCCTCGAAGGTGAGAAGTGAATGAAAGGTTATGCATTGGAGAAGTGGGAGTCGACCTTGAACTTTGTGTTCATGCCCATGGACACGATGTAGATCCTATCATAGAAGCTTCTTGTAATAATAACTATTTCCTTGATTCCATTTCTCAGACAAGTTAAAGCACTTGTCTTTTGCTGATCGATACATCTCGGCAACCTCTATTTTTGATCTTCCTCGAGTATTAACCTCCGGTATCTCGAGAACTGTGTTGCTTCCTGCGAGTCTTCATCGTATTGATTCTCACCGCTCTCGGATCCCCCCCAGGTTATGAGTTATTAGTCACTCGAGAACACTGATAAGTGAATCAATTCCGCACTTTGATTCAATAACCTTTCGCTTCATCATTCCTTTGACTCGATGTTGTCGCTGATTGATTACATCTTCATGAAATCTCTCGACATCATCATCAACCTTATGAGCTCTTCCAGGATATCAATCGAATTCTTGATGAGAAATACCTCCTTGCCCCTCGATGGTTTGTGTTATCATCGGCAACATTATTGCCCCCCCTTCCATTTCAGACTTGATCATGTTATGGAGCTCCTTCCCATCTAGCTTATGTTATGTTCTACCTTGAAGTATTACGCCCTTCATGTAAAGGATGTTGCGAGGATTGCTCCACCTCTTAAGAATTCCTGATATAGTAATACTTCTCGCCATCTCCATTCATTCCTAGGTTCCCGTGTTGATTCTAACCGGGATACCAACAGTGAACTGTGGTTGTTCGGATTCTAAAACCCCTAGCAACCCTATTGCTTTGAAGTTAATGGTCGATATTTCATTCTTAGACCATTGGTTATCAAATCACCATTCTAACATTGATCCTGCTACCTAAGCCCATAATTCGGGTGCACCTTTCAACTAATGATTGATGGTGTATGTTTTCCTCGAGCATACAACATTATATCATTTCAATCAACAAGTGTCATCTTCTTGTTCACATTATTGTGGAAATCCATCCGCTTTTGAATTCTCGATGAATTGTCGCCGAGCCCATCACCACCTCCTCATCCTCACCTTGGTTTAATGATGAACTATTGCTTCAGAACCCGCCTCCATAGTTCATTTCCGAGAATCTTGCAATGTCATTTCGCCGATTTGTGTTGCACCTTTTCCGCTTCGGACCCCTCGAGTCCGAGGTATTATGACACCAATTGGATATGAATCTCTACGATATGATGGTTGGGACAACTTTCCAAGGGTTATGATGTTGATCCTTTGATGACCCGGTAACATGATGTCATGCCTAGCACCCCCCCCCCCGGCTGGAGGACCTATCATTATAATTTCTTTTGCAAGATAACCATTCTTCCTGGAGGAAATCGTAAGACTTATCCTACAAGTTGTTCCTAATGGATCCTTCCTATGTCCAAAGTCTAGCCCTTGATTGAAACACCATATCATTGCTACCTGAAGCATGTCTGTGGTACCCCGATTTTCAACAAGATCATTTGAAGCCCAATGCTAAATGTTCCCTGCTCAATTATCCAAATACCGTTGTATGGGTAATGTCATGAAAAATTCTCTCCCTACCTAAAGAGTTTTCTACATTATATCCTGACATGGATATCATGCTCTGCTTGTCCTTGGGAAGGATATACCCTTGAAATATGTGTTTAAACATATTTTCCTTTCCATTATTTTGTTTAATCTGATGATCATATTTTCCTTCCATTGTTGGTTTAACCTTTCTTGTGATCTATATGATCTGGGCAGTAATATTCTCCTCGCTTCAGAAACACCTCGCTGTACAATTCTGTCAAGAAGACCCTGTTTCTACCGTTGATGACATTTCGGTAGCCACCAACGGACGGGAGCTTTGGTTTATTGGTCCGCCTCGCTCAACGAAAGCAGTGAAGATGGTTCTCTTCGTCCCTCGCCCTTGGTACCGACGTTGTTACCGACATAACTGACGGGTTATTCTCTGGCATGCCTTGCTATCATAACCGTGCAAGATGTCACCGCTCTTTCAACATTTAACCCACATGGTGGGCCCATAACCCACAGTTTCACATGATCGAAACCTAACTCTCCTGTACACCCTAGTGTCAAAGTTATTCCTCACACTTGGCTTCGTATGTAATTCACGGGTCACCTTCCTAATGCTCTATTCTGGTATCAGACGCAATACTTACTCTCGTTGCTCTGAACCCCTTTCTCACTCCGGTTCAGACTTCGAGCAACTATCTAACCGCTTGGAACATCTTATTGAACCTTCGTACCTTACTCTCGACATATTTTATTGGTTCAATTCGAGAGGTACTCTTATGCTCATTCATGGGTTAACCCCAGATTGCTTCCCTCATAAGCATTCTGTCGTAGCCGAGCTGCCCCTTACCTATTCATAAGTACGATGGAGTTCCCGAAGCAAGGATGCCTACTTCATCATGATGACCAAAGCAGAGAAATGAAGACATCAACGAAAGGGATTAACTTCTTCGAGAAGAGCAGCCAAGACCGAGAAGACTCGTTAGGTTTTACGCTACCAGCACCTCCCCCCCCCCCTTACTCCACCGCTTAAATCTCGGGACGAGATTTCTTGTAGTGGAGGAGAATTGTGATGCCAGGATAATTAAGCCACAGTAACCCTCTGCTAATGATGCCATGTCACCTCGATTTCTGTTGCTAATCTCGCGTTAGTTTGAAACCGATTCGAATTCAAATTCAAAATCAAGCAATCAATAAAAGATTTCAAATATTAAAACTAAAATGATGGGGTGTTGCCAAATAATGCATAGCTAATTATGATGGATAAACCACATTTTGATAAAATAGTTAGATGCTCAAAAATAAACAAAATAGTAACCAAAAACTAATAATAAAATGCCTTTGAAATTTTATAAAACTAAAAAAAATATAAATAAAAGAAAGGGCAAAACACAAAAAAAATAGGAGGGAGAGAACCCCCCTGGCCATCTAGGCCTCGGCCCAGCAGGCCGACAGGCCGCTACCCGGCCGACCCACCCCACAACCCCCTGGTCTATATGGCCTCACCCCCTGAAACCCTAGCCCCCACGCACCACTCCCCCTCCCCCCCGTCGCCCCACGTTCCCCCACTCCCCACTCCCCCTTCCCCCGATCCAGAATTGCCAGGCGCTCACGCCGCCGCCGCCGAGGCGCTCAACCAGCGCCCCGCCAAGGCCTCCATCCGTCCCTCGCCGGCTCCGCCGCTCGTCCTCGCCCCCCTCTTCGCCGGATGCCGCCCACGCACGCTGCCGCCAAGACCAACATGCCGGCCTGCTTCCTCTTCCCCATCGGACTGCCTCCCCGTCGCCGGCCGTCCCCGTCTTCCTCCCCGCGCCCCGCTGCCACTCCCCTACGCGCCAACGTGAGGAACCCCCTGTCTCCTCCTTTCCCCTGTCCTCGTCGCGCACAGCCGGCCCCGTGCCCGTCCTCGCCTCGCTGCCCGCGGCAGCGCATGCCCCGGGTCATCCTGGCGCAAGCACCGCGCCACTGGTCGCGCCAGCCCTGGCCGCGCCATGGTGCCTCTGATGCCTCGTTAAGGCTATGGCCTCCCCACGAGACGCTGTCATCATGTCGGGTCGCGCGCGCGCGCACAGACTGTCTCGGCCGTGCTCGCACTCAAGCTCCTTCGCCTCGCCTCATTGTCGCGTCGTCTGCGGTGGCCTTCCCCACCTCGTCGCTGCTCGCCAGAGCCACCTAGCTCCGCCACCTACTGGCCACCTCCTCGCATCCGGCGCCTCGCCTCCTTTGGTTTCTCGGTGACGATCATAGCCTTTTACGCCGAGGCGCCTGCTATGGCCTCAGGCCATCGCCAAATGGGGCCCGTGCCCCTACGTAACGCTTTCCAAAAAAAGGGAATTAAAATAAGTAAATAATAATAGATATATATAATTAATTAATTAATTAATTAATTAATTAATTACAGAAATAATAAACTTAATTAATTTTGATTAATTAAACTAAACAACTAATTAAGCTTACTAATTAACCTAAACCCTAATTAACCTAAAAACAGAATGACAGGTGGGTCCCACTGGACCCACACGTCAGGTTGACCAGGTCAATGGTCAACGTTGACTGCTGACATCACTCTGATGTCATGCTGACGTCATCATTTACTATTCTGGATAATGTTGGATTTAATTAATTAATTAAATTCTAGAAATTAATAAAATCTTTAGAAAATCATATCTTTTAATCCGTAACTCGGATTAAGATATTTTCAACATGAAAGTTCCTCAGAACGACGAGACGATTCTGGATACGCAACCCGTTCGTCCGCCACACCCTCTAACCTATCGAATCGGCAACTTTCCTCCGGCCTTCGCCTGAAAACACGAAACACCGGGATATTTTCCTGATGTTTCCTTCACCGGTATTGCCTATCCCTACATTAGGTCACCCCTAGCACAACGTATTGCCGCGTCTTGCTTTGTGTTACATTTGATTGCTCTGTTATTTATTGTGTTCCCCCTCCGTTACTCCTTTCCGATAGACTCCGAGACCGATGCTGATGCCCCTATGGTCGACTACGCCACCGACGACCCTCCTTGTCTCGAGCAACTGTGCAAGCCCCCCTTGATCACCAGATATCGCCAATTCTACTCTATAAAGCTTGCATTAGAGTAGTGTATCATGTTATCGCTTTCCGTTATACCTATCACGATGCATAGCCTGTCCTTGCTACTATTGTTGTTACCTTTAATGCAATCCTACATGCTTAGTATAGGATGCTAGTATTTCCATCTGTGGCCCTACATTCTTGTCCGTCATTGTGCTATACTATCGGGCCGTGATCACTCGGGAGGTGATCACGGGTATATACTATATACTTATACATGATACATGTGGTGACTAAAGTCGGGTCGGCTTGTGGAGCACCCGGGAGTGGATCTTTGAGGCGGAGCGACAGGGCAGGTTGAGACTACCTGGGTGAGAGGTGGGCCTGGCCCTGGTCGGCGTTCACGGATACTTAACACGTTTAACGAGATCTTGGTATTTGATCTGAGTCTGGCCATTTGGTCTATACGCACTAAACATCTACGTGGGAGTAGTTATGGGTATCCCGGCGTCGTGGTATCAGCTGAAGCTTTCGTGACGTCAGCGACTGACCGGCGCGCGCCGAATTGGACTGGAACGCCACTAGGCTAGGTCTGCTTTCGGCCGCCCTCGCAACGTGCAGGTGTGCTCAGGGTGATGGGCCCGGACCCCTGGGCGCTTAGGTTTAAACCGGCGTGCTGACCTCTCTGTTATGCCTAGGTAGGGCTGCGACGTGTTGATCTTCCGGCGTGCATGACCCGTAAAAAGTGTGTCCGGCCAAATGAGATCAAGCGTGTTGGGTTATGTGGTGCACCCCTGCAGGGAAGTTAATCTATTCGAATAGCCGTGATCTTCGGTAACAGGACGACTTGGAATTGTACCTTGACCTTATGACAACTAGAACCGGATACTTAATAAAACACACCCTTCCAAGTGCCAGATACAACCCGGTGATCGCTCTCTAACAGGGCGACGAGGAGGGGATCGTCAGGTAGGATTATGCTATACGATGCTACTTGGAGGACTTCAGTCTACTCTCTTCTACATGCTGCAAGACGGAGGCTGCCAGAAGCGTAGTCTTTGACAGGATTAGCTATCCCCCTCTTATTCTGGCATTCTGCAGCTCACCCACCGATATGGCCCTTTACACATATATCCATGTATATGTAGTGTAGCTCCTTGCTAGTAGTACTTTGGATGAGTACTCACGGTTGCCTTGTTCCCCTTTTCCCCTTTCTTTACCCGATTGCTGCAACAGACGATGGAGCCTGTGAGCTGTGACGCCACCGTCGATGGCGACTACTACACGGGAGGCGCCTACTACTGCGTGCAGCCCACTTAACCATTTACTGTGAGTAGTTAGGAGGATCCTGTGCAGGAGGTCTGCGCCTCTTTCGATCTGTATCCCGGTTTGTGCTAGCCTTCTTAAGGCAAACTTGTTTAACTTATGTGCGTACTCAGATATTGTTGCTTCACTGACTTCGTCTATGATCGAAAGCACTTGTATTCGAGCCCTCGAGGCCCCTGGCTTGTATTATGTTGCTTGTATGACTTATTTATATTTTAGAGTTGTGTTGTGATATCTTCCCGTGAGTCCCTGATCTTGATCGTACACATTTGCGTGCATGATTAGTGTATGATTGAATCGGGGGCGTCACAACCGGCACAAGTAAAGAAATCTTGAATAACTCCTTTTCCAATAATATTACCACTACCAATTCGAAATCTTTTTGTATGCAAGGTAGGGGGTTCTTCAGCAGGAGCATCAGAATTTTCCATGATATTATTATTGTCCATACCGACAATAATTTCCCCAATTTCAGAAATAACGACAGAAAGAGCGAGGGACAGAAAGGAAAGAAGAAGGCGAACGGAAAAGAGATGGCGAATAAAACGGCAAGGGTGAAGTGGGGGAGAGGAAAACAAGAGGCAACTAGCAAATAATGTAATGCGGGAGATAAGGGCTTGTGATGGGTACTTGGTATGTTGACTTTTGCGTAGACCTCCCCGGCAACGGTGCCAGAAACCCTTCTTGCTACCTCTTGGGCACTGCGTTGGTTTTCCCTTGAAGAGGAAAGGGTGATGCGGCAAAGTAGCGTAAGTATTTCCCTGGTTTTTGAGAACCAAGGTATCAATCCACTAGGAGGCTACGTGCGAGTCCCTCGCACCTACACAAAACAAATAAATCCTCACAACCAACGCGATAAGGGGTTGTCAATCCCTACACGGTCACTTACGAGAGTGAGATCTGATAGATATGATAGGATAATATTTTTGGTATTTTTATGATAAAGATGCAAAGTAAAATAAAAGCAACGGAAATAACTAAGTGTTGGAAGATTAATATGATGGAAGATAGACCCGGGGGCCATAGGTTTCACTAGTGGCTTCTCTTAAGAGCATAAGTATTTTACGGTGGGTGAACAAATTACCGTTGAGCAATTGAGAGAATTGAGCATAGTTATGAGAATATCTAGTTATGATCCTATATAACGTCTGAGACAAGTAGACCGACTCCTGCCTGCATCTACTACTATTACTCCACGCATCGACCACTATCCAGCATGCATCTGGAGTATTGAGTTCATAAGAACAGAGTAACGCCTTAAGCAAGATGACATGATGTAGAGGGATAAATTCATGTGAAAGTGCGTTATATCGACTAGAGGGGGGGTGAATAGGCGATTTTTATGAATTCTTCACTGAGGAATTTGCCGGTGAGGAAATTCCTTAGCGAAGAACTACTTGCAGCGGAATAAGTACTCAGAAATAAGCATAACAGATTACAAGCATAGTCATCATGATGAAATGAAGACAATCACAGAGTACGTAAAGCGTAATCACAGGATAACACAGGATGAAGACAAACAGATCAAGAAATTGAGCCGAGGAAATTGAGAAAGTCTTCACCAAAGTCTTCGAACACAGATATGAACAAATACTCAACACAAGAATGAGGAAATGAAAGGGTTGAGGAAATAGAACCAGTTAGGTTGGTGAAGACAATGATTTGGTAGACCAGTTCCAACTGCTGTCTCGGTTATGTACGTCTGGTTGGAGCGGTGAGTATTTAAACTCGAGGACACACAGTCCGGACACCCGATCCATCGAAAGCACGCAGCTCAGGACATCAAGTCCTCACCGTATTCTCCTTGAACTAATGTCACATGACCTCGTCCAATCACTCGTGGTAAGTCTTCAGCGACTTCCAAACCTTCACAGACTTGGTCACTCAGCGATCCACAATTCCTCTTGGATGCTTCTAGACCATGACGCCTAACCGTCTGGAAGAAGCAAAGTCTTCAAAGGTAACAAGCGTCGGATCCACGCAGGATCAATTTCTTCTGATGCTCAATCACTTTGGGTTTGTTGGGGTTTGGTTTTGGGTTATTCCTCACTTTTGGGTTTTTCCTCACTTGATGATTTTCTCTCAAAGTCCTCAGAGGATGGGTTGCTCTCAAATGACAAGTGTCAAGTTCTTCGAGCAGCCAACCAGCTAGTGGTTGTAGGGGCGGCTATTTATAGCCTAGGGAGCAGCCCGACATGATAAGACATAAATGCCCTTCAATGATATGGACTGTTAGGTGGATAAGATATTTTGGGACAGGTGGCCAAGAAGACAAAGAACGGTCGGAAATTTGACTCTCAAATTCCTCGGGGCTATCATGTTCCTCATTGTGTAGGCAATCAGACTGGCGAATTCCTAACTCTGAAGTCGAACAAATTCCTCACGACTGTAAGAGATTCGTCACATCAAGAAGAAATTGACTGAACTGTATGAGATTTCCAAAAGCTTCACTCAAGGGATTGGTAGGTGTAGGATTTTGAGTTGAGCATCAAATGGAAAATTTTCCTTAGTATTTCCTCGACCCCTTTAACAAAGACGGTGTTTCCTATGACTCAAGAAAGAGAAAATGAAACTACGAAAACAAAAGTCTTCACGCTTCATGTTCCTCAAATGAATACCAAGTCTTCAAGGTCACACCAATTTCTTCACTTTCAAAGTCTTCGAAAGTCTTCGAATATCAAAGTCTTCGATGAAGAACTTCATTTTAGGGGTCGACTTTCTCTGTAAATATCAAACTCCTCATAGACTTATAGACCTGTGTACACTCACAAACGCATTAGTTACTTAACCTATAAGTCTTCAATACACCAAAATCACTAAGGGGCACTAGATGCACTTACCATCTCCCCCTTTGGTGATTGATGACAATATGGGTTAAGTTTTCAACGGGATAAACATATGAATTGTAAATACTGATAATGAGGAATTTGATTGCAAGATATAGAAGAACTCCCCACGAAGATGTGCATAGTGAGGAATTTGCTTTTGAGGCAATGCACATTTGAAGAATTGAATCATGGAGATCTCCCCCTATATCTTGTAATTCATACACGCATTTAATATATAATATGAAGAATTTGAAATGCATGATGAAATATGGTGCTTGATGTTATGCAAAGTGACGATCAAGAATATCGAGCTCAAATCGATTTGCTATGAAGATTTTCAAGGAGCTCACGAGAATCGTAACATAGAGTAAGAGCATAATGCATCAAAAGTATCAAAGCACCATCGGGTTTAAGATTACAACTCGATCCAATAAAAGGTTTCGTAAGAACGAGAGTTGTAACTTAATAAAATACGGTATATAGACAAAAACTAGACCCGCTTGAAGACTAACTCAAATTTCTCCCCTTTGTCATCGAATGACCAAAAGGATCAAACCGAGGACTAACGATCTTGAAGAATTTCAAGTTGAAGACGGAGCGCCAAAGATTGTCGGGGAGTTGTTTGTTGAAGTAGGACCAGCCGCGGTGTCTTCCAAGTCTTCATTTTCATCGGTGTCGCGAGATGAAGAATAGGAGCTGGCCACCAAGGAAGGAACTTTGACCTTCTTGAATTTCTTCTGAGGAGGTGCAGACTACCAAATTCTTCCTTGAGACCCATTGAAGTCGGTTCTTCTTCACTTTGTAGACATGTGAAAGAACAGCCCAGGTGCGCTTGAAGGTTTCATGAAGGTAGTAGTGGTTTTTCTTCACTGCATTGTGTGTAGAGGTCATGTTGTGAAGAATTGAACCAAACTGACGCTTGACCCATTTATGATTACGATCAACCTTCTGATGAAGACTGAGGAGTAACTCACGATCAGTCATCACCCTGGGTGCAGTAGCTTGAGGATTTTGCTTGACTGAGGTATTTGCGGCTGAGTCATGTGTGGCAGAGTCATCATTGGTGGAGTAGGATGTTGCTTTGCGAAACTGTCCATCCAATGGACGAATGCCTTCATCGATCACAGCAGTGGCCTTGCCCTTGTCATCAGCTGAGGTAATTGTCCGTTAGAGGACTTCAATCGGGGGCAAGTAGCTGCAGTGGTTCAAAGTATCAGCTTTGTAATTGAGTGAAGACCTTGACCCGATGAATCTCATAATCCAAGGCGCATAAGGCTTCACTCAAATGGTGACATAGCAATGTTTGCCGTAGTCCTCATGAAGAAATCATGGAAGTTGACGGGAACGCCATGGATGATGTTGAAAAGCATATTCTTCATGATGCCAACGACTTCTTCATCATTCGAGTCGTGACCTTTGATTGGACTCATTGTCTTCGCTGTAATACGATAGACCGTCCGAGGCACATATAATAATTCCTTGACGAGGAATTTGGTTCTTGGGCCTGCCTTGGCTTCAAAGGCTTCATCAAGACTTGCATATAGTGATTTGTAAGTTACGGTTCGTCATAGATACGACGTGCACCATCAAGTGGAGGATCGAGTGGTAGGGCACGAAGCAATTCAGTTCTTTGGTGCCTTGTAGTGAGTATTTTCGGTCATCCAATCTAAGACCCATGAGTTCACGTCTTGACATCTCCGGTGATGTGCGGTGTTGCATAAAATCGAAGAATTAGCTCTTCATTCGATCCACGTATATCGGTGTAGAAATTTAGAAGTCCCGCATCGTGAAGAACACCGAGGACTGGCTCAAAGCTGGCAGGTGACTCCATATCCACATGAGGAATATGAGCATGATCGAAGATTTTATCCTTGTTGAAGAGCACCGAGGAATAGAAGTTGGCTTGGCTGGCAGTCCGTAAGCGCCTCTTCCTAATGCAGCAGAATCATAAGGATTATATTCGATGAAGAATACGTGCTCCGCAAAGAAATCTTCTCGCCTTGAACTTTGCTTGGTTGAGAACGGATTCTTTTGCTTGGGCAGAGGGGTGTCAGTGAGTTGCATCACCACCTCAGGAATCGTAAGTTTAGGTTCTTCAGGCTGAGGAATTTCTTGTTCCTCAATAGGTGCAGTCTGAGGATTAGCAGCAGCAGCAGTTTCATCAGCACTAGTGGCTGGAATTTCTTCATGCACAAAACTAGTGGGTTGATTTTCTTCAGAGTCGATTCGGACTGTTTGTGCAGGGGACTGAGGAATCTGTTGGAGCGGGGTGAAGAGAGGAGTATTGGGATGCTGACTTTCCCAAAAGTCATCATTGATCACCGTGTGGTGCATCCAATATCCACATCTTCATCTTCAATTTCCTCAAAGACCACTGAGGAATTTCATAGTCCGATGAGGGAATAATCGGGGTTGAAGGGATGGCATCCACTTCAATTTCTTCATCAAGTTGCTTCGATGAAGCAAACAGATCGATGTTCTTCATCGGATCCGATTGGGATCTCGTATTATTCTCCATAAGGAACAACTTACTTTGATGGTATGGATGAAATTGGAACAGCATCAATTGTTTTTTCGAATTAGCTGGTCATTGTCTTCATTTTCTTCATTGACGAAGTATCTGACGCAGCTGATGCTTTCCTTTTTCTTCACAGCAGCTCGTTCTGCGGCCTTTGGTTTTCTTCACATCGTAAGCAGATGGAAGAATTGGAGTTGGAGTTGGCGCAGGAGGAGCCGAGGAATTTGGTTCAGTTTCTTCAGAGCAACCGATGCAGTTCCCCTATCTTGAGCAATTTCTTCAGCGCACCACTAGTGGGTGCCCCGGCAATTTCTTCTTTGGAATGGGATCATCAGCCCTGGAATCAACATTTTCATCAGCAGGCTGAACGTCATCAGCGGTGCTGGCGTTTTCTTCGGTAGGCTGAGCTGAGGCTCCAGCCTGAGGAATTTCATGTTGCATTGGGACAGCAACATTTGTGAGTTTCTTCGTCGGGTTGACGAATCGACCTTGGCTCCTTGCCAATCAAAGCATAGTATGAATCAAAGTTTTTGCCGAGGTTTTGAATTTCAGTCGGACTGGAGAAGCTTCTCGGTGTCATCTTGACAACGCTTTTTCTTCGTGAACTTCTCCTTCCTGTATTGAGCCTTTTTATTTCCCTCGCCTTTTCATACTTCCATTTTTCTTCAGCTATGAAGTGAGTCAACATATGACTTTGTCCAGGTGTCAAATGAAGGTCAAAGAGGGGTATTGGGATCATTGTGCGAGAGATCAATAAAGCCGAGGACTTTCTTCGGTCCAATAGCAAAGTACAGATGTACCTTTTGGCTCTAGCGGCCCTTACTTGACGGCCTTTGATGATTCCTGCGAAGTTCTTCATCGATGCCTCATCATCGGATGGCACATGGAATGCAACCATTTTCTTCTTTGGGCTAGGCCGAGGACCTCGTCAATTTGTTGCTTTGGTCTTCAGCTGAGTCGGACCAGTTGAAGAAATGGGAGCTGCTGAGGAACTTGCAGAGACGCCTGAGGCAATTGAAAAGCCAGCAGTCCTTTGACATGTAGCTAGGTGCACAGGAACTGAAGGTTTTGACGGAGCTGTTGAGGACTTTGGTGGAGCAGCAGCAGTTTGAGGAATTTGCTTGGAAGGTGTTGCTGAGGAACTTGGCCGTGAGGGCGCAGATGATGAAGCACTTGGCTTATGAGCAGGCTTCTTTTGCATTGATTTCCTCGGTTTGACCGAGACCTCTCGTGGGCAAGAGCAGGCTGTAATCCTCATTGAATTTCTTCACTGCCTCCTTTGCTTGCTTTGCCAATTTTGCTTGGCGTTTAGCCCATTCATCAGGAAAGTCCTCACCTCGTTTGATGCTTGTGGGATCAGCTATTTGGCCAGGTGCCAAAGGAGCTCTTGGGCACGGAGGATTAAGAGCGAATTTCTTCATGTACTTAGGAGTTACATATCTATATTCCCTCCATTCCCGTGCCCATCTCCGTTCAATCTTCTGAATACACACCTTGCGTTGATTTTTGCTTTCTTCATCCGGTGTGCGATGAGTCGGCATATATATTTCCTCGTGGATTTCAAACGCAGTCATAACCTCAGGTTTCTTTCCTCCCTTCGTGGCTTCTTACCATCCGCCATTTTCTTGATTGAGGAAATTGAACAATTGAGTTCTCACGAAGAAGTGTGCAGTTTTTCTTCGAGGAACGCTTCAAATGAGTTAAGTTGATGAGATCCTAGGGATTCAGCAGCGGACATTTGTACCTGTGAACAGAGTATAGGTGCGAGGAATTTGGAGAGGTCATATGCGTTCTCAGAAGGTTTTTCAAAAAAAACAAGTTTTGAGGATTTGACCAGATGAGCCTTGAAGAATTTTACTAAGCGTTCTTTGTCTTAGGTTCCAGAGTTGTATAGATCGAGGATCCACACAATTGAGGAATCTTGAAGAAAATCATAGCTTAGAGAAACGAGTCAAGAGATTTGAGGTGTTCATATGTGTGAAGATTTGAGGAATAAACACCTTTGAAGAATTTGAAGAAAATTTGAGAATCAAAGCAGTAATAAAAGTAACTTTTAATTACTCAAGTGAAGAACACGACGAACTGAGAAGAACAGTTGGGAAGTTCGTCTGCTCAGATCTTCCACGCCCTAACTTGGCGGAGGAAGACAGCTACTGGCGACGGCGGAGTTAAGATTTCCGCGGTCGGCGCGAGTACGTCGGCGACGAGGTCAAGGCAGTGAAGCTTTTCCTCACCGGCGACGATGGAGTAGCGGCGGCGCTAGGGTTTGAGGAGCTCGAGCAGAAGAGAGAGGTCGAGCAGAGTAAAAGAGTGAGGAAGGGAGAGGGATATTTATAGACGCGGTGAAAACGGGTTGCTCAAGATTTAGGGACGAATATGCCTCGACCATTTCCCTTCTCATGACATGTGTCACCCACGTCTTGTGTAGTGGAGATCGTGGTACGATCGTGGGTGAATAAAGTAATGCATCGTGGGATGCGGAACGGTTTGAGCGGCAAAAGCGAAGGTTTGGATAAGATTCGTTTTAAAGTTCCGTTCGCAATTTCTTCACCGTCAAGGACACGGTGAAGATTTTGAACGCAGTTTCAAAGTAGAACGCATGAAGAATTTGTGAATGGATTGGGTTGAGTATAGCATAGAGGGGAAGGGTCCGATCACATTCACTTAGCATAAAAAGCGACTTGAGGAAATAGCCATAAGTGAATCTTTGAGAGGACATAAACCCATATATATATATAGCCAATGAAGAAAGACGACGGAAATAGTGAAGATTTTGCAAAGTTGAAGAATTTGAAAATCGAAGAATTTCAAACCGAGGAAAAACTCAAATTGAAGATTTCAACTTTGGTGGTGGCGTGACCCATCAGATAAGAATGATGATTTCGCATACACCGCATACAATTGTCGAGGGTTCTCGAGAATCAATTTCTTCATTAATTTCTTCACACTTAGAGTGTTATTCTTCATTGATTGAAGAAAAAGGTTTCTTCATGTGTTGCACATCTAAGTCATCAATTTTGCATAAGTGTTAGGATGTGTGTCCTTTTCAAAGAACATTCAAGATTCTAAGATATTTAGCTCACACCGCAACTTGCTAAATTTCTTCTCATCCAAGGGCTTAGTGAAGATATCAGCTAGCTGTTCTTGATCTTCACGTGCTCGATGGAGATGTCGCCCTTCAACACATGATCACGAAGAAAATGATGACGAATTTGAATGTGCTTTGTCTTCGAGTGCTGAACTGGGTTGTGAGCAATCTTGATGGCACTCTCATTGTCACAATAGAGAGGCACATTCTTCACGTTGATGCCGTAGTCCTTGAGGGTTTGCTTTATCCATTGCAATTGAGCACAACACGAGCCAACAGCAATGTATTCAGCTTCCGAAGTGGACAGTGATACGCAGTTCTGTTTCTTCGAGGACCAACAGACCAAAGATCATCCGAGGAAATGACAAGTACCAGATGTTGACTTGCGGTCCACACGATCACCAAAGCATAGTCGAGTCAGAATATCCAATGAGATCAAAAGTAGAGCCCTTGGGGTACCATAATCCTAGTGTTGGTGTGTGAGCTAGATATCAAAGAATATGCTTCACAGCCTTATGGTGTGATTCCTTCGATGTAGCTTGAAATCAGGCACACATGCAAACACTAAGCATTATATCTGGCCTAGATGCACATAAGTACAATAAGGAACCAATCATGGAGCGGTATACCTTGTGATCAAGTCAATACCATTTTCATCAAGGCATAGATGGCCATTTGTGGGCATAGGAATTTTGACACCTTTGCAGTCTTGCATGCCGAATTTCTTCAGGACATCTTTGAGGTATTTCTCCTGAGATATGAATATGCCATTGTGTTGTTGATTTAATTTGAAGACCT
Organism: Aegilops bicornis; assembly: GCA_021605145.1. Lineage (NCBI taxonomy): Eukaryota > Viridiplantae > Streptophyta > Magnoliopsida > Poales > Poaceae > Aegilops > Aegilops bicornis. The sequence continues at coordinate 475,014,361 of CM038670.1, read as the reverse complement.
AAGAAGAATTTCAACTCTCCCATCATAGACATTTGATATTCTTCACTCATCATGTAGGCAAATTCATCACTATAGCGTTGGTCAGTGCAGCCAAAGATAATATCATCAACATATATTTGGCACACAAAAAGTTCACCATCATAAGATTTAGTAAAGAGAGTCGGATCGAGTGAACGGTGTGAAGCCATTCTTCACGAAGAATTCCTTCTAGGTATCTTACCTCGCGAGAGGGTTTTGCTTGAGGCCATAGAGGGCCTTATTGAGTCTGAAGACTTTGTCAGGATTCTTTGGATCTTCAAAACCTGGGGTTGAGCAACATATACTTCTTCCTCAAGCTTACCATTGAGGAATGCACTTTTCACATCCATTTGATATAAAGTGATATTGTGATGGTTAGCATAGGCGAGTAATATGCGAATAGACTCAAGTCTAGCGACAGGTGCAAAAGTTTCATCAAAGTCAATTCCTTCAACCTGCGTGTAGCCTTGAGCTACTAGTCGTGCCTTATTCCTCACCACAAGACCATTTTCATCTTGCTTGTTGTGATAGATCCAATTTGTGCCAATGATATTATGCTTGCGAGGATCCGGACGTTTGACCAGTTCCTGACATTGTTGAGCTCGAATCGATGTAATTCTTCTTGCATGGCCTGAATCCACTCCGGCTCCGTAAATGCTTCATCTACCTTAGAGGGCTCTGTGATAGAGACAAAAGCATAGTGCCCACAAAAGTTAGATAAATGTGAAGCTTTTGAGCGTGTGAGAGGACTGGCGCTTCAATGTCATCGATGATCTTGTCAACTTGCACTTCTTTTGCAATGCGAGAATGAGCTGGTTGTCGTCGAGGAATTTGATCATTTTCCTCGGACCATTTTCTTCAAAGATTATCTTCAGTGCATCAGCTCGACGTTCTTCACGTGACAGAATGAATTCTTCAGCAGCTTTCTTCAAGAGGAATGACATCCTCGGTTGCCTTGAACACGATAGAATCCTCGAGTGCCGGTTCGTCTAACATGAAGGTAGGTGCTCTCTTTGCGAGCCATTAGTTTCATCGAACCGCACATCTACAAAGTGTCAACAATCTTGTGAAGAGCGATGTTGAAGACTACTGTAGGTGTGCGAGTCCTTTCCGTAACCAAGCATAAAACCTTCATGTGCTTTCGGTGCAAATTTGGAGTTGTGGTGAGGATCTCTAATCCAGCATTTAGCAATCAAGACTTTGAAATAACTTACATTAGGTTTCTTGTCGGTGAGGAGTTCATAGGCAGTCTTCTTGAAGAATTTGTGAAGATATACTCTGTTGATGATGTGGCACGCAGTGTCAATTGCTTCAATCCGTAAACGACTAGGCGTTTTGTATTCATCAAGCATAGTGCGAGCCATCTCAACAAGAGTTCTGTTCTTGCGCTCCACGATGCCATTTTGCTGAGGAGTATAAGGAGCAGATAACTCATGAGTGATACCAAGTTCATCAAGATAGTCATCAAGACCGGAATTCTTGAACTCGGTTCCATTGTCACTCCTGATGTGCTTGATCTTCACACCAAAGTTAGTTGAAGCCCTCGAGGAAAATCGTTTGAAGACTTCCTGCACTTGATTTTTGTAAGTAACAATGTGTACCCATGTGTAACGAGAGTAATCATCAACAATAACAAAGCCATATAGTGATGCTTCATTAACGATACCTGAATAATGATTGGGACCAAAGAGGTCCATGTGAAGCAATTCAAGGGACGAGTAGTGGTCATGATAGTCTTCATTGGATGCTTGGCCTTGGTCATTTTTCCAGCTTCACAGTTCGTGATAGGTGATCCTTGAGGAATTTGACATTCTCAATGCCAATGACATGCTTCTTCTTCGCAAGCGTGCAGTAAATTCCTCATGCTGCGTGACCAAGTCGTCGATGCCATAGCCAGCCTATACGAAGCTTTTGCAAGTAGGCACACGGCTGGTTGTGGTCCTCAGAGAGAAGTCAACAATATACAAGTCTCCTCTCCTAAAGCCTTCAAGACTTTGGAATTGTCGCCTTCCATAATCACAACACAACGATACTTGCCAAAGATAACAACCATATCAAGATCACAAAGCATTGAGACCGACATGAGGTTATATCCTAAAGACTCAACAAGCATGACTTTGTCCATGTGCATGTCCTTAGAGATAGCAACCTTACCAAGTCCCAATACCGACTTTTGCCTTTGTCAAAGAAAGATGATATGCTTGAGATGTAGCGGTGATAAGGTAGCATCCATCAATAGATTCTTGTCACCGTCATGTGATTTGTACATCCACTATCGAGAACCCACTCGGTGGCTTTGGGTTGATCATCCTGCAGATGAATTAGTACAACTTATGATCTCATATACTTCATCGGTGAAGAATATGATATCAAGTTCATCGATGAATTTCATCACCAAGATTCAGATAAGCAAGAGGAGGACGTGTGAAATGAAAGTTCATTTCATCATGATTAGCCTGCGTCCTTTCGTGCATTTTGTCGTGCCCCAAGAAATTCTTCAGACGCTTAGGCACGCTGGAGACCTGACCGCAGAAGAGATTAGTTCTTTTTCTTCACCACCCACATCTGAAGGGGTGGCAAAGAGTTCATCATTCTATGTAAAGCACCATACGAGAATGGTGGCATAGAGGCCAAACCATTTCGCTTTCACATAAGAGAGGTTAGGGTAAGCATATGAATAAGCAGAGAAATTCTTCGAGGACTTATGAACATATTGGTTTGAAGAATAATGCACATATTCATAGCCCTTAGCTCTACCTCGAAACAGAGTTGTTAGCACGATGATAATCATATGAGGACTTTGATCCTTTTGAGGAATTTGATCCACGTGAGGAATTTGGTCCGTATGAGGACTTGGATCCATATGAAGAATTTGGTCCATATGAAGAATTTGATCTGGGGTTCCTATTCTTCACCGGTGGTGTCATGAGGACATTCACCAAGACTTTCAAGGCACTTCTTGGGAACCCAGATTTTCTTCATAGGGGAACCGTTCCTGCGATTAGTGCCAACATATCTAGCAAATACTTCACCATTCTGATTTTTGAACAGTTTATAGTTGGAGTCAAATGACTCATCGCAGAATGAGGAAATTCAACGTAAAACCAGATAAGGTAGATGGATCAATCGGAGGTCCCTTTGCAGCAACCCATGAGGTTTTGGGATACCGCTCGGGCTTCCAATACATTCCATCGACATTGAGTTTCCTCTCAAAGGCAATGCCCTCTTTCCTAGGGTTCCTATTGAGGATCCGCTTTTAAGCACATCACAAAGAGTCTGATGCCGTTTGAGGCTTTGTACATGCCTCATGTACAATTCCTTCGATCTGCATCGTCAGTGATACTAGCAATGTCCTCGAGATGAGGAATTAGTGATAGCAAGAGGCAGGTGAAGAATTTGTAACGATTGAAGCATTTGAACATTCAGTGAAGAATTAGCAGCTTTCACGCTCAATGCACTTTAAGCATGGAGGAACAAATTCTTCTTGAGAAGCGCTGATTTGTTGAGCAAGTAATGAATCGCGCTCCTTCTCAAGATCTTCATAACTCACTCTTAGCTTCTCAAGATCTTGCTTTCTTTGAAGAAATTCATAAGAAAGTTTCTCATGATCGATAAGAGAGTGTTATGATGACCTTGAAGGTTGTCAAGCCTAGGCTCAAGTCTCTGAAGATTTTGATCAGGGCTTGAGTGCGATCCATTTCTTCACCTAACATATCATCACTCTTATCTAGCATGTTTTGAACCTTCTCAAAAGCCCTTTGTTGTTTTATAGCAATCTTAGCAAGTTTAGAGTAGCTGGGCTTGAGATCCTCATCGATTCATTTTCACTAGATTCAGAGGAGGTGAAATTTAGTACCTTAGCACCTTTTGCCATGAAGCAATAGGTGGGAGCGTAGTCATCATCATCCTCATCGGGCTTGTCGGTGAGTCAGTTTCTTCATGTTGAAGATGGACTTGCTAACAAAAGCGTGAGCAAGAGCCGGACTAGCCACACCAGATTCGGATTCTTGGACTCCTCCTCTTCCTCATTTTCCTCAGATTCAGCTTCAGAGTCCATTTCCTTGCCAATGAATGCCCGAGCCTTTTTGGAGCTGCTCTTCTTGTGAGAGGAAGGTTTTGAGGATTTTGATGATGAAGATTTTGATGATTTCTTTTTCTTCTTCACGTCATCAGAACTGTAATCCTTGTGTTTCTTCTTTCTTAATTCCTTTTCCCAATCGAGGACAATCTTGGATATAGTGACCAGGTTTCTTGCATTTGTGACAAAGTCTTCTCTTATAGTCACTAGATGAGGAATCATCGCTTCTTGAGGATTTTCCAAAGCGACCACGCCTTGAGAATTTCTGGAATTTCTTCACGAGCGGTGCTAGCTCCTCGCCAAATTCTTCAGGATCTCCTAGGCTACTACCGTAGTCTTCACTCTCGATTCGGACACAGCCTTGGCCTTCGTGGCACGTGTTTTTCCATAGCCGTAACCATAGAGATCTCTCTTTTCAAAGAAGCTGGAACTCGTGAGTATTTAGCCTTTCGAGGATATCGGCAGGATCAAGAGACTTGTAGTCAGCTCGTTCTTGTATCATCGATTGCGGAGTATCAAATGAGGAATCAAGCGATCTTAGCAATTTCTTCACCACCTCATGGTCGGTGATGTCAGTGGCACCCATTGCTTGAAGCTCATTTGAGATGCCAGTGAGGCGATCGAAGGTTTGTTGAACATTTTCGTTGTCGAGTCTTTTGAAGCGGTTGAAGAGATTAGAAGAACATCAACTCGAGAGTCACGCTGAGTTGAAACACCTTCATTTACTTTGGACAGATCGTCCCGGATGAGTTTGGCGATTCCAAAGCACTCACTCTTCCATATTGACCTTTGCTCAGATGGCCACATATGATATTCTTCGCTTGAGAATCGAGTTGCTTGAATCTCTTCACATCAGCATCATTCAGAGAAGGTGTGACTGAGGAAACACCTTTTGTCACAACATACCAGAGATCATTGTCAATTGCTTCAAGATGCATTCGCATTTTGTTCTTCCAGTAGGGGTAGTCCGTCCCATCGAAGGTAGGACACCCTGCTGAGACCTTGATCATACCTGCGGTCGACATAACTAAAACTCCAGGTGGTTAAACCAAAATCACACATAACAAGGGAGTACCTTGCTCTGATACCAATTGAAAGTGCGTTATATCGACTAGAGGGGGGTGAATAGGCGATTTTTATGAATTCTTCACTGAGGAATTTGCCGGTGAGGAAATTCCTTAGCGAAGAACTACTTGCAGCGGAATAAGTACTCAGAAATAAGCATAACAGATTACAAGCATAGTCATCATGATGAAATGAAGACAATCACAGAGTACAGAAAGCGTAATCACAGGATAACACAGGATGAAGACAAACAGACTGAAGAAATTGAGCTGAGGAAATTGAGAAAGTCTTCACCAAAGTCTTCGAACGCAGATATGAACAAATACTCAACACAGTAATGAGGAAATGAAAGGGTTGAGGAAATAGAACCGATTAGGTTGGTGAAGACAATGATTTGGTAGACCAGTTCCAATCATTGCCTCGGCTTGTACGTCTGGTTGGAGCGGCCGAGTATTTAAACTCGAGCACACATAGTCCCGGATACCCGATCCGAAAGCACGCAGCTCAGGACACCAAGTCCTCACCGTATTCTCCTTGAACTAAGGTCACAGACCTCGTCCAATCACTCGTGGTAAGTCTTGAGCGACTTCCAAACCTTCACAGACTTGGTCACTCGGCGATCCACAATTCCTCTTGGATGTTTCTAGACCATGACGCCTAACCGTCTGGAAGAAGCACAGTCTTCAAAGGTAACAAGCGTTGGATCCACGCAGGATCAATTTCTTGATGATGCTCAATCACTTTGGGTTTGTTGGGGTTTGGTTTTGGGTTATTCCTCACTTTTGGGTTTTTCCTCACTTGATGATTTTCTCTCAAAGTCCTCGAGGATGGGTTGCTCTCAAATGACAAGTGTCAAGTTCTCTCGGAGCAGCCAACCAGCTAGTGGTTGTAGGGGCGGCTATTTATAGCCTAGGGAGCAGCCCGACATGATAAGACATAAATGCCCTTCAATGATATGACCGTTAGGTGGATAAGATATTTTGGGACAGTCAAGGCCAAGAAGACAAAGAACGGTCGGAAATTTGACTCTCAAATTCCTCGGGGCTATCATGTTCCTCATCAGGTAGGCAATTCAGACCGGCGAATTCCTAACTCCTGAAGTCGAACAAATTCCTCAGGGACCGTAAGAGATTCGCCTCTCACATCAAGAAATTGACTGAATCGTATGAGATTTCCAAAAGCTTCACTCAAGGGATTGGTAGGTGTAGGATTTTGAGTTGAGCATCAAATGGAAATTTTTCCTTAGTATTTCCTCGACCCCTTTAACAAAGACGGTGTTTCCTATGACTCAAGAAAGAGAAAATGAAACTACGAAAACAAAAGTCTTCACGCTTCATGTTCCTCAAATGAATACCAAGTCTTCAAGGTCACACCAATTTCTTCACTTTCAAAGTCTTCGTAAAGTCTTCAGAATATAATAGTCTTCGATGAAGAACTTCATTTTCACGGGTCGACTTTCTCTGTAAATATCAAACTCCTCATAGACTTATAGACCTGTGTACACTCACAAACACATTAGTTACTTAACCTATAAGTCTTCAATACACCAAAATCACTAAGGGGCACTAGATGCACTTACATCATGCAATATGATAAAAACCCCATCTTGTTATCCTCGATGGCAACAATACAATACGTGCCTTGCTGCCCCTACTGTCACTGGGAAAGGACACCGCAAGATTGAACCCAAAGCTAAGCACTTCTCCCATTGCAAGAAAGATCAATCTAGTAGGCCACACCAAACTGATAATTCGAAGAGACTTGCAAAGATAACCAATCATACATAAAAGAATTCAGAAGATTCAAATATTGTTCATAGATGAACTTGATCATAAACCCAAAATTTATCGGTCTCAACAAACACACCGCAAAAGAAGATTACATCGAATAGATCTCCACGAGAGAGGGGGAGAACATTGTATTGAGATCCAAAAGGAGAGAAGAAGCCATATGGCTAATAACTATGGACTCGAACGTCTGAGGTAAACTACTCACACATCATCGGAGAGGCTATGGTGTTGATGTAGAAGCCCTCCGTGACCGATGCCCCCTCCGGCGGAGGTCCCAAACAGGCCCCTAGATGGGATCTCGTGGGTACAGAAGGTTGCGGCGGTGGAATTAGGTTTTTGGCTCGGTATCTGATCGTTTGGGGGTACGTAGGTATATATAGGAGGAAGGAGTACGTCGGTGGAGCAACATGGGGCCCACGAGGGTGGAGGGCGCGCCCAGGGGGGTAGGCGCGCCCCCTACCTTGTGGCTTCCTGGAAGGTTCCTTTACGTAGGGTTCAAGTCTCCTGGATCATGTTCGTTCCGAAAATCACGTTCCCGAAGGTTTCATTCCGTTTGGACTCCGTTTGATATTCTTTTTCTGCCAAACTGTGAAAGTCAAAAAATAGCAATTCTAGGTTGGGCCTCCGGTTAATAGGTTAGTCCCAAAAATAATATAAAAGTGAATAATAAAGCCCAATAATGTCCAAAACAACAGATAATATAGCATGGAGCAATCAAAAATTATAGATACATTGGAGACGTATCAATGTTCACCACATTCCAATTCATCCCCGATGAATCAGACCTGACTCAACTCTAAGCAGTAGCAGGCATGAAAACAAGCATGAATGAGTAGGCACATCAGGGCTCAAACAACTCCTACTCATGCTAGTGGGTTTCATCTATTTACTGTGGCAATGACAGGTCATGCAAAGGAAAGGGGTTCAGCTACCGCATCATGTAACAGCTGAATTGTTGTTGTCCTAATGCGGTAAAAGAGAGCAAGAGCGAGAGAGTGGGATTGTATCGGAATGAACAAGGGGGTTTTGCTTGCCTGGCAATACTGAAGATAGTATAGCTCTTCATCGGTGTCATCGAACTCATCGTCGAAACTACGTCCACTGTCAGGGGACAAATACCGGCAAATAGAGAAAGAACACAATCAATGCAATGCAACAATATGATGCATGATCATGACATGGCAATATGCTGTTGTTTGAGCTAATGCAACTAGCAACAATTTAAATGAAGTTGGTTTGAATCCAAGATTCAAATTCAAACTCCATATGTGATTATTCATATGCCATTTAATTGGTTTGGCCTGATCAGCAGGTATAAGTTGTTCAAACATGCATGAAAATGCCATAAATAGATTCTTTGGATTTTTCTGATAATCGCTCATATATAAATCTTTGCATTTGGAGTTACAGCTTAATTTCTATGATTTTTTGAAGTTAGCACTATTTTCTGGAATTTCCTGAATGAAAATAAATCCAGGAAAGGCCATTACTGCGTCAGCACTGTGTCAGCAGGTCAACTGTGTGGTCCAGGTCAAACCTGACCAGTGGGACCCAATGGTCAGTGACACAGTTACTTAACTAACTAATTAGGGTTAGTTTAGTGCTAAGCTAGGTTTGACCAAGGGGCGGGTGATACGTCTCCAACGTATCTATAATTTTTGATTTTTCCATGCTATATTATATTCTGTTTTGGATGTTTAATGGGCTTTATTATACACTTTTATATTATTTTTGGGACTAACCTATTAACCGGAGGCCCAGCCCGAATTGCTGTTTTTTTTTGCCTATTTCAGTGTTTCACAGAAAAAGAATATCAAACGGAGTCCAAACGGAATGAAACCTTCGGCAACGTGATTTTCAGAACAAACATGATCCAGAGGACTTGGAGTCTACGTAAAAAATCAACGAGGAGAGCACGAGGTAGGGGGCGCGCATCCCCCCCAGGCGCGCCCTCCACCCTCGTGGGGCCCATGTTGCTCCACCGACGTACTTCTTCCACCTATATATACCCATGTACCCTGGAAACATCAGATACGGAGCAAAAACCCTATTTCCACTGCCGCAACCTTCTGTACCCGTGAGATCCCATCTTGGGGCCTTTTAAGCGCTCACGGAGGGGCATTGATCACGGAGGGCTTCTACATCAACACCATAGCCTCTCCGATGATGTGTGAGTAGTTTACCTCAGACCTTTGGGTCCATAGTTATTATCTAGATGGCTTCTTCTCTCTCTTTGGATCACAATACAAAGTTCTCCTCGATTCTCTTGGAGATCTATTCGATGTAATCTTCTTTTGCGGTGTGTTTGTCGAGATCTGATGAATTGTGGGTTTATGATCAAGTTTATCTATGAACAATATTTGAATCTCCTATGAATTCTTTTATGTATGATTGGTTATCTTTGCAAGTCTCTTCGAATTATCAGTTTGGTTTGGCCTACTAGATTGATCTTTCTTGCAATGGGAGAAGTGCTTAGCTTTGGGTTCAATCTTATGGTGCTCGATCCCAGTGACAGAAAGGGAAACAACACGTATTGTATTGTTGCCATCGAGGATAAAAAGATGGAGTTTATATCATATTGCATGAGTTTATCCCTCTACATCATGTCATCTTGCTTAAAGTGTTACTCCGTTCTTATGAACTTAATACTCTAGATGCATGCTGGATATCGGGCAATGTGTGAAGTAATAGTAGTAGATGCAGGCAGGAGTCGGTCTACTTGTCACGGACGTGATGCCTATATACATGATCATACCTAGATATTCTCACAACTATGCTCAATTCTATCAATTGCTCGACAGTAATTTGTTCACCCACCGTAATACTTATGCTCTTGAGAGAAGCCACTAGTGAAACCTACGGCCCCCGGGTCTATTTTCCATCATATTAATCTTCCAACACTTAGCTATTTCTATTGCCGTTTATTTTACTTTGCATCTTTATTTCTATTTATTATAAAAATACCAAAAAATATTATCTTATCATATCTATCAGATCTCACTCTCGTAAGTGACCGTGAAGGGATTGACAACCCCTTTATCGCGTTGGTTGCGAGGTTCTTATTTGTTTGTGTAGGTGCGTGGGACTCGAGCGTGATCTCCTACAGGATTGATACCTTGGTTCTCAAAAACTGAGGGAAATACTTACGCTACTTTACTGCATCACCCTTTCCTCTTCAAGGGAAAACCAACGCAGTGCTCAAGAGATAGCAGCGGGGCCCACATGTCCGTGACCCAGGGGGTCAAATCCCTGGTCAACTGGGTCAAGTCGTCGGCATTTAGCCGTCGGCGACGACCAGACGCAGCGGAGGGTGCGGGTTTCGCACTTCGGCGACCAAAAGGGTGGCGGAGGGCATCTACGCGTAGCTGGAGGCGAGCCGTGTCGAGTGGTGGTGGTGGTTGGGCTCGGGGTCACCGGAAACGATGCCGGCGATGAGCTTGGCAGCTGCCGAAGTTCGGGCGAGCTCGAACTCGACGCTACGGTGCACGTGGAGGCGCGGGGCTAGCTCCTACGAGGCCTACGCAGTGCGGTGAGTGCGTTGGGCATGGTGGTGAGGCCGTTGCATGGCCGGACCCACGTCAGTGGCGAGCTCAGGTGGCGACGCGTGCGGGTGTGCTCCGTGCAGTCGCTATGATGGACGGCATCGAGAACAAAGAGGGGAAGCAGAGGCAGAATCTCACAGTGGTCACGGCGAGCTAGGCAGCGGGGTCGGGGATGAGCTGGAGCGAGCGGGGCGACGAAGTGGATCTCCAGCGACGGCGAGGCGGAGCAAGGTCGGTGCGGTGCTCCCAGGAGAACGAGCGCTCGGAGCTCGATCTACTCGATGAATCGGATGATGGCGGAGCTTCTCGACACGGCGGGGCGACGAGGAGGCGACGGTGGCCGCGGTTACGACGGTGGTGCGGTTGCGGCGGTGTCGGCCATGGTGGGGGAGGGCGAAGGAGAGGTGCAGGGGCCGAAAGGGGGTGTCGGCGAGGTCGGGGCGGCGTCCAGGGGGTCATCCACGCAGCGAAGCGGTGTTCGGCGGGGGGGGGGGGGGAGGAGGCAGGCGAGCTGGGAGGTGCGTGGCGAGCTCGGGCGCGCCGGCGCTCACCTCCCTGCCTGCCTGGCGGGAGGAAGCAGCTGACTGGCATGGGCCAGCACAGTGCTGGGCCGCCAGGTGGGCTGCCAGGTGAGTTTGGCCAGGTAAGTCTCCTTTTTCTTTTATTTTCTGTTTTCTTTTATTCTGTAACTTTAGGGCTTTATTAAAAAAATACCAAAACAATCTCAAAATTCATGAAACTGCTCAAGGCTATTGTCTGGAATATTTCCAACAGTAAACATTTTAGTTCATGAATATTTGGACATTTAAAATATTATATAGCATCTAAATGCCCAAATGCAAATAGCATATGATTTAATTTAGTGACCCAATGATGTCCTTGAAAAATGTGAACCATTTTTGTCAGAGGTTCTAGACCAAGGCAAAGATGATGAAAAATTTTGAAGGGCATTTCAGGTTCATTGAAAAAGTGTTTTAGTAACCCTAGTTGGATTAAGTGGTGCTGGGGGTTTCTGCCGTCCCCATTTCAACTTTAATTGAAACTTAAACATGATGCAACACAAGATGCTAGCACTAAGCATTACCAGAACTAGGGATGTGACAGTGTCGCCGAGGAAGAGGCCGTGGTTCGAGAAGATGCAGGTCGACATGCTCAAGTTCAACGACGAGTGATCTATAGCGGCATGTGCCATCCTTTTTTGTATGACAACAAGTGTGCTGGCATGACCACGACTGAGATGGCGTGGCCGAAGTCCCACCCCTTTTTTGTGTGGTGGCATGTGTGCTGGCCACTGTCAAGTGTGCCAGCAAGAACTGTGTGATGGTCTTTTGGAGGCTGGCATGGTGCCGACATGAACTTTGGGCGGCGGCATGGCCGCTGGCAAGATCTATGGCCGCGGGCCTTTTAAAGATTGTACGCGGACATGAAATGGGTCGCTTGCGTTGGGCTCACGGCCAACCCAAAAAGAAAACAGGGCGGACGCCGAGCAGGCGGCCGACCCAAATGGACGAAAAGCGGATAAAATAGCCGTCTGTTTGGGTCAGCACGTTGGAGTTGCTCTAAATTACATTAACATACAATATATTATTATACATTTGTAGAATATTTATGAGTAAAACTATGTGTCATAAGTCCTAAAACTATTGGAGGTGTGTCTGTTTAGTCATATAACTGCTAAACCAGAGGTTTGGGTCCTAAAACTATTGGAGGTGTCTCAGTTTAGTCCTACAACTTTCAAACTAGAATTTTGGGTACTAAAACTATTGGAGGTGTGTCAGTTCAGTCATATAACCGCGAAACCGTAGTTTTGGGTCCTCAAACTATGTAAGGTTTTTTTATCTTAGCTCCTAGGCTTGCATGGCCAGCATTGAACCGTTGACATGTCGCTGAAAGATGCCTGGACTATTGTCGCGTTGCCCCAATGGACCCACTAGGTTAACTTACGAAAGGTAAATATGCAAGAAAACCCCTAGAGCATCGTCTCGCCTCATTCTCACGCCCTTGTCTTCTCCCATGCAAAGAGCGATAGTACGAAGGCCATCGGTGGCATGATGGCTTGAGCTCCAGTGAGGAGAGTAGACCGGTCATCTCGGCCTCACACGATAGTAGCAGAATGACACGTTGCACAACATCGCTACCCACATGTGGTTGTTGTTGGGCGTCACTCTTGCCGACCTTTGAGCCGGCTCTGTGGTTTCCGCGCACTCCTTGCTACTTCTTGAGCTTGCGTTAGTTTTTCCTTGAAGAGGAAAGGGTGACACAGCAAAGTAGAGATAAGTATTTCTTTCAATTAAGAACCAAGGTATCAATCTAGTAGGAGAAGAACACGCAAATCACCAATACCTGCACAAACAATCAAACACTTGCACCCAACGCGATAAAAGGGTTGTCTATCCCTTCACGGTCACTTGCAAAGGTGAGATCTGATAGAGATAGATAAATAACACTAAACAAAAAATATAATATTTTTGGGTTTTTTGGTTTATAGATCTGAAAGTAAAAGATTGAAAAATAGTAGATCGGAAACTAATATGATGGAAAATAGACCCGGGAGCCATAGGTTTCACTAGAGGCTTCTCTCTTGAAGGAAAATAATACGGTGGGTGAACAAATTACTGTCAAGCAACTAATAGAAAATCGCAAAGTTATGACGATATCCTAGGAAATGATTATGAAATATAGGCATCACGTCTTGTCAAGTAGACCGACTCCTGCCTGCATCTACTACTATTACTCCACACATCGACCGCTATCCAGCATGCATCTAGAGTATTAAGTTCATAAAGAACTGAGTAACGCCTTAAGTAAGATGACATGATGTAGAGTAATAAACTCAAGCAATATGATATAAACCCCATCTTTTTATCCTCGATGGCAACAATTCAATACATGTCTCGCTACCCCTACTTTGTCACTAGGTGAAATCACGCAAGATTGAACCCAAAGCTCAGCACTTCTCCCATTGCAAGAAAAACCAATCTAGTTGGCCAAACCAAACTGATAATTCAAAGAGAAATACAAAGATATCAAATCATGCATATAATAATTCTGAAAAGATTCAAATAATATTCATAGATAAGTTGATCATAAATCCACAATTCATTGGATCTCGAAAAACACACCACCAAAAGGAGATTACATCGGATAGATCTCCAAGAACATCGAGGAGAACATGGTATTTTGAACCAAAGAGAGAGAAGAAGCCATCTAGATACTATCTATGGACCCATAGGTCTGAGGTAAACTACTCATGCTTCATCAGAAGGGTAATAGAGTCATGTAGATGCCCTCCATGATCGAATCCCCCTCCGGCGGGATGCCAGAAAAGGCCCTAAGATGGGATCTCACGGGAACAGAAGGTTGCGGCGGTGGAAAACTGTTTTCGTGGATGCTTCTGGTGGTTTGGGAATATATGTGAATATATAGGAGTTAGAACTAGGTCAGGGGGGGCACAAGGAAGGGGACGCGCCCTGCCCCCTGGGCGCGCCCTCCACCCTTGTCGCCGCCTCGTGGCTCTTCTGACTTGAACTCCAAGTCTCCTGGGTGTCTTCTAGTCCAAGAAAAATCATGGTGAGGTTTTATTCCGTTTGGTATTCCTTTTTCTGCGAAGCTCAAAAACAAGGAAAAAACAAAAACTGGCATTGGGCTCTAGGTTAATAGGTTAGTCCCAAAAAAATAGCATATTAATGTATATAAAACATCCAATGCAGATAATATAATAGCATGGAACAATCAAAAATTATAGATACGTTGGAGACGTATCAAGCATCCCCAAGCTTAATTCCTGCTCTTCCTCGAGTAGGTAATTGATAAAAACAGAATATTTCCTGTGGAATGTTACCTAACATATTTATCCATGTAATTTTATTTATTGTGGAATGAATGTTCAGATCCATAAGATTCAAGACAAAAGTTTAATATAGACATAAAAGCGATAATACTTCAAGCATACTAACAAAGCAATTATGTCTTCTCAAAATAACATGGCTAAATAAAGCTATCCCTACAAAATCATATAGTCTGGCTATGCTCCATCTTCATCACACAAAATATTCAAATCATGCACAACCCCGATGACAAGCCAAGCAATTGTTTCATACTTTTGGTGTTCTCAAAACTTTTGAACTTTCACGCAATACATGAGCATGAGCCATGGACATAGCACTATAAGTGGAATAGAATATGGCGGTTGTGGAGAAGACAAAAAGAAGGAGATAGTCTCACATCAACTAGGCGTATCAACGGGCTATGGAGATGTCCATCAATAGATATCAATGTGAGTGAGTAGGCATTGCCATGCAACGGATGCACTAGCGCTATAAGTTTATGAAAGCTCAAAAGAAAACAAATTGGGTGTGCATCCAACTTTCTTGCTTATGAAGACCTAGGGCATTTTGTGGAAGCCCATTGTTGGAATATACAAGCCAAGTTTTATAATGAAAAATTCCCACTAGTATGAGAAAGTGACTACATAGGAGACTCTCTATCATGAAGCCCATGGTGCTACTTTGAAGCAAAGTGTGGAAAAACGATAGTAGCATTGCCCCTTCTCCCTTTTATCTCATTTTTTTGTTTGGCTTCTTTGGCCTCTTTTATTTTTCCTCACATAGGGCAATGTTCTAATAATGAAGATCATCACGCTTTTATTTACTTACAAATCAAGAATTACAACTCGATACTTAGAACAAAATATGACTCTATATGAATGCCTCCGGAGCTCTGCCGGGATGCACAATGACTCAAGAGTGACATGTATGAAATTTATGAACGGTGGCTTTGCCACAAATACTATGTGAACTACATGATCATGCAAAGCAATATGACAATGATGAAGCGTTTCAGAATAAATGGAACGGTGGAAAGTTGCATGGCAATATATCTCGGAATGGCCATGGAAATGCCATAATAGGTAGGTATGGTGGCTGTTTTGAGGAAGGGTAAAAGGTGGGTGTATGGTGGAAGGGTGAGAGTGTGTATAATCCATGGACTCAACATTAGTCATAAAGAACTCACATACTTATTGAAAAAATCTATTAGTCATTGAAACAAAGTACTACGCGGATGCTACTAGGGGGATAGATTGGTAGCAAAAGACCGTCGCTCGTCCCAACCGCCACTCATAAGGAAGACAATCAATAAATAAATCATGCTCCAACTTCATTACATAACGGTTCACCATACGTGCATGCTACGGGAATCACTAGCCTCAACACAAGTATTTATCCAATCCACAATTACTCACTAGCATGACTCTAATATCACCATCTTCATATCTCAAAACAATCGTAATGAATCAAACTTCTCATAGTATTCAATGCACTTTATATGAAAGTTTTTATTATATCCCTCTTGGATGTCTATCATATTAGGACTAAATTTATAACCAAAGCAAATTACCATGCTGTTTAGAGAGACTCTCAAAATAATATAAGTGAAGCATGAGAGTTCAATAATTTCTACAAAATAAAGCCACTGTCGTGCTCTAAAAAGATATAGGTGAAGCACTAGAGCAAAATTGCCTAGCTCAAAAGATATAAGTGAAGCACATAGAGTATTCTAATAAATCACGATTCATGTGTGTCCCTCTCAAAAGGTGTGTACAGCAAGGATGAGTGGGGCAAACTAAAAATTAAAGACTCATATCAAACAAGACGCTCCAAGCAAAACACATATCATGTGGTGGATAAAAATATAGCCTCAAGTAAAGTTACCGATAGACGAAGACGAAAGAGGGGATGCCTTCCGGGGCATCCCCAAGCTTAGGCTCTTGGTTGTCCTTGAATATTATGTTGGGGCGCCTTGGGCATCCCCAAGCTTAGGCTCTTGGTTGTCCTTGAATATTATGTTGGGGCGCCTTGGGCATCCCCAAGCTTAGGCTCTTGCCACTCCTTACTCCATAGTCCATCAAATCCTTACCCAAAACTTGAAAACTTCACAACACAAAACTCAACAGAAAATCTCATGAGATCCGTTAGTATAAGAAAATAAAACTCATTCTTTATTTATATTGTTGTGAACTCATTCTTTATTTATATTGGTGTCATATCTACTGTATTCCAACTTTTGCATGGTTCATACCCCCGATACTACCCATAGATTCATCAAACTAAGCAAACAACGCATAGAAAACAGAATCTGTCAAAAACAGAACAGTCTGTAGCAATCTGAATACTTCGAATACTTCTGTAAATCTAAAAATTCTGAAAAATTAGCAAAACATAGGAAATTTTTATATTAATCTTCTGCAAAAATAATCAGTATTTTATCGCGCTCCTCTTAAAAAAGAGAATCATATTACTGGGCAGAAAAGTTTATGTTTCAGCAAGATCAAATCAACTACACGTAAGCTATCCCAATGGTCTTGGCAAAAACACTAATTAAAACACAAAAACACATCTAACCAGAGGCTAGATGAATTATTTATTGCAAAACAGAAGCAAAAAAAGCACAAACAAAAATAAAATTGGGTTGCCTCCCATCAAGCGCTATTGTTTAACGCCCTTGGCTAGGCATAAAAACATAGATCTAGGTATTGTCATCTTTGATATGCAATCCATAAGTAGATCTCATAATAGATTCATATGGAAACTTATTTTTCTTTCTAGGAAAGTGTTCCATGCCCTTCCTTAACAGAAATTAAAATCTAATGTTTCCTTCTTTCATATCAATAATTACACCAATCGTTCTAAGGAAAGGTATACAAAGAATAATAGGACATGTAGGATTCCAATCTATATCAAGAACAATGAAATCTATGGGAACATAATTCCTATTTGCAACAATAAGAACATCATTAATCCTTCCCATAGGTTTCTTAATAGTGGAATCCGCAAGATGCACTTAAAGAACAATCATCAAATTCACAGAAACCTAACACATCACATAAAGTTTTTGGAATCGTGGAAACGCTAGCACCCAAATCACACAAAGATGGCACTCGTAATCTTTAATCTTAATCTTGATAGTAGGTTCCCACTCATCATAAAATTTTCCAGGGATAGAAACTTCTAATTCAAGCTTTTCTTCAAAAGATTTCATCATAGCATCAACGATATGTTTAGTAAAAGCTTTATTTTGATTATAATCATGAGGAGAATTCAACGTGGATTGCAACAAGGAAATACAATCTATTAAAGAGCAATTATCATAATTAAATTCCTTGAAATCCAAAAGAGTGGGTTCATCGCTACTTAAAATTTTGACCTCTCCAATCCCACTTTTATCAATTTTTGCATCAAGATCTATAAACTCCGAATCATTGGGACGCCTTCTGACTAAAGTTGGCTCATCTCCAGTCCCATCTTTATCAAGATTTATATTGGAAAAAAAAGATTCAATAGGAATCACATCAATCAC
Source organism: Aegilops bicornis (assembly GCA_021605145.1). NCBI lineage: Eukaryota > Viridiplantae > Streptophyta > Magnoliopsida > Poales > Poaceae > Aegilops > Aegilops bicornis. The sequence continues at coordinate 474,996,512 of CM038670.1, read as the reverse complement.
TTTAAGATCTTCATCATTATGTTCATGAAAACTAGAAGAACATGTTTTTACAAACCAATCTCGCTTAGCACGCATCTTAGCGGTTCTTTCTTTACACTGATCAATGGAAATTCTCATAGCTTTAAGAGACTCATTAATATCATGCTTGGGTGGAATAGATCTAATTTTCAAAGAATCAACCTCAAGAGAAATTATATCCACATTCCTAGCCAAATCATCAATCTTAAGCATTTTTCTTCTACCAAAGCATTGAAACTCTTTTGCGAAATCATAAATTCTTTAACACTATTCTCAAAATGAGAGGGCATCTTATTATAATTTCCATAAGAATTGTTGTAGGAATTACCATAATTATTAGAGGAATTACTAGGAAACGGCCTAGGATTAAAATTACCTCTATACGCGTTATTTCCAAAATTGTTCCTACCAACAAAATTCACATCCATAGATTCTTTGTTATTAAAGTAGACAAAGGCATATCATTAGGATCAATAGGAGTACTCTTGATAGCTAATAATTTCATAAGTTCATCCATCTGTCCACTTAAAACATTAATTTCTTCAATCACATGCACTTTTTTTACTAGAAGAAGATCTTTCGGTATGCCATTGTGAATAATTAACCATAATATTATCTAGGAGTTTAGTAGCTTCTCCTAAAGTAATTTCCATAAAAGTACCTCCCACAGCTGAATCTAAAATATTTCTAGAAGCAAAATTCAATCCGGCATAAAAAAATTGTATGATCATCCACAAATTTAAACCATGAGTAGGGCAATTTCGTATCATCAATTTCATCCTCTCCCAAGATTGTGCAACATGTTCATGAGTTGCTTAAAATTCATAATATCATTCCTAAGGGAGATGATCTTAGCGGGAGAAAAATACTTGGAAATAAAAACATCTTTACACTTATTCCATGAATCAATACTATTTTTAGGCAAAGATGAAAACCAAGTTTTAGCACGATCTCGTAGTGAGAACGGAAATAGCTTCAATTTAACAATATCGTTATCCACATCTTTCTTCTTTTGCATATCACACAACTAAATGAAATTATTTAGATGGGATGCGGCATCTTCACTAGGAAGGCCGTAAAGCTGATCAAGATTTAGCAAAGCGGCATTAGTTTCATAAGATTCCACACTAGTGGCGGGAGTAATCGGAGTACTAATAAAATCATTATTATTAGTATTGGAAAAGTCACACAATTTGGTATTCTCTTGAGACATCGTGACAAAGCAAGTAATCTAACACACGAGCAAACAAAAAGCAATCGAAAAGACGAATGGAAGAAGGGCGAAGAAAAAGGCAAATCTTTTCGAAAATCGTTTTAGAAGTGGGGGAGATGGAAATGAGAGGCAAATGGCGAATAATGTAATGCAGGAGATTAGCGTTTTATGATGGGTACTTGGTATGTCTTGACTTGGCGTAGATCTCCCCGGCAACGGCGCTAGAAATTTTTCCTGCTACTTCTTGAGCTTGCGTTGGTTTACCCTTGAAGAGGAAAGGGTGATGCAGCAAAGTAGAGGTAAGTATTTCGCTCAGTTAAGAACCAAGGTATCAATCCAGTAGGAGAAGAATGTGCAATTCACCAATACATGCACACACAATCAAACACTTGCACCCGACGCGATAAAGGGGTTGTCAATCCCTTCACGGTCAGTTGCAAAGGTGAGATCTGATAGAGATAGATAAATAAAACTAAACAAAAATATAAAAAATTTGGGTTTTTGGTTTATAGATCTGAAAGTAAAATATTGCTAAATACTAGATCGGAAACTAATATGATGGAAAATAGACCCGGGGGCCATAGGTTTCACTAGAGGATTCTCTCTTGAAGGCAAATAATACGGTGGGTGAACAAATTACAGTCGAGCAACTGATAGAAAAGCGCAAAGTTATGAAGATATCCAGGGAAATGATTATGAAATATAGGCATTACGTCCGTGTCAAGTAGACCGACTCCTGCCTGCATCTACTACTATCCACACATCGACCGCTATCCAGCATGCATCTTGAGTATTAAGTTCATAAAGAAAGGAGTAACTCCTTAAGTAAGATGACATGATGTAGAGGAATAAACTCAAGCAATATGATATAAAACCCATATTTTTGTCCTCGATGGCAACAATTCAATACGTGTCTCGCTACCCCTACTTTGTCACTGGGTGAAATCACGCAAGATTGAACCCAAAACTAAGCACCTCACCCATTGCAAGAAAAACCAATTTAGTTGGCCAAACCAAACCGATAATTTGAAGATAAATAGAAAGATATCAAATCATGCATATAATAATTCAGAGAAGATTCAAATAATATTCATAGATAAGCTGATCATAAATCCACAATTCACCGGATCTCGAGAAACACACCGCAAAACAAGATTACGTCGGATAGATCTCCAAGAACATCGAGGAGAGCGTGGTATTTAGAATCAAAGAGAGAGAAGAAGCCATCTAGTTACTAGCCATGGACCCGTAGGTCTGAGGTAAACTACTCACGCTTCATCAGAAGGGCAATAGAGTTGATGTAGATGCCCTCCGAGATCGACTCCCCCTCGGCAGGATGCCGGAAAAGGCCCCAAGATGGGATCTCACGGGAACAGAAGGTTGCGGCGGTGGAGAAGTGTTTTTGTGGATGCTTCTGGTGGTTTGGGAATATATGTGAATATATAGGAGGCGGAACTACGTCAGGGGGGTCACGAGGGGCCCACAAGGTAGGGGCGTGCCCTAGCCTCCTGGGCGCACCCTAGCCCCCTGGCCGCGCCCTCCATCCTTGTCGCCGCCTCGTGGCTCTTCTGACTTGAACTCCAAGTCTCCTGGGTGTCTTTTGGTCCAAGAAAAATCATTGTGAAGTTTTATTCCGTCTAGACTCCGTTTGCTATTCCCTTTCTGCGAATCTCAAAAACAAGGAAAAAACAGAAACTGGCACTGGGCTCTAGTGTCAGTTGTTGTTTTTTGCTGTTTTTTGGGACTAACCTATTGACATAGTGCCTAGTGTCAGTTGTTGTTTTTTGCTGTTTTTTTACTTCGTAGAATATTAGTACCAAAAGGAGTCCAAACGCAACGAAACTTTTTGGAGAATTTTTCTGGACCAGAAGACACAAGATGGGCCAAAGAAGTATCAGAGGGGAGCTCCGAGGGGGGGGGCACAACCCACCAGGGCGCGCAGTGGCCTGTGCGCCGCCAGATGGGTTGTGCCCACCTCGGTGGCCTCCCGCACCACCTCTTCGCCCTATAAATACCAAAATATTCCAGAAACCCTAGGGGAGTCGACGAAAAACAATTCCAGTCGACGCAAGTTCCAGAACAACAAGATCCAATCTAGACACCATCTCGGAGGGGTTCATCATCCTCATTGGCGCCTCTCTGATGATGCGTGAGTAGTTCATCATAGACCTACGCACTAGTATAGTGAGATGCTATACAAACGGTTTTTAACCCTTTCTGCAACAGCATTTGGAACCGTCGCCTAGTGAGTGTGGGCGATAGGGGGGGGGGTCCTTCCCACATGACCCAGAAACCTTCGGGAATATGCCCTCTTGGCACACACGCTCGGCAAAATGAGGTCGTGTGCGACGGGCGAGCGATCAAATACAGTTATACGTACAATAGTGCTAAAAAATACAATTATACAAGCGAAATCGTTTTCGGTCGTAAGTACATCCCACACAGTCAGTCCCTGCTAAAAGTTTTCATTCGTATATACATCCCACACAGTCGCTCCAAGGAAAACGTTTCTGTTCGCAGTTACATTACACACAATTTTCCCTGTTAAATCGTTTGTGATAGCGTTTCCATTGCACACAGTATTAACAATTTAATTGTTTGCGTTATTGAATGCATCACACACTGTGCGTAGAAGGAACTGTGTGCCAAAGGTTGTCCATGACACACAGTTTTAATGTGGTAAACGTTTGTGCCAGGTGGCCTAACGCAAACAGTTTTTAAGAGGATGTCGTGTGTGATTGTTCATTAATCCAACACGGTTTATTCCTAAAAACTGTGTGTGTTGCCTGAGGTCATCGCCCACGGTGTATTCTCAATAATCGTTTGCAATAGAAAAACCCAATTAGAAGGCTAATTATCCTACTATTAATAATCCATTTATTAATCTAATTGACATTTCATATTAAGCACACAATATAGTTCATTTCTTAATTGAAATACATCAGAGTACAACATCATATAGCTTCAGCACTCAGCTACCCCATTACACAACTGCACCAGCACCAAGTTTCACATACAACATTTATAACCTTTCGAAATTAGCATCATAGACGGTACATAGGCAGATGTATCTCATCTGGAAAACTGCTGAAGCATTATTGAGCCTTCATTGATGTTGAAGGTCTTTGCAACTTTAGGTCAGTTCCTGTGGATGATTGACCGTCCATCCTTCGTCTTCTTTAGGAACACTTCAATATTGAACCTTGGGTGTTGTATGAATACCTACCTCACCTCCTGACCATACAGGTGGTTTGAGAGGTAATCATCAATGATATGCTTTGGAAAGATCTTGTTGTTTTTTGTCGCTAATTTCTTTATCCTAACAATCTTTCTTAGTTTCTTGACTTGACTGATATTCATGGACAGCTCATTTCTCGATATGCAAAAAGGGTCGAACAGTGGGTCAAAACCTCTGACAGCAGGACCTACATGTGCAAGACCAAATTGTTAAAAACCTAAATAGTATAATGGTTCCTGCAATTGCATAATAATGTGCTATTAGACAAAGGATCATGCATGTGCAAACCTCGATTGTAAACCTTCGTGCTTCCCATTGTTTCCCTGCAACACATATAAGGTAGTTAGTCATCAGGTTAAGTAAGGGTCACATGCTATCAATAAAATATGTTGATGAAAAATAAGCACATTGCAAATTCATCAGATTAATTCAAGCCACATGGAAAACCCATTTATCCAAACCAAGCATGATTAAGAACTAGGAAATATAGTACTTGTATATGTTTCTCATGTATTAAGTGCAACCAAATTCGATTTATTCCTCACATGCACAACAATACAAAATTCTACCCACGACAATTGGACATCGCATTGCACAATTGAACCAAGCAGTTAACTAAACACCACAACAAATGAACCAAACATTAACTGAGCACCACATTGCACAATATAACACACTCCTAATAGAAGATCAGACAGTTAAACAAACCAAGCATGCTTAACAACTTGGAAATATAGAAATTGTATTTGTTTCTCATGTATTTAGTATAGCCAATTTTGATTTATTTCTCACATGGTATACAATAACAGAATGCACCCACAAATTGAACATCGCATTGCAGAATTGAAACAAACAGTTAACTAAACACCACAACAAATGAACCAAACGTTAACTGAGCACCACATTGCATGATGTACAACATACTAGAAGATCAGACAGTTAACCAAACCAAGCATGCTTGACAACTTGGAAATATAGCAATTGTATTTGTTTCTCATGTATTTTGTAAAGAAAAATTCAATTTATTTCTTACATGGAAGACAATACAAAATTGCACCCTGAAAAATTGAACATCACATTTGCAGAATTGAACCAAACAGTTAACTGAACACGACAACTAATTAACCAAACAGTTAATAAGTGAGCAACAATTGCACGACACATAGAACATATGCACTAGAGCAACAGATTGCATGGTAAAAGTAGATAGCACAATTCACTAGAATTTGTTAAGGAAAGGCAGTAGCTAGCAAACTGAACATGGGTCCTTATAGTGAGCTAATAAGACAAGCTACTCCTCATTGTCGGAGATATCGATGATGATTGGCTCCTTGGACATGGAAGAGGGCGAGGCCTCTGCATCGTGGGTGCCCTCGTCGTAGTGGTGAGTTGCCTGAGCCGCTCTGAGCGCCAACCTGCTGGCTCTCAAGATGAGGTAAGCGCGTGCACGCTGAGAAAACACCTCGTAGTCTTTGTCGAAGGCACCATGGGCGGGCTCGAGAAAACGTCATGAATTGACGTTTAAAGCAGCCAACCACATCGCGTCATTGGCGCGTGAGGCGTCTATTGGGGAACGTAGCAGAATTTTAAAATTTTCTACGCATCACTAGGATCAATCTATGGAGTTATCTAGCAACGAGGGGAAAAGGAGTGCATCTACATACCCTTGTAGATCGCGAGCGGAAGCGTTCAAGAGAACGGGTTGATGGTGTCGCACTGCCGTGATCCAAATCACCGATGACCGAGCACCGAACGGACGGCACCTCCGCGTTCAACACACGTACGGTTGGGGAAGACGTCTCCTCCTTCTTGATCTAGCAAGGGGAAAGGAGAGGTTGATGGAGATCCAAGAAGACGACGGCGTGGTGGTGGAAGCCGGGATCTCGGCAGGGCTTCGCCAAGCTCACGAGAGGGAGAGGTGTCACGGAGGGAGAGGGAGGCGCCAGGGCTAGGGTGCAGCTGCCCTCCCTCCCCCCCACTATATATATGGCCCCTGGGGGGCGCCGACCCTAGGAGATCCCATCTCCAAGGGGGGCGGCGGCCAAGGGGGTGGCTTGCCCCTGCCAAGTGGGCGGTTTCACCCCTAGGGTTTCCAACCCTAGGCGCAGGGGAGGCCCAAGGGGGGCGCACCAGCCCACCAGGGGCTGGTTCCCTTCCCCACTTGAGCCCATGGGGCCTTCCGGGATAGGCGGCCCCCACCCGATGGACCCCCGGGACCCTTCCGGTGGTCCCGGTACAATACCGGTGACCCCCGAAACTTTCCCGATGGCCGAAAGCGGACTTCCTATATATAATTCTGCACCTCCGGACCATTCCGGAACTCCTCATGACGTCCGGGATCTCATCCGGGACTCCGAACAACTTTCGGTTTACCACATACCAATATCTCTACAACCCTAGCGTCACCGAACCTTAAGTGTGTAGACCCTACGGGTTCGGGAGACACACAGACATGACCGAGAGGACTCTCCGGTCGATAACCAACAATGGGATCTGGATACCCATGTTGGCTCCCACATGCTCCTCGATGATCTCATCGGATGAACTACGATGTCGAGGATTCAATCAATTCCGTATACAATTCCCTTTGTCAATCGGTGCGTTACTTGCCCGAGATTCGATCGTTGGTATCCCAATACCTCATTCAATCTCGTTACAAAGCAAGTCACTTTACTCATACCGTAATGCATGATCCCGTGACCAAACACTTGGTCACATTGAGCTCTTTATGATGATGCATTATCGAGTGGGCCCAGAGATACCTCTCCATCATACGGAGTGACAAATCCCAGTCTTGATTCGTGCCAACCCAACAGACACTTTCGGAGATACCCGTAGTGCACCTTTATAGCCACCCAGTTACATTGTGACGTTTGGCACACCCAAAGCACTCCTACGGTATCCGGGAGTTGCACAATCTCATGGTCTAAGGAAATGATACTTGACATTTGGAAAAGCTCTAGCAAACGAACTACACGATCTTGTGCTATGCTTAGGATTGGGTCTTGTCCATCACATCATTGTCCTAATGATGTGATCCCGTTATCAATGACATCCAATGTCCATAGTCAGGAAACCATGACTATCTGTTGATCAACGAGCTAGTCAACTAGAGGCTCACTAGGGACATGTTGTGGTCTATGTATTCACACATGTATTACGATTTCCGTATAACACAATTATAGCATGAACAATAGAAAATTATCGTGAACAAAGAAATATAATAATAACCATTTTATTATTGCCTCTAGGGCATATTTCCAACAGTCTCCCACTTACACTAGAGTCAATAATCTAGTTACATTGTGATGAATCGAACACCCATAGACATCTGGTGTTGATCATGTTTTGCACTAGGGAGAGGTTTAGTCAACGGATCTGCTACATTCAGGTCCGTATGTACTTTACAAATATCTATGTCTCCATTTTGAACACTTTCACGAATGGAGTTGAAGCGACGCTTGATATGCTCGGTCTTCTGTGAAACCTGGGCTCCTTGGCAAGGGCAATAGCTCCAGTGTTGTCACAGAAGAGAGTCATCGGGCCCGACGCATTGGGAATAACTCCTAGGTCGGTAATGAACTCCTTCACCCAGATTGCTTCTTGTGCTTCCTCCGAGGCTGCCATGTACTCCGCTTCACATGTAGATCCCGCCACAACGCTTTGCTTGCAATTGCACCATCTTGCTGCCCCACCATTCAAAATATACACGTATCCGGTTTGTGACTTAGAGTCATCCAGATCTGTGTTGAAGCTAGCATCGACGTAACCCTTTACGACGAGCTCTTCGTCACCTCCATAAAAGAGAAACATATCCTTAGTCCTCTTCAGGTACTTCAGGATATTCTTGACCGATGTCCAAAGGTTCCATGCCGGGATTACTTTGGTACCTTCCTACCAAACTTACGACAAGGTTTACATCAGGTCTGGTACACAGCATGGCATACATAATAGACCCTATGGACGAGGCATAGGGGACGACGCTCATATTTTCTCTATCTTCTGCCGTGGTCGGGCATTGAGTCGTGCTCAATCGCACACCTTGCAATACAGGCAAGAACCCCTTCTTGGACTGATCCATATTGAACTTCTTCAATATCTTGTCAAGGTACGCACTTTGTGAAAGACCAATGAGTCGTCTCGATCTATCTCTATAGATCTTGATGCCTAATATATAAGCAGCTTCTCCAAGGTCCTTCATTGAAAAACACTTGTTCAAGTACGCCTTTATGCTTTCCAACAATTCTATATCATTTCCCATCAACAGTATGTCATCCACATATAATATGAGAAATACTACAGAGCTCCCACTCACTTTCTTGTAAACACAGGCTTCTCCATAAGTCTGTGTAAATCCAAACGCTTTGATCATCTCATCAAATCGAATGTTCCAACTCCGAGATGCTTGCACCAGCCCATAGATTGAGCGTTGGAGCTTGCACACCTTGTTAGCATTCTCAGGATCGACAAAACCTTCCGGCTGCATCATATACAATTCTTCCTTAAGAAAGCCGTTAAGGAATGCCGCTTTGACGTCCATTTGCCATATCTCATAATCATAGAATGCGGCAATTGCTAACATGATTCGGACTTACTTCAGCTTCGCTACGGGTGAGAAAGTCTCATCGTAGTCAACCCCTTTAACTTGTCGATAACCCTTAGCGACAAGTCGAGCCTTATAGATGGTCACATTACCATCCGCGTCTGTGTTCTTCTTAAAGATCCATTTATTTTCTATGGCTCGCCGATCATCGGGCAAGTCACCAAAGTCCATACTTCGTTTTCATACATGGATCCTATCTCGGATTTCATGGCTTCTAGCCATTTGTCGGAATCTGGGCCCGCCATTGCTTCTTCATAGTTTGAAGGTTCACCGTTGTCTAACAACATGATTTCCAAGACAGGGTTGTTGTACCACTCTGGTGCGGAACGTGTCCTTGTGGACCTACGAAGTTCAGTAGGAGCTTGATCCGAAGTACCTTGATCATCATCATTAACCTCCTCTCTAGTCGGTGCAGGTACCACAGAAACATCTTCCTGAGCTGCGCTACTTTCCGTTTCAAGAGGTAGTACTTCATCAAGCTCTACTTTCCTTCCACTTACTTCTTTCGAGAGAAACTCTTTCTCCAGAAAGGATCCGTTCTTAGCAACAAAGATCTTGCCCTCGGATCTGAGGTAGAAGGTATACCCAATGGTTTCCTTAGGGTATCCTATGAAGACGCATTTTTCCGACTTGGGTTCGAGCTTTTCAAGTTGAAGTTCTTGACATAAGCATCACATCCCCAAACTTTTAGAAACGACAGCTTAGGTTTCTTCCCAAACCATAATTCATACAGTGTCGTCTCAACGGATTTTGACGGAGCCCTATTTAAAGTTAATGCGGCATCTCTAAAGCATAGCCCCAAAATGAGAGCGGTAGATCGGTAAGAGACATCATAGATCGCACCATATCTAATAGAGTGCGATTATGATGTTCGGACACACCATTTCGTTGAGGTGTTCCAGGCGGCGTGACTTGTGAAACGATTCCACATTTCCTTAAGTGTGTGCCAAATTCGTGACTCAAATATTCCCCTCCACGATCTGATCGTAAGAACTTTATTTTCCTGTCACGTTGATTCTCAACCTCACTCTAAAATTCCTTGAACTTCTCAAAGGTCTCTGACTTGTGTTTCATCAAGTAGACATACCCATATATACTCAAGTCATCAGTGAGAGTGAGAACATAACGATAGCCACCACGAGCCTCAACACTCATTGGACCGCACACATCAGTATGTATGATTTCCAATAAGTTGGTTGCTCGCTCCATTGTTTCGGAGAACGGAGTCTTGGTCATTTTTCCCATGAGGCATGGTTCGCACGTGTCAAATGATTCGTAATCAAGAGACTCCAAAAGTCCATCTGCATGGAGCTTCTTCATGCGTTTGACACCTATGTGACCAAGGCGGCAAAGGCTACAAGTATGTGGGACTATCATTATCAACCTTACATCTTTTGGTATTCACACTATGAATATGTGTAACATTACGCCGAGATTCATTAAGAATAAACCATTCACCAGCGGGCATGACCATAAAACATATCTCTCATATAAATAGAACAACCATTATTCTCGGATTTAAATGAGTAGCCATCTCGAATTAAACGAGATCCTCGATACAATGTTCATGCTCAAAGCTGGCACTAAATAACAATTATTGAGGTTTAAAATTAATCCGTAGGTAAATGTAGAGGCAGCGCGTCGACGATCATCACATCGACCTTGGAACCATTCCCGGCGCAAGATCGTCACCTCGCCCTTCGCCAGTCTCCGCTTATTCCGCAGCTCCTGCTTTTGAGTTACAAATATGAGCAACGGCACCGTATCAAATACCTAGGAGCTACTACGTAGCATCGGTAAGGTACACATCAATTACATGTATATCACATATACCTTTGGTGTTGCCGGCCTTCTTGTCCACTAAGTATTTGGGGCAGTTCCGCTTCCAGTGACCACTTCCCTTGCAATAAAAACACTCAGTCTCAGGTTTGGGTCCATTCTTTGGCTTCTTCCCGCAATCGGCTTATCGGGCGGCAACTCCCTTGTCATTCTTCTTGAAGTTCTTCTTACCCTTGCCTTTCTTAAACTTAGTGGTTTTATTCACTATCAACACTTGATGTTCCTTTTTGATCTCCACCTCCGCTGATTTCACATTGAATATACCTCGTGAATGGTCTTTTCCATCCACCGCATATTGAAGTTCATCACAAAGCTTTTGTAGCTCGGTGGAAGCGATCAAGGATCCTCACACGATCAAGGCGTCATCCGGGAGATTAACTCCCACCTGAGTCGTGGTTGTGCAACCTTGACATTTTGAGTATGTGCTCACCGATGTAACTATTTTCCTCCATCTTACAACTGAAGAACTTGTCGGAGACTTCATATCTCTTGACCCGGGCATGAGCTTGGAAGACCATTTTAAGCTCTTCGAACATCTCATATGCTCTGTGTTGCTCAAAACACTTTTGGAGCTCCGGTTCTAAGCTGTAAAGCATGCCGCACTGAACGAGGGAGTAATCATCAAGACGTGGATCGCCAAGCGCTCATAACGCCTCTTGGTTCTCTCGGGATGGGTGCTTCACCTAGCGGTGCTTCTAGGACATAATCTTTCTTGGCAGCTATGAGGATGATCTCGTGTTCCGGACCCAGTCCAGAGATAGTTGCTGCCATCATCTTTCAGCTTGGTTTTCTAGGAACGCGTTGAAGTTGAGGGCAACATTAGCGTGGGCCATTTGATCTACAAGACATATTGTAAAGATTTTAGGCTAAGTTCATGATAATTAAGTTCATCTAATCAAATTATTCAATGAACTCCCACTCAGATAGACATCCCTCTAGTCATCTAAGTGAAACATGATCCGAGTCAACTAGGCCGTGTCCGATCATCATGTGAGACGGACTTGTCAACGACGGTGAACATCTTCATGTTGATCGTATCTTCTATACGACTCATGCTCGACCTTTCGGTCTTCCGTGTTCCGAGGCCATGTCTTAACATGCTAGTCACGTCAAGACAACCTAATGGTATTGCGTGTGTAAATCTGCCTTACAACCGTTCTATTCGAACGTTAGAATCTATCACACCCGATCATCACGTGGTGCTCCGAAACAACGAACCTTCGCAATGGTGCACAGTTAGGGGGAACACTTTCTTGAAATTATTGCGAGGGATCATCTTATTTAAGCTACCATCGTTCTAAGCAAATAAGATGTAAAACATGATAAACATCACATGCAATCAAATAGAAATTGGCATATCACGTTGTGGTTTTACGTAGGTAAGAAACGTTCTTGCTAGAAACCTATAGAAGCCACGTAAAAACATGCAACAACAATTAGAGGACGTCTAACTTGTTTTTGCAGCATTTGCCTTGTGATGTGATATGGCCAAAAGATGTGATGAATGATATATGTGATGTATGAGATTGATCATGTTCTTGTAATAGGAATTGCAACTAGTGCATGTCAGTCGGTGGAACCTGTCTCACGTAAGCGTACGTGTAAGGTCGGTCCGGGCCGCTTCATCCCATGATGCCGCCGAAGCAAGATAATACTAGTAGTGGCAAGAAAAATTGACAACATCTACGCCCACAACAAGTTTGTGTTCTACTCGTGCATAGAAACTACGCATAGATCTAGCTCTGATACCACTGTTGGGGAATGTAGCAGAATTTTAATATTTTCTACGCATCACCAAGATCAATCTATGGAGTTATCTAGCAACGAGGGGAAAAGGAGTGCATTTACATACCCTTGTAGATCGCGAGCGGAAGCGTTCAAGAGAACAGGGTTGATGGAGTCGCATCGCTGTCGTGATCCAAATCACCGATGACCGAGCGCCGAACGGACGGCACCTCCGCGTTCAACACACGTACGGTTGGGGAAGACGTCTCCTCCTTCTTGATCCAGCAAGGGGAAGGAGAGGTTGATGGAGATCCAGCAGCACGACGGCGTGGTGGTGGATGCAGCGGGGATCTCGGCAGGGCTTCGCCAAGCTCTACGGAGAGGGAGAGGTGTCACGGGAGGGAGAGGGAGGCGCCAGGGGCTAGGGTGCGGCTGCCCTCCCTCCCCCACTATATATATGGCCCCTAGGGGGGGGAGGCGCTGGTCCTAGGAGATCCCATCTCCAAGGGGGGCGGCGGCCAAGGGGGTGGCTTGCCCCCAAGCCAAGTGCGGCGCCCTCCCACCCCTAAAGTTTCCAACCCTAGGCGCAGGGGAGGCCCAAGGGGGGCGCACCAGCCCACCAGGGGCTGGTTCCCTTCCCCACTTCAGCCCATGGGGCCCTCTGGGATAGGTGGCCCCCACCCGGTGGACCCCCGGGACCCTTCCGGTGGTCCCGGTACAATACCGGTGACCCCCGAAACTTTCCCGATGGCCGAAAACGGACTTCCTATATATAATTCTTCACCTCCGGACCATTCTGGAACTCCTCGTGACGTCTGGGATCTCATCTGGGACTCCGAACAACTTTCGGGTTACCGCATACCAATATCTCTACAAGCCTAGCGTCACCGAACCTTAAGTGTGTAGACCCTACGGGTTCGGGAGACACGCAGACATGACCGAGACGACTCTCCGGTCAATAACCAACAGCGGGATCTGGATACCCATGTTGGCTCCCACATGCTCCTTGATGATCTCATCGGATGAACCACGATGTCGAGGATTCAATCGATCCCGTATACAATTCCCTATGTCAATCGGTATGTTACTTGCCCGAGATTCGATCGTCGGTATCCCAATACCTCGTTCAATCTCGTTACCGGAAAGTCACTTTACTGCATCAGTAATGCATGATCCCGTGACCAAACACTTGGTCACATTGAGCTCATTATGATGATGCATTACCGAGTGGGCCCAGAGATACCTCTCCGTCATACACGGAGTGACAAATCCAGTCTCGATTCGTACAACCCAACAGAAACTTTCGGAGATACCCGTAGTGCACCTTTATAGCCACCCAGTTACGCCAGGACGCTTACACACCCAAAGCACTCCTACGGTATCCGGAGTTGCACAATCTCATGGTCTAAGGAAATGATACTTGACATTTGGAAAAGCTCTAGCAAACGAACTACACGATCTTGTGCTATGCTTAGGATTGTCTTGTCCATCACATCATTCTCCTAATGATGTGATCCCGTTATCGATGACATCCAATGTCCATAGTCAGAAACCATGACTATCTCTGCTGATCAACGAGCTAGTCAACTAGAGGCTCACTAGGGACATGTTGTGGTCTATGTATTCACACATGTATTACGATTTCCGGATAACACAATTATAGCATGAACAATAGACAATTATCATGAACAAAGAAATATAATAATAACCATTTTATTATTGCCTCTAGGGAATATTTCCAATAGCGTCGACGGTGGCCTCAACGGCGAGGTGCTCCTCCAAGATTTGGGGGTCGGCACGAATGGCAGCCATCGCGACCTCATCCACGCGTGTGGCCGCAATTTGCTTCTCCGCTGCCAAATGCTCCTTGAGATCCTGGCTATACTGCGTGCACCATGGCTTAGGGCGGCGCTTATTTGGTGGAGGGGTCGGTGATTTGGGTGGAAGGTGTCGTGCCGGCGGTCGGGGCATGTGGGCTGTGGAAGGAGGAGGAGGATGGGGTCGGGTGTGGATTATCTGCCTGGATAGATGAGGCCGAGCAGCGTGAAGGAGGGTCGCCGGTGAGGAGGCGGCGCTGCAAGCAAGGAGTGACGGTTTCAACTTGGAAAGGAAGGCAAAAACAGGGGAAATGTGGCTTTTGGTAAGGGGGAGGGTCCGGAGGTAGATATTTTTGCGGAAGCCGAAAATTTAGAGTCGGTTCAGAGAAAAATTTGGCGCGCAAAGTGTCATCAGACACTGTCCCTTATGCAGAACTGTGTACGGTATGTGGACATCACAAACGATTCAGATAGCTTAACCCGTGTGTGATGAGTTTGAACATCAAAAATTTTGGTTCGAATTTCCTGGTTATAGTGGTCATCCACGTCATTGCATAATGTGGGTACACAAAGGAGACTACAACACACCCACACTTCTTAATTGAGCAAGTTCAGCAATTAAACAGAGCTAGCTGACCTAAACATTACTCTAACAAATTAAAGACCGGCGCTCTTAATTAAACAAAACAAAGAGTACTACTACGGCTAGTGCTCGTCGATCTCTGCTGCCTCCTCCATGTCGAGCTCGCGCCCGATGATACGTCTCCAACGTATCTATAATTTTTTATTGTTCCATGCTATTATATTATCTATTTTGGATATTCAATGGGCTTTATTATACACTTTTATATTATTTTTGGGACTAACCTATTAACCGGAGGCCCAGCCCAAATTGCTATTTTTTTGCCTATTTCAGTGTTTTGAAGGAAAAGAATATCAAACGGAGTCCAAACGGAATGAAACCTTCGGGATTGTGATTTTCTGAACAAACGTGATCCAGAGGACTTGGAGTGGACGCCAAGCAATCAACGAGGAGGCCACGAGGCAGGGGGCGTGCCTACCCCCTAGGCGCGCCCTCCACCCTCGTGGGCCCCTCGTGGCTCCACCGACCTACTTCTTCCTCCTATATATATACCTACGTACCACGAAAACATCAGAAAAGGAGCCAAAACCCTATTTCCACCGCCGCAACCTTCTATACCCGTGAGATCCCATCTCGGGGCCTTTTCCGGCGCTCCGTCGGAGGGGGCATTGATCACGGAGGGCTTCTACATCAACACCATAGCCTCTTCGATGATGTGTTAGTAGTTTACCTCAGACCTTCAGGTCGATAGTTATTAGCTAGATGGCTTCTTCTCTCTCTTTGGATCTCAATAAAAAGTTCTCCTCAATTCTCTTGGAGATCTATTCGATGTAATCTTCTTTTGCGGTGTGTTTGTCGAGATCCGATGAATTGTGGTTTTATGATCAAAATTATCTATGAAGAATATTTGAATCTCCTCTGAATTCTTTTATGTATAATTGGTTATCTTTGCAAGTCTCTTCGAATTATCAGTTTGGTTTGGCCTACTAGATTGATCTTTCTTGCAATGGGAGAAGTGCTTAGCTTTGGGTTCAATCTTGCGGTGCTCGATCCCAGTGACAGTAAGGGAAACGACATGTATTGTATTGTTGCCATCGAGGATAAAAAGATGGGGTTTATATCATATTGCATGAGTTTATCCCTCTACATCATGTCATTTTGCTTAAAGCGTTACTCTGTTCTTATGAACTTAATACTCTAGATGCATGCTGGATAGCGGCCGATGTACGTAATAGTAGTAGATGCAGGTAGGAGTCGATCTACTTGTCGCGGACGTGATGCCTATATACATAATCATACCTAGATATTCTCATAACTATGCTCAATTCTATCAATTGCTCGACAATAATTTGTTCACCCACCGTAATACTTATGCTATCTTGAGAGAAGCCACTAGTGAAACCTATGGCCCCCGGGTCTATTCTCTATCATATTAATCTACCGTTGTTTCTATTACCATTTATTTTGCAATCTTTACTTTTACTCTTTATCATAAAAATTCCAAAAATATTATCTTATCGTCTCTATCAGATCTCACTTTTGCAAGTGGTCGTGAAGGGATTGACAACCCCTTTGTCGCGTTGGTTGCAAGGTTCTTATTTGTTTGTGTAGGTGCGTGGGACTTGAGCGTGGCCTCCTACTGGATTGATACCTTGGTTCTCAAAAACTGATGGAAATACTTACGCTACTTTGCTGCATCACCCTTTCCTCTTCTAGGGAAAACCGACACAATGCTCAAGAGGTAGCAAGAAGGATTTTTGGCGCCATTGCCGAGGAGGCTTACGCAAAGTCAAGTCAAGATTTGATCTCCCAACAACGAGCCATTTCTGGCGCCATTGCCGGGGAGTCTACGCACAAGTCAAGACATACCAAGTACCCATCAGAAACTCTTATCCCTCGCATTACATTATTTGCCATTTGCCTCTCGTTTTCCTCTCCCCCACTTCACCCTTGCCGTTTTATTCGCCCTCTCTTTCTGTTTGCTTCTTTTTCGCTTGTCTTTTGTGTCCTGTCTGCCGTCATGGCTAGTCCTTTATCTACTCCTTTATCTCCCGAGAATGAAGTTCTTAATTTTAAACAAAGGGAGGGAGAAAATCTGAAAGATGCTTGGTATAGAATTTGCAATGCGCAAAATAGATCTACTAGGAAGCAATCTACTTCCATTCTTCTTCGCAATTTTTATGTAGGCATCACTCCTTGAATAGATATATTCTTGATACCATTATCAAGAAAATTTCTTGGGTAGCCATACTTTTGATTCTTATAATGCTATGATAGATTTGTTTGGCCCGCCACCTCTTTTGGTTAATGGAACTATTTTAACTTTGGAACATGTGATGCAACGGCTTGAAATTATTGAAAATAAAGTTTCCACCATAGAGTTTATTGAATTTGGATAGAAAGATCCACAACCAAGTTACCCAATACGGATGTAAGGTAGGAGTTTCTCTTAAAATAATTAAAGAAAAGGAACCTATGGTTAATGAAAAGATAGATCAAGATTCCACTACAATTGATAAAATTAAGGATACTATTACCAACCTAGGGTCTTCCTTTTCTTCCGTGAAAAACACTCCTTCTAATGCTAAGATTGCCAAATTGATGTATGTTCCTAAAAATAAGGGTGAACCTTCTAGTAAGGGTAATGCGGACCTCAAATCCATAAGTGTTCACCCCAACTTTCTCGCTATCCTTAAGGAACCTTTTGCTACAAATGATTTTCTCGATTTTGTGCATAGGAGTTTTATAATTAATAAAAAGAAAGAAACTCCTAGGGGTTATAGGTGTCTTATTGAAGAACTGCCTACCAAAGATGGCAATACCTAGATCTATCCTTGCTTTTATGCCTAGCTAGGGGCGTTAAACGATAGCGCTTGTTGGGAGACAACCCAATATTTTTCCTTTCTGTTATTCAATAAATAATTGATCTAGCCTCTGGTTAGATGTGGTTTTGTGTTTTAGTTAGTGTTTGTGCCAAGTTAAACCTATAGGATCTTCTTGGATGATAGTTATTTGATCTTGCCGAAAATTCCAGTAACTTTCTGTTCACGAAAACAAGTGTTTAAAATCACCAGAACGTGATAAAATACTTATTCCAATTGCAGTAGATCAATAAACAAATTATCTAGGTCTTCCTATTTTGGTATATTTTTTGGAGTTCCAGAAGTTTGCGTTAGATACATATTACTACAGACTGTTCTGTTTTTGACAGATTCTGTTTTTCGTGTGTTGTTTGCTTATTTTGATGAATCTATGGCTAGTAAAAGAGTTTATAAACCATAGAGAAGTTGGAATACAGTAGTTTTAAAACAAATATAAATAAAGAATGAGTTCATTACAGTACCTTGAAGTGGTGTTTTATTTTCTTTCGCTAACGGAGCTCACGAGATTTTCTGTTAAGTTTTGTGTTGTGAAGTTTTCAAATTTTGGGTAAAGATTTGATGGATTATGGAACAATGACTGGCAAGAGCCTAAGCTTGGGGATTCCCAAGGCACCCCAAGGTAAAATTCAAGGACAACCAAAAGCCTAAGCTTGGGGATGCCCCAGAAGGCATCCCCACTTTCGTCTTCGTCTATCGGTAACTTTACTTGGGCTATATTTTTATTCACCACATGATATGTGTTTTGCTTGGAGCATATTGTATGAATTGAGTATTTGCTTTTTAGTTTACCACAATCATCCTTTCTGTACACACCTTTTGAGAGAGACACACATGATTCGGAATTTGTAAGAATACTCCATGTGCTTCACTTATATCTTTTGAGCTTTATAGTTTTTGCTCTAGTGCTTCACTTATATCTTTTAGAGCACGGTGGTGGTTTTATTTTATAGAGATCATTATCTCTCATGATTAACTTATATTATTTTGGGAGTCTTAAACAACATGGTAATTTGCTTTAATTGTGAAATTAATCCGAATGTGATAAGGCATCCAAGATGAGCATAATAAAAACTTCCATATTGAGTTCATTGAATATCATGAGAAGTTTGATACTTGATAAGTGTTTTGAGATATAAAGGTGGTAATATTAGAGTGTGCTAGTTTAGTAATTGTGAAATTGAGAAATACTTGTGTTAAGGTTTCCAATTCCCGTAGCATGCACGTATGGTAAAAGTTGTGTGACAATTTTGACAACACATAAGGTGTTCTTTTATTGCTTTCCTTATGAGTGGTGGTCGGGGACGAGTGTCGGTGTGGAAGGACACCTATGGGATCACAATAATCCCTACTACGGTTGCCGGGGCAGGGTTGCGAGAAGAGCAGGATTAGTAACCAGCACAAGGATCGTTTACCCAGGTTCGGGCCGCGAGGATGCGTAAAACCCTAGTCCTGCTTTGGTGGGTGTATTTCAGAGAGTTTTTGAGCTCTCGAACTAGCTGTGGTGGGTGCGTGGTTCCAAAGAGCCGAATCCTTCACCTGGTCGCCTTGGGCCTCCTTTTATAGGAAAAGGGGCTGCCACAGTGGCACACAGGAGGTGGAAAGGCGCACAGTGCTATGAGCTTATCGCTCGTATTACAGGACAAGGTGCATTTAATGCGTAGCTTAGGTGTCCCCTCGCTTTATCGGGGACGGGGGCGAGGCCTGTCCCGTCCATCGCCGCTCCTCCTTGCTCCGACACGCGCCCTGGTTGACGCATGCGGCGCCACGTAGGCAGGCAGGCAGCTGACGTGGTGTGGTGGTGGTTTCTCCACGAAGATCCGCATGCCGCCACGCAGGCGCTTGATGAGTTGGCATGGGAGCTGCATGTTGCCACGCAGGTGCCCGCCCAGCTGGTTGGGCTGGCAGCTGCATGTGAACGGTGGAGACTTTGTTGGTGCGGGCCTGGTGGTGGCCCTGCTGGCGTCCTCGGCGAGGGCCTTGCCGGGTGGCCCGGCAAGGGTCTTGCCGTGGCGCGGTGTCATCCCCGGCAAGATCCAGGATCTTGCCGGGGGTCTCGTGGCTTCCCTCGGCAAGGATCTTGCCGAGGATCATCGTCTTCTAATCCTCATCTGATCTTGAATATGTCTTGTCTTCATAAAGATCTGCATGCCACCATGGAGGTGCCTCCCGAGCCCTGGCTCAACGTGATATCGGAGACAGTGGGCTCAAGGGTGGCTTGCTCTGTTGGTGTGGGGCGAGCTGCCCCGGCAAGGGTCTTGGCGGGGCTGCTAAGGCTGCCCCGACAAGGGTCTTGCCGGGGGAACCTGCTTCGTCCCTCTGTTCTTTGTGGTCTTGGCCTTGGTGTTGCTCTCGTTATCTTGGGCTTCGTTCTTACCTTGGCTCACCTCCCCTATTCTGCTTGGTGTGACCGTGGGCGCGGCTCCGACTGCCCGTGCATAGGTAAAGGGGTACAAAAGTGCGCCCCTCCTTTTGTACACCGACAGGAGCCCCCAGGCCTGGGCCACTCATAAGCGCGACAGGTTGTTGGGCCAGGCCCAAACGGTATAAGCAATTTGGGCGGTTTTTACTGTAAACTTTTTCACACAAGGCTCTCACGACTCACAAGGCGCCAAGGCGTGGGCGTGGAGGGGTGCGTGATAACCCACAAGTATTAGGGGATCGCAACAGTTTTCGAGGGTAGAGTATTCAACCCAAATTTATTGATTCGACACAAGGGGAGCCAAAGAATATTATCAAGTATTAGCAGTTGAGTTGTCAATTCAACCACACCTGGATAACTTAGTATCTGCAGCAAATTATTTAGTAGCAAAGTAATATGATAGTGGTGGTAACGGTAACAAAAGTAACAGTAGAAAAAGTAATATTTTTGGTTTTTTGTAGTGATTGTAATAGTAGCAACGGAAAAGTAAATAAGCGGAGAACAATATATGAAAAGCTCGTAGGCATTGGATCAGTGATGGAGAATTATGCCGGATGCGGTTCATCATGTAACATTCATAACATAGGGTGGCACAGAACTAGCTCCAATTCATCAATGTAATGTAGGCATGAATTCCGAATATAGTCATACGTGCTTATGGAAAAGAACTTGCATGAGATCTTTTGTCCTACCCTCCCGTGGCAGCGGGGTCCTAATGGAAACTAAGGGATATTAAGGCCTCCTTTTAATAGAGTACCGGACCAAAGCATTAACACATAGTGAATACATGAACTCCTCAAACTATGGTCATCACCGGGAGTGGTCCCGATTATTGTCACTGGGGTTGCGGATCATAACACATAGTAGGTGACTATAGACTTGCAAGATAGGATCAAGAACTCACATATATTCATGAAAACATAATAGGTTCAGATATGAAATCATGGCACTCGGGCCCTAGTGACAAGCATTAAGCATAGCAAAGGCATAGCAACATCAATCTCAGAACATAGTGGATACTAGGGATCAAACCCTAACAAAAGTAACTCGATTACATGATAGATCTCATCCAACCCATCACCGTCCAGCAAGCCTACGATGGAATTACTCACGCACGGCGGTGAGCAGCATGAAATTGGTGATGGAGGATGGTTGATGATGACGACGACGACGGATTGCCCTCTCCGGAGCCCCGAACGGACTCCAGATCAGCCCTCCCAAGAGGTTTTAAGGCTTGGCGGCGGCTCCGTATCGTAAAAAACGATGAATCCTTCTCTCTGATTTTTTTCTCCCCGAAAGTGAATATATGGAGTTGGAGTTGAGGTCGGTGGAGCATCAGGGGGCCCACGAGGCAGGGGCGCCGAGGCGGTGCGCCTCACCCTCGTGATGTGGTGTGGGCCCCCTGACATGGATTTTTCTTCCAGTATTTTTGATATTTTCTGAAAAGATGTTCCATGGAGTTTCAGGTCATTCCGAGAACTTTTGTTTCTGCACATAAATAACACCATGGAAAGTCTGCAGAAAACAGCGTCAGTCTGGGTTAGTTCCATTCAGATCATACAAGTTAGAGTCCAAAACAAGGGCAAAAGTGTTTGGAAAAGTGGATACGACGGAGACGTATCAACTCCCCCAAGTTTAAACCTTTGCTTGTCCTCAAGCAATTCAGTTGATAAACTGAAAGTGATAAAGAAGAACTTTTACAAGCTATGTTTGCTCTTGTTGTTGCTAATATGTAAATCCAGCATTCAAGTTTTCAGCAAAGATTATGACTAACCACATTCACAATAACTCTTAGGTCTCATGTTTACTCATATCAATGGCATAATCAACTAGCGAGCAATAATAATAAATCTCGGATGACAACACTTTCTCAAAACAATCATGATATGATATAACAAGATGGTATCTCGCTAGCCCTTTCTGAGACTACAAAACATAAATGCAGAGCACCTTTAAAGATCAAGGACTGACTAGACATTGTAATTCATGGTAAAAGAGATCCAGTCATAGTCATACCCAATATAAATTAATAGTAATGGATGCAAATGACAGCTGCGCTCTCCAGCTAGTGCTCTTTAATAAGAGGGTGATGACTCAACATAGAAGTAAATAGATAGGCCCTTCGCAAAGGGAAGCAGAGATTTGTAGAGGTGCCAGAGCTCGGTTTTGAAATAGAGATAAATAATATTTTGAGCGGCATACTTTCATTGTCAACATAACAACCAAGAGATGGCGATATCTTCCATGCTACTCACGTTATAGGCGGTTCCCAAACAGAATGGTAAAGTTTATACTCCCCCTCCACCAACAAGCATCAATCCATGGCTTGCTCGAAAACGAGTGCCTCCAACTAACAAGAGTCCCATGGGGAGTTTTGTTTGCAATTATTTGATTTAGTTTGCATAAAGCATGGGACTGGGCATCTCGGTGACCAGCCATTTTCTCGTGAGTGAGGAGCGGAGTCCACTCCTCTTGAGAATAACCCGCCTAGCATGGAAGATACAGACATCCCTAGTTGATACATGAGCTATTCGAGCATACAAAACAGAATGTTTATTTGAAGGTTTGGAGTTTGGCACATACAAATTTACTTGGAACGGCAGGTAGATACCGCATATAGGAAGGTATAGTGGACTCATATGGAATAACTTTGGGGTTTAAGGGATTGGATGCACAAGCAGTATTCCCGCTTAGTACAAGTGAAGGCTAGCAAAAGACTGGGAAGCGACCAACTAGAGAGCGACAACAGTCATGAACATGCATTAAAATTAATAGACATTGAGTACGAGCAAGAGTAGTATATAATCCACCATGAACATAAATATCGTGAAGGCTATGTTGATTTGTTTCAACTACATGTGTGAACAGGTGCCAAGTCGAGTCACTTGAATCATTCAAAGGAGGATACCACCCCACTATACCACATCACAACCATTTTAATAGCGTGTTGGCACGCAAGGTAAACCATTATAACTCATAGCTAATCAAGCATGGCACGAGCAACTATAATCTCTAATTGTCATTGCAAACATTTTTATTCATAATAGGCTGAATCAGGAACGATGAACTAATCATATTTATAAAAACAAGAGAGGTCGAGTTCATACCAGCTTTTCTCATCTCAGTCAGTTCATCATATATCGTCATAATTGCCTTTCACTTGCATGACCGAACGATGTGAATAATAATAAGAGTGCACGTGCATTGGACTAAGCTGGAATCTGCAAGCATTCAATAAACAGGAGAAGACAAGGCAATGTGAGCTCTTGGTTAAATCAACAATAATGCATATAAGAGCCACTTCAACAATTTAATTATGGTCTTCTCCTATCGACCCCCAAAGAAAAGAAAAGAAATAGAACTATTTACACAGGAAAGCTCCCAACAGGCAAAAAGAAGAACATGGAATCTTTTTGGGTTTTCTTTTTAATTATTGCTACTACAGCAAGACAAGTAAACTAACTAAAAGCTACAACTAATTTTTTTGGTTTTTCTTAAGGTTTAACAAACACACAAGAAGAAAGCAGGAAAAAGAAAATAAACTAGCATGGATATTACAGTGAAAAAGTATGAGCACCGACATCTAGCAATGAGTGTGTGTGAACATAAATGTAATGTCGATGGGAAATACGTACTCCCCCAAGCTTAGGCTTTTGTCCTAAGTTGGTTTATTGCCACGGATGGCCTGGCGGAAATCCGTAGTTGTAGCTGGGGTCGTACTGAGATGAAGAAGACTCTGACTGCCACTGGCTGGCAGCCATCTCCTGATCCCAATAGTAACTAGACTGTCGTGGAGGATCAAATTGTAGTTCCGGCTCCATGGCTGGTGTAGGGTTCCGGTAAGCGTAAATGGCCGCCCATGGAACGAGATATGGGCCTGCAGATAAATTAAACAAGGAAGGAGCAGGCAAGATAATAGTCTCAGGGTGATGCTTATCAAAGAACAATTTGTATTTAAGCGCCCCTTCCTTATTTTTAACAATGAAATCATGCGCTACCATACTCTTGTAATCTAAATAAGCATTGGGCAGTAATTTTTCTTCTTTTTCATAGTGCCTAATAGGTATGTTATAATGTGCAGCAAGGCGTGAAGCATAAATACCTCCAAAGATGGGACCCTTTGTACGGTTCAAACTTAACCGTTTAGCAATAATACCGCCCATATTAACAGTGTTATCGGAATATAAACCATGGAACAAAATGATAATATCAGGAACACTAAGGTTTCCACAGTTTCCATGACCAATTAAGCAACGACTAGCAAATAAAGCAAAGTAGCGTAAAACAAGAAAATGTATGCTAGTGATTCTTGCATCGGAAACCTTCCTAGTTTCCCCCAAAGTAATAGTGTCAATAAACCCGTCCACATCTTTACGATGTGGTTCATCAAAACTACCCTCAAAAGGTATTTTGCAAACCTTGCAAAATTCATCTAGTGGCATCTTCTTAACAACATCATATAAATGAAACTCTACTGCATGAGGTGTTTCCTTAGGATAATAGTAGAAGTTTTGCACAAAAGTATTGGTGAGTAAGAGATACTGATGACGTTGGTCGTGGAGGAAGTCGGTGAGGCCTGCATTCTCAGCCAATGAATAGAAATCATCATAAATCCCGGCTTCTCTCAAGAAATCATCGGAAGGCCATTCACACGGCCGAACCTCCGCGGTGCGAGGCAGATTATATTTGGGCCTTTGCGCTTCTTCATTTTGGTTTTCCTTCGAGCTTCGGGTTGATGAACCCCTCAAAAATCTCTTCACTATTTTCTGAAAATTTCCGAAATTTTTAGTAACTTCAAACAAAAGTGAACCAAGCTCAACAGGATTGATAGGAACTACTCTTACAAGTGCCTAGAGACTATATCATGCATTAGAACTACTTAGAACCATATAAATTTGACATGCAAGCTCAATAACATGGTCACCTAGGCAGCACAAATTTGCAATGAATAGAGCACTAGAATAAAAACTAATTGGACCAATGGAGGAGTCACATACCAAGGAACAATCCCCCCAAGCAGTTTTGTGAGAGGTGCTTTGAGCAAGGAGATCAAAAATCGCAGCAAAATGAGCTAGAACTCGTGCTTGAGCTGGATGGTGATTTTTTTGGGAGGAAGAAGAAGTGTGTGGGTGCAGGAATAAGTGGAGGGGAGCCACCATGGGCTCACGAGGCAGGGGGGCGCGCCCAGGGGGGTAGGGCGCACCCTCCACTCTCGTGGCCAGGTGCTTGCCCCTCCTGCTGTGTTCTCAGTGCCAGATATTCTCAAATATTTCAGAAAAATCATATTCCATTTTCAGGGCATTTGGAGAACTTTTATTTTCGGGGTATTTTTATATTGCACGGATAAATCAAAAAACAGACAGAAAAATACTATTTTTACTTTATTTCGACTAAATAACATAAAGTAGAGAGAGGGTACAGAAGGTTGTGCTTTCTAACTTCATCCATCTCATGCTCATCAAAAGGAATCCACTAACAAGGTTGATCAATTCTTGTTAACAAACTCATTCCGAATAACATGAAACCGGAGAAATTTTGAATAACACTATGTTACCTCAACGGGGATATGCACATCCCCAATAATAAGAATATCATATTTCTTCTTGACAGCAGGAAGAGGAAATTCAAAACCTCCAAATATAACCGATGGAATTTTTCCAATAGAATTGATACTATGAACTTGAGGTTGTTTCCTCGGAAAGTGTACCGTATGCTCATTACCATTAACATGAAAAGTGACATTGCCTTTGTTGCAATCAATAACAGCCCCTGCAGTATTCAAAAAGGGTCTTCCAAGAATAATAGACATACTATCGTCCTCGGGAATATCAAGAATAAAAAAGTCCGTTAAAATAATAACGTTTGCAACCACAATAGGCACATCCTCACAAATACCAACAGGTATAACAGTTGATTTATCAGCCATTTGCAAAGATATTTCAGTAGGTGTCAACTTATTCAAATCAAGTCTACGATATAAAGAGAGAGGCATAACACTAACACCGACTCCAAGATCACATAAAGCAGTTTTAATATAATTTCTTTTAATGGAACATGGTATAGTTGGTACTCCTGGATCTCCAAGTTTCTTTGGTATTCCACCTTTAAAAGTATAATTAGCAAGTATGGTGGAAATCTCAGCTTCCGGTATATTTCTTTTATTAGTAACGATGTCTTTCATGTACTTAGCATAAGGATTCATTTTGAGCATATCAGTTAATCGTATACGCAAGAAGATAGGTCTAATCATTTCAGCAAAGCGCTCAAAATCCTCATCATCCTTTTTCTTGGATGGTTTGGGAGGAAAGGGCATGGGTTTCTGAACCCATGGTTCTCTTTCTTTACCATGTTTCCTAGCAACAAAGTCTCTCTTATCATAATGTTGATTCTTTGATTATGGGTTATCAAGATCAACAACAGGTTCAATTTCTACCTCATTATCATTACTAGGTTGAGCACCATCATGAACATCAGCATTATCATTTTCATTAGGTTCATGTTCATTACCATATTGTGTTTCAGCATCAGAAATAGAGATATCATTTGGATTCTCAGGTGGTTCAACAATAGGTTCACTAGAAGCATGCAAAGTCCTATAATTTTTCTTTTTCTTCTTTTTAGAAGGACTAGGTGCATCTATATTATTTCTCTGAGAATCTTGCTCAATTCTCTTAGGGTGGCCTTCAGGATACAAAGGTTCCCGAGTCATTCTACCAGTTCTAGTAGCCACTCTAATA
Source organism: Aegilops bicornis (assembly GCA_021605145.1). Taxonomy (NCBI): domain Eukaryota; kingdom Viridiplantae; phylum Streptophyta; class Magnoliopsida; order Poales; family Poaceae; genus Aegilops; species Aegilops bicornis. Next base: position 474,969,438 of record CM038670.1, on the reverse strand, counting down.
GCATAATCATTGTTCTTACTATTTAATTCATTGAGCAAATCATGTTGAGCTTTAAGTACTTGTTCTACTTGAGTGGTAACCATAGAAGCATGTTTGCTAATGAGTTTAAGTTCACCTTTAACATTGGCCATGTAATTACTCAAGTGTTCAAGCATATCAGAATTGTATTTCAATTGTCTACCAAAATAAGCATTGAAGTTTTCTTGTTTGACGATAAAATTATCAAACTCTTCTAAGCATTGTATAGCAGACTTATAGTGAGGAATATCACCTTCATCAAATATATATAGAGAGAATTACCTTTACTACCTGTGTCGGGTTATCAAGACCATGAGTTTCTTCAATAGGTGATGGATTAAGATCATATTTTTCTTCAACATGCGGTAAATTAAGACCATGTATTTCTTCAATAGGAGGTAAATTCTTAACATCTTCAGCTTTAATACCTTTTTCTTTCATAGATTTCTTTGCCTCTTGCATACCTTCAGGACTAAGAAATAGAACACCCCTCTTCTTCGGAGTTGGTTTAGGAATAAGCTCAGGAATTGGCTCAGGAAGTGTCCGATTATTTTGATTTGTCAACATATTATTCAATAGAATTTCAGCTTCATCCGGTGTTCTTTCCCTGAAAACAGAACAACACAACTATCCAGGTAATTTCTGGAAGCATCGGTTAGTCCATTATAAAAGATATCAAGTATTTCATTTTTCTTAAGAGGATGATCACGCAAAGCATTAAGTAATTGGAGAAGCCTCCCCCAGGCTTGTGGGAGACTCTCTTCTTCAATTTGCACAAAATTATATATTTCCCTTAAAGCAGCTTGTTTCTTATGAGCAGGGAAATATTTAGCAGAGAAGTAATAAATCATATCCCGGGGACTACGCACACAACCAGGATCAAGAGAATTAAACCATATCTTAGCATCACCCTTTAATGAGAACGGAAATATTTTAAGGATATAAAAGTAGCGAGTTCTCTCATCATTAGTGAACAGGGTGGCTATATCATTTAATTTAGTAAGATGTGCCACAACAGTTTCAGATTCATAGCCATAAAAAGGATCAGATTCAACCAAAGTAATTATATCAGGATCAACAGAGAATTCATAATCCTTATCAGTAACACAGATAGGTGAAGCAGCAAAAGCAGGGTCAGTTTTCATTCTAGCATTAAGAGATTGCTGCTTCCATTTAGCTAATAATTTCTTAACATCATATCTATCTTTGCAAGCAAAAATTTCTTTAGCAATTGCTTCATCCATAACATAGCCCTCAGGAACAAAAGGCAATTCATATTTATTAGGTTGAGAGTATTCATCATCACTTTCATCAATATTATCAATAATTTCATTCTCTCTAACCCTAGCAAGCTGTTCATCAAGAAATTCACCAAGTGGCACAGTAGTATCAATCATAGAAGTAGTTTCGTCATAAGTATCATGCATAGCAGAAGTGGCATCATCAATAACATACAACATATAAGAACGAATAGTAGAAGCAGGTTTAGGTGTCGCAAGCTTACTCAAAACAGAAGGTGAATCAAGCGCAGAGCTAGATGGCAGTTCCTTACCTCCCCTCGTAGTTGAGGTATAAATTGTTGTCTTAGCGTCTTTCAAATTGTTCATAGTGACCAGCAGATATAAATCCCAAGTGACTCAAAGAATAGAGCTATGCTCCCCGGTAATGGCGCCAGAAAATAGTCTTGATAACCCACAAGTATAGGGGATCGCAACAGTTTTCGAGGGTAGAGTATTCAACCCAAATTTATTGATTCGACACAAGGGGAGCCAAAGAATATTCTCAAGTTATAGCAGTTGAGTTGTCAATTCAACTACACCTGGATAACTTAGTATCTGCAGCAAAGTATTTAGTAGCAAAGTAATATGATAGTGGTGGTAACGGTAACAAAAGTAACAGTAGCAAAAGTAATATTTTTGGTGTTTTGTAGTGATTGTAACAGTAGCAACGGAAAAGTAAATAAGCGGAGAACAATATATGAAAAGCTCGTAGGCATTGGATCGGTGATGGAGAATTATGCCGGATGCGGTTCATCATGTAACAGTCATAACATAGGGTGACACAGAACTAGCTCCAATTCATCAATATAATGTAGGCATGTATTCCCAATATAGTCATACGTGCTTATGGAAAAGAACTTGCATGACATATTCTGTCCTACCCTCCCGTGGCAGCGGGGTCCTAATGGAAACTAAGGGATATTAAGGACTCCTTTTAATAGAGTACCAGACCAAAGCATTAACACATAGTGAATACATGAACTCCTCAAACTATGGTCATCACCGGGAGTGGTTCCAATTATTGTCACTTCATGGTTGCCGGATCATAACACATAGTAGGTGACTATAGACTTGCAAGATAGGATCAAGAGCTCACATATATTCATGAAAACATAATAGTTTCAGATCTGAAATCATGGCCCTCGGGTCCTAGTGACAAGCATTAAGCATAGCAAAGTCATAGCAACATCAATCTCAGAACATAGTGGATACTAGGGATCAAACCCTAACAAAACTAACTCGATTACATGATAGATCCCATCCAACCCATCACCGTCCAGCAAGCCTACAATGGAATTACTCACGCACGGCGGTGAGCAGCATGAAATTGGTCATGGATGATGGTTGATGATGACGACGGCGACGGATTCCCCTCTCCGGAGCACCGAACGGACTCCAGATCAGCCTTCCCGAGAGGTTTTAGGGCTTGGCGGCGGCTCCGTATTGTAAAACGCGATGAATCCTTCTCTCTGATTTTTTTTCTCCCCGAAAGTGAATATATGGAGTTGGAGTTGAGGTCGGTGGAGCGTCAGGAGGCCCACGAGGCAGGGGTGTGGGCCCCCTGACATGGATTTTTTTCCAGTATTTTTGATATTTTCCGAAAAGATGTTCCGTGGAGTTTCAGGTCATTCCGAGAACTTTTGTTTCTGCACAAAAATAACACCATGTAAAGTCTACTGAAAACGACGTCAGTCCGGGTTAGTTCCATTCAAATCATACAAGTTAGAGTCCAAAACAAGGGCAAAAGTGTTTGGAAAAGTGGATACGACGGAGATGTATCAGTGCACGTGATGTGGGCGGCATGTGTGGGCGGTTCCCGCACGCATGCGTCATATCACAGTAAAGAGGCGGCTCGCGCCTTCCCCGTAAAAAGAGGGAGGCGTGGAGGCGCGGCTCATTTACTGAATGGGGCTGGGTTGAGGTCTTCAAGGCGTCCACACCCCATGATCACGTGGTGGGGAGAGGTCGCTTCACCCGTCCCCTCGGTTCTGCACATCCGCCACGCGTCCTTCATGCGCCTGGGGTGGCAAGCGGTGGAGGCGGGAAACCGGGCCGTCACTGGTTGGGGTAGTGGGTCGTTCTCGATCCCCCGCGCCTCTAGTGTCTGGATTGGTCGAGCGCGGCGGCCGAGCCCCGTCCCTGCCCCTTTATAAGGAGAGGGAAGGGGGAATGGCATCCCACGTTGTTCTATCTTCTATCTCCTCCTGCTTCTGCTTCTTCCTCTCACCCGCCATGGAGAAGGGGAATCCCGGTCCCTCGACGGTGGCGGCGATGGTCGCCGCTCGACAACGCGTCCCTCCTCCTCCTGAGCCCGCGGTGGTGGAGCCGGCTGCAAAGGGGAAGGGGGAGGGAGCGAGGCCGTGGACGCAGTCGTGGCAGAGGTCGTGGTGCTCGGGGAAGAGGACGACAGGACGATGCGCCGGCCTCGCCCCCGCCCATGATTCCTTTCCCGGCGGAGGGCCACGTTGAAGCCCAGTGCTGTGAGTTCTTCATCAGGTTGCACCGGCCTCCACATCATCGTGTCTGTCTCCCCGCCCCGTTTGCTCGGGTGATGGGGCGTGACCCGCCCCAGACCCTCAGGTTGCACATGAGGGTGTCGGATTTCGGGTTCCGACAGACACTTGAGGTTCGAACACTGGGGTGCGCGCGGAGATCCAACCCTCCACCGTCTCGCACCTCGCCGAATCGCTGGGACCTAAACTACTAAACGGAACAGCACAAGAGACACGAGATTTATACTGGTTCGGGCCACCATTGTGGTGTAATACCCTACTCCAGTGTGTGTGGTGTGGTGGATTGCCTCTTGGGCTGATGAGGAACAATACAAGAAAGAACAGCCTCGCGAGGGTCTGTTCTTGGCAGGTGCGATGAACTGCTAGTTGGGGTGCAGTCGCTCTAGCTACTGGTTTCTTGATGAGGATTCCGATCTGGATCCCCCTGCCCTGGGGGTGGCTACTCCTATTTATAGGCGAAGGCCCTGGGCCTCTTCCCAAATATTGAGCGGGAAGGGCGCCAACAATTGGCCATTTTGAAGGGGAACAGCGGGTACACTTATCCCGACTAAAGTTGGTCCTCGCCGCCAAAGGCTCTGGTGATGGCCTTTGCTTGGGCTCCACGATGATTCCTTCCGGCCGTTGGGCTGGTCTTGGTCTTGTTGCACCAAAATGGATGCCTTTGCTTGATACTCTCGCTGCGCTTGCTCCCTTTGCACCAAATAGGAAAGGAGGACATCTGCTGGCCGGGCTCGATCGGGCGCCCTTGGTAAATCATGGCTTGCGTCCATGGGCACCTCGCGAGGTACCACCTTGAACTCTCCGCCTCCTCATGAGCTGCACGACGAGGCCGTGCGCTCGAGGAAGCTCCTTGTCGTCCGCCCCGCGAGGCTTGGCCCCTCACGAGGGTCTTGAGCTTGCGTTGATGAAGATGGGCCGTGCTAGGCCTCCTTCGAGCCACGCCGCAGGCAGGCAAGTCTGGGGACCCCCGTTCCCAGAACGCCGACAGTAGCCCCCGGGCCCACGACGCGCCCGAACTTGGACGAGCAGAGGCGAAGGGCAGGCGTTAAGCGTCAAGGGCCCTAACAGCTGCTGACCTTAGGCGCCCAGCGTGGCGGTTGATTGGGCGATGCACTTTGTTCCCCCACGCCTCCTTATTTCGTGGCCTTGCTAGGCGGACACGTCAGCTGCATACATCCGTTCCCCTTCTGCCGCTTGAGCGCTCCTCGCCTTTCCTTCTCTCGAACTCCAGCTCTTGCATCCACTCGATCTCGAACCTTCCCCATCTCCTTCCTGCCACATGGCCCCGGCGAGAAGGAAAAGGAAGAAACCGTGCCGCCGCCATTTCGCTTCGCCGACGGTGGCCCCCGCCGTCGATTGTCCGGTCATAGTCAACCAAGAGGGCCTGGGCAAGATCCGCTCGGCCCTGGCCACCATCTTCAATGAGTGCGGGAGCACGACGGCCTGGCCCGCGTCTCGCTTCTCCGTTGACAGGATTCCCACCGAGGTCCGTGATTACCGACGCCCTTTGGGCGGGATTGGTTCCCCTTCTCGATTTCTTCAATGTCGTGCTTTCCCATTACCAGATCCATATGATGCATCTGGGTCCTAAATCCATCACCCTTCTCGCGGTGTTTGCATTCGTTTGTGAGGCAATGATGGGCATCATTCCTTCGGTTGCCTTGCTGCGCCACTTCTTCTCTCTGCGCCTCGTCGACCCCATTCAATGCTCGGGGTGCGTGAGCTTCATCGCTACCGAGACAGCGGCTTCGGAATTGACTTCAGCCTTCCCCGCCCTACTTTGGGTTTAGCGGCGGTGGCTGTCACGTGGACGTGGGGTGCCCAGCCCTGCCGACGGAGCCATCTTCGCTTTCTTGTCCCCAACTCAGTGGGGCCAAGTGTCACTGCGGGCTCCCGGTTTGCCTTCGTCTGCACCGCCGAAGTTCTCGAGAAAGCTTGGCGTGGACGGCACCCAAGGTGGTGAAGGAGTTCCTGCTATGTCAGACGCTCCTCTCCAACGCCACTCCCACCGGATGTGGGCCTTAATGAGCTTGATGATCATATGAGGCTCCAGAAGAGGACTGGCGCTTTGAAGTGCTTGAGGACAGTGCTCGGTCTGTTGGTGACCCCAACCCCGGCGGCATCCGGCATGGAGGGGCCTTGCTGTACCTCTGCCAGAACAGGGGTGACTTTGTGAACCAGATGCATGTCTTTGACGAATGGGGACCGCGCCCCGCTGGCCTCCAGGTGCCTCACGAGAATCCAGTGGTGGTGACTGCCCTTCCAGTCGGCCAAGGCGACTCCTCCTCAAGTGGCGGGGCAGGAGGCATGAGCCGCCCGAGGCCGAAGGGACCCCCTGGGAGTGGCAGCGCCCAGGCGACGCCTCATGAGGGAGCAGCTCACGAGGCTCATGCCGCCCGTGGTGAGGGCGGCAGGCAGCTGCCCTTGGCGCCCTGCGGATGAGGCCCCCGAGGCCCCTGCTGCTTCTCTTGGTGAGGCGACCAGCAGCGCGCGTCAGGCGGATGCCCCCGACGCAGGTCGCCTTGATGCTTCTCCCTCGTTGCAGGTTGACCCCTGCGCTCAAATTTTGGGTCGCTTCCGCGTGGACTTCGAGGCCCTCCGGAAGAGAAGGGAGGCCCTGGGCGATGATTACCCTTGTCGTCAGGCGTGAGGGAAATACTTCGCCATGGCGATGAGTAAGCCTTCTCCTTCTCCAGCTGATCCTTCCGCTGCTTGTACTGATCCTTGCCCTGCAGGCCCCTTGCTGCCGAGCTTCCGTAGACGGGTGAGGAGCCGTCCCCCTCGGCTTCGCCCCCTCCCCCGTCCTTGAGTGCTCCGAGCAGTGGAGCCCTTGTGGTGAGGGCGATCAGGGGGGCGAACCGCCCCGAGGCGCGTCGAGGCCCTGCGCACCTCGCGACCCTTCTTCGCGAGCCTTCTCGTGGCATAGCTAGCCTGCTGTGGGCTTCTTGCCTGGTCGTGGACGGCGATTGGCTGAGGCGCTTCCTGCGCTCTTCGTCTGGGAGTGGGCTGGCTCCAGCCCGGGATTCTGGCGCGGCGTGCCCAACCATCGCGAGGGTGCCAGCCCCCAGCCCCCTGCCCGGAGGGGGAGTGCTGATTCGTGGCTCCCGGCGCCCGCTTGGGGCGGTTGATGGTGTGGAAGACGTGCACGAGCGCGCCCGGGAGCGCCGCGCCCTTCGCCAAGGATTTCTTCGAAGGGCGGCTGACGCGGTGAGCCTTCTCGGTGAAGAGCTCGCCGATGAAGACGCGCGCCTTGAGGCCGAGGGCCTGCGCCTGGCCGCAGAGAGGCGTGAGCCGGAGGGCGCTGCCGCTTTGCGCGCCATCAGCGCGATCTTGACGATGAGGAGGCCAAGGCGTCGCTGGCAGCCTCTCGGGAGGCCTGTTCTCGGGCCGTCGAGGAGGCCCGGGAAGCTAACAGGCGGCAAGAGGCGGCGGAGGAGCGGGCACGGGAACTCCTGGCCCGGTGTCACTCACTGGAGGAGCAAGTGGAGCTGCACGAGGCAGCCCTCGCGTCGATGAAGGTGGCCTCCGGCGACCCGGCGGAGCTCCAGAAGCGTGAGGAGGCGTTGACGCTTGAAGCCGCCGAACGCGCGCGAGTAATGCAGCGCTTGAGACGAGGGAGCGCTTAGCGCGGGCGGAGGATGAGGTCGCTCTTGGGAAGCCCGCGTCCTGGAGGAGGTCGGACGCCGAGTGGCGACGGCGCGCTTGAACCTCGAGCGCGAGTTCGAGAAGAGGCTGGGGTTGATCAGGGCCGAGGCTGAAGGCAAGACTGCCCCCTTGAGGGCCAAGCTGGAGGAGGCGACGCGGCGGGCCGATGCTCTTCGGGCCGCCCTCGAGGTGGCGCAGGGGGAGTCAACCACCTCTCAGGCCGAGGTGCTCCTTCTTCGCCAACGGGTGGAGGAGGCCGAGGCCGTCGCGCGCCAGAATGCGGACGAGATACGTCAGCGGCGAATCCTGGAGCATGAGCACGGCCCCATGCTCACCATGCTCCGGGAAAGAGCCAACACAGCCTTGGGTAACATCTACGAGGCGGCTGTTGGCGAGCCGCACGCGGTTAACTACGCCGGCAACCTTCAATTCTTCACCGACGTGGTGACGCGGCTGGAGGCGCGGTCGGTCAGGGCCAACAGGTTGGTGGAGGAGAGGAGCCGCGCGCTGCTTGGGCGTGCCTTTTCTCGTGTCTTCAGCCATCTCCGGAACATGGACCCCCACTTCGACTTTGACGCAGCCATCGCCCCAGTTCCCCAGGCCGTCCGGGGTGACCTGGCGCACTGGGTGGAAGACAATGTGGATGCTCTCGTCAGGGCCTTTGCTTCGGACAACGACGGCGTGATCGTGGCTGCCGATGAGGGCGGCGTGGTGAATGGTTTCGATGCGCCGGATGGCCACGCAGATAGTGACGGCGAGGCCAGCGACGCCAAAGAACGGGCTCGGGAGGTGCTCCCGAGGACGCATTGGGGGATTTATCCGACCGATTATGTATTGTCCCTGTTCCATTACCTGCAAAGATGAATAGAACTTCAGGCTTTGGCCCGATGGCTGTGAGCATTTTGGGAGGGGGAGCCCCTCATGTAAAACTTGTGTTCGTCGTATTAGCAGGTGTTACATCGCCCATACGCCCGCGCCAAGTGGTTGGCTAAGCGACGTGCTGGTTGGCCAGTTTACCTTTGTTTCGTACGAGCCCTGAGATGGCCTATGGGAGGCTGCGGTGACCCGAGTGTCTCCTGATCGAATCCGTAGGATCTACAGTAAAAACCCTCCGGAGAGGACGCCTTGGCGTCGGCAATTTGGGCTGCTTGCATAAGCTAGGCCTGGCCCGGCTCATGAGGCTCGCGAGGAGGCAGTGAGGCGGAGTGGTAACCAAACGCGAGAGATTTGCTCGAACGAGACTAAGCACCCCTTCCCGAACACACGCAAATCTCAAATTGAATCCAACTTAAATCCAAATGGGAAAGCGACAACCAAAGGTAAAGGAGAAGAAAGCAGAAGAAAAGCCGCGTCCGTCACCTAGTCTAGTCTCGGACGTCTTCTCACCAGCGCGGAGCTATGTGCTGCCACTGGGCGCGGGAGGGAGCCCCAGGGCCTGAGGCCGGCACCCCTGAGACTCCGGGGCGTGTACAGCCCCACTCATTATTACGTGAGAGTGTCACGGGCGGCGAGCTTCAGGCACTGGGCCTTCTTCACAGGTACCGGACTTGCTTCATATCGCTGCCAGACGAGGCCCCGCCATGCGCCACACTCTCTAGTGCCATCAACGACGACCGGAAACCAGGACGACGCCGATGGGGTAGAGCGGTCGCCAGCGGTTCCCCCGACGACCACGGGTCCTCCTCCAGGGGCAGGCCCTGAGGCACCTCCCCAGCAGAGGGCCTACCTCCTGAGAACGCCTTGCTCCGAACGCCGCGGGTGGTGATGTTGGATCTCGGCCCTCTCCTGCAGCTCCTGCGCCCTCCTCCCGACGGGTAGGAGATCGCTGAGGCTGGGCAGCTGCCGCCGCGGCGACCTGCACCTCCTGCGATCCATGATTAAGCGTATGCTTGCTCACGAGAAAGTAGCGGTACCCGATAATCGTCGCCCCCGGCGCGACCAGTGGGACAATCCCGAGGCTCCTGGAAGAGCTCAGCTTCTGGGGCCTCATCCCCCCAGCTTGGGCTGAGGAGCGAGCCTTGTTCTCCCTCATGCGAGTGCCCTTGGTCCATCATGTGGGGCATGTATTCTTCTGGCGCCGTCATCCCGAAGGCCACGCCGTAGTGCTTAGCGTGCCATGCGGCTCTGCTTGATGCGCCCACCGTGGAGTGGTGGTGCGGCGGTCCACCTGGGCCGTGGGTTACGTCGAGTCCTTCTTCTCCGCGGACCGGGGGCGGGGCAACCCGTCGCCCGGCCGATCTTAACGGCTTTCGCGGTGTTGGAGTAAGCGTTGGAGCCCTTGATCACGCGTGGAGCCCTCGCTGGGCCGCCTGGGCGTGAGATGGAAGCCGGTGCGAGAAGGGGTGAGCCTCGAGGCGGCGAAGCTCAGAGCTCGCCACTCGCTCCGGCTGACGTCACACGGCCGCTCTCTAGCGGCGTGCTGCAGCAGCTCTCGGGCCACTGTGGCGCAGCCCTCGAGTTCGCTTTGCTCCTAGGCTGGTGTCACGGTGAGGTGGTCGTGGGCGTGATTGGAGGCCCTTTGCCGACCGCGCTGCCGCGGGCGTGAGAGCCGTCGAGCTTTGTCGCGCCGCCATGCTGCCCGCAGCGCTCGAGGACCGCGAGCTGCCTGGGGCACGGGTCGCCTGAGGCGAAGCGGCTTTCAAGGGCGGGCCACGCCGCCCAAGGATCTGGGTTGCCCGCTTGGTCGCCGGACATGGTGATGACGATGCGACGGAACACGAGGTGGCAGAAGGTGGATTCTGGCGCACCCCTACCTGGCGCGCCAAATGTCGGATTTCGGGTTCCGGCAGACCCTTGAGGTTCGAACACTGGGGTGCGCGCGGAGGTCCAACCTTCCACCGTCTCACACCTCGCCGAATCGCTGGGACCTAAACTACTAAACGGAACAGCACAAGAGACACGAGATTTATACTGGTTCGGGCCACCATTGTGGTGCAATACCCTACTCCAGTGTGTGTGGTGTGGTGGATTGCCTCTTGGGCTGATGAGGAACAATACAAGGAAGAACAGCCTCGCGAGGGTCTGTTCTTGGCGGGTGCGATGAACTGCTAGGTGGGGTGCAGTCGCTCTAGCTACTGGTTTTTTGATGAGGATTCCGATCTGGATCCCCCTGCCCTGGGGGTGGCTACTCCTATTTATAGGCGAAGGCCCTGGGCCTCTTCCCAAATATTGAGCGGGAAGGGCGCCAACAATTGGCCATTTTGAAGGGGAACAATGGGTACACTTATCCTGACTAAAGTTGGTCCTCGCCGCCAAAGGCTCTGGTGATGACGCCGCTTGGGCTCCACGATGACTCCTTCCAGCCGTTGGGCTGGTCTTGGTCTTGTTGCACGAAATGGATGCCTTTGCTTGATACTCTCGCCGCACTTTCTCCCTTTGCACCAAAGAGGAAAGGAGGACAACTATGGCTGGCGCCCGATGGCGCCCTTGGTCGTCATGGCTTGCGTCATGGGCACCTCGCGAGGTACCCTGCCTTGAACTCTCCGCCTCCTCATGAGCCACTGACGAGGCCGTGCTCGAGGACGCTCCTTGTCGTCCGCCCATGAGGCTTGGCCCCTCACGAGGGTCTTGAGCTTGCGTTGATGAAGATGGGCCGTGCTGGGCCTCCTTCGAGCCACGCCGTAGGCCGCTGGCAGGCAAGTCTGGGGACCCCCGTTCCCAGAACGCCGACAGAGGGGTTGTGTGAATGGGGGCACGCGGGTCGACGTTGACATCCCGACGCCTCGGTTTATGTACCTCCGCCGTGGATGGAAGATGTTTGCTCGCATCCACAGCCTGACGGCGGAGCTCGTCCTCTACTTGAAATTAATGGAGGACGGCCTGCTCTCCGTCAAGGTCTTCGGGGAGTTTTGAACTCGCCTGAAGTGCTGCGTGGAGAGCTCCTCCGACGGAGACTCCGACGATGGAAGCTCTTCCTCGAGCGATAGTGACGAGGAGGACAGCGGGGCAGATGATGGGGATGAGTCCGACTAGGTATCGGACGCCTGCCTGGGCGGAGTGCGGCGGCAGAACATCTGCACTGGCGCTCCTCCGTGGGTTTCGCCGGGAGGCCAGCTCCTTGAACTTCTCGGGGCCGTCTCCTTGGGCGGTGGCGTCGGGAGGCTGCGTAAGAGGAAGAGGCGGGCGGCAAGGCCGTCAACTCGAGTCTGCGGGCACCGACGCCTTCATCGCGTATTGCCGGTCCTGCCGCCTCGTCTTCCAGCTCCTTTCCCGGCACCGTCATCACCGGCCCACCCTTTGGTAGCCACCGAGGTGTTCTCTTGGTGCTTTATGCTGCTCGTAGCTCGCCTAGGCGCCCCTTTTGCCCTTTAGCCTTCTTGACATGCCTCCTGATAGAGGGACAAGAAAGGGATTACGGGCATCTTATCTCTTTTTTTGTTTGTAAGCCTGCGAGCCTTCGTTAGAATTAGAACTTGTAATCCTCTTGCTCATGTTTTTCATTCCGTATGAACTGTACCTGTATGGGATGTTTTCAATGAAAAAGGGATGTTTCCCGGGCTTTTCATTCGTGGGTAGACCCCGCGACAAGGAGCGAATCCTTGTTACAATTAGGTAAACATTTTCACCCGGCAACAGGCCCTGTCGTCCCCCCCACTTTGCTCGACCATTCTCGCGCCCTTGGCGGAGGCAGGGATGAAGCGGGCTTAGGCTCCTCGTTCTACTTCCTTGCCACCGCGACTACAACCAAATCCGGGCCCAGGAGATAATCCTTGGGTGTAGAAAAGGGGAGCACGGTGGCCTAGAAATAGAACGAGGTTTCACATATCCCAGTTTCGTTCCGAAATGCATGATAGAGGATGAAAGACTTACCTGTATCTGCAGCCCCCAGCAACCTTGTCTTGCCGTGGTTGGATCCTTGTGCTTGCAGCCCCCGGCAACTCTGGTTCGTCGGGGTCGGGACGCTGGTCCGTTTCCTTTCTTCCAAGTAGCTCAGCAGAAGTGCTCATGTGCCCTGCGAATCAAAGGAGGACAGAAGAGAAACAGATAGACGCTCAGTCGACCTCTAGGCTAGGGGTTAGTCGCCGCTAAGCACTATCAACCCTAACCAAGGAAGAGACTCGACCTAGCATGCATGCTATAACTTAGGGCGCCAGCGCTTCATTTATTTATGCTCAGGGTCTACGCCTAGCTTTGTACAAAGGGTTACATGCCTTGCCGGCAAAGCTTGTACAAAAGGTGGCTTGCCGGGAGGCGCTGCCTCTTATGGGTAAAACTTGCGAAGATGCTCGATGTCCAGGAGTTGCTCCTTTGGAATGACATCTTGATCTCCAAGCTGCATGGCCGGCCTGGTGACTCGTATTACCCGATAAGGGCCTTCCCACTTCGCGTCAACTTGTTGGAATTCTTGGCCGATCGAGCGCCCGAAGAACAAGGTCGCCTTCCTCGAGCTTGGGCATGAACCTTGCGGCTATGGTAGCGGGCGCAAGGCTTGGGTAGCATGCTGCTCTCACAGACCGCCGAAGACGATCTTCCTCAAGGAGGCGTCGCGGCATCTTTGCGAATCTGCTCTTGCTCAATCTCATCATAGCGAGCACTCGAGGTGACCCGTATATGAGTTCCGTGGGGAGAACTGCTTACGCCCGTATACGAGGCAAAAGGTGTCCGCTGGTGGCTCGATTTGGCGTCGTCCTGATCGACCAAAGAACCGCATGACAACTCATCAATCCAGCGCCTTCCACTCTTGTGCAGCTTGTCAAAGGTCTCCGTTCTCGTGCCTCGCAACACTTCAGCATTTGCCTCTCCGCTTGGCGTTGCTCCGTGGGTGTGCCACGGAAGCAAATGCGAACCTCGCGAATCGAGGTCTTGAATGTATTGCATGAAGGTGTGGCTTGTGAACTGCGTGCCATTGTCGGTGATGACTCTGTTTGGCACACCAAAACGGCAGACCAATCCCTTGAAGAACTTGACGGCTAACTGAGCAGTCACCTTTCTCACTTCTTCCACTTCCAGCCACTTTGTGAACTTGTCGATTGCAACGTATAAGTACTCAAAGCCCCCGATAGCGCGGGGAAAGGGCCCAGTATATCGAGCCCCCAGACCGAGAATGGCCAGGAGAGACGGATTGTTTGAAGGGCTTGATCTGGTTGATGAAGCTTCTTTGAATGGAACTGACACGCTTCACACTTGGTTACTAGTGCCGTCGCATCCTGGAGGATGATGGGCCAGAAGAAACCTTGCCGGAACGCCTTTTCGGCAAGGGACCTTGACCCTATGTGGGAGCCACATATGCCTCCATGCATCTCTGCCAACAGCTCCAGTCCTTCCTCCCGGGGGATGCACTTCAATTTCACACCGTTCGGCCTTCTCCTGTATAGGACGTCATCGACAAACTGGTACAGGCGGACCGGCGGGCTACTTTTTCCGCTTCTTCCAGCTCCTCAGGAAGCTCCCCTGTTTGGAGGAATCGGACGGTATGCTGCGCCCATGCCGGAGCCTGGGGCTCGACGGCAAGGACCAAAGGCATATCTTCCGCCATGGGAGCGGCTGTCTCTACGGCCAGGACTTGACGCCCTGCCGGAGCCAGTTGCTCTTGGGCAGGCCCAGCGCCCGCGGCAGCACTCTTGCCGGCAGCCCCAGGGGGCTCGGTAGGAAAGTACTTGCCGGGAACTGACTTCCTTCGCTTGTTCTGCCCCGTTGATGGTTCGACGGATGGTTGAGTTAACCGGAGCAAAAAGGTACCCGGTTCCACAGGTAGCTTGAATGCAGCACGCTTTGACAGGTAATTGGCAATGTCGTTCTCCATTTGGGGGACGTGCTCCGCTTGGATACTATCAAAGCGTTCCTCCAGCTTCCTCACCTCATCTACGTAAGCCTCCATCAATGGGCTCTGATAATCCTTGTTGACCTGTCTGACAACAAGTTGCAAGTCACCCCTGACGATGAGCTTCTTAACCCCGAGGTCTGCCGCGATCCTGTGACCGGCAAGCAGCCCTTCATATTCCGCAGTGTTGTTGGTGGACATCTCCCTGGGAAAGTGCATCTGGACCACGCACTTGAGGTGCTCTCTAGTGGGAGCGACAAGTAGCACGCCGGCACCAGCGCCTTGCAGCGAGAAAGCCCCATCAAAGTACATGATCCAGTCGCGGTTTACTTCCTTGCCGAGGAGAGCGGTCTCCTGGATTTCTTCGTCAGGCATTGAGGTCCATTCTACAATGAACTCCGCCAAGACTCTGCTCTGGATTGTCGAGGTACTTTCGAACATCAAACCAAAACTTGACAACTCCAGGGCCCATTCCACAATCCTTCTGGTGGCATCTGGGTTATGCAGTATCCGTTGCAATTGGAGGCGGGTGACGACAGTGATCTCGTGGGCTTGGAAGTAATGATGTAGCTTCCTCGAGGCCATAAGGAGGCCAAAGAGCAATTTCTGCACACCGGAGTACCTCGATCTAGCTCCCTGCAAGAGGGAGCTGACAAAGTAAACAAGGTGCTGCATCATCTTCTTCTTGTGCACCACCTCACTCGACTGCCCCTTGCACTGCCTTGGTGGCATCAGACTCTGCCGGGCGCCTTGCCTTGTCGGCGCCAGGCCCTGCCGGGGGAATATTTGGCTTTCCATCCGCTGGTTCTGCTGCCTCCACTGCCTCTTTGTCAACCTCTCTCTGCGCCACCAGTGCAGCACTGACCACTTGATTCGTTGCCGCTAGATACAGTAGCAACGGCTCTTGTGGTTTAAGCGCAACTAGTATTGGCATGGAGGAAAGGTATTTCTTCAGATCCTGCAATGCTGCCTCGGCTTCTGGGGTCCACTCCATTGGGCCTGCCTTCTTCAAGATTTTGAAGAAAGGAAGGGCGCGCTCGGCGGACTTGGAGATGAATCGGCTCATGGCGGCGATGCAGCCGGTGAGCCGACGCACATCCTTGATCCGCTTGGGCGCCTCAATCTTCTCAATAGCCTTGATTTTGTCTAGGTTTGCCTCAATCCCGCGCTGCGACACAAAGAACCCAAGAAGCTTGCCAGACGGAACACCGAAGACACACTTCTCAGGGTTCAGCTTGAGGTTGATCTTGCGCAGGTTGGCAAATGTCTCTTCCAGATCTTGCACAAGAGTTGGCTCGTCCTTGGTTTTGACCACTATGTCATCCATGTATGCCTCCATATTTCTATGGAGCTGAGGTCCAAAACCAATTTGGACTGCTCTCGCAAACGTCAAGCCAGCACTCTTCAACCCGAAAGGCATCCGTAAAAAGCAATACGCACCACATGGGGTGATGAATGTTGTCTTTTCTTCATCCTCTCTTGTCATGAAGATTTGGTGGTGGCCCGAGTAGGGGTCGAGGAATGATAACAGATCACACCTGGCCGTGGAGTCAACAATCTAGTCGATGCGCGGCAACAGCAAGGGGTCCTTAGGACAAGCCTTATTGATATCTGTGTAATCAATACACAACCTCCACTTCCCATTCGCCTTGCGCACCACTACCGATTGGCCAACCACGTCGGGTGGATCACTCCTCTCACCGAACCTGCCGCTTCCAACTTCCTGATCTCCTCTGTGATGAACTCCTGCCTCTCCAGAGCCTGCTTTATGACCTTCTGCTTGACGGGCCGCACATGAGGGCAGACAGCTAGGTGGTGCTCAATCACCTCCCTGGGAACACCGGGGATATCGGATGCTTGCCACGCAAACACGTCGACATTCACCCACAGGAAGGTGACGAGCGTGCCTTCCTATTTGCTGTCGAGGGTGGAGCCTATGGTGAAGGCCCCTCCCGTTCCATCCTCCCTGGCGGACACCTTCTTGGTCTGCGGTTGCTCGGCTCTGGATTTCTTGCTCTTGCGGTAGAGCTCTCTGGCATGTCCTCGACGGTAGCGTAGCACTTCGAAGAGGCGTGCTTGCCGGAGTGGGTGCGAGAGGTCTTGTCGGGCTTTCTCTTCCCTTCCGGGCCTTCAGCGGTAGGAGCAGGTGCCTTGAGGGCAGCTGTTGCAATTGCTTCCCGGTAGAGTTGGTCGGCGCAGATCAGTGCGTCCTTCTTGTCGGAGGGGACGGGGATGATGGTCAACGGCCCGAGCATCTTTAGCATGTTGTAGGCGTAGTGTGATGATGCCATGAACTTGGCTAGTGCCAGGCGGCCGAGGATCCCGTTGTAGGGCAAGGGGATCTCGGCCACGTCGAAGATGATCCTCTCTGTTCTGTAGCTCAACTCCCCTCCAAACGTCACGGGCAGTGTGACCTTCCCCTTCGGCTGGCTCCTCCCCGGATTGACCCCTTGAAACGTACCCGTTTCCTCGAGGTCTCCATCAGGAATTTACAGTCTTTTGATCACGACAGGCGAGATCATGTTCAGGCCGGCCCCGCCGTCAACCAACATCTTGTTCACGTTGAGGTTGCCTATCATTGGTGAGACCACCCGACCGCGGTTGTGCGGTCAGGGTGGTCCTCGGCGTCAAAGATGAGGGGCATGCTAGACCACTTCAGCGGCTTCTGAGCGTCGAACGACGGCTCCGCTGATGTAATCTCACGCGCCCACTGCTTGAGATGGCGGTGAGAAGTATGAAGCGAGGCGCCCCCATCAACGCACATGGCCACCGTAGCCTTCTGGAACTCTTGCTCCCCGGACTCGTCGTCCTCGTCATGATCATCGTCTTCTTATTTCTTGTCACGGCCCTGGGCGGGCCTCTCTTGCTGGTCGTCCTTGCCGCGGCGGCCTCCTTGGCCGCCACGTTTTTTGCCAGATCCCTCGGAACCATCCTGGTCCTTCTCCTTGTCCCGCCTCTCGTACTCAGCTTTTTGCTTCTCAACAAGCAGCTCGACTTGTCGGCAGTTCTGGAGGTCGTGGCCCTTGGTGCAGTGGATCTTGCAGTATTGCTTGCCCGAGCTTCCTGGCTTGTCGTTAGTCATTTAGGGCCCGGTAGGGGGCGGCGCACCCGGCAATCTCCTTGCCGGGGGCGTCTGCCTTGACCTTCTTGGCAGCGCTGGTGTCGTCAGATCCTTCAAAGGCAAGCACGACCTTGCCTTTGTGTTTCCTGTTGCGACGCCGGCCCTTCTTCATTGGGGTGGCGGTGTCTTCGTCGGTAGAGTCGGTTTCCGCACCGGCGTCTTCGCCGAGGTACTTCCTTCCCTCTTCAGCCCGCGCTCACCTATCGGCCATAATGTAGAGCTCAGCCACATCCTGAACCTTGGTCATCGCCAGCTCTTCATGCATCTTGCGGTTGCGCATGTTCTGATGGAACGCGCTGATCACAGCGGCGGGATGAACGTCGGTGATGTTGTACTGCACCCGGCTGAATCTCTGGATGTACTTGCGCAGGGTTTCCCCTTCCTTCTGGGGGATGATATGCAGATCAACGGCTCGCCATGAGCTTGGTGGCCTCTGTGAAGGCGTAGCGAACTCATGGCGCAGATCCGACCAAGAAGAAATGGAATCCGCCCGGCAAGTGCATTAACCAAGACATAACATTGGGCTTCAGTGCCGGGAAATAGTTGGCAAGCACCTTGTCGTCGCGAGCTCCAAAGACTCGCATCGCGATGGTGTAGATGCTGAGGAACTCGGACGGATGGGTCTTGCCAGTGTACTTCTCGCCGACGTCGGGCTTAACGTGTGGTGGGACGGCCACTGGAACTGCCGCAGCTCACGGGTGAAGGCCGGGCGGCCCACCTCGTAAGGTAGGCTGCCGGAGCCCCCCGGTGCTGGGTGGTCCATAGCGGGTCCCGCCGGCTTGTCCCACTGGTGGCGTGTATAGCGCCGGCGCGTGATGGTGGTCAGAGCATCTTCGTGAGCTCGTTCTCGAAGAACTTGGCACTGGTCGCGGAGGGTCCGCGGGTCGGACGATGCTATGGAGATGTTATCACAAGCGTCGTCACGACGGGCCGACGCCCGCGACGGCTGGCGAGGAGGAGGAGAGTGCACCATGGCCGCAGCTCCCCCGGTCCTCCCAATGCCAGCGTGTGGTGTCTCGGTGGAGTGCCGACCCGAGGGCCCCGCCGGCCGCGGTTCGTCTTTGTTGGCGATGGCGACGAGGCTCCGGATGGTGGCCCTCCACTCGTCGAGCTTCTCTACAGCAGGAGGGAAGTCGAGGAGTGATACGTCTCCAACGTATCTATAATTTTTGATTGCTCCATGCTACTTTATCTACTGTTTTGGACTATATTGGGCTTTATTTTCCACTTTTATATTATTTTTGGGACTAACCTATTAACCGGAGGCCCAGCCTGCACTGCTGTTTTTTTGCCTTTTTTCAAAGGTTTCCCGAGGAAACAGAATATCAAACGGAGTCCAAATGGAATGAAACCTTCGGAAACGTGATTTTCTCACCGAACGTGATCCAGGAGACTTGGACCCTACGCCAAGGAACCAGAGAGGCGGTCACGAGGGTGGGGGGCATGCCCCCCTGCCTCATGGGCCCCCTGTTGCTCCACCGACGTACTCCTTTCCTCCTATATATACCTACGTACCCCCAAACGATCAGAACATGAGCTAAAAACCTAATTCCACCGCCGCAACTTCCTGTATCCACGAGATCCCATCTTGGGGCCTATTAGGAGCTCACGAGGGGGCATCCACCATGGAGGGCTTCTACATCAACACCATAGCCTCTCCAATGAAGTGTGAGTAGTTTACTTCAGACCTTGGGTCCATAGCTAGTAGCTAGATGGCTTCTTCTCTCTTTTTGGATCTCAATACAATGTTCTCCCCCTCTCTCGTGGAGATCTATTTGATGTAATCTTGTTTTTGCGGTGTGTTTGTTGAGATCGATGAATTGTGGGTTTATGATCCAGCTTATCTATGAATAATATTTGAATCTTCTCTGAATTCTATTATGTATGATTGAGTTATCTTTGCAAGTCTCTTCGAATTATCCGTTTGGTTTGGCCAACTAGATTGGTAGTTCTTGCAATGGGAGAAGTGCATGGCTTTGGGTTCAATCTTGCGGTGTTCTTACCCAGTGACAGAAAGGGTTGGAAGGCACGTATTGTATTGTTGCCATCGAGGATAAAAAGATGGGGTATTTATCATATTGCATGAATTTATTCCTCTACATCATGTCATCTTGCTTAAAGCGTTACTCTGTTTTTAACTTAATACTCTAGTGCATGCTGGATAGCGGTCGATGAGTGGAGTAATAGTAGTAGATGCAGAATCGTTTCGGTCTACTTGTCACGGACGTGATGCCTATATACATGATCATACCTAGATATACTCATAACTATGCTCAATTACATCAATTGCTCAACAGTAATTTGTTCACCCACCGTAGGATAATTATGCTCTTGAGAGAAGCCACTAGTGAAACCTATGGCCCCCGGGTCTATTCTCATCATATCAATCTCCATCACTTTTATACTTGCTTTGTTTTTACTATGCTTTTACTTTTCACTTTGCATCTATATAACAAAAATACCAAAAATATTATCTCTATCAGATCTCACTCTCGTAAGTGACCGTGAAGGGATTGACAACCCCTAATCGCGTTGGTTGCGAGTAGCTATCGTTTTGTGCAGGTACGAGGGACTTGTGCGTGGCCTCCTACTGGATTGATACCTTGGTTCTCAAAAACTGAGGGAAATACTTACGCTACTATGCTGCATCATCATCTCCTCTTCGGGGAAAACCAACGTAAGTTCAAGACATAGCAAGAAGGATTTCTGGCGCCGTTGCCGGGAGATTACGCAAAAGTCAACATACCAAGTACCCATCACAATCCCTGTCTCTCGCAATACATTATTTTCCATTTGCCTCTCATTTTCCTCTCCCCCACTTCACCCTTGCCGTTTTATTCGCCCTCTCTTTCCCAATCTCCTTCTCTTTTTCCCGTTGCCTTTTCCTCGTCCGTTTGTTTGCTCGTGTGTTGGATTGCTTGTTTGTCGCGATGGCCCTACCTAAATTTGGCGATCTTCACTTTAAAAGGCTAGAGGAGATCAAAAACAATGTCAGAAAGTTTATGGTTTTGCAATTTGAGCATAATAATATCTTTAGAAACGAGCTTAAGGAACAAAAGAGTTTTATGAGTTATATGAATAAAGATCTCGATGATATTTCTAAAGAATATGATGGTATAAGAGCCCAAATTGCTCGTCTTGAAAAGATGACCGCTGAAATTTCGGATACGCAAGCTACCTTAGTCAATAAGATGGCCGCTAAACCGAATTCCTATGAAAATCAAGATGAAGATCTAAAAGTTATTGATGTGTCCCCTATTAAATCTTTGTTTTGCAATATGAATCTTGATGAAACTGAATATGATCTTCCTTTACCTAGAAGGCGTTCTAAGAATTCGGAGTTTTTAGATCTTGATGATGAAATTGATAAAAGTGGGATTGAAAGAAACAAAAATCTAGATGTTGCTAAACCCACTATATTGGATCTCAAGGAATTTAATTATGAAAATTGCTCTTTAATTGATTGTATTTCCTTGTTGCAAACCGTGCTAAATTCTCCTCATGCTTATAGTCAAAATAAGGCCTTTACCGAACACATTGTTGATGCCTTGATGCAATCTTATGAAGAAAAACTTGAGTTGAAAGTTTCTATCCCTAGGAAGCTCTATGATGAGTGGAAACCTACCATTAAAATTAAAATTAAAGTTTATGAGTTTCATGCTTTGTGTGATTTGGGTGCTAGTGTCTCTACTATTCCCAAAACTTTGTGTGATTTGCTAGATTTCCGTGACTTTGATGATTGCTCTCTAAACTTGCATCTTGCGGATTCCACTATTAAAAATCCTATGGGAAGAATTGATGATGTTCTTATTGTTGCAAATAGGAATTATGTGCCCGTAGATTTTATCGTTCTTGATATAGATTGCAATCCTTCATGTCCTATTATTCTTGGTAGACCTTTCCTTAGAACGATTAGTGCAATTATTGATATGAAGGAAGGAAATATTAGATTCCAATTTCCATTAAAGAAAGGCATGGAACACTTTCCTAGAAATAAAATAAAATTACCATATGAATCTATCATGAGAGCCACTTATGGATTGCCTACCAAAGATGGAAATACCTAGATCTATCCTCGCTTTTATGCCTAGCTAGGGGCGTTAAACGATAGCGCTTGTTGGGAGGCAACCCAATTTTATTTTTAGTTTTTAGTTTTTGCTTCTGTTTAGGAATAAATAATCCATCTAGCCTCTGTTTAGATGTGGTTTTATTTTTTGATTAGTGTTTGTGCCAAGTTAAACCTATTGGATCTTCTTGGATGATAGTTATTTGATCTTGTTGTAATTTCCAGAAACTTTGCGCTCAGTGCCCGAATTGTTAAAAATTACCAAAACGTTTTTTTAGAGAAAAGGCGAGAGCCCAACTTTACAGATAAAGCCACCAGGCAGAGTCACAACCAACACACGGCATCACACAATTTAACAGAAACAACAAAGAAGTCTGAGTACAAGGCATCCAGCCTATCATGGCGCGCAGGCCAGCCAAACGAGCAGCCAAACCACTAAGAAGCCGTCCTCCCGGAACGCCGCGTAAGAGAAGAAGTCGTAGAATTCATTCTGGATAGCATATCGTCGAAAGCTTCAAGGTCCCCTTCCTTAGTCAATGATCTCCACTTTGCTGCAAAAGTACATTGGTTTTAAATAAGCAACTGACTGGGTTAGCCGGGAAAATGTGTTCAATAGTGAACTTGTTCCTAGTGGTCCAAAGCGTCCAACAAATCGCAGCCCAACCCACCAAGAACACCCGCTTAGACCAGCCAGCAAGAGAGTTAATACATCACCGTAGATCCTCAAAAGAGCACGGGTTCCAATTGACGTGAAGCCATAGTCTAATGCAGCTCCATATGAATTTAGCCAGAGAGCACTGGAAAAAGATATGCTCGGTATTCTCTAGGGCACCGCACAACTGGCAACTGTCAGAGCCCGGCCCGTTCCTCTTCTTAATCTGGTCAGCCGCTGGAAGTTTTCGACGGAGAGCTTGCCAAAGAAAGATTTTGATCTTAGGAGGGATACGGGCAGACCAAATGTATTTGAACTTGTTCGATCGACCAGCAGCGATGAGTCTCGAATACGCCGACTTAACAGAAAAACGCCCCGAGGGAGAGTGGGGCCACACAACGGAGTCCTCTTCCTCCGAGAGCAGGGGGAAGCAGGCAGTAAGGCATTGCCAATCTTCCAACTCCACAGGAGAAAGAGAATGCCGGAAATCTAGAACCCAACCCTGAGCCGAGAGCTCAAAGATGGAGATCTTGGGATTAGCACAAAAAGAAAACAAAATCGGGTGAGCCACCGCAAGCGTGGTGTCCCCCACCCACCAGTCTAACCAGAAACGAGTAGATTTACCGTCGCGAACAACGAATTTCACAAGGGACTGGAAAATCGGTCTAACACTAACCAGCTGACGCCAAAATTGAGAGCCACGTAAGAGGAAGCGAACATAGGGCTCGAGAAGGGGAAATATTTAGCTTTGAGAAGGTTAAGCCAAGGTGACGATCCTCAAGGGACATAATCTTCCACCACCATTTTAACAAGAGGCATTTATTCATGATTACGGTATTAAGGATGCCAAGGCCGCCCATGTTCTTAGGTCTACAAATGAGATCCGATTTAACCATCCTATATTTGCGTTTATTATCGGACGAATTCCAGTAAAAGGCACCCCTGTGCTTATCGAAACCCGAGTGAATCCCTTCGGTCAGGAGATAGAAGCCCATAAGAAACATCGGGAGAGAGAAAAGGCAGGAATTGGTAAGGGCAACCTTGCCCGCCTGAGAATTATAACGGCCTCGCCACGGCAGAACTCTATTACCCACTTTAGTCACGGCCGGGGCAAAATCTTTAGCCAAAAGGTTAAGAGGGGAGATAGGTAGACCCAAGTATTTGAGGGGAAAAGATCCGAGAGAGCAGTTCAAAAGGTGGGCCACCCGCTGCGCTTCCGAGACAGGTACCGCAGTAACAATGACCTCACTCTTAGAGAAGTTGATTTTAAGGCCCGACAAAGCTTCAAAGCAGAGAAGAAGAAATTTCAGATTCGTGATGGAGTCATTAAGTTCAACCATAATGATAGTATCGTCCGCATATTGTAAGTGAGAGATGCCATTAGGAATGAGGTGAGATCTAACTGGCAAGATGTGACCGGCAGCCACAGCCCGTGACAAAACGTGAGATAAAGCATCGGCTACAAAGTTGAAAAGCAAGGGAGACGCCGGATCTCCTTGTCTCAACCCCCTACCATTCGCAAAGAAATTACTGGTCTGGCCATTGGCAGCCACCGCCGTGTGGCCCCCAGTGACAAGTTGCATCAGACGGTGAACCACCGAACCATCAAAGCCCTTGGCCAGCAAAACTTGGTGAAGAAAGGACCAGCTCACGGAGTCATACGCCTTTTCAAAATCAAGCTTAAGGACCACAGCCTTGGTGTTCTTACAATGGAGGTCATGAATTATCTCGTGTAAGCAAAGCACCCCGTCCAAGATGAATCTCCCCTTAATAAACGCAGATTGGAAAGGGCTAATGACCCGATGGGCGATCGGGGAAACCCTAGTAGCCATGCCCTTGGCAGGGATCTTAGCAAAATTGTTAATCAGGACAATGGGCCTAAATTGGGAGATTAAATCAGCGCCTTTGACTTTAGGGATGAGGGTGAGAATTGCGTAGTTGAGTCTCGAAATGTCAACAGTCCCCAACCAAAACCCTTGAGAAATAGCCATGATAAGACCTTTTAGCTGAGGCCAGAATTGCCGGAAAAAAGGTATGGAAAAGTCGTCAGGACCAGCAGCCGCATTAGCGTTGGCCGAACGGATCGTCTCAAAAATTTCCTCTTCCGTGGGAGGGATCGACAAACTGAAATTATCAGCATTCGAAAGTTGCTCAAGAGGGGACCAGAAGGACGGAGCCAGCCTAAAGCCACACTCAGGTTTAGCTGCTAGAAGGGTAGAGAAGAAAGAGACCACATGTCGCATAATCACCGGAGGGTCAGAAACCCTGACACTTTCAATAATAAGACTATCAATAATACACCTCCGACGCCTACCGTTAGCAATAGCAAAGAAGTAAGATGTGGGCGAGTCACCCTTTAAGGTCCAATTGATAGTGCCACGCTGTTTCCAGTACACTTCCTCCTACCTATGAAAGCCCAACAACACCTCTTCTAGACCATACCGAATTTGCCATTCATTCGAGGAGAGCCCAGAATTATCTGCGTGTTCGTCCAGAACGCCGATTTGAGCCATCACCCTGGCTTTGTCACGCCTTGACTCAGCGTAATGGTTTTTGGCCCAACCTCTAAAGGAATCTACGAAGGAAATAAGAGCATTGATGCCACCATCCATCGGGCCAAAAGAACGGCGAGAAGAAGATAGGAAAGATGTAATCTTTTGTGCCACCAACTCATTGAAACCCTCCACTTGAAGCCATGAAGCATCAAACTGAAACCGCGAGGAACCCATGTATGCTGCGTACCATCATCAAGAATGAGGGGGGTGTGGTCCGAGCCAACGCAGGAAAGGGCTCTAAGACTGACAGAGGGGAATACAGAATCCCACCTCGGGCAAACAAAAACCCTATCGAGAACGGAACGGATGGGTGGAGTTTGATGGTTAGACCAAGTGAAGCGGGCTCCGACCCTAGGGATCTCACGAATAGCCGTGTCCCTAAAGAAAGCATTGAAAGCATCAGCCAGAGGCCAAGAAAAGTTAGCCGAGCTCTTGTCAGAAGGGAAACGGAGCATGTTAAAGTCTCCCCCGATCAAAAGGGGAAGCTGGCAAGAATCAATTTTAATACTAATCTCGTCCAAAAAAGCATAAGACATCGCGTGGTCAGCCGGACCATAAACCACCATGATTTCCACCAAAGAATTAAGAGATCAAAGAGAAACCACCACGCTAGCCCAGAAAATGCCATGGTCGAAAGCCACAAAATCGAAAGTATCCTTTTTGGAACCAAGAAGAAAACCACCCGAATGCCCAAAAGGGGCCACAAAATTCCAATGAAATCTGTCTATCCCCGCAATAGCCGATTGTCGGATTTCAGGTTCCGGCAGACCCTCTAGGTTCGAACACTGGGGTGCGCACGGAGATCTCGCCCTCTACCTACCTGCACCTCGCCGCCTCGCTAGGATCTAAACTATGAAAGGAACAACACAAGAGACACAAGGTTTATACTGGTTCGGGCCACCATTGTGGTGTAACACCCTACTCCAGTGTGTGGTGTGGTGGATTGCCTATTGGGCTGATGATGAACAATACAAGGAAGAACAACCTCACGAGGGTCTGTTCTTGGCTGGTGCAATGAACTGCTAGGGGGAGTTCAGTCGCTCTCTCTCTCTCTCTCTCTGCTGATTCAAGGTGCTGGATCCTCTCTCCCTACCCTGTGGGTGGCTAGTCCTATTTATAGGCAAATGCCCTGGGCCTCTTCCCAAATATTGAGCGGGAAGGGCGCCAACAATTGGCCATTTTGAAGGGGAACATCTAGTACACTTATCCTGACTAAATTTGGTCCTCGCCACACAAAGGCTCTGGTGGTGACGCCGGCTTGGGCTCCATGATGACTTCCTTCCTGCCGTTGCGACGGTCTTGGTCTTGTTGCACTGAAACGGATGCCTTTGCTTGATACTCTTGCATGCGCTTGCTCCCTTTTCACCAAAGAGGAAAGGAGGACTCTGCTGCTGGGCGCCTACCGGGCGCCTTTGGTCGTCATGGCTATGCGTCATGGGCACCTTGTGAGGTACCCGCCTTGATCTCTCCGCCTCCTCGCGAGCAAGCCCGACGAGGTCGTGCCTGAGGAGGCTTCCTGTCGTCCGCCCCGCGAGGCTTGGCCCCTCGCGAGGGTCTTGAGCTTGTGCTGATGAAGATGGGCCGTGCTGGGCCACCCCTTGAGCCACGCCGCAGGCCGCAGGCAGGCAAGTCTAGGTACCCCCGTTCCCAGAACGCCGACAGTAGCCCCCGGGCCCAAGGCGCGCCTGGACTTGGCTGAGCAGAGAAGCGAAGGGGCAAGTCTGGCGCCATGGGCCTAACAGCCTTGACCTCGGGCGCCAAGGTGGCGGTTGGTTGGACGTGGGCGCCTCAGCAACTGCGCGAATCGACAAAAGAGCGGCATCTGTCTAGGCTTTGCTTCCCTCGTCTCCTCCGGTCATTGCCGAGATCCCCTTTCTTGCGCCTTTCCTTCCTACCTCTGAAATCTCCAGATCTACTTCGACCACATGCCCTAGCAAGACATGGCGCCTCACCAGACCCCGACCGGAGCTTGGTATCAGCCGCCTTGGACTCGCCGAATGTGTCGGAGAAGGGCCTTGCCCGGGTGCGCCGGATGATGGCGGCGCAAGGCATCGACGGGGCAGAGGTGTTCAAGGCTGGCTCCTCCCTTCCCGAGGGCCAAGGAAGCACCTTCTATCCGCTCTTCGTGAGCGCCATTGCTGCCGGTCTGGTGCCTCCCTTTTCTGAGTTCTTCTTCTCTGACCTCCGCCACTACAAACCGCAAGCTCTGCACCTCCACCCCAACTCTGTTCTTCTTCTGGCGATATTCGCCTACTATTGTGAGGCTCACGTCGGGGTGCAGCCCTCAGCGGCCTTGTTGCGCCACTACTTCTACCTCCGGACCTCTCGCGGTCCCATCTCCGCGTGCGCGAGCTTTGTCGCGTATGGCAGCTCCAACGCCATCTCGAAGCCCGGGAAGAGGATTGAGGGCTTCAGGGGCAAGTGGGTCAAGGTAGATGCTGGGCGCATCCACCCTCGGCTGATTCTGCCCACGGAGCATCCCATGACCTCCGACGATTGGTCTCGCACGGAACTCGTGGATCCCCGCGCGAAACCGGTGCTGGAGAAGATGGACGCGGATCTGTGGCCGAGCAACATGGCGGCGGCAAAGCTGACTGGTGCGTCGCTCCTGAGGGAGTTCCTGGACCATCAGTTGGCCCCGCTTCGTCAG
The DNA here is from genome assembly GCA_021605145.1 of Aegilops bicornis. NCBI lineage: Eukaryota > Viridiplantae > Streptophyta > Magnoliopsida > Poales > Poaceae > Aegilops > Aegilops bicornis. Next base: position 474,942,178 of record CM038670.1, on the reverse strand, counting down.
TACTCTCTTCCGCTGTGGAGGCCCCGCCCGAGCCCCGTAGTCTTGGCCGATGAAGATCTGGCCGCGGTCCTCAAATCTTTGGTCGGGGGAGACGTGGTGAGGCTGGAGGGCGCTCCTGTGCCCCTGTTCCTTCAAGATGATTGGGAGCAGGCGGTGGAATCCATGCCCGTCTTCAATGGGGACGGGCCCGTGCCCGCGGAGGTTCCCGAGGACCCGGCGGCCCTAGCGACGGTGAACGTGTCCTCCGGCGACTCCAGCGAAGAGGAGGAAGAAGAGGAGCGGGAAGCGGGGCCTGACTCCGAGGCGACCGACGTGGAGTCGAGAGCGCCCCTCCCCCGGCGCAGGTCCCGTGCTCTCCGCCTCTTGCTGAGCGATGACGACGAGGATGGCAACTAGCGGGGCGGCGAGAGCTTTCCCCCGATCCCAAAAAGGACAGGACTGGGGTGGTCCCACGCGGGTCTGCCCCGGCTCTGAGGCGACCCGCAGACGTGCCTCCTGCTCCCGGGCCTCTTGAGGCTGATCCCTGCAGCCGGCTCTCGGGCTTCAAGTATGGCCGGAGGTTGCTCGAGCTCGCGAGCGATGACCAGTAAGTGCTTGATTCTTGTTTTATTCCTTCCTTTGTCACGAGGCTTGATATCTCGTATCTCTTGGCTAGGCTGGCGCTGGGCGAAGAAGCTAAAGGGAGCTCTGAGGCTCCGTGCAGGGCAGCGCCTCTGCCCTTGAAAGGAAGGCGACGGCAAGACACAGGCCTCTCCTGCCCGGTCATCCTCGCGAGGCCTGGCGGAGCTGGCTGGGGCGAGCTCAGCCCCCATGGCCCAAGCGACTCCTGAGGTATCCTTGCCTGATGCCACCGCCACAGCTGTTGGGGCGCAGCAGGTCCCGCCTCAGGATACTGTGGTTACGCTGCCGTCCTCTCCTCCTACTCCACGAACTGCTGTCTCTCCGACTCCTCCCACTGTCCTGGATCGTGCTACTGCTGAATTGGACCGGCTATGGCAAGATCTTCTGGGCGCCGACCCTCGCTTGGTGGCCGGGCGCTTGGAGCTGGCCTCTGGCTGGATTCGCTCTGACGCTTCGATTCGAGCGGCGCTGGTTCAGGCCTCGACGGCTTGCGACGAGGAGAAGCAGGCCGTCCTTGGGGCGAAGGCTGCTCGCGACGCCGCCTTGGGGGAGGTAGCCGATGTCCGAGGTTGCTGCAAGGCGCTGGAGAGCGAGCTGCAGGGCCTGCGGGACCAGCTTGCCAAGGAGGCCCGCATTCGCCAAGAGAAGGAGGAAGACATGAAGGCTCGCGAGGCGGCCAAGGACCGGGACGCCAAGCTTAATAGGCGCCGTGACCGCCTGGGTGCGCTGGAGCAGGAGTTGGAGGTGAAGAAGGTCGAGCTGGACGGCAAGGCGCGGGTTCTTGCCGAGGACCGCGAGGCCTTCACGGAGATGGAGGTGAAGGCTTGCACCTTGCTGAGGTCGCTTCTGACGGTGACTTCGAAAGCCTGGCCGGGCGGCGCCGAGGACGGCCCCGCCAAGCTGCTTCCCTTCCTGATCCGCGCTCTTGAAGATGTCACCCTTGGCCTTGGCCCTACGGCTGAGGCCGAGGCGCATGTCCTGTCTTCCGCAGCGCTGACGCGGGTCCTTACCCACGTCTACCTTCGCGATCCCGACGTCGACCTCGACAGCCTGCTGGAGCCAGCGAGCGGCGAGCTTGCTGCTGCCGCTGCTGAGGCCGTGAAGGGTCGAGCGGAGGCTCTGCTGTCGAAGTTCCGGGCCTTCAGCACCAAGTCAAGCGGCCGCCGGGTCCCGAGGCATCATGAGGCGAACCCGCTGGCGCGCTCCGTCGTCGACAAGTGACTCCGCCAGGCTCCTGCTCGCTTCCTGCAACATGCATCATGCCTCGGGAGGCGTTTAAACTCATGCTTGGTGTTGTGATAACAGTTATGGACTGTAATGTTTGCTTTTAAATTCCTTGAGATTTGCGCTTTTCCTTCCTACTTGCTTATGTTCTACGCCGGCAGAGCCCAGCCCCACGCATACCTCAGCCGCCGTTAGCCCTGACCGGAAACCAGGATGGGACCAAGGAGTGAGGGGCTACGTGACAAGTTAGGCTCCTGAGTCGCGATGCTCAGGAGTCCCCCTTGGCACACGAACAGCAAGTAGGGAGGTGAGATGTGCGGGTGAATCTACCATTCTAGGTCTGCAGAGCTGCCCCGCTGCAAGATACCTCAACCGCCGTTAGCCTTTCGTAACTAAGGAGTGAGGGGCTACGTGACCAGTTAGGCTCTGAGTCGCGATGCTCGTGGAGTCCCCTTGACACTCAAACGGCCTTCGTACCTTGGCTCCGCTCGGGGAGAGATGTGCGACGAACCAGGCCCGAGGGGCCTGGCTGGGTGGCGTGCGTCTGGGCGTGACCCAGGCGTAGCCCCCGTGCCCAGCCCCCTCGCGCGGCACTCCCGAGGGGTGGCGTTGCGATGAGGCCAGACACTGAGCTCCGGGCTCCCTAAGGTTGATGCTGTCGGCGTTCTGGGAACGGGGGTCCCCAGACTTGCCTGCCTGCTGCCTGCGGCGTGGCTCGAAGGAGGCCCAGCACGTCCCATCTTCATCAACGCAAGCTCAAGACCCTCGCGAGGGGCCAAGCCTCGCGGGGCGGACGACAAGGAGCTTCCTCAGGCACGGCCTCGTCAGGCGCGCTCCTGAGGAGGTGGAGAGTTCATGGCAGGGTACCTCGCGAGGTGCCCATGACGCAAGCCATGACGACCAAGAGCGCCAGTCGGGCGCCAGCCCGCGTAGCGTCCTCCTTTCCTCTTTGGTGCAAAGGGAGCAAGCGCGGGGTAGAGCATCAAGCAAAGGCATCCGTTTCGGTGCAACAAGACCAAGACCAGCCCAACGGCTAGAAGGTAGTCATCGTGGAGCCCAAGCAGGCGTCATCACCAGAGCCTTTGGCACGCGAGGACCAACTTTAGTCAGGATAAGTGTACCCGCTGTTCCCCTTCAAAATGGCCAATTGTTGGCGCCCTTCCCGCTCAATATTTGGAAAGAGGCCCAGGGCCTTCGCCTATAAATAGGAGTAGCCACCCCCAAGGGAGGGGGATCCAGATCCGAACCCTCATCAAGAAATCAGTAGCTAGAACACCACCCAACAGTTCATCACACCCGCCAAGAACAGACCCTCGCGAGGCTGTTCTTCCTTGTATTGTTCCTCATCAGCCCAAGAGGCAAGCCACCACACCACACACTGGAGTAGGGTATTACACCACAATGGTGGCCTGAACCAGTATAAATCTCGTGTCTCTTGTGCTGTTCCGTTGGTAGTTTTAGAACCTGCGATTCGGCGAGGCGCCAGAAGCTAAGCTCTTCCAGGAGCCTCGGGATTGTCCCACTGGTCGCGCCGGGGGCGGCGATTATCGGGTATCGCTACTTCCTCAAGAGCAAGCATACGCTAATCATGGATCGCAGGAGGTGCAGGTCGCCGCGGCGAGCAGTTGCCCCGCTCCTGCAGTCTCCTACCCCTTGGGAGGAGGGCGCAGGGAGCTGCTGGAGAGGGGCCGAGATCCAACATCACCACCGTGGCGTTCGGAGCAAGGCGTTCTCAGGAGGTAAGCCCTCTGCTGGGGAGGTGCCTCAGGGTCTGCCCCTGGCGGGGGGACCCGTGGTCGTCGGGGGAACCGTTGGCGACCGCTCTACCCCATTGGCGGCAGCCTGGTTTCAGGTCGTCGCTGATGGCACTAGAGTGCGGCGCAAGGCGGGGCCCTCGTCCGGCGATATGAAGCAAGGCCGGTACCTGTGAAGAAGGCCCAGTGCCTGTGAAGCTCGCCGCCCCGTGACACTCTCACATAATAATGAGTGGGGCTGTACACGCCCTGGATTCTCGGGGTGCGGCCTCGAGCCCGGGGCACCCTCCCACGCCCAGTGGCAGCACTTAGCTCTGCTACCGGGTGAGAAGACGCCCAAGACTAGACTAGGTGCGGACGGCTTTTCTTCTGCTTTCTTTGCCTTTCCATTTGGTTGTCGCTTTCCCCCCGCTGGATTTAAGTTGGATTCGAATTTGAGATTTGCGTGTGTTCGGGGAAGGGGTGCTTAGTCTCGTTCGAGCAAATCTCTCGCGTTTCGGTTACCACTCTGCCTCAGCTGCCTCCCCTCGCGAGCCCCTCATGAGCCGGGCAAACCTAGGCCTAGCTTGCGCGCAGCCCAGCCTGTCGCCGCCGCGTCCTCTCCGGAGGGTTTTTACTGCAGATCCTACGGATTCGATCAGGAGACACTCAGGTCACCGCAGCCTCCCACAGGCTATCTCAGGGCTCGTACGAAACAAAGGTAAACCAGCCAACCAGCACGTCGCTTAGCCAACCACTTGGCGCGGGCGTATGGGCGATGTAACACCTGCTAATACGATGAACACAAGTTTTACATGAGGGGCTCCCCATCCCAAAATGCTCTCACAGCCATCAGGCCAAAACACGATTCTATTCATGCAGGGTAATGGAACAGGGACAATACATAATCAGTCGGATAAATCCCCCAATGCGTCCTCAGGAGCACCTCCCGAGCCTTTGCTGGCGTCGCTGGCCTCGCCGTCACTGTCTGCGTGGCCATCCGCGGCGTCTGGGCCGTTCACCACGCCGCCCTCATCGGCGGCCACGACCACGCCGTCTTTGTCTGAAGCAAAGGCCCTGACGAGAGCATCTACATTGTCTTCCACCCAGTGCGGCAGGTCGCCTCGGACGGCCTGGGGAACTAGGGCGATGGCTGCGTCAAAGTCGAAGTGGGGGTCCATGTTCCGGAGATGGCTGAAGACACGAGAAAAGGCGCGCCCAAGCAGCGCACGGCTCCTCTCCTCCACCAACCTATTGGCCCTGATCGACCGCGCCCGGCCGCCGCCACCACGTCGGTGAAGAACTGAAGGTTGCCGGCGTAGTTAACCGCGTGCGGCTCGCCAACAGCCGCCTCGCAGATGTTACCCAAGGCTGTGTTGGCTCTCTCCCGGAGCGTGGCGAGCCTGGGGCCGTGCTCATGCTCCAGGATTCGCCGCTGACGTATCTCGTCCGCATTCTGGCGCGCGACGGCCTCGGCCTCCTCCACCCGTTGGCGAAGAAGGAGCGCCTCGGCCCGAGAGGTGGTTGACTCCCCCTGCGCCACCTCGAGGGCGGCCCGAAGAGCATCGGCCCGCCGCGTCGCCTCCTCCATCTTGGCCCTCAAGGCAGCAGTCCTGCCTTCAGCCTCGGCCTTGATCAACCCCATCCTCTCCTCGAACTCGCGCTCGAGGTTCGAGCGCGCCGTCGCCACTCGACGTCCGACCTCCTCCAGGACGCGGGCTTCCCGTGCAGCGACCTCATCCTCCGCCCGCGTCGCCAAGCGCTCCCTCGTCTCCAAGCGCTCGTACTCGCGCGCGCGTTCGGTGGCTTCAAGCGTCAATGCCTCCTCACGCTTCTGGAGCTCCGCCGGGTCGCTGGAGGCCACCTTCATCGACGCGAGGGCTGCCTCGCGCAGCTCTACTTGCTCCTCCAGTGAGTGACACCAGGCCAGGAGTTCCCTTGCCCGCTCCTCCGCCGCCTCTCGCCGCCTGTTAGCTTCCCGGGCCTCCTCGACGGCCCGAGAACAGGCCTCCTGAGAGGCTGCCAGCGACGCCTTGGCCTCTTCATCATCAAGATCACGCTGGTGGCGCGCAAGGGCGATAGCGCCCTCCAGCTCACGCCTCTCTGTGGCCAGGCGCAGGCCCTCGTCCTCAAGGCGCGCGTCTTCGTCAGCGAGCTCTTCACCAAGAAGGCTCACTGCGTCAGCCTCCCTTCGAAGAAATCCTTGGCGAAGGGCGCGGCGCTCCCGGGCACGCTCGTGCATGTCCTCCACACCATCAACCGCCCCAAGCGGGCGCCGGGAGCCACGAATCAGCACTTCCCCCTCCGGGCAGGGGGCTGGGGGCTGGCACCCTCGCGACGGTTGGGCACGCCGCGCCAAAAACCCGGCCTGGAGCCAGCCCACCCCCAGATGAAGGGTGCAGGAAGCGCCTCAGCCAATCACCGTCCACGACCAGGCGAGAAGCCCACGACAGGCTAGCTATGCCACGAGAAGGCTCGCGAAGAAGGGTCGCGAGGCGCGCAGGGCCTCGACGCGCCTCGGGGCGGTTCGCCCCCCTGATCGCCCTCACCACAAGGGCTCCACTGCTCGAAGCACTCAAGGACGGGGGAGGGGGCGAAGCCGGGGGGACGGCTCCTCACCCGTCTCCATGAGCTCGGCAGGAAGGGGCCTGCAGGGCAAGGATCAGTACAAGCAGCAGAAGGATCAGGAGCTGGAGAAGGAGAAGGCTTACTCATCAGTGGCGAAGTACTTCCTATGCTTCAATGACGACAAGGGTAATCATCGCCTGTGGCCTCCCTTCTCTTCTGGAGGGCCTCGAAGTCCACGCGGAAGCGACCCAAGATTTGAGCGCAGGGGTCAGCCTGCGACGAGTGAGAAGCATCAAGGCGACCTGCGTCAGGGGCGTCCGCTTGACGCACGCTGCTGGTCGCCTCACCAAGAGAAGCAGCAGGGGCCTCGGGGCCTCACCACGGGCGCCGCGAGCTGCCTGCCGCCCTCAGCCGCGGCGGCATGAACCTCAGGAGCTGCTCCCTCATGAGCGTCGCCCTGTGCTGTCACCCCGGCGGGGGTCCCTTCGGCCTCTGGCGGCTCGTGCCTCCCTGCCCCGCCACTTGAGGAGGAGTCGCCTTGGCCGGCTAGAAGGGCAGTCACCACCACTGGATTTCCGCGAGGCCCCTGGAGGCCAGCGGGGCGCGGCCCCCATTCGTCAAAGACAGGCATCTGGTTCACAAAGTCGCCCCTGTTCTGGCAGAAGTACAGCAAGGCCCCTCCATGCCGGATGCCACCGGGGTTGGGGTCACCAGTCAGGACCAGGAGCACAGTCCTCAGCGCTTCAGGCGTCAGGTCCTCTTTCTGGAGCCTCATACGATCATCAAGCCCGCTGAAGGCCCACATCCGGTGGGAGTGGTGTTGGAGAGGAGCGATACGACATAGCAGGAACTCCTTCACCACCTTGGGCACCGTCACGCCAAGCTTTCTCAGGAACTCGAAGCGGTGCCAGACGAAGGCAAACCGGGTGCCCACGAGTGTCACTTGGCCCCCGCCTGAGTTGGGGACTGCGGGCGAAGATGGCTCCGTCAGCAGGGGGCTGGGCACCCCAACGTCCACGTACAGCCACCGCTCGTCAAACCCAGGCGAGGGCGGAGGAAGGCTGAAGTCAATTCCGGAAGCCGCTGTCTCGGGCGCAGCGATGAAGCTCACGCACCCCGAGCACTGAATGGGGTCGACGAGGCGCAAAGAGAAGAAGTGGCGCAGCAAGGCAACCGAAGGGATGATGCCCGTCATTGCCTCACAAACAAATGCAAAAACCGCGAGAAGGGTGATGGATTCAGGACCCAGATGCATCATATGGATCTGGTAATGGGAAAGCACGGCATTGAAGAAATCGAGAAGGGGGAACCAGTCCTGCCCAAAGGGCGTCGGCCAATGCACGGACCTCGGTGCGAATCCCGTCAGCGGAGAAGCGAGACGCAGGCGGACCATCGTCCTCCGCACTCATTGAAGATGGTGGTTGTACGAGCGGACCTTGCCTGTGCCCTCTTGGTTGACTATGACCGGCCGATCGGCGGGGGCCGCCCGTCGGCAATGGCGAAGCGGCGGCACGGGTTTCTTCCCTTTTCCCTTCCTTGCCGGGCCATGACGGCAGGAAGGAGATGGGGAAGGTTCGAGATCAGACTGGATGCAAGAGCTGGAGTTCGAGGGAAGGAAGGGCGAGGCGCTCAAGCGGCAGAAGGGGAGCGGATGTATGCAGACGGCGTGTCCGCCCTAGCAAGGCCGCGAAATAAGGAGGCGTGGGGGAACGGTGCCGCCCACGTCCAATCAACCGCCACTGGCGCCCAAAACCGCATCTTTGTTAGGGCCCTTGACGCCGCGACTTGCCCTTTCGCCTCTCTGCTCGGCCAAGTTGGGCGCCCGTGGGCCGGGGGCTCTTGTCGGCGTTAAGGAGCAGGGGTCCCCAGACTTGCCTGCCTGCGGCCTGCGGGGTGGCTCGAAGGAGGCCCAGCACGGCCCATCTTCATCAACGCAAGCTCAAGACCCTCGCGAGGGGCCAAGCCTCGCGGGGCGGAAGATAAGGAGCTTCCTCAGGCACAGCCTCGTCAGGCTGGCTCATGAGGAGGCGGAGAGTTCAAGGCAGGGTACCTCGCGAGGTGCCCATGACGCAAGCCATGACGACCAAGGGCGCCCGATCGAGGCGCCCGCCGCAGCGTCCTCCTTTCCTCTTTGGTTCAAAGGGAGCAAGCGCAAGCGAGAGCATCAAGCAAAGGCATCCGTTTGATTGCAACAAGACCAAGACCAATAGCAATTTGGAAGGTAGTCATCGTGGAGCCCAAGCAGGCGCCATCACCAGAGCCTTTGGCAGGCGAGGACCAACTTTAGTCAGGATAAGTGTACCCGATGTTCCCCTTCAAAATGGCCAATTGTTGGCGCCCTTCCCGCTCAATATTTGGGAGGAGGCCCAGGGCCTTCGCCTATAAATAGGAGTAGCCACCCCCAGGGGAGGGGGATCCAGATCCGAACCCTCATCAAGAAACCAGTAGCTAGAACACCACCCAACAGTTCATCACACCCGCCAAGAATAGACCCTCGCGAGGCTGTTCTTCCTTGTATTGTTCCTCATCGGCCCAAGAGGCAATCCACCACACCACACACTTGAGTAGGGTATTACACCACAATGGTGGCCTGAACCAGTATAAATCTCGTGTCTCTTGTGCTGTTCCGTTGGTAGTTTTAGATCCCTGCGATTCGGCGAGGTGCGAGACGGTGGAAGGTTGGATCTCCGCGCGGACCCCAGTGTTCGAACCTTAAGGGTCTGCCGGAACCCGAAATCCGACAGATGCGGCCGGGGGCCACCCTCAGTTGTTTATCACCGGCGCGGAGCATAGCGCTTCCGTATGTGTACGGGCATAGCCGCTCCTCGGCAGTGTCGTCATCCAGCGCTGAGCATGGTGCTTCCAGCAGTGCGTGGGAGGGGCTCCCCTCCGGGAGGAGCCCGGCGTGTCTGACCCTGCCACGACACGTGGCTGGCACGGTAGGGCTTGACGAGGTGTATTTGGGCACCCGTGAGCCAGCGCGGGACTCACTGGGCCCTACCTCAAGGCGGGTTGCGCCTGACACTGGACCTTAACTTGTGATGTGTTTCTGCAAATTTGGTTAGATGCCGACGCTCTACGTCCTCGGGTCCCGGCCCTCGAGTGGGTCTCAGCCGTCGCCCGGTATGCTGTGTCGCAATGCCGTGGACAAGGCTGAGGGTGAGGGCTGGAGAGCGATGGGAGACCATGAGTCGTGATGCTCAGGTACCCCCCCTTTAACATCCAAGCGGCCGACATGAAGGAAGAAGGGGTGCCGTGGACAGGCATCAAATAACAATCATGATGGGTCGAACGCATGACCCGAAATAAACGCAAAAGGGGTACATGCCGCTGGGCCTAGCCCGAGCGACTTGGGGATGATGCAGCCCGAGGGGCGCCCCCAACAAAGTAAGCTAGGAACATGAAGTAAAAGGGGATACACGCGCGAGGACGGACCCACGCAGCTGGGAATAATGCAGCCACAGGGGCGCTCCCAGCTGGAAATGAAACTTGAAGGATGTCACCTGATAATGTTGAAGACGAAGGGATGTTGAAGTAGCGGACGTCATGGGCTGCGGAATCCGATCTTCACGAGCCCCCAGGCCCAGGAGCCTCGGGAGGCTCCGAAGGCGCTGGTGGCTCCTCGTGGACCATCTCCATCTCCGCCAGAACTGCGGAACACCTGGCCTCTTGAGCCTCCAGGATGCTCCCCATGAGGCGCTAATGCGTGGCGGCGCGTTCGGCATGCCGTAGGGCATCGCGAGCGTGGCGTGGGGTGGACCCTCGCAGGCGCCCTGGCGTGAGGGCGAAGCGCTCTGAGAGGCGGCTCGGTTGAGCCACAGGATGTCGATGCAGACGCGCAGCCCACCATCCTCGCCTGGATGGGGAGCTACTGCGGATAAGCGGCGGCTGCCACTCATGACTCTTGACTCCTGCAACTCCTGCGTGATCTGACTGACGAACTCCTGAGGGTTTGGCCCTCCTTTCCTTTCTCCTTCCTGAGGGAAACGTGCTTTGAAGCATGCCTCCAAGTGGTGTCCAAGCACCTCCATCGTGACTTTAGCACGGTCGGTGGCCCTCTAGGAGAGAGCCCCCGAGCCTTGCTTGAGGAGGGTGCCGGGCGCGCCTTCCTATGCGACAGAAGGAGGTGCCCCCTGAGCAGGCGCGGACCCTGAGGGGCCTGCCTCCCGAGGGGTCGGGCCTGGCGATGTCTTCTTCTTCTTGGTAGCGGTCTCAGGGAGCCTCACGCTCCTGCGATCTGCGTCTTCAAGTGATGCGGCTTGAAAGGCTCGCTCCAGGGAGCACACTGCGTCTCTCTCTTCACAAGGCACCGTGATGACTCCGCCGCTTCCTGGCATCTTGAGGACATTGTAGCCGTGATGAGTCACGGCCATGAACTTGGCCAGAGCTGGGTACCCGAGGATGGCATTGTATGGCAGGCGAATGTGGGCGACATCAAAGTTGATGAGCTCGGTGATGTAGTTGTCGCGCGCCCCAAAGGTGACAGGGAGGCAGACCTGCCCAATCGGAACCGTGGAGCCATCGGTGACTCCACGGACAGGACGTTGAGCCCTGCTCCGCCGTCGATGAGGGTCCTGGTGACTTGCACGTTACTGATGATTGGGGAACAAAGCATCGGGAGGACTCTGGCTGTGGCCGCGCAATTGAGCTGATCTGCTGAGCTGAATGTGATGGCGCATGCTGACCACCTGAGAGGGCACGTGGCTTCGAGCTTGGGGAGGACTGCATTCACTTCGCGGGCGAACTGCTTGAAGATGCGTTGAGAGGCTGGGGCTTGAGCTCCGCCCAGGATGCAAGCGATCGCGCGTGGCTCCTGGAAGCCCCCAGCCCCCTCGTCCTGATGATGGTCCTCGTTTCTCCTTGGCTGCGGCGGCAGAGGAGGGAGGCTTGCGTTTCCTTGCGGGCGATCCTCGCGAGGCTGATCCCTCCAGTCTCCCTCGCGAGGCTGATCACGCGGCGATCCTCGCGAGGTCGGTCGCGCCACCCTTGGCTAGGGCCACGGTCTTCCCGGCGTCTGCGTTCCTTCCTCCTCCTCGGCCGTAGCCTCGATGCAAGTTGCGGTTGGGCGTCGGCCGATCCTCCCTTCTCGCCTGGCTCGGAGCTCTTGACATTCGTTGGTGTTGTGGGTGTGGAGGTCGTGGTACACACGATACCGGCTGCCCTTGGAAGTCTCGGGCTGATCTGCACCGCTTGGTGTGCAGTTACGCCATGAGCACGGCAGCCCTTTGCGCTTCACGCCCTTGGCCTTGGATTTTTTCTCTTACGGGTCTGCGGCTTTCAGCTCGAGGAGGAAAAGCGCCCTTCCTCGATCTGGTGCACTTGGTCGCCAAGTTGAACAGCTCCAAGGAAGTGCACAGATCTTCATGCATCGCCAGCTCCTCCTTCATCTTGACGTCACGCACACCGTCGGAGAAGGCAGAGATGATGGCCCCCTCGGTCACCTTGGGAATCTTGAGGCGTGAGTTGTTCAAGCGCTGGATGTACTTCTGCAGGGTCTCCCCTGGTTGCTGCTTGATGCGGTGCATGTCGCTCACGGCAGGAGGCCGGTCGCGAGTACCTTGGAAGTTGGCGATGAAGCGGGTGCGCATCTCGTCCTAGGAGGAGATCGTGCCAGGAGCCAGGTTCAGGAGCCAGGTGCGGGCTCCGTCCTTGAGTGCCATGGGAAACTAGTTCGCCATGACCTTCTCGTCCCCGTTGGCGGCTTCGATGCCCAGCTTGTAAAGTTGGAGGAACTCCGCAGGGTCGGCCGTGCCGTCGTAGCGAGGAGGCAGGTCTGGCTTGAACTTGCCGGGCCACGTGACGCTGCACAGCTCGGTGGGGAAAGCGCGGCAGCTTCTTTGTGGCAGGGAGGCCTTTGGTGATGAAGAGCCTGGTCTTGCGGGTCCCCATGCGCTGCAGCCGGGAGCAGCGCGGGGTCTTGGCGTGCTGGAGCAGGAGCGTGGTCGTGACGAGCCGGTGCAGGGAGCACTCGGGCAGCTTCTTGGGGGAGAGGGACCTCTTGACAGCTCTGTTCTAGCTGCGCTGGCGCCAGATGGAGTGGGTTCCACCCAGGGGCCACGCGCCTTGGGGCCAGGGCGCCTTCTTGAGGGGGAGGCGGCTGAGGCGCCCCCGGAGCTTCATCGCCCGTGCAGGGCGGGTTGCGGTGCAGCGAGAAGGACGGCGCTGGGGAGCCCCCTGCGGCGCGGACGAGCTCGGCGACGCGGTCGAGCCACTCTTCGTAGACGTCGTCGACATGGCGGTAGCGCAGGAGCTCGTTTGCCGCGATGAGTGCAGCTCGAGCCTCCATGGGCGCTGGAGCGCTTCAGGGATGAAGAAGAACCGGGGCGAGTGAGGGAGTAGCGATACGGCCGTCCTCGCCTCACGGGACAGAATCTTGGGGCGATGCTTGCTGCTCGTTTCCCGCCGTGCCGGTGGCGGCATTGACGGAAGGCGACGGGGAACGGCGGCGGCGGCCGCCGACGGGGGCCGTCTGGGCGACGCGGGAAGCGAGAGCGGCTCGGCGCTCGACGCGGGCCCAACGAGCGTCTGACATGGATGCGATGGTCGGGGAAGAACAGGGCGGCGGAAGACGAATTCCGGTGCACCCCTACCTGGCACGCCAAATGTCGGATTTCGGGTTCCGGCAGACCCTCTAGGTTCGAACACTGGGGTGTGCGCGGAGATCTCGCCCTCCACCTACCTGCACCTCGTCGTCTCGCTAGGATCTAAACTATGAAAGGAATAACACAAGAGACACAAGGTTTATACTGGTTTGGGCCACCACTGTGGTGTAACACCCTACTCCAGTGTGTGGTGTGGTTGATTGCCTCTTGGGCTGATGATGAACAATACAAGGAAGAACAGCCTCGCAAGGGTCTGTTCTTGGCTGGTGCGATGAACTGCTACGGGGAGTTCATTCGCTCTCTCTCTGCTGATTCAAGGTGTTGGATCCTCTCTCCCTACCCTGTGGGTGGCTAATCCTATTTATAGGCAAAGGCCCTGGGCCTCTTCCCAAATATTGAGCGGGAAGGGCGCCAACAATTGGCCATTTTGAAGGGGAACATCTAGTACACTTATCGACTAAAGTTGGTCCTACTTTGTCAAAGGCTCTAGTGGTGACGCCGGCTTGGGCTCCACGATGACTTCCTTCCTGCCGTTGCGACGGTCTTGGTCTTGTTGCACCGAAACGGATGCCTTTGCTTGATACTCTTGCCTGCGCTTGCTCCCTTTGCACCAAAGAGGCTGCGCGGGCTGGCGCCCGCCTGGCGCCCTTGGTCGTCATGGCTTGTGTCATGGGCACCTCGTGAGGTACCCCTCCTTGATCTCTCCGCCTCCTCGCGAGCCAGCCTGACGAGGCCGTGCACGAGAAGCTTCACGTTATCCGCCCAGCAATCTTGGCCCCTCGCGAGGGTCTTGAGCTTGTGCTGATGAAGATGGGCCGTGCTGGGCCACCCCTTGAGCCATGCCGCAGGCCGCAGGCAGGCAAGTCTGGGTACCCCCGTTCCCAGAACACCGACACCGATAATTCGCTCACGGAAAAGGAAGACTTGACAGTCTCGACAAGGCCAATAAAATCTATGTTTTCAGACCGTACCAGATCTTTAAGTTGGTCCCTGCGCCCCCTAGCGCAGAAACCTCTAATGTTCCAGAATAAAGCCTTCATCTATAGGACAAGTTTTTGATACGAAGACTAGACCTACTCGGCGCCAAGCAGGGTTTTGCACGCTTCCCTGCCCCACGTTTAGACACCACCGAGGGGGCTTGACACTTGTCATCACCCCCCTCGGCCCCACCAGCCACAACCAGTGGAGCACCCGAACCGGCCCCAGCCTCCTTGGCTTTAGCAATATCTGCCTGGGCAATTTCATTAGCCCTAATAATACCAAGAATAGACGAGGGAGAACCCAAGCTAGAATCTAAGCAAATACCCACGTCATCTAAAATTTTGAGCAAATGATCATCAGATTGAGAAGAGAGAACTAAACGCACAGGAGAGGAAACCGAGGGGGGAGAGGGGGTGGAGACTGGAAACGAACCTGAAGGAGGCAGATCCCGAGCCGCAACACGCCGAGCAGCCCGATCGGCCACCCGGTCACCACTCTTGGAGACGCTGCCGCTCTTGCGAGCCGTGGAAGCGGGCGAGCGCAACGGCACAGGACGAGCACGACTGGGGGACGCCGCAGCAGAGGACGGGCCCGAGCCATACCCAGATCAGCTTCAAGGCTTCGGCAGAGCCCAGCCGCGGACTGCCTCGAGTCACCAGAAGCACGGCTCTTGGCGGAGTATTTCTTGACGGAGGATTTCTTCTTCTTCTTAGACACAGCGGGGCCAGCCGGGGGAAGATCTTCAATTCCAGACAAGGAGGGGGAAGCGGGACGAGTAGGGAGATTGGAGCACACCGCCGAGAACGGCGTGCCCTTAGCCCCACCAGAGGCCGCACCCCCACCTCCCTCAACAGGCCCCGAATCCTGGGCCCCCCTGCCAGGAGGCGCATTCTCCTTAAGCATCTCCTGATCTTCGGGTGAAAGACCATCCCACTCCGATTGGGTGAAACGAGGATCGGTCCCATGCATGGAGTCGTCGGGGCATCCATACCCATCTTGACTCTTGTCGCCATTGCCAGAGGCTGGGGACAGGGGAGGAGGAGTAGGAGGAGACACCGGGCCCGAGGCCCCCTCCACCCTCACCCGGAGCCGAAAGCCACCAGCCGCAGGGAAGACATCAATGGTGCCGAATGCATAGGGGGTCAACACACTGCACCGAACCGGGCCGGCCCAGGATGGCCAGCGAATCTTGGTCCCATTCAATTGGTTTCCCGATGAGAACCCCGAAAGCCATGAGAAACGCCGTGGTGCGCAAGTTAGGAGGAACATCTTTGACCAACACCCATACATCAGACAGAGAGGAAATCGCCTTAGACCCATTAGAAGCAGCTTTGACCGAGACCACAAGTTGGTTCAGAGGCAGCGTGAAGCTAGTGCAAGAGGAAATCATATGGAGGCTCTCTTTGGAAGGAAAAGTCGCAGCAAAATCAAACTCAGAAAGTTGGCGGATTTGCCAATCCCAACCACCCTCATCCCACAGCTGAAGTTTGTCAAGAAGGATCTAGGAGGAGATGCGTTTGGCCTGGACGGTGATGATGCCAACATTGGATAGCGACGGGATAGGAGCAGCCTCCGGGATCCCCTTATCTAAAGCAAAGAAAGAACACCCAGGGAGGCCGGTGCCATGATGAACAAACGCGGGCGGCTTGACACTGTTCTGACAGTCCACCGTAAGGTGGCCGTCTTCCCTACAGATGAGGCAGAAGGGAGGATTCTCACACCGAGATTGGAAATGGCCGAGGCGGTGACACGCAAAACAGGTGAGGATGGGGTTGGAGACTTGGGATTGGGGGGATGCGACCAGAGCCACGAGGAGGAGGAGGGAGGATACCATCACCAGACGCAGCGGGCCCAAAACCGGAGCCCCGGCCCGCAGCGAGACCGACAGGGCAACGAGCCGGGGCCCCCGACGCGCCACGGGGAACGAAGCGGGACGGACCACCCCCAACCACCGCCGGAGACCGCACCGGAGCGCCTCCCCGGGAAGCAGCACCCAGCGGAGGCGATGCCTGGGAAGGCCTCGACGAGCCCGCCCGACTGGCCGCCGCCGCCAGCTCCCAGGGATCGATCGCAGCCGAAGGAGCACCAGACAAGGGGGGGGGGGAGGAGCCGACGGGCCCGAACCAGAAGCGTGTGGAGACACACCGGCCGACGCCGCCGCCGACCCCGCCACCAGGGCGAGCGAGGCCTGAAGCTTCGCATGGAGGGCCGCCTCATACTCCAGATCCGCGGCCGCGTCGCCGGAGCCATCACGCCCCCGCTTTTTCTCGGAGACCGCCTCACTGGAGGAAGCACGAGAGCGGTCCATCGCAGCTACCACCGCAAAGGAGAGGGAGAGGGGAGGGGGGAGCAGATCTAACAAAGCGGCGGATGGGAAGACGGTAACGAGATAGATCTGAGGAGGAGGCCGGAAACCCTAGAAATGGGGGAACCGCACCCCGCCGCACCCATAAGTACCCAGACCGAGCCAGGCCCGGCTCGGTGCAGGTACTTATAGGAGGGGTGGGCTGGACCTGGGCCACCCGCGGCCCAGAGACCGAAGACGGGAGGGGGGGGGGGAAACAGAAAAGGACTCCAAAGCCAAACCTGGAACCGGCCCACAAGGCCCAACAGCACCCACCAGGGCCCGCGCCACAGGCGGGGGAACCAGCGCCGCCCCCGAACCCAGATCTAGGGTTGACCCCAGCACCGACGCCGCCGGAGCGACGTAGCCCGCCACCGCGATGGGGCAAGCAAGGGAGCCCGCCAGGGAGCAAGATGCCGGCGACGGAGCTTCCCCCACCGCCCCAACGGGCAACAGCGGGGACGAGACAGGGGAATGACACGAAGCACGCTGACGACCATGCGAAACTCTACGCCATCCATCCACATCCACGGCAGGCTCGACGGGTCAGCCTCGCCCCACCCCTGGCGCTGAATCTCCGCCGGCGACCAGCCACCGCAGCCACAGGGGAACCGCACACCGAGACAAGGCGGGGAGGGGGAGAAGAAGCCTCATAATCCAACCCGGAGCCATCCGAATCAAGCGCCCAGAACTTGTTAACCCAGAGAGGGGCGGTAGGACGAGAGCGAGGGGGGGAGGCCAGAGAGGAGAGGGGAGCGGAACCCGGAGGGGTCTGCGGGGGGGAGGGAGGAGGGTAGGTCGAACCTAGAACGTGATAAAATATTGATTCCAATTGTTGCTGATCTATAAACAAATTGTCCAGGTCGTCTAATTTTGGTAGATTTTTTTGAGTTCCAGAATTTTGTGTTAGTTACAGATTACTACAGACTGTTCTGTTTTTGACAGATTCTGTTTTGCATGCGTTGTTTGCTTATTTTGATGAATCTATGGCTAGTAAAATAGTTTATGATCCATAGTGAAGTTGGAATATAGTAGGTTTATCACCAATATAAATAAAGAATGAGTTCATTACAGTACCTTAAAGTAGTCTTTTGTTTTCTTTCTCTAACGGAGCTCATGAGATTTCTATTGAGTTTTGTGTTGTGAAGTCTTCAAGTTTTGGGTGAATTCTTTTGATGGATTATGGAACAAGGAGTGGCAAGAGCCTAAGCTTGGGGATGCCCATGGCACCCCAAGATAATCCAAGTACACCAAAAGTCCAAGCTTGGGGATGCCCGGAAGGCATCCCTCTTTAAATCCACTTCCATCGGTAATTCACTTGGAGCTATATTTTTATTCACCACATGATATATGTTTTGCTTGGAGCGTCTTGTATTATTTGCGTCTTTGCTTGTTAGCTTACTACAATCATCCTTGCTGTACACACCTTCTGAGAGAAGCCAATTTTATTTGGAATTTGCTAGAATACTCTATGTGCTTCACTTATATCTTTTGAGCTTGATAGTTTTGCTCATTGTGCTTCACTTATATCTTTTGAGCGTGATAATTTTTGCTCTAGTACTTCACTTAGATCTTTTAGAGCACGGTGGTGGATTTGTTTTAAAGAAACTTGATCTCTCATGCTTCACTTAGATTATTTTGAGAGTCGTTAATAGCATGGTAATTTGCTTAATGTTAATATACTTGGTATTCAAGATATGTGAAACTTTCTTTTGAGTGCGTTGAATACTAAGATAAGTTTGATGCTTGATAATTGTTTTGAGATATGGAGGTGATAATGTCAAAGTTGTGCTAGTTGAGTAGTTGTGAATTTAAGAAATGCTTGTGTTGAAGTTTGCAAATCCCGTAGCATGCACGTATGGTTAAAGTTGTGTAACAAATTTGAAACATGAAGTGTACCTGTATTGTGCATCCTTATGAGTGGCGGTCGGGGACGAGCGATGGTCTTTTCCTACCAATCTATCCCCCTAGGAGCATCTTGGCGTAGTACTTGATTTTCGATGACTTCTAAATTTTTGCAATAAGTATATGAGTTCTTTTGACTAATGTTGAGTCCATGGATTATACGCACTTTTACCTTTCCGCCTTTGCTAGCCTCTTGATGCCGTGCATTGCCCTTTCTCACCTTGAGAATTGGTGCAAACTTCGCGGTGCATCCAAACCCGTGATACGATACACTCTATCACACATAAACCTCCTTATATCTTCCTCAAAACAGCCACCATACCTACCTATTATGGCATTTCCATAGCTATTCCGAGATATATTGCCATGCAACTTTCCACCGTTCCGTTCATCATCATCATGACATACTTTACTTTTGTCATATTGCCATTGCATGATCATGTAGCTGACATTGTATTTGTGGCAAAGCCACCATGCATTATTTTTCGTACATGTCACTCTTGATTTGTTGCACCATCATGTTACACTGCCGGAGGCATTCATATAGAGTCATATCTTGTTCTAGTTTCGAGTTGTAATCCTTATGTTGTAATCAATAGAAGTGTGATGATCATCATTATTAGAGCATTGCCCAAAAAAAAGAGAAAGGCCAAAAAGAAAAAAGAAAGGCCCAAAAATAAATAAATAAATAGGGCAATGTTACTATCCTCTTTTTCCACACTTGTGCTTCAAAGTAGCACCTTGTTCTTCATGTAGTGAGTCTCATATATTGTGCTTCAAAGTAGCACCATGTTTTTCACATAGTGAGTCTCATAAGTTGTCTTTTTATACTAGTGGGAATTTTTCATTATAGAACTTGGCTTGTATATTCCTATGATGGGCTTCCTCAAATGCCCTAGGTCTTCATGAGCAAGCAAGTTGGATGCACACCAACTAGTTTTCTTTTGTTGAGCATTCATAGCTCTAGTGCATCTGTTGCATGGCAATCCCTACTCCTCATGTTGACATCAATTGATGGGCATCTCCATAGCCCGTTGATTATCCTCGTCAATGTGAGACTTTCTCTTTTTTGTCTTCTCCACACAATCCCCATCATCATATTCTAATCCACCCATAGTGCTATATCCATGGCTCACGCTCATGTATTGCGTGAAGGTTGAAAAAGTTTGAGATTATTTAAGTATGAAACAATTTCTTGGCTTGTCATCGGGGGTATAGAAGTTGGGAACATATTTGTGTGACGAAAATGAAGCATAGCCTAACTATATGATTTTGTAGCGATGAACTTGCTTTTGACATGCTATTTTGAGAAGACATGATTACTTTGATTAGTATGCTTGAAGTATTATTATTTTTTATGTCAATATGAACTTTTGTCTTCAATCTTTCGGATCTGAATATTCATACCACAATTAAGAAGATTTACATTGAAATTATGCCAAAGTATCACTCCGCATCAAAAATTCTCTTTTTATCATTTACCTACTCGAGGACGAAAGGAATTAAGCTTGGGGATGCCTGATACGTCTCCAACGTATCTATAATTTTTGATTGCTCCATGCTACTTTATCTACTGTTTTGGACTATATTGGGCTTTATTTTCCACTTTTATATTATTTTTGGGAGTAACCTATTAACCGGAGGCCCAGCCTAGAATTGCTGTTTTTTGCCTTTTTCAGTGTTTCAAGAAAACAGAATATCAAACGGAGTCCAAACGGAATGAAACCTTCGGAAACATGATTTTCTCACCGAACGTGATCCAGGAGACTTGGACCCTACGCCAAGGAACCAGACAGGCGGTCACGAGGGTGCCCCCCCTAGGGCGTGCCCCCTGCCTCGTGGGCCCCCTGTTGCTCCACCGATGTACTCCTTCCTCCTATATATACCCTCATTGCCCCCAAACGATCGTAACAAGAGCCAAAAACCTAATTCCACCGCCGCAACTTCCTGTATCCACGAGATCCCATCTTGGGGCCTGTTAGGAGCTCCACCGGAGGGGCATCCACCACGGAGGGCTTCTACATCAACACCATAGCCTCTCCGATGAAGTGTGAGTAGTTTACTTCAGACCTTGGTCCATAGCTAGTAGCTAGATGGATTCTTCTCTCTTTTTGGATCTCAATACAATGTTCTCCCCTCTCGTGGAGATATATTCGATGTAATCTTCTTTTTGCGGTGTGTTTGTTGAGATCGATGAATTGTGGGTTTATGATCCAGCTTATCTATGAATAATATTTGAATCTTCTCTGAATTCTTTTATGTATGATTGAGTTATATTTGCAAGTCTCTTTGAATTATCCATTTGGTTTGGCCAACTAGATTGGTAGTTCTTGCAATGGGAGAAGTGCATGGCTTTGGGTTCAATCTTGCGGTGTCCTTACCCGATGTGAGAAAAGGGTTGCAAGGCGCGTATTGTATTGTTGTCATTGAGGATAACAAGATGGGGTATTTATCATATTGCATGAATTTATTCCTCTACATCATGTCATCTTGCTTAAAGCATTACTCTGTTCTTAACTTAATACTCTAGATGCATGCTGTATAGCGGTCGATGAGTGGAGTAATAGTAGTAGATGCAGAATCGTTTCGGTCTACTTGTCACGAACGTGATGCCTATATACATGATCATACCTAGATATACTCATAACTATGCTCAATTCTGTCAATTGCTCAACAGTAATTTGTTCACCCACCGTAGAATAATTATGCTCTTAAGAGAAGCCACTAGTGAAACCTATGGCCCCCGGGTCTATTCTCATCATATCAATCTCCATCACTTTTATACTTGCTTTGTTTTTACTTTGCTTTTACTTTTCACTTTGCATCTATATACCAAAAATACCAAAAATATTATCTCTATCAGATCTCACTCTCGTAAGTGACCGTGAAGGGATTGACAACCCCTAATCGCGTTGGTTGCGAGTAGCTATCGTTTTGTGGAGGTACGAGTGACTTGTGCGTGGCCTCCTACTAGATTGATACCTTGGTACTCAAAAACTGAGGGAAATACTTACGCTACTGTGCTGCATCATCCTCTCCTCTTCGGGGAAAACCAACGCAAGCTCAAGACGTAGCAAGGAGCAGCTGCGCGCGCGCCAAAGCTTCTGCTGGCATGGGTGGCGGCGACAGTTGCGTGGATTGCGGCGCGCTTCGACTTCTGACCACGTTAGAAGGAGCTCCATTACGATCCAGTGGCTGCGTGCCATTTCCGCCAACACTTCGGCGGGTATGCTGAACTCCTTCATCCCGTGGACGATGCACAGGGCTCTACCCATGGCGGTGCCCAGGGTCACCGACGTGGTGACGCTGCTCGTTGCGTACACCATGGGAAGAGAGCGCAGTGGTCGTCGGCGTGGGCGTCTTGGAGGTCGCTCTGCCGCTCGGAGGTAGCACAACGTCATCCCTGGAGGGCCCCGCGTTGCCTGCGGGGGGCCCAGCTCCGTCTTTCGATCTGGCAACGTGCGGCCGATCGTCTGGCGCGTGAACGATGCCGCTCGCCAGGCTCTGACTGCCAGGGTGATGCTGGTGCTCGCGGACCTCGGCCAGGGTCCTGTCCGCGACAGGTCCACTGCTCGTCCGCACTGGAACGGGCCGTTCGGCTCCCAATGAGCCGATCGCCGTGGTCGTCTTCTTCTTAGGAGCCATGGCGACGAAGAACTGCTAGGCTAGCTACTAGACCAGATTCTCACAATTGCGCCCCCTACCTGGCGCGCCAAAGATGTCGGTGTGGAACGACACCTATGGGATCACAAGAATCCCTACTACGGTTGCCGGGGCGCAGGGTTGCAAGAAGAGCAGGATTAGTAACCAGCACAAGGATCGTTTACCCAGGTTCGGGCCGCGAGGATGCGTAAAACCATAGTCCTGCTTTGGTGGGTGTATTTCAGAGAGTTCTCGAACTAGCTGTGGTGGGTGCGTGGTTCCAAAGAGCTGAATCCTTCTCCTGGTCGCCTTGGGCCTCCTTTTATAGGAAAATGGGCTGCCACAGTGGCACACAGGAGGTGGAAAGGCGCACAGTGCTATGAGCTTATCGCTCGTATTACAGGACAAGACGCATTTAATGCGTAGCTTAGGTGTCCCCTCGCTTTATCGGGGACGGGGGCTGGGCCCGTCCCATCGGTTGTCGCTCCTCCTTGCTCCGACACGCGCCCTGGCTAGCGACCCATGCGGCACCACGTAGGCAGGCAGGCAGCTGAGGTGGCGCGATGGTGGAGCCTCCACGAAGATCTGCATGCCGCCATGCAAGCGCTTGATGAGTTTTCATGGGAGCTGCATGTTGCCACGCAGGTGCCCGCCCAGCTGGTTGGGTTGGCAGCTGCATGTGAACGGTGGAGAATTGGTTGGTGCGGGCCTGGTCGTGGCCCTGCTGGCGTCCTCGGCGTGGTCCTTGCTGGGTGGCCCGGCAAGGGTCTTTCCGTGGCGCGCTATCGTCCCTGGCAAGGATCTTGCCGGGGGTCTCGTGGCTTCCCTCGGCAAGGATCTTGCCGAGGATCATCGTCTTCTAATCCTCATCTTATCTTGAATATGTCTTGTCTTCACAAAGATCTGCATGCCACCATGGAGGTGCCTCCCGAGCCCTGGCCCAACGTGATATCGGAGACCGTGGGCTCAAGGGTGGCTTGCTCTGTTGGTGTGGGGCGAGCTGCCCCGGCAAGGGTCTTGCCGGGGGAACCTGTTTCGTCCCTCTGCTCTTTGTGGTCTTGGCCTTGGTGTTTCTCTCGTTGTCTTGGGCTTCGGTCTTACCTTGGCTCACCTCCCTTTTCTTCTTGGTGTGACCGTGGGTGTGGCTCCGACTGCCCATGCACAGGTAAAGGGGTACAAAAGTGCGCCCCTCCTTTTGTACACCGACAACGAGCGATGGTCTTTTCCTACCAATCTATCCCTCTAGGGGCATGCGTAGTAGTACTTTGCTTTGAGGGCTAATAAAATTTTGCAATGAGTATATGAGTTCTTTATGACTAATGTGAGTCTGTGGATTACACGCACTCTCAACCTTCCATAATTTTCTAGCCTCTACTGATGCTTGTGCATTGCCCTTTCTGCCTATGAGAGTTGGTGCAAACTTGGCGGTGCATCCAAACCCCGTGATATGATCATACGGTCTATCACACATAAACCTCCTTATATCTTCCTCAAAACAGCCACCATACCTACCTATCATGGCATTTCCATAGCCATTCCGAGATATATTGCCATGCAACTTTCCATCGTTCCGTTTATTATGACACGCTCCATCATTGTCATATTGCTTTGCATGATCATGTAGTTGACATCGTATTTGTGGCAAAGCCACCTTTCATAATTTTTCATACATGTCACTCTTGATTCATTGCATATCGATTACATCACGGAGGCATTAACGAGAGTCATATTTTGTTCTAAGTATTGAGTTGTAATTCTTGAGTTGTAAGTAATAAAAGTGTGATGATCATCATTATTAGAGCATTGTCCCATGTGAGGAAAGGATGATGGAGACTATGATTCCCCCACAAGTCGGGATGAGATTCCGGACTAAATAAAAAAAAGAGGCCAAAGAAAAAAAAGAAGGCCCAACAAGAAAAAAATGACAGAAAAAGAGAGAAGGGACAATGTTACTATCCTTTTTCCACACTTGTGCTTCAAAGTAGCACCGTGATCTTCATGATAGAGAGTCTCCTATGTTATCACTTTCATATACTAGTGGGAATTTTTCATTATAGAACTTGGCTTGTATATTCCAATGATGGGCTTCCTCAAAATGCCCTAGGTCTTCGTGAGCAAGCAAGTTGGATGCACACCCACTTAGTTTTTTTTGTTGGCTTTCATATATTTATAGCTCTAGTGCATCTGTTGCATGGCAATCCATACTCCTCTCATTGACATCAATTGATGGGCATCTCCATAGCCTATTGATTAGACGCGTCAGTGTGAGACTTTCTACCTTTTTGTCTTCTGACATAACCCCCATCATTATACTTTGTTCCACCCATAGTGCTATATCCATGGCTTGCGCTCATGTATTGCGTAAGGGTTGAAAAGGCTGAAGCGCGTTAAAAAGTATGAACCAATTGCTCGGCTTGTCATCGGTGTTATGCATGATGAGAACGTTTTGTGTGACGAAATTGAAGCATGGCCTAACTATATGATTTTGTAGGGATGAGCTTTCTTTGGCTATGTTCTTTTGATAAAACATAATTGCTTGGTTAGCATGTTTGAAGTATTATTATTTTATGTCAACATTAAACTTTTATCTTGAATCTTTCGGATCTAAATATTCATGCCACAATAAAAAGAATTACATTGAAAATTATGCTAAGAAGCATTCCACATCAAAAGTTCTGTTTTTATCATTTACCTACTCGAGGACGAGCAGGAATTAAGCTTGGGGATGCTTGATACGTCTCCAACGTATCTATAATTTTTTATTGTTCCATGCTATTATATTATCTGTTTTGGATATTCAATGGGCTTTATTGTACACTTTTATATTATTTTTGGGACTAACCTATTAACCGGAGGCCCAGCCCAAATTGTTTTTTTTTCCTATTTCAATGTTTCAAAGGAAAGGAATATCAAACGGAGTCCAAACAGAATGAAACCTTCGGGAACGTGATTTTCTGAACAAACGTGATCCAGAGGACTTGGAGTGGACGTCAAGCAATCAACGAGGAGGCCACGAGGCAGGGGGCGCGCCCTCCACCCTCGTGGGCCCCTCGTGGCTCCACTGACCTACTTCTTCCTCCTATATATACCTACGTACCCCGAAAACATCAGAAAAGGAGCCAAACCCCTATTTCCACCGCCGCAACCTTCTGTACCCGTGAGATCCCATCTTGGGGCCTCTTCCAGCACTCCGCCGGAGGGGGCATTGATCACAGAGGGCTTCTACATCAACACCGTAGCCTCACCGATGATGTGTGAGTAGTTTACCTTAGACCTTCGGGTCCATAGTTATTAGCTAGATGGCTTCTTCTCTCTCTTTGGATCTCAATACAAAGTTCTCCTCGATTCTCTTGGAGATATATTCGATGTAATCTTCTTTTGCGGTGTGTTTGTCGAGATCTGATGAATTGTGGGTTTATGATCAAAATTATCTTGGAACAATATTTGAATCTCCTCTGAATTCTTTTATGTATGATTGGTTATCTTTACAAGTCTCTTCGAATTATCAGTTTGGTTTGGCCTACTAGATTGATCTTTCTTGCAATGGGAGAAGTGCTTAGCTTTGGGTTCAATCTTGCGGTGCTCGATCCCAGTGACAGTAGGGGAAACAACATGTATTGTATTGTTGCCATCGAGGATAAAAAGATGGGGTTTATATCATATTGCATGAGTTTATCCCTCTACATCATGTCATTTTGCTTAAAGCGTTACTCTGTTCTTATAAACTTAATACTCTAGATGCATGTTGGATAGCGGTCGATGTGTGGAGTAATAGTAGTAGATGCCAGCAGGAGGCGGTCTACTTGTCGCGGACGTGATGCCTATATACATGATCATACCTAGATATTCCCATAACTATGCTCAATTCTATCAATTGCTCGACGGTAATTTGTTCACCCACCGTAATACTTATGCTATCTTGAGAGAAGCTACTAGTGAAACCTATGGCCCCCGGGTCTATTCTCTATCATATTAATCTACCGTTATTTCTATTACCGTTTATTTTGCAATCTTTACTTTTACTCTTTATCATAAAAATTCCAAAAATATTATCTTATCATGTCTATCAGATCTCACTTTTGCAAGTGGTCGTGAAGCGATTGACAACCCCTTTGTCGCGTTGGTTGCAAGGTTCTTATTTGTTTGTGTAGGTGTGTGGGACTTGAGCGTGGCCTCCTACTGGATTGATACCTTGGTTCTCAAAAACTGAGGGAAATACTTACGCTACTTTGCTGCATCACCCTTACCTCTTCAAGGGAAAACCAATGCATTGCTCAAGAGGTAGCACCCGACGATCTCCTGGGGAAGGGGCTCCATGGCATCCATCGCACCATACTCGGCAAGCACCTCGCCATCCGCATTTGACATATCTTTGGAATAGGCCGCCACGAGCTGGGCGTGGGCGGCCGCGATCTAGGCTTTGGCGGGCTCCATCGTGGCAAGGTATGCCGTGCAGGAATGGACGGCTGCTCGAACACTCTCGGCGATTGCCAACTCTTCGGCCATGGGTTGCCGACCATTGTTGGAGAAGCTTCGTTTTATTTGTCCGGTGACCGCCACGAGCTGGGTGTGGGCGGCCTTGACATGGTCGTGGGCGTCCTCCATCAGGGCTAAGGCCGCCGCTGCGGAATGGACAACTGTTGTGCCGCTCTCGCCAGTTGCTATCCCCGAGGCAGATGTTGCTGCCGCCACCTAAGAAGCAACAAAGGCCCTTTGGGCTGCCTTGGCCGCCCGGTCGCAGATTGCGGCCGTGCTCACGAAGCTAGTTAGCACGCGCCTGGCGGCTGCGGCCACGCTCTCGCCGGAGTGGGCCGCCGAAGTTGCCCTCACGACGCGGGTCCATGTCCCCATCTTTCACCGGCGATGATTGAACAGTGAAATGATATTTGGGGAGCGAGCTAGTGTGCTTAACACGCCGGCTGTGGACTGTAGCCGACACACCTTCTCGCGTAAGCCGTATGCGTACTATTCTTCGACGGTGCTCCAAGATATTTTGTGCTGCATCTCACATGGTTGGTGATAATAAACTATGTGCTATCTACTTGATTTTTCGTCTTGATTTGAATTACATAATGGGGTCATAGCTGCAAAGGATGTTGTTTGAATTGCTAGAACTTTTATCTGCAGTAAACATGCAACTATAGGTGTGTCGTTAAAAAAATTAGAATTATTCACGGTTCATTTGGACATTTGTATACATTAACTTGGTTTTGTAGGCACTTCAGGTGCACAATTCAAATTTGAACTACATGCTCATGCTCCAGTGCATATAAACGGGTTGAAAAATCAAATGCGTGTCCTTGGTTGCAACCTTAGGTCCCATGCAAGAAATGGGAATGAATGTCAAACACCTTTGCCATCGTCGCTCGACCGATAACATTGAGATACATGGTTTTTAAATTCTAGTAAATCCAAAACTCGTCTGAAATACACGACACTTGGCATGCTATCATGGAGGGGCATCAACATGGCGTGGTAAATTTTTTGTCCCATTTGGGGCAGGTTTGGGTATAAGCTTCTCACAAACCAGAGCTTCTCACAACAAGCCTGATGGTTTCGGTAGGGAATGTGCCACCTTTGGGGACGAAACGATATCTGTTGCCTCTTATTGCTTTCAAAAATTTCTAGTGTCAACATAGAACAACAGGAGTATCGTGTTAAATTTTGGAATTTTTCGGGGTTCGTTTGGACATTTTTATACATTAACTGGGTTTTCTAGGCATTTTATGTGCATAATTCAAATTTGAACTACATGCACATGCTCCAGTGCATATAAATTGGTTGAAAAATCAAATTTGTGTCCTTGTTTGCATGCTTAGGTCCTATGCAAGAAATGGGAATGAATGTCAAACACTCGGCCACCGTCACTCAGCCGCAAACATTGAGATACCTGGTTTTTAAATTCTAGTAAATCCAAAACTCATCTGAAATTCATGAAACTTGGCATGCTATCATGGAGCGGCATCAACATGCCGTGGTAATTTTTTTGTCCCATTTGGGGCAGGTTATAAGCCTAATGGTTTCGGTAGGGAACGTCCCACCTTTGGGGAAGAAACGATATCCGTTGCCTCTTATTGCTTTCAAAAAATTTCTAGTGTCAACATAGAACAAGAGAAGTGTTGTGTTAAATTTTGGAATTTTTCAGGGTTCGTTTGGACTTTTTTATACATTAACTGGGTTTTCTATGCATTTTATGTGCATAATTCAAATTTGAACTACATGCACATGCTCCAGTAAATATAAATTGGTTGAGAATCAAATATGTGTCCTTGGGTGCATGCTTAGGTCCCATGCAAGAAATGGGAATGAATTTCAAACACCAGGGCACTGTTGATTGCCGGCATAACATTGAGATACTTTGTTTTTAAATTCTAGTAGATCCAAAACTTGTCTGAAATTCATGAAACTTGGCATGCTATCATGGAATCGCACCCGATTGTGGTATTTTTCGTGTCCATTTTGAGAGAAGGAGCACTCGAAATAACAGCCAACAAAAGCATTTTGAAACAAATAGGTGCCACTGTAACATCCCAAACATTTTGTATAATTTAAATCGTGTGCATTCTGTTAACCATTCACGTGACGCCACGCCTCACACTTTTAATGGCTAGAAGGTGTCGTGCGGACAGGTGCTTGACTAAACGGGAGGCGTGCGAGCTGTACTCCAATGCGCAGGCTCACCGGGAAGCAAGCCCTTTGGCTTCCATGGCCGCCCACCTTGCTCGCATCCTCTCCATTAATGGTGCCCAAGCCGCAGTTTAATATGATTTTTAAATATAAAATAGTCATCGCAAACGTTTTAGTTAGAACACCCGTATGCAAACCGACAGCTTCCCCAGGAAGCCAAGGGAAAATGTGCCAAGCAAGATTTGCGCAGCTCTTGATCGCAAACGTTTTAGATGGAACATCCGTATGCAAAGTGATAGCTATGGTCTTCCCCCTTAGGTCAAGGGAATATCCACAGCGCGGGATTTGTGCATCCCTTCAACACAAACGGTTGTTTTGGATGACCCGTGTGCAACCACGTACAAACAATTTGGTAAGATTTGCATCTGTCATATTGGGTATGTTGCCATTTGTCAAACTCGAAAGATTAACATTTGTTGATCTAGTAACATTGCCATTTGTCAATCCTTGTAACACTGTGATTTTTCAAAATATGCAACTAAAAATCACTAGCACTATCTCATTTTTGCAACTAAAATTCAGTAATTAAGCATAGATTTCATTCATAGATTAAGCAGTCATTCTTAATTTATACAAACAGTTCAACTCGACAGCTGAACCGACCAAACTTTTCCCCAATTGTTGCCAACCACGTACTAAAATAGCTAGTTCAACTATATATACTAGCTAGTTTTAAGTACATTGTACAATTCCACCACATCTATACTCAGATGAACTGAACAAAATAACCCCTAAATACTACTACTACAGAGGGGCTTTGTACTACTTACGGTAGCCTCTCCTCTGCCTAGCGCACTCGGTAAGAGGAAGAGGAGGAGGAGCCTACTGACGTGCTGGAAAACTGCAATACGGTGCATGCAGCTGCTGCATGTTCAGCGACGCTAACCAGCTCGAACACCCTCTGCTGCTCCAAATGACCCCTCTCGAAGTGGCCGGACTGCTCATAGATCTCCTGATTCCTCGCCTCTGCGTTGGCATGTGTTGCGGCCACGACTGCGGTAAGGCTCTTTGCGTGATCGATGAGGCGCTCCTCCTCCTCCCGCAGGAACTTGATGTAGCGCACAAGGTCGTTGATGCACGTGCGGGTCTCCACCTCCGCCTCCCTCCTTCAGGCAGCAGTGGCGGAGCGGGTGATGATCTCGGCGGTCGACGGTGGGCTGGTGGCCTCGGCGGCCGACGATGGGGTGGCGGCCATGACCACCACCTCCTGCCTTCGGGGTTACGGTGGCGGAGCGGGTTATGGCCATGTGGCCGGCAATGGGGTGGCGGACACGACGGCCACCTCCCTCCTTCGGGCCGTGGTGGCGGAGCGGGCGATGGCTCTGGCTTTCAATGGTGGTGTGGCGGCCATGGTGGCCCGCAGTGGGGTGGCAGCCACGAAGGCCACCTCCTGCCTTCGGGCCGCGGCGGCGGAGCTAGCAATGGCCCTGACTTTCGATGGTGGTGGCGGTAACGGTGGCGGGCAGTGGGGTGGCAGCCACGAAGGCCACCTCCCGCCTTCGGGCCGCGGTGACGGAGCTAGCAATGGCCCTGACTTTCGACGGTGGTGGCGGTAACGGTGGCCGGCAAGAGCTGGCGACGGGCAGCGGCGGCGAAGCGTGTGGTGGGCGTTCCGCACGCACCCAACAGGAACGCCACGTGCACTACACTACATCGGGGACTATGTTGCCGTCGCGGTGTAGCCTCCCAGCTGGAGTTGTTCTCTTATGACGGTGGAGTGGCTGAGCGACGATGATGGACCGGTGCCATTGGCGATTGTGGGAGAAGCAGATGAGATAAGCTACAGGGAGGGAGGGGAAAATGCAACGCAGGACTCGCCGGCCGTGAGGGTTTATATAGTAGGCTAGTAAGCATTAGGATTTTGGGGGATTTCACCGAGTCGGGCGGGAAGCTTGCACAGGAACCTGCGCGGTTGCGCGGGAACGGGCTCACCACCGTTTGGCCAAAAGAATGCCCCCGCACGCTGCTCAAGCTTGCGCTTGAAGCCATCCGCGGCAGCGGGGTGACAAGACGTGCGAGAGGAGGATGAAAGGACACATACACATACAGTTAATAAAAAAAACATTTGTGATTTAATTACCTACTATACCCCCGTCCTGGTTTATAAGTAGGATTTAACTAATAAAATACGAATGCATGTCGCCAAAGTTTATATCGTTGGATTCATATGTGAAGACAGTTTCCATTTATATAATTTTTGTAACATGCATTAACATTTTGTTGGTTAAATTTAAGGTTATATACCAGCAAGCGTTTGCCCGCAACATACATGGCTTATTCCATCACAAATAGCTCGGATGGATCAACTATATGCCACGTATCGCACAGGCAACTCTAATCTGATTCGTGCTTGATGTTTCCGACATCGCTTGCACAGTTCGTCTTATTTGCCACATATCACTGTGTAGGCAAGCTCTGCTAGCCGTTAGGCGCCACAGCGCGTTGTGCTCGCCCTTAGGCGCCGTGGCGCGCTCTGCTCGTATCCGTCGGCGCGCTCGGCTTGTGCACAGCTTTTCCTTGCGTGTTCAACTGCTATATGCATATATATGGTTGCTCTCCGTTGAGGCGACCACGGAGCGCTCTGCTCGTGTCCCTCCACGCGCGCTCTGCCAGCTGTTGGGCCTGCGCACGATCACGTCGGGGGAGGGGGGCATATGCATGCGGTTGCACCGCACGTGTTGCCACGCGATGCAGTTACGTGCGGCATGATGGAGTTACGTGCTGCAAATTAGAACTGCCATCAGGGCGTGCCGATATTCGAGGCCGTCCGGCTTCCCCTTTAATTCTCGCGGCCATTATAATCTTAGTCTCTTCAACCTTTCGATCGCACCCCACAACACAACAAGCACACCCACGATGACACATAGAGAGGGGATGTCTAGCGGCTCTTCAATGGAGTTCGGCGAGCATAAAGTGGAGACCCACGCGAGGGAGGCGGATCTCTCGGTGGTGTACACCATCGACATGGCCATGGTGGACGACTACATCAACACCGTTGAGCAGTTGCTTGCTCGAGACAAGTACAAGGTGGTCGGCATCGACCTCCAGTACACCGCCGGTCATCCCAACATAGATCAGAAGGTTGTCGTCACCCAGTTGTGTGTGCGCCATCATGTCCTCATCTACTACTACTGCATGGCCACAGAGCCTTGCGACCGTTACAAGGTTTGTCAACAGCACCGACTTGTCCAAATAGAATGAAACCTTCGCGATGATTTTTCTTGTACCAGAAGACAACCAGGAGACTTGGAGATGAAGTTGGAGGAGCCACGAGGTGGCCACAAGGACGGAGGGCGCACCCAGGGGGGTAGTGCGCGCCCCCACCCTTGTGCCCCCCCCCCCCCCGTGCACCTCCTGGCCTAATTCTTTCGCCTATATATTCCCATATATCTCCAAACCACCAGAGGCATCCACGAAAACACTTTTCCATAGCCGCAACCTTTTTTACCTGTGAGATCCCATCTAGGGACCTTTTCCGGCACCTTGTCGGAGGGGGATTCACTCACGGAGGGCTTCTACATTGTAACATCCCAAATTTCCAATTTGGAATGTTATACATTAGATCATCATTGCATATCATATTTTATTGCATTTTGGTTTGATCCTAGGAATTCGACGCAACTCAAGGACCCACACAGAGAGTTGGGAATTTCGTTATTTTCATATTTGAGTTTTTCTCAACTGTTGAAAAGAGGATCGTTTGATTTTAATTATTATTCTCTTCGAATATTTACTTTATAAAAATAAAAGAGAGAGGATAAAATGACTTCCTCAAAATAAAGAAATATTGGAGGTTTAATATTAAAATCAAATAAGTTTTTTGTTCGGAGTTTTGTCGCTATTTTATTTGAATTAGGAAAAATATGCGTTTTTCAAAATTGCATTAGAAGCCCAAATAAATGTTCACCTGGTCCGGCTTATTTTTAGAGGACGGGGAAATTTATATAGGATTTTTGGAGTCTGTTTAGTATTTCTTTTATTCGTTTTTCTGTGTGAAATAATTTCAAAAAAAAAATGAAACCGACTTTTGTCAGATCCGCCGGGACTCACCGGGAGGGGGCTTTATAAGTCATGAGGCCCAGCCGCCGCAGAGCCGGCCGCAACCCTAGCCCGCCCGATCCGCCGCCGCCGCTGGCCGCGCCGCCGCCGCCCGTCGCGCCGCCCGTCCGAAACCCGCTCATTGCCGCCGTTCCGCCCGACGCCGCCGGAGGTAGCCGCCTCGGTTTTCGCAAGAAAACCGACCTTTTTTTGAAAACCCTAGATCCGTTTTTTTAGTTCCGGTTCGGTTTTTTTTGGTTTAGTTATCTAGCGGACGTTCATCCGTACGTTCATTTTAACGAACGGTTTTCGCCCGTTAGCCGCAGATAACGAACGTTCTTAGTCTATTCGTCAGTTTTTCTTTTTCTCGGATTTTCCGCGATTATTTTCGATCGCGATTTCTGATCTGATTTTCGTTTTAGTTTAACTTTTCGCTCCTTATCGGAATCAGGCGATTCAAGCGCCTGGAATTTCGTCTTGAAACCCTCTTTCTGTTTAACCAACTTAAACAAGTTTTTGCTACTGTAAAAAATTGACTTTAGTCCAGATTAGTAAACGAAGCTTGTTTCTTTCGCAGTTTGAGTTTCGTTGCTTCGTTTGAATTGATTCTTTTTGCAAATCGGAGTTCTTAAGTTGAACTTTCTGGTTAGATCTCTTATTTGAGTTTTACCCGTGTGTTGTTGCCTGATTGCTTATTGTATGTTTGTTTGTTTGCGACAGAGTACCCGGAGTGCGAAGCGTGCTACTACGAGTCTCTAGGTTTCGCGGATCATCAGCAAGGAAAGTAACACTTTGATCATACCTCTTTACTACCCAGTTTTATTGCATTAGATCAATCCACAAACAATTGCATGGTTAGGATCTAATTTAAAGTATGGGTTTGGGAAGTAGATGAGGTAGTACCTATTCACCTGTTTATTATCAAACCTATGGGAGTTACTTCTACGTTGCTTATATTGCTATGCTATGCTCGTAGACGTGGTTTGGGTTTGAGAGTATTCATGACAGATGTGAGTATTGTTAAGTAATGGTTAACTTAAGGTGGCAACTTTAATACACATCTGGGTGGATTGAGGCACCTGGGGAATCCAGTGATTGCCTGAATTTTTTGGAAATCCCGGGTTGCCGTGTGATTCTCCTATGGACTGCCACCCAGGCTCAAAGGGATCATGAGATTATTCATGCTAGAAACTTTCGTGTGCAGCCACAAGCCATTATGGGCTCTGGCATAGTTGAGTATGTTGTGTGACCTCTTTCAGTGGTAGGCTAGCAGATGTAGGGGATGTAGGTGGTACTGTCTACCTAGAGTAAAGAGTTAAAGCTTCTGAAAGACTGTGTCTCGGCCATCCATTACTCAAACACCATTTAGTGCGAGAAATCAAACGGAGGAGATCGAGTCTTGTGGGGAAAAGTGTGCAAACCTGTACAGAGTGTACAAACTAATCTTGATTAGCCGTGTCCCCGGTTATGGACATCTTGAGTATCTGGTTCTTGGATTATCATATGGATCTCATCACTCTTAATTATAAAATTTGATTGGGTCATTTAATTACTTTTAATTGGGATTGAGATGGGGTTTACCACTCTCAATGTTTAACAACTACCATGATAGTTAAATAAAATTTATTCCTTTGTTGTAGGGAAAAATTGCCTTTCCGCAAAACATATTTAACCATACAGCCTCCATCAGCCATATATGCATGTAGTGATAGCATTATTCTGTTCATTGCTCTTTTGTGTTACTTTACCAGCATATTCCATGTGCTGACCCATTTTCGGGCTGCAACGTATCATGTTGCAGACTTTTCAGACGACGAGTAAGGTGCCTTAGGTCGTGGTCTTTCACTCAGTGATGCGTTGGAGTTGATGGACTCACTTTATCTTCCAAGCCTTCCGATGTTATCGTTTTAGATGGCCTTAAGCCATATTATTTTGTAATAAGTTCTCTTCTGAGACATTCGTTGTACTAAGTGTGTGATTGCTACTCTGTTATAAAACCCTTCAAGTATTGTGCGTGTTAGCATTACCAATCCAGGGATGACACTGATGCACAGAGATCAGACTATTTGAGGTCTGGTCGCTACAAGATGGTATCAGAGCACACGCTGACTGTAGGACACAAACACTAAGCTAAAGCCCTAGATCACTACTCTCTTCTCAATTCTGACTCCTCTCCATTTTCTACTCTTTAGGAGCAGATATCATGGAGTCTTCGACCGATCAATTTTTCTAGTCGACCACAATATCAGTAGTAGTATTCCACCATGTATATAGTATAGTCCGAGCACTTTTGTAACGATAGTTCTAGACCGATTGTATGCCCTTGCTTGATTGATTGAGTGATATGTTTGTGTTTGTCTCATGTGCATATGGGTAGTGTTTTCCCCTAGACCTCTTTCTACTCTGTTTTCTCACCTTTTCTAAACCCAGCAGATGACTCCGAGACGCGACAATGGATTTGCTTTCCCACCGGAGTTCACTCAGTTGATCCATCAACAGAATGCATTGATGCAGATACTAGTCCAGAATCAGAACCAGGGGAACAACAACAACAACCCACCCCCACCACCACCAGTTGATCACTTAGCCCGTTTTCGTAGGCTGAATCCGCCAGTGTTCTCCAGTAGCACCGAGCCGATTGTTGAAGATGATTGGGTCCGCAAGATTGAAAGGGAGTTGACTACTGCAGGATGCACAGATGCGGAGAGAGTGCGTTTTGTCGCACATCAGCTTGATGGACCCGCAGCATCATGGTGGGAGAATTTCACAGTCACTTACCCCATTGACACAGTGACATGGGATTAGTTTCAGCAAGCTTTTCACACCGCCCATGTATCAGCAGGAGCTATGGCCATGAAGAAGCGCGAGTTTCGCAACTTACGCCAAGGAGGACCTTGCCGTTGGCGGTATGTGGATGACTTTAGTAAGCTAGCACGTTATGCCCCGGATGACGCCGCCATGATGCGACTAAGAAGGAGAAGTTTCTGGAAGGACTGAATGATGAGCTGAGCATGCAGTTGATGGAAGCAAATTTCAATAACTACCAGGAGTTGGTAGATAGAGCTCTCATGATTGAAGGGAACTAGCAGCAGATTGACAACCGCAAGAGGAAGTATGGACAAGGGAAGTATAATTCTGGAGCTCATCAGAGGCCCCGTTTCACCCAGAACTCGGTAGGACTTGTCCATAACCATGGAGGTCACAATCACTCTGGAGGGAGTTCGCATAACCATAGTGGCGCCAAGAACGGGAATGGCAATGGAGGAAGCAACGGACAGAACCATTCCAACCCGGCAACACCCGCCAAGAAAGATCTAAGCCACATTACTTGCTACAAGTGCCAGAAGACCGGACATTACGCCAATGAATGTCCTGAAGCTAAGAATGGAAATGGCAATGGAAGCTCTGGGAAGAAGCCTAACCATTTTCACCAGGGGACAAGTGAACCACGTTAACGTGGAGGAGGTTGAAGCCCAACCCAATGCAGTAATAGGTAAGTTTTTGGTTAAGTCATTTACTGCAGTCGTACTTTTTGATACTGGTGCATCACATTCATACATATCAAGGGGATTTGTGGATAAGTTTAAACTGCCAACCCAAGCCCTTAGGTCACCCATGTTAGTAACCTCGCCAGGAGCAGAGTATATGGCTAGCCTATGGTGTGATCGGTTACCACTAAGGATTGGTAACTACCTGTTTCCGTCGGACCTAATAGTATTGGAGTCACAAGGATTGGATGTGATATTAGGCATGGAATGGTTATCGAAGTATGGAGGGAACATTGACTGTGCCAGTAAGTTGATTTTGCTCACCACCCCAGAAGGAAGAAGGATCAAGTATGTATCCCGGCATGTGCCGAATAGGACTCAAGTGAATTCCTTATCAGGAGTTGTACAGGAGGAAGTACCAGTGGTGAAGGATTTTCCGGATGTTTTTCCAAAAGAGTTGCCAGGCATGCCAATGGATAAAGACATTGAGTTCTTGATTGAGCTTTTCCCAGGCACAGGGCCAATATCTAAGAGACCGTACAGAATGCCCGCAAAGGATTTGGAGGAAATTAAGAAGCAGATTAAGGAGTTACTGGATAAAGGTTATATTCGCCCAAGTTCGTCACCTTGGGGATCCCCGATTACTTCTAGTGGAGAAAAAGGATGGATCGTTAAGGATGGTTGTTGATTATCGAGGATTGAATGAGGTGACGATCAAGAACAAGTACCCACTGCCGATGATCAATGATTTGTTTGACCAGCTGCAAGGAGCTAAGGTGTTTTCCAAAATCGATCTGCGATCAGGGTACCACCAGCTGAAGATTTGAGAGCAGGATATACCTAAGACAACTTTTACCATGAGGTACGGGCTATATGAGTATACCGTTATGTCGTTTGGCCTGACTAACGCACCTGCCTATTTTATGAACATGATGAACAAGGTGTTTATGGAGTTTTTGGATAAGTTCATTGTGCTGTTCATTGATGCTATTCTGGTCTACTCGAAGAATGAAGAAGAACATAAAGAGCATTTGCGTTTGGTACTTGGGAAGCTTAGAGAACATCAGCTATACGCCAAGTTCAGCAAGTGTGAGTTTTGGTTGAAGGAAGTTGGATTCCTTGGACATGTTATATCCTGAGAAGGAATAGCAGTAGACCCCACCAAAGTTGTCACTGTGACAAATTAGGAGTCACCCATGTCAGTTAGAGAGATTCGGAGTTTTCTTGGACTCGCAGGGTACTACCGGAGGTTCATTGAAAATTTCTCAAAGATTGCGAAGCCCATGACGGAATTGTTGAAGAAGACACCAAGTTCAAATGGACTAAGGAATGTGAGGCCAGTTTTCAGGAGTTGAAGAAACGCTTGGTTACATCACCAGTGTTGATTCTGCCAGATCAACGCAAGGATTACGAAGTGTATTGCGACGCTTCTCGTCGAGGACTTGGAGCCGTACTTATGCAGGTGTAAGTGCATCTAGTGCCCCTTAGTGATTTTGGTGTATTGAAGACTTATAGGTTAAGTAACTAATGCGTTTTTGAGTGTACACAGGTCTATAAGTCTATGAGGAGTTTTGATATTTACTGAAAAGTCGACCCTAAAAATGAAGTTCTTCAACTGAAGACTTTGATATTCTCAAGACTTTACGAAGACTTTGAAAGTGAAGAAATTGGTGTGATCACGAAGACTTGGTATTCGCTGAGGAACATGAAGCGTGAAGACTTTTGTTTCGTAGTTTCATTTTCTCTTTCTTGAGTCATAGGAAACACTGATCTTGTTAAAGGGGTCGAGGAAATACTAAGGGAAAATTTCCATTTGATGCTCAACTCAAAATCCTACACTTACCAAACCCTTCGAGTGAAGCTTTTGGAAATCTCATACTGATTCAGTCAATTTCTTGATGTGAGACGAAGCTCTTCCGATCATCGAGGAATTTGTTCTGACCGAGGAGTTAGGAATTCGCCAAGTCTTGAATTGCCTACACTTTATGAGGAACATGATAGCCGAGGAATTTGAGAGTCAAATTTCCGACCGTTCTTTGTATTTCTGGCCACCTGTCCCAAAATATCTTATCCACCTAACGGTCATATCATTGAAGGGCATTTATGTCTTATCATGTCGGGCTGCTCCCTAGGCTATAAATAGCCGCCCCTACAACCACTAGCTGGTTGGCTGCTCGAGAGAACTTGACACTTGTCATTTGAGAGCAACCCATCCTCTGAGGACTTTGAGCGAAAATCATCAAGTGAGGAAAAACCAAAAAGTGAGGAAAAACCCAAAAACCAAACCCCTACAAACCCAAAGTGATTGAGCATCATGAAGAAATTGATCTGCGTGGATCCGACGCTTTTTACCTTTGAAGACTGTGCTTCTTCCAGACGGTTAGGCGTCAAGGTCTAGAGCATCCAAGAGGAATTGTGGATTGCGGGTGACCAAGTATGTGAAGGTTTGGAAGTCGCTCAAGACTTACCACGAGTGTTGGACGAGGTGCATGTGACCTTAGTTCAAGGAGAATACGGTGAGGACTTGGTGTCTGAGCTGCGTGCTCAAGGATCGGGTGTCCGGGACTGTGTGTCCTCGAGTTTAAATACTCAGCCGCTCCAACCAGACGTACAACTGAGACAGCAGTTGGAACTGGTCTACCAAATTGTCTTCACCAACCTAACTGGTTCTATTTCCTCAACCCTTTCATTTCCTCATAACTGTGTAGAGTGTTTGTCATATCTGTGTTTGAAGACTTTGACTGAAGACTTTCTCAATTTCCTCAGTTCAATTTCTTCAGTCTGTTTGTCTTCATCTTGTGTTATCCTGTGATTACGCTTTCTATACTCTGTGATTGTCTTCATTTCATCATGATGACTATGCTTGTAATCTGTTATGCTTACTTCTGAGTACTTATTCCGCTGCATGTAATTCTTCGCTAAGGAATTTCCTCACCAACAAATTCCTCAGTGAAGAATTTGTAAAATTCTCTAAAAATCGCCTATTCACCCCCCTCTAGTCGATATAACGCACTTTCAATTGGTATCGAGCAAGGTACTCCTTGTTACGTGTGATTTTAGTTTAACCACCGAGTTTTAGTTATGGCGACCGCCGGGATGATCAAGGTCTCCGCAGGGTGGCCTGCCTTTGCTGGGACGGACTACCCCATCTTGGAAGAACAAAATGCGAATGCATCTTGAAGCAATTGACAACGATCTACGGTATGTTGTGACAAAAGGTGTTTCCTCGGTCACACTTTCTCCGAATGATCTTGATGTGAAGAGATTCAAGCAACTCGATTCTCAAGCGAAGAATATCATATGTGGCCATCCGAGCAAAGGTCAATATGGAAGAGTGAGTGCTTTGGAATCGCCAAACTCATCCGGGACAGGCTGTCCAAAGTAAATGAAGGTGTTTCAACTCAGCGTGACTCTCGAGTTGATGTTCTTGGAATCTCTTCAACCGCTTCAAAAGACTCGACAACGAAAATGTTCAACAAACCTTCGATCGCCTCACCGACATCTCAAATGAGCTTCAAGCACTTTGGGTGCCAATTGACATCACCGACCATGAGGTGGTGAAGAAATTGCTAAGATCGCTTGATTCCTCATTTGACACTGCACCGATGATACAAGAACGAAGTGACTACAAGTCTCTTGATCCTTTGATATCCTCGAAAGGCTAAATACTCACGAGTTCGACTTGCTTTGAAAGAGAGATCTCTATGGTTCTGGCTATGGAAAAACACGTGCCCTAAAGGCCAAGGCTGAATCTGAATCTGAGAGTGAAGACTCTGGTAGTAGCCTTGGAGATCCTAAAGAATTTGGCCAGGAGCTAGCACTGCTTGTGAAGAAATTCGAGAAATTCTCAAGACGTGGTCGCTTTGGAAAATCCTCAAGAAGCGGTGATTCCTCATCTAGTGACTATAAGCGAAGACTTTGCCACAAATGCAAGAAACCTGGTCACTATATCCAAGATTGTCCTCGGTGTGAAAAGGAATTAAGAAAGAAGAAACACAAGGATTACAGTTCTGATGATGTGAAGAAGAAGAAGAAATCATCAAAATCTTCATCATCAAAATCCTCAAAACCTTCTTCTCACAAGAAGAGTAGCTCCAAAAGGGCTCGGGCATTCATTGGCAAGGAAATGGACTCTGAAGCTGAATCGAGGAAAATGAGGAAGAGGAGGAGTCTCAAGAATCCGAATCTGGTGTGGCTAGTCCGGCTCTTGCTCACGCTTATGTTAGCAAGTCCATCTTCAACATCAAGAAACCGACTCCACCGACAAACCCGATGAGGAAAACGATGACTACGCTCCCACCTATTGCTTCATGGCAAAAGGTGCCAAGGTACTCAATTTCACCTCCTCACGAATCCAGTGAAAATGAATCGATGAGGATCTCAAGCCCAGCTACTCTAAACTTGCTAAGATTGCTATAAAACAACAAAAGGCTTTTGAAAAGGTTCAAAACATGCTAGATAAGAGTGATGATATGTTAGGTGAAGAAATGGATCGCACTCAAGCCTCGATCGAAAATCTTGAGACTTGGTCTAAGCTTGATAACCTTCAAGGTCATCATAACACTCTCTTATCGATCATGAGAAACTTTCTTATGAATTTCTTCAAAGAAAGCAAGATCTTGAGAAGCTAAGAGCGAGTTATGAAGATCTTGAAGGAGCGCGATTCATTACTTGCTCAACAAATCAGCGCTTCTCAAGAAGAATTTGTTCCTCCATGCTTAAAGTGCATTGAACGTGAATCGCTAATTCTTCACCTGAATGTTCAAATGCTTCAACTGTTACAAATTCTTCACCTGCCTCTGCTATCACTAATTCCTCATCCGAGGACATTGCTAGTATCACCGACGATGCATGATTGAAGGAATTGTACATGAGGCATGTACAAAAGCCTCAAAGGGCATCAGACTCTTTGTGATGTGCTTAAAAGCAGATCCTCAACAGAAACCCTAGGAAAGAGGGTATCACATTTGAGAGGAAATTAAATGCCGATGGAACATCTTTGGAAGCCCGAGCGGTACCCCAAAACCTCATGGGTTGCCGCAAAGGGACCTCGATTGATCCATCTACCTTATCTGGTTTTTCGTGTGAATTTCCTCATTACTGGCGATGAGTCATTTGACTCCAACTATAAACTATTGAAAAATCAGAATGGTGAAGTATTTGCTAGATATGTTGGCACTAACTGCGAGAACGGTTCCCCTATGAAGAAAATCTGGGTTCCCAAGAAGTGCCTTGAAAGTCTTCAGGTGAATGTCCTCATGACACCACTTGTGAAGAAAAGGAACCCCAGATCAAATTCTTCATATGGACCAAATTCTTCATATGGATCCAAGTCCTCATACGGACCAAATTCCTCACGTGGATCAAATTCCTCAAAAGGATCAAAGTCCTCATATGATTATCATCGTGCTAAAAACTACATTTCTGAGGGTAGAGCTAAGGGCTATGAATATGTGCATTATTCTTCAAATCATTATGTTCATAAGTCCTCGAAGAATTTCTCTCGCTTATTCATATGCTTACCCTAACCCCTCTTATGTGAAACGAAATGGTTTGGCCTCTATGCCACCATTCTCATATGGTGCTTTCATGAGAATGATGAACTCTTTGCCACCCCTTCAGATGTGGGTGGTAAAGAAAAGAACTAATATTTTCTCTAGGGTCAGGTCTCGGGCGTGCCTTAACGTCTGAAGAATTTCTTGGGGGCACGACAAATTGCCCGAAAGGACACAGGCTAATCATGATGAAATGAACTTTCATTTCACACGTCCTCATCTCGCTTATCCGGATCCCGATCGATGAAATTCATCGATGAACTTGATATCATATTCTTCAGCGATGAAGTATATGAGATTGTAAGTTGTACTAATTCATCTGCAGGATGATCAACCCAAAGCCACTGAGTGGGTTCTCGATAGTGGATGTACAAATCACATGACTGGTGACAAGAATCTATTGATGGATGCTACCTTATCACCGTCACATCTGAAGCATATCATCTTTTGACAAAGGCAAAAGTCGGTATTGGGACTTGGTAAGGTTGCTATCTCTAAGGACATGCACATGGACAAAGTCATGCTTGTTGAGTCTTTAGGATATAACCTCATGTCAGTCTCAATGCTTTGTGATCTTGATATGGTTGTTATCTTTGGCAAGTATCGTTGTGTTGTGATTATGGAA
The DNA here is from genome assembly GCA_021605145.1 of Aegilops bicornis. Classification (NCBI taxonomy): domain Eukaryota; kingdom Viridiplantae; phylum Streptophyta; class Magnoliopsida; order Poales; family Poaceae; genus Aegilops; species Aegilops bicornis. The sequence goes on along the minus strand of CM038670.1, from coordinate 474,900,165 downwards.
GTCGACAATTCCAAAGTCTTGAAGGCTTTAGGAGAGGAGACTTGTATATTGTTGATTTTTCCACAGGACCACAACCAGCCGTGTGTCTACTTGCAAAAGCTTGAAGGCTGGCTATGGCATCGATTTACTTGGTCATGCAGGCATGAGGAATTTGCACACGCTATGCGAAGAAGAAGCATGTCATTGGCATTGAGAATGTCAAATTCCTCAAGGATCACTTATGCGGAGCCTGTGAAGCTGGAAAAATGACCAAGGCCAAGCATCCAAATAAGACTATCATGACCTCTACTCGCCCCTTCGAATTGCTTCACATGGACCTCTTTGGTCCCAATCATTATTCAGCTATCGTCAATGAAGCATCACTATATGGCTTTGTTATTGTTGATGATTACTCACGTTACACTTGGGTACACATTGTTACTTACAAAAATCAAGTGCAGGAAATCTTCAAACGATTTTCCTCGAGGGCTTCAACCAACTTTGGTGTGAAGATCAAGCACATCAGGAGTGACAATGGAACCGAGTTCAAGAATTCGGTCTTAATGACTATCTTGATGAACTTGGTATTACTCATGAGTTATCTGCTCCCTACACTCCGCAGCAAAATGGCGTCGTGGAGCGCAATAACAGAACTCTTGTTGAGATGGCTCGCACTATGCTTGATGAATACAAAACGCCTAGTCGTTTCTGGATTGAAGCAATTGACACTGCGTGCCACATCATCAACAGAGTATATCTTCACAAATTCTTCAAGAAGACTGCCTCTGAACTCCTCACTGACAAGAAACCTAATGTTTTATGCTTGGTTATGGAAAGGACTCGCACACCTACAAAGTCTTCAACATCGCCCTTCACAAGGTTGTTGAAACTGTAGATGTGCGGTTCGATGAAACTAATGGCTCGCAAAGAGAGCACCTACCTTACGTGTTAGACGAACCAGCACCGAGGATTCTATCGGGTTCAAGGCAACCGAGGATGTCATTCCCATCAAGAAACCGCTGAAGAATTCATTCCTCAGACGCTGAAGAACGTCGAGTGATGCACCAAGATAATGCTGAAGAAAATGGTGCCGAGGAAAATGGTCAAATTCCTCAAGACAACCAGCTCATCCTCGCGTTGCAAAAAGAAGTGCAAGTTGATAAGATCATCGATGACATTGAAGCGCCAGTCCTCTCACTCGCTCAAAAGCTTCACACTTATCTAACTTTTGTGGGCACTATGCTTTTGTCTCTATCACAGAGCCCACTAAGGTAGATGAAGCATTTGGAGCCGGAGTGGATTCAGGCCATGCAAGAAGAATTACATCGATTCGAGCTCAACAATGTCTCGAACTGGTCAAATGTCCAGATCCTCGCAAGCATAATATCATTGGCACAAAGTGGATCTATCGCAACAAGCAAGATGAAAATGGTCTTGTGGTGAGGAATAAGGCACGACTAGTAGCTCAAGGCTACACGCAGTTGAAGGAATTGACTTCGATGAAACTTTTGCACTGTCGCTAGACTTGAGTCTATTCGCATATTACTCGCCTATGCTAACCATCACAATATCACTTTATATCAAATGGATGTGAAAAGTGCATTCCTCAATGGTAAGCTTGAGGAAGAAGTATATGTTGCTCAACCACCGTGTTTTGAAGATCCAAAGAATCCTCGACAAAGTCTTGAGACTAAATAAGGCTCTCTATGGCCTCAAGCAAGCCCCTCGGGCATGGTATGATACATTGAAGGAATTCTTCATGAAGAATGGCTTCACACCGGTTCACTCGATCCTACTCTCTTTACTAAATCTTATGATGGTGAACTTTTTGTGTGCCAAATATATGTTGATGATATTATCTTTGGCTGTACTGACCAACGTTATAGTGATGAATTTGCCTATATGATGAGTGAAGAATATCAAATTTCTATGATGGGAGAGTTGAAATTCTTCTTAGGTCTTCAAATTAAATCAACAACACAATGGCATATTCATATCTCAGAGAAATACCTCAAAGATGTCCTGAAGAAATTCGGCATGCAAGATTGCAAAGGTGTCAAAATTCCTATGCCCACAAATGGCCATCTATGCACTAATGAAAATGGTATTGACTTTGATCACAAGGTATACCGCTCCATGATTGGTTCTTTATTGTACTTATGTGCATCTAGGCCAGATATAATGCTTAGTGTTTGCATGTGTGCCTGATTTCAAGCTACAATCAAGGAATCACACCATAAGGTGTGAAGCATATTCTTCGATATCTAGCTCACACACCAACACTTGGATTATGGTACCCCAAGGGTTCTACTTTTGATCTCATTGGATATTACGACTCGACTATGCTTTGGTGATCGTGTGGACCGCAAGTCAACATCTGGTACTTGTCATTTCCTCGGACGATCTTTGGTCCGTTGGTCCTCGAAGAAAGCAGAATTGCGTATCACCGTCCATCGCGGAAGCTGAATACATTGCTGCTGGCTCGTGTTGTGCTCAATTACTATGGATGAAGCAAACCCTCAAGGACTATGGCATCAACGTGAAGAATGTTCCTCTCATCTTGTGACAATGAGAGTGCCATCAAAATTGCTCACAACCCAGTTCAGCACTTTCGAAGACAAAGCACATTCAAATTCGTCATCATTTTCTTCGTGATCATGTGTTGAAGGGCGACATTTCCATCGAAAGCACGTGAAGATCAAGAACAGCTAGCTGATATCTTCACTAAGCCCTTGGATGAGAAGAGATTTAGCAAGTTGCGGTGTGAGCTAAATATCTTAGAATCTTCGAATGTTCTTTGAAAAGGACACACATCCTAACACTTATGCAAATTTGATGACTTAGATGTGCAACACATGAAGAAACGCTTTTCTTCAATCAATGAAGAATAACACTCTAAGTGTGAAGAAATTAATGAAGAATTTGATTCACAGAACCCTACGACAATTGTACGCGGTGTCTGAAATCATCATTCTTATACGGTGGGTCACGCCACCACCAAAGTTGAAAATCTTCAATTTGAGTTTTTTTATTTTTTATTTTTGAAATTCTTCAGTTTTTCAAATTCTTCAACTTTGCAAAATCTTCACTATTTCCGTCGTCTTTCTTCATTGGCTAAATATATATATGGATTTATGTCCTCTACAGCATTCACTTATGGCTATTTCCTCAAGTCGCGTTTTACGCTAAGTGAATGTGATCGGACCCTTCCCCTCTATGCTATACTCAACCCAATGCATTCACAAATTCTTCATGTGCGTTCTACTTTGAAACTCGTTCAAAATCTTCACTGTGTCCTTGACAAATTTGAAGAAATTGCGAACGGAACTTTAAAACGAATCTTTTTTAAACCTTCGCTTTTACCGCTCAAACCGTTCCGCATCCCACGATGCATTATTATATTCACCCACGATCAGACACGATCTCCACTACACAAAGACGTGGGTGACACATGTCATGAGAAGGGAAGTGGTCAGGGCATGTTCGTCCCTAAATCTTGGACGATCCGCTTTTCACCGTGCCTATAAATACCCCTCTCTCCCTTCCTCACTCTTTTTACTCCGCCGACCTCTCTCTCCCGCCGAGTTCCTCAAAACCCTAAGCGCCGCCGCTTACTCCATCGTCAGCGGTGAGGAAAAGCTTCACTGCCTTGACCTCGCCGTGACGTACTTTCGCGCCGACCGTGGAATATCTTCACTCCGCCGTCAGCCGTAGCTGATTTCCTCTGCCAAGTTAGGGCGTGGAAGATCTGAACGGACGAACTTCCAAACTGTTCATCTCAGTTCGTCGTGTTCTTCACTTCGGGTAATTAAAAGTTACTTTTATTACTCGCCTTGATTCTGAAATTTTCTTCAAAATCTTCAAAGGTGTTTATTCCTCAAATATTCACACATATGAACACCTCAAATCTCTTGACTCGTTTCTCTAAGCTATGTTTTTCTTCAAGATTCCTCAATTGTGTGGATCTTCGATCTATACAACTCTGGAACCTAAGACAAAGAACGCTTATTGAAATTCATCAAGGTTCATCTGGTCAAAATCCTCAAAACTTGTTCTTTTTGAAAAACCTTACGAGAACGCATATGACCTCTCCAAATTCCTCGCACCTATACTACATTCACAGGTACAAATGTCCATTCTTGAATCCCTAGGTTCTCATCAACTTAACTCATTTGGAGCGTTCCTCGAAGAAAACTGCACACTTCTTCAGAGAACTCAATTGTTCAATTTCCTCAATCAAGAAAATGGCAGATGGTAAGAAGCCGCATGAAGGGAGGAAAGAAACCCGAGGTCATGACAGCATTTGAAATCCACGAGGATATATATGCCGACTCATCGCACACCATATGAAGAAAGTAAAAATCAACGCAAGGTGCGATTCGTAAGATTGAACGGAGATGGGCACGGGAATGGAGGGAATATAGATATGTAACTCCTAAGTACATGAAGAAATTCGCTCTTAACCCTCCATGCCCAAGAGCTCCTTTGGCACTGGCCAAATAGCTGATCCCACTAGCGCCAAACGCGGTGAGGACTTTCCTAAGGAATGGGCTAAACGCCAAGCAAAATTGACAAAGCAAGCAAAGGAAGCCGGTGAAGAAATTCAATGAGGATTCTCGCCATTGCCATCGCCACAGAGGTCTCGGTCAAACCGAGGAAATCAATGCAAAGAAGCTCGCTCATAAGCCAAGTGCTTCATCATCCGCCCTCACGGCCAAGTTCCTCAAAGAGCACCTTCCAAGCAAATTCCTCAAACCGCTGCTGCCCCACCAAAGTCCTCAACAGCTCCGGCTAAAACCTTCGGTTCTGTGCACCTAGCTACATGTCAACGGACTGCTGGATTTTCAATTGCCTCGAGCATCTCTCGCAAGTTCCTCGCCAGCTCCCATTTCTTCAATCGGTCCGACTCAGTGAAGACCAAAGCAACAGTGGTCGAGGTCCTCGGCCTAGCCCGACGAAGAAAATGGTTGCATTCCATGTGCCATCCGAGGATGAGGCATCCGATGAAGAACTCGCAGAAATCATCGAGACCGACAAGCAAGGGCCGCTAGAGCCAAAGGTACATCTGTGCATCGCTATTGGACCCAAGATAGTCCTCGACTTTATTGATCTCCGCACAATGATCCCAATACCCTCTCGCACGATCTTCACTTGACACCTAGTCAAAGTCATATGTTGACTCACTTCATAGCTGAAGAAAAATGGAAGTATGAAAAGGCGAGGGAAATCAAAAGGCTCAATACAGGAAGGAGAAGTTCCTCAAGAAAAACATTGTCAAGATGACACCGAGGAGCTTCTCCAAGTCCAGATCGAAATTCAAAACCTCAAAGAAAAACTTCGATTCATTCAATGCTGATTGGCAAGGAGCCAAGACAGATTCACAACCCGACGAAGAATCTCACAAATGTTGTTGTCCCAATGCAACATGAAATTCCTCAGTTGTAGCCTCAGCTCACCCTCTTGAAGAAAATGCCAAGATCGCCGATGACGTTCAGCCTGCCGATGACAACATCGATTCTGTGGCTGATGATCCCATTCCAGCCGCCGAAGAAATTGCCGTGGCACCCACTAGTGGTGCACCAAGAATCTGCTCAAGTCAGGCAATCGCATCGCTTGAGCTCAAGAAATTGCTCAAGACAGGGGAACTGCATCAGTTGCTCCTGAAGAAAATGAACCAAATTCCTCAGCTCCTCCTGCGCCAACTCCAACTCCAATTCTTCCATCAAAGGAAGTTGTTCCTTTTGGAGAAGAATACGAGATCCCAGTCGGATCCGATGAAGAACATCAGTCTGCTGCTTCGTCAGAGCAGCTTGATGAAGAAATTGAAGTGGATGCCATCCTTCAACCCCGCTTATTCCCTCATCGGACTATGAAATTCCTCGACCGGTGCCGAGGAAATTGAAGATGAAGATGTGGATATTGGATGCACCACACGGTGTTCAATGATGATTTTTGGGAAAATCAGCATCCCAATACTCCTCTCTTCACTCCGCTCCAACAAGTTCCTCACTCCCCTGCACAAACCGTCCAAATAGACTCGAGAAAATCAACCCACTGGTTCTGCGGCATGAAGAAATTCCAGCCACTAGTGTCAAGAAACTGCTTCGCTAATCCTCGATCGCACAAGTCGAGGAGCAAGTAATTCCTGGCTGAAGAAATCGAACTTGTGATTCCCGAGGTGGTGATGCAAATCATCGACACCCCTCGCCCAAGCGTAAGAATCCGTTCTCAACCAAGCAAAAGTTCAAGGCTGAAGATTTCTTTGCCGAGCACGTGTTCTTCATGAATATAATCCATATGATTACGCCGAATTAGGAAGAGGCGCTCGACTGCCACCAAGCCAACTTCTATTCCTCAGTGCTTTTCAACAAGGATAAAATCTTCGATCATGCTCATATTCCTCATGTGGATATGGAGACACTGCCAGGTTTTGAGCCAGTCCTCAGTGTTCTTCACGACGCAGGACTTCTAAACTTCTGCACTGATATTTGTGACTGGAACGAAGAGCTAATTCTTCAGTTCTATGCAACCCTGCATATCACCGGAGACGCCAAGACGCCAATTCATGGGTCTTAGATTGGATGACTGAAAACACTCACTACAAGGCACCTGCAATTGAATTGCTTCGTTTCTACCACTCGATCCCTCCGCTTGATGGTGCACGTCGGATCTATGAAGAAAAGGAACTTTCAAATCACTATATGCAAGTGCCGATGAAGCCATTGAAGCCAAGGCAGGCACTAAGAACCAAATTCCTCGTCAAGGAATTATTATATGTGCCTCGGACCGTCTATCGAATCTTGACGAAGACTATGAGTCCTATCAAAGGCCACGACTCGAACGATGAAGAAGTCGTTGGCATCATGAAGAATATGCTTTTCAATATCATCCATGGCGTTCCCGTCAATTTCCATGATTTCTTCATGAGGACTCTGGCTAACATTGACATGTCACCATTTGAGCTTTGAAGCCTTATGCGCCTTTGGATTATGAGATTCATCAGGTCAAGGTCCTCACTCAATTACAAAGGCGATACTTTGAACCACTGCAGCTACCGCCTCGATTGAAGTCCTCAAACGGCCAATTGCCTCAAGAGATGAAAAGGGCAAGGCTATCATTGTGATAGATGAAGGTATTCGTCCATTGGATGGACAGTTTAAAGCAAAGCATCTTACTCCACCAATGATGACTACGCTACACATGACTCAAAGAAGAAATACCTCAAGAAAAGCAAAATCCTCAAGGAATCGCACCTGTGGTGATGACTGATCGTGAATTACTCCTCGCCTTCATCGAAGGTTGATCGCAATCATAAGTGGGTCAAACGTCAGTTTGGTACTCTTCTTTACAATATGACGTCTACTCACAATGCGGTGAAGAAAAACCACTACTACCTTCATGAAACCTTCAAGCGCACTGGCTGTTCTTTCACATGTCTATAATGAAGAAGAATCGACATCAATGGGTCTCAAGGAAGAATTTGACTGGTCTGCACCTCCTCCGAAGAAATTCAAGAAGGTCAAAGTTCCTTCCTTGGTGGCCAGCTCCTATTCTTCATCTCGCGACATCGATGAAAATGAAGGTTTGGAAGACATCGCCGCTGGTCCTACTTCAACAAACAACCCGACAATGTCAAGGCGCTCCGTCTTCAACTTGATATTCCTCAAGAGCGTTAGTCCTCGGTTCGATCCTTTTGGTCATTCGATGACAAAGGGGAGAAATTTGAGTTAGTCTTCAAGCGGGTCTAGTTTTTGTCTATATACGATTTTATTAAGTTACAACTCTCGTTCTTCTGAAACCTTTTATTGGATTGAGTTGTAATCTTAAACCCTATGGTGCTTTGATACTTTTGATGCATTATGTTTTTGCACTATGCTTCATAGCAAATCTACTTGAGCTCTGATACTTTATGTGCTATGATTCCTCATGCTGAATTTCATCAAGCACCATATTTCATCATGCATTTCAAATTCTTCATATTATATGTCAAATGCGTGTATGAATTACAAGATCTAGGGGGAGATCTCCATGATTCAATTCTTCAAGTGTGCATTGACTCAAAAGCAAAATCATCACTATGCAAATCTTCGGGGGAGTTCTTCTATATCTTGCAATCAAATTCCTCATTATCAGTATTTACAAGTCATATGTTTATCCTCGTTGAAAACTTAACCCATATTGTCATCAATCACCAAAAGGGGAGATTGTAAGTGCATCTAGTGCCCCTTAGTGATTTTGGTGTATTGAAGACTTATAGGTTAAGTAACTAATGCGCTTTTTGAGTGTACATGTGTCTATAAGTCTATGAGGAGTTTTGATATTTACAAAGAAAAGTAACCCCTAAAAATGAAGTTCTTCAACCAAGACTTTGATATTCAAGACTTTCTCAAGACTTTGAAAGTGAAGAAATTGGTGTGATCCTGAAGACTTGGTATTCGCTTGAGGAACATGAAGCGTGAAGACTTTTGTTTTCGTAGTTTCATTTTCTCTTTCTTGAGTCATAGGAAACACAGTACTGTTAAAGGGGGTCGAGGAAATACTAAGGGAAAATTTCCATTTGATGCTCAACTCAAAATCCTACACTTACCAAACCCTTCGAGTGAAGCTTTTGGAAATCTCATACGCTTCAACAATTTCTTCAAAGGATGTAGACGAAGCTCTTCCGATCACCGAGGAATTTGTTCGATCGAGGAGTTAGGAATTCGCCGGTAATTGCCTACACCGTGAGGAACATGATAGCCCCGAGGAATTTGAGAGTCAAATTTCCGATCGCTGTGCATACGCGCCACCTGTCCCAAAATATCTTATCCACCTAACGGTCATATCATTGAAGGGCATTTATGTCTTATCATGTCGGGCTGCTCCTAGGCTATAAATAGCCGCCCTACAACCACTAGCTGGTTGGCTGCCCGAGAGAACTTGACACTTGTCATTTGAGAGCAACCCATCCTCCGAGGACTTTGAGCGAAAATCATCAAGTGAGGAAAAACCCAAAAGTGAGGAAAACCCAAAACCAAACCCCTACAAACCCAAAGTGATTGAGCATCATCAAGAAATTGATCCTGCGTGGATCCGACGCTTTTACCTTTGAAGACTGTGCTTCTTCCAGACGGTTAGGCGTCAAGGTCTAGAGCATCCAAGAGGAATTGTGGATTGCCGGGTGACCAAGTATGTGAAGGTTTGGAAGTCGCCTGAAGACTTACCACGAGTGTTCGGACGAGGTCTGTGTGACCTTAGTTCAAGGAGAATACGGTGAGGACTTGGTGTCCTGAGCTGCGTGCTCAAGGATCGGGTGTCCGGACTGTGTCCTCGAAGTTTAAATACTCACCGCTCCAACCAGTGACGCATAACCGAGACAAAGTAGCTTGAACTGGTCTACCAAATTGTCTTCACCAACCTAATCGGTTCTATTTCCTCAACCCTTTCATTTCCTCATAACTGTAGAGTGTTTGTCATATCTGTGTTTGAAGACTTTGATCAAGACTTTCTCAATTTCCTCAGTTCAATTTCTTGATGCTTTGTCTTCATCTTGTGTTATCCTGTGATTACGCTTTTCGTACTGTGATTGTCTTCATTTCATCATGATGACTATGGTTTTAATCTGTTATGCTTACTTCTGAGTACTTATTCCGCTGCATGTATTTCTTCGCTAAGGAATTTCCTCACCAGCAAATTCCTCAGTGAAGAATTTGTAAAATTCTCTAAAAATCGCCTATTCACCCCCCCCCCCTCTAGTCGATATAACGCACTTTCAGCAGGAGGGAAGAGTTGTTTCATATGACTCACGACAGCTTAAACCCCATGAGTTAAATTATGATACGCATGATTTGGAGTTAGCAGTCGTAGTGCATGCGTTGAAGACTTGCAGACATTTTCTCATCGGAAACCATTGTGAGGTATACACGGATCACAAGAGTTTGAAGTATATCTTCACGCAGAAGGAGTTGAATCTCAGGCAGAGGAGATGGTTGGAACTCATTAAGGATTATGATATGAGGTTGCATTATCATCCTGGAAAGGCTAACATAGTAGCCGATGCGTTGAGCCGCAAAAGTCATGTCAATACACTCATGACCGGAGGATTACCCAAGGAGTTGGCAGATGACCTACGTGAGCTATGTTTGGAAATTGTTCCGAGAGGTTATGTAGAAGCTTTGGAGATTCAATATACTTTGATGGATAAGATCAGAGAAGCTCAGAAGATGGACAAGGAGATTGCCGAGATAAAGGAAAGAATGAGCAAAGGAAAAGCTAAAGGATTTCGAGAGGATGAGCACGATACCCTATGGTTTGAGGACCGCGTATATGTGCCAAATGATTAGGAGATCAGGAAACAGATTTTGCAGGAGGCCCATGATTCTCCATATTCGATTCACCCAGGAAATACCAAGATGTATCTGGATTTGAAGGATAGTTTCTGGTGGACCGGAATGAAGAAAGATATTGCGGAGTATGTAGTAGTTTGTGATGTATGTCAGAGAGTGAAGGCGTAACATCGAAGTTGCCAGGATTGCTACAGCCATTGCCTATACCCGAATGGAAGTGGGATAAACTAGGCATGGACTTTATCACGGGATTACCCAGGAGACTCGTTCAGGCTATGACTCGATATGGGTTGTAGTCGATCGTTTGACGAAGGTAGCTCATTTCATCCCAGTGAAGACCACTTACACCAGTGCTAAGTTGGAAAAGATATACATGACCAGGATCGTATGTCTGCATGGAGTTCCGAGGACCATTCTATCAGATAGAGGAACCCAGTTTGCCTCAAAGTTTTGGAATCAGTTGCATGAAACTTTGGGAACCAGGCTAGAGTTCAGTACAACTTTTCACCCGCAGACAGATGGACAAACTGAGAGAGTCAACCAGATTCTGGAGGACATGTTGAGAGCATGTGCTTAGACTATGGATCTAGTTGGGACAAAAATTTGCCGTATGCAGAGTTCTCTTACAACAACAGCTATCAAGCCAGTTTGAAGATGGCCCCTTTCGAAGCATTGTACGGAAGGAGGTGCAGAACACCGTTGTTGTGGGATGAAGTTGGAGACCGACAGTTGTTTGGGCCCGATTTGATTAAAGAGTCCGAAGAGAAGGTTAAGCTGATTCGCGATAGACTCAAGGTAGCACAGTCCAGGCAGAAGAGTTATGCGGATTCTAAACGCAAGGAGACAGTTTATGAAGTTGGAGACAGAGTATATCTTCGTGTATCCCCACCCCGAGGAGTGAAGTGTTTTGGAGTTAAGGGAAAGTTAGCACCACGTTTTGTGGGACCATACCAAGTTTTAGAACATATGGGAGAAGTTGCTTACAAGTTGGAGTTGCCTGAAGGATTGTCAGGAGTTCACGACGTGTTCCACGTTTCTTAGTTGAAGAAGTGCCACGCAGAGATGGCTGATATCCCTCTGAGAGATACAGTACCACTGGAAGCGATACAGTCGGATAGAGACTTGACATATGAGGAAAAACCAGTCAAGATACTTGAGTTTGCCAGCCGAGTTACATGAAGCAAAGTAATCAAGTTCTGCAAAGTTCAGTGGAGTCACCATACCAAAAATGAAGCCACCTAGGATCGAGAGGAAGACCTACGGAAGGATTACCCTCACCTATTTTCTAGTCAACCCGAATCTCAAGGGCGAGATTCATCTTAAGGGGGGTAGGTTTGTAACATCCCAAATTTTCAATTTGGAATGTTATACATTAGATCATCATTGCATATCATATTTTATTGCATTTTGGTTTGATCCTAGAAATTCTACGCAACTCAAGGACCCACGGAGAGAGTTGGGAATTTTGTTATTTTCAAATTTTAGTTTTTCTCAAATGTTGAAAAAAGGATCGTTTCATTTTAATTATTTTTCTCTTCGAATATTTCTTTTATAAAAATAAAAGAGAGAGGATAAAATGACTTCCTCAAAAGAAAGAAATATTGGAGGCTTAATATTAAAATCAAATAAGATTTTTGTTCGGAGTTTTATCGCTATTTTATTTGAATTAGGAAAAATATGCGTTTTTCAAAATTGCATTAGAAGCCCAAATAAATGTTCACCTGGTTCGTCTTATTTTTAGAGGACGGGGAAAATTTATTTCAGGATTTTTGGAGTCTATTTAGTATTTCGTTTATTCATTTTCCTGTGTGAAATAATTTAAAAAAATGAAACCGACTTTGGGCCGCATCCGGGACTCCGCCTGGGGGCTTGATAAGCCACGAGGCCCAGCCTCCGCTGCAGCCCACATGCAACCCTAGCCCCGCCCGATCCGTCGCCGCCGCTTCGCGAGCTGCCCGTCCGAGCCCCGCCGTCATTCTTGCCGCCGTTACGCCCGACGCCGCCGGAGGTAGCCGACGCCGCCTCGGTTTTCGAGAGAAAACCGATCGTTTTTTAACCCTAGATCCATTTTTTTAGTTTCGGTTCGGTTTTTCGGTTTAGTTATCTAGCGGACATTTGTCCGTACGTTCGTTTTAATGAACGGGTTTCGCCCGTTAGCCGCAGATAATGAACGTTCGTTCGCTAGTCTGTTTGTCAGTTTTTCTTTTTCTCAGATTTTCCACGATTATTTTCGATCGTGATTTCTGATCTGATTTTCGTTTTAGTTTAATTTTTTGCTCGTTTATCGGAATCAGGCGATTCAAGTGCCTGGAGTTTTGTCTTGAAACCCTCTTTCTGTTTAACCAACTTAAACAAGTTTTTGATACTGTAAAAAATTGCCTTTAGTCCAGATTAGTAAACGAAGCTTGTTTCTTTCGCAGTTTGAGTTTCGTTGCTTCGTTTGATTTGATTCTTTTTGCAAACCAGAGTTCTTAAGTTGAACTTTCTGGTTAGATCTCTTATTTGAGTTTTACCCGTGCGTTTTTTTTTTGTTTGTGATAGAGTACCCGGAGTGCGAAGCATGCTACTACGAGTCTCTAGGTTTCGCGGATCATCAGCAAGGCAAGTAACACTTTGATTATACCTCTTTACTACCCAGTTTTATTGCATTAGATCAATTCACAAATAATTGCATGGTTAGGATCTAATTTGAAGTGTGGGTTTGGGAAGTAGATGAGGTAGTACCTATTCACCTGTTTATTATCAAACCTATGGGAGTTACTTCTACGTTGCTTATATTGCTATACTATGCTCGTAGACGTGGTTTGGGTTTGAGAGTATTCATGACAGATGTGAGTATTGTTAAGTAATGGTTAACTTAAGGTGCCAACTTTAATACACATCTGGGTGGACTGAGGCACCTGGGGAACCCAGTGATTGCCTGTATTTTTTTGGAAATCCCGGGGTACCGTGTGATTCTCCTATGGACTGCCACCGAGGCTCAAAGGGATCATGAGATTATTCATGCTAGAAACTTTCGTGTGGAGCCACAAGCCATTATGGGCTCTGGCATAGTTGAGTATGTTGTGTGACCTCTTTCAGTGGTAGGCTAGCAGATGTAGGGGATGTAGGTGGTACTGTCTACCCAGAGTAAAGAGTTAACGCTTCTGAAAGACTGTGTCTCGGTCATCCATTACTCAAACACCACGTAGTGTGAGAAATCAAACGGAGGAGATCGAGTCTTGTGGGGAAAAGTGCGCAAACCTCTGCAGAGTGTACAAACTAATCTTGATTAGCCGTGTCCCCGGTTATGGACATCTTGAGTATCTGGTTCTTGGATTATCATATGGATCTCATCACTCTTAATTATAAAATTTGATTGGGTTATTTAATTACTTTAATTTGGGATTGAGATGGGGTTTACCATTCTCAATGTTTTAACAACTACCATGATAGTTAAATAAAATTTATTCCTTTGTTGTAGGGAAAAATTGGCTTTCCGCAAAACATATTTAACCATACGGCCTCCATCAGCCATATATGCATGTAGTGATAGCATTATTTTGTTCATTGCTCTTTTGTGTTACTTTGCCAGCATATTCCATGTGCTGACCCATTTTTGGGCTGCAACGTATCATGTTGCAGACTTTTCAGACGGCGAGTAAGGTGCCTTAGGTCGTGGTCTTTCACTCAGTGATGCATTGGAGTTGATGGACTCACTTTATCTTCCAAGCCTTCCGATGTTATTGTTTTAGATGGCCTTAAGCCATATTATTTTGTAATAAGTTCTCTTCTGAGACATTCGTTGTACTAAGTGTGTGATTGCTACTCTGTTATAAAACCCTTCGGCATCGTGCGTGTCAAGACATCGATCCAGGATGACACTGATGCACAAAGATCAGACTGTTTGAGGTCTGGTCGCTACATACATCAACTCTATTACCCTTCCGATAAAGCGTGAGTAGTTTACCATAGACCTACGGGTCCATAGCTAGTAGCTAGATGGCTTCTTATCTCTCCTTGATTCTTAATACCATGTTCTCCTCGATGTTCTTGGAGATCTATTCGATGTAATATTATTTTGCGGTGTGTTTGCCGAGATCCGATGAATTGTGGATTTATGATCAGCTTATCTATGAATATTATTTGAATCTTCTCTGAATTCTTTTATGCATGATTTGATATCTTTGTAATTCTCTTCGAACTATCAGTTTGGTTTGGTCAACTAGATTGGTTTTTCTTGAAATGGGAGAAGTGCTTAGCTTTGAGTTCAATCTTGCGGTGTCCTTTCCCAGTGACAGTAGTTGCAGCAAGGCACGTATTGTATTGTTTCCATCGAGGATAAAAAGATGGGGTTTTCATCATATTTCTTGAGTTAATTCCTCTACATCATGTCATCTTACTTAATGCATTACTCTGTTCTTTATGAACTTAATACTCTAGATGCATGCTGGATAGCGGTCGATGTGTGGAGTAATAGTAGTAGATGCAGAATCATTTCGTTCTACTTGACATGGACATGGTGCATATATTCATGATCATTGCCTTAGATATCGTCATAACTTTACGCTTTTCTATCAATTGCTCGGCAATAATTTGTTCACCCACCGTATTATTTGTTGTCTTAAGAGAAGCCTCTAGTGAAACCTATGGCCCCCGGTCTATTTTCCATCATATAAGTTTCCGATCTACAATTTTGCAATCTTTTACTTTCCGATCTATAAACCAAAAATACCAAAAATATTTAGTTTATCGTTTATGTATCTCTATCAGAGCTCACTTTTGCAAGTAACTGTGAAGGGGTTGACAACCCCTTTATCGCGTTGGGTGCAACTTGTTTGATTGTTTGTGCAGGTATTCTGTGATTTGTGCGTTGTCTCCTACTTGATTGATACCTCGGTTCTCAAACCGAGGGAAATACTTATCTCTACTTTGCTACATCACCCTTTCCTCTTCAAGGGAAAAACCAACGCAAGCTCAAGAAGTAGGAGGAAGAATTTCTGGCGCCGTTGTCGGGGAGATTTACGCCAAGTCAAGTCAAGATTTGCCTCCCGTCAAGTTGCCAATTTCTGGCACCGTTGTCGGGGAGATCTACGCCAAGTCAAGACATACCAAGTACCCGTCATAAACTCTCATCTCTTCACTTACATTATTCGCCATTCGCCTCTCATTTTCTTCTCCCCCACCTCTAAAACGATTTTCGAAAAGATTTGCCTTTTCTTCGCCCCCCTTCCGTTCGTCTTCTTCGTTTGCTTTTTGTGTGCTCGTGTGTTGGATTGCTTGCTTTGTCACGATGGCTCAAGAGAATACCAAATTGTGTGATTTTTCCCACACCAATAATAATTATTTTATTAGTACTCCGATTGCTCCCGCCACAAGTGCAGAATCTTGTTATGAAATATCAATTTTCTGGCCTTCCTAGTGAAGATGTCGCTTCCCATCTAAACAATTTCGTTGATTTGTGTGATATGAAAAAGAAAAAAAGATGTGGATAATGATATTGTTAAATTGAAGCTATTTCCGTTCTCACTTCGAGATCGTGCTAAAACTTGGTTTCATCTTTGCCTAAAAATAGTATTGATTCATGGAATAAGTGTAAAGATGCTATTATTTCAAAGTATTTTCCTCCCACTAAAACCATCTCCCTTAGGAACGAGATTATGAATTTTAAGCAACTTAATCATGAACATGTTGCACAATCTTGGGAGATGATGAAATTGATGATACGAAATTGCCCTACTCATTGTTTGAATTTACGGATGATTATACAATAAAATATGCTGGATTGAACTTTGCATCTAGAAATCTTTTAGATTCGGCCATGGGAGGTACTTTTATGGAAATTAATTTAGGAGAAGCTACTAAACTCCTAGATAATATTATGGTTAGTTATTCACGATGGCACACCGAAAGATCTTCCACTAGTAAAAAAGTGCATGCGATTGAAGAGATCAATGTTTTGAGTGGAAAGATGGATGAGCTTATGAAATTATTTGCTAGCAAGAGTGCTTCTATTGATCCTAATGATATGCCTATGTCTACTTTTATTGAAAATAATAACGAATCTATGGATGTGAATTTTGTTGGTAGGAACAATTTTGGTAATAACACGTACTGAGGTAATTTTAATCCTAGGCCGTTTCCTAGTAATTCCTATAATAATTATGGTAATTGCTACAGAAATTCTTCTTTAAATTATAATAAGATGCCCTCTGATTTTGAGAATAGTGTTAAATAATTTATGAGTTTGCAAAAGAATTTCAATGCTTTGATTGAAGAAAAATTGCGTAAGATTAATGATTTGGCTAGGAACGCGGATAGAATTTCTTTTGATGTTGATTATTTGAAACTCAGATCTATTCCACCGAAGCATGATATTAATGAATCTCTCAAAGCTATGAGAATTTCCATTGATGAGTGCAAAGAAAGAACCTCTAAGATGCGTGCTAAACGAGATTGGTTTGTAAAAACGTGTTCTTCTAGTTTTCGTGAAAATAATGATGAAGATCTTAAAGTGATTGATGTGACTCCTATTGAATCTTTGTTTCCAATATAAATATTGATAAAGATGGGACTAGAGATGATTCAACTTTAGTTAAAAGGCATCCCAATGATTCGGAGATTTTAGATCTCGATGCAAAAATTGATAAAAATGGGATTGGAGAGGTCAAAACTTTAAGTAGCAATGAACCTACTCTTTTGGATTTCAAGGAATTTAATTATGATAATTGTTCTTTAATAGATTTTATTTCCTTGTTGCAATCCATGTTGAATTATCCTCATGCTTATAATCAAAACAAAGCTTTTACTAAACATATCGTTGATGCTATGATGCAATCTTTTGAAGAAAAGCTTGAATTGGAAGTTTCTATCCCTAGAAAACTTTATGATGAGTGCGAAACTAATATTAATATTAAAATTAAAGATTATGAGTGCCATGCTTTGTGTGATTTGGGTGCTAGCGTTTCCACGGTTCCAAAAACTTTATGTGATGTGCTAGGTTTCCGTGAATTTGATGATTGATCTTTAAATTTGCATCTTACGGATTCCACTATTAAGAAACCTATGAGAAGGATTAATGATGTTCTTATTTTTGCAAATAGGAATTATGTGCCCATAGATTTCATTGTTCTTGATATATATTGCAATCTTACATGTCCTATTATTCTTGGTAGACCTTTCCTTAGAACGATTGGTGCAATTATTGATATGAAAGAAGGAAACATTAGATTTCAATTTCCGTTAAGGAAGGGCATGGAACACTTTCCAAGAAAGAAAATTAAATTGCCATATGAATCTATTATGAGAGCTACTTACGGATTGCAT
Organism: Aegilops bicornis; assembly: GCA_021605145.1. NCBI lineage: Eukaryota > Viridiplantae > Streptophyta > Magnoliopsida > Poales > Poaceae > Aegilops > Aegilops bicornis. The sequence goes on along the minus strand of CM038670.1, from coordinate 474,882,556 downwards.
ACCAAAGATGACAATACCTAGATATATTCCTGTTTTTATGCCTAGCTAGGGCATTAAACAGTAGCGCTTGTTGGGAGGCAACACAATTTTATTTTTGTTTTTGCTTTTAAGGTTCTGTTTTGCAATAAATGATTCATCTAGACTCTGGTTAGTTGTGTTTTTGTGTTTTAATTAGTGTTTGTGCCAAGTAAGACATTTGGGATAGCTTACGGTGATAGTTGATTTGATCTTGCTGAAAAACAGAAACTTTTACGCTCCGGAAAACAATTATCATTGTTAGCAGAAGCGTGCTTTTCATTTGACTATTATCGCAGAAGATTAATAAACAAATTTCTTAGGTTGTCCAAATTTTTCAGAATTTTTTTGGAGTTACAGAAGTAGTCGAGAATTACAGATTACTACAGACTTTTCTGTTTTTTGACAGATTCTGTTTTCTATGTGTTGTTTGCTTATTTTTATGATTCTATGGGTAGTATCGGGAGGTATGAACCATGGATAAGTTGGAATACAGTAGATATTACACCAATATAAATAAAGAATGAGTTCACAACAGTACCAAAAGTGGTGATTTATTTTCTTATTCTAACGGAGCTTATGAGATTTTCTGTTGAGTTTTGTGTTGTGAAGTTTTCAAGTTTTGGGTAAGGATTTGATGGACTATGGAATAACGAGTGGCAAGAGACTAAGCATGGGGATGCCCAAGGCAACCCAAGGTAATATTCAAGGACAACCAAGAGCCTAAGCTTGGGGATGCCCCGGAAGGCATCCCCTCTTTCGTCTTCGTCTATCGGTAACTTTACTTGAGTCTATATTTTTATTCACCACATCATATGTGTTTTGCTTGGAGCGTCTTGTATGATTTGAGTCTTTGATTTTTAGTTTGTGTCACACCCTGATTTTCATGCCACTACACTTAAGCTAACAATCATGATAAAATGTGGTTTGACAAAAACTTTTGAGTGTTTTGGACCTTGCCTTGATTGGTTTTTTTTTCTGCTGTTTGCAAGTGCTCTAAAAATCAAATAAATCCTCCAACTCCTATACTTCATCTCCTTGCTCCAAAATCTTGAACCAATGATCATGCCATGTGTATAGGACATAAAAATAATTTCTTACAAAAATAATTTGGCCAAATAGTATTTTAAAAATTAGTTTTCCAAAAACCCCTGAATTGAGGTTTACATTGCAAGTACTTAATTAAGGGCAGTAAAAATCTTTCCAAAAATATATTTGACGCCTATTAGATATAGGATACCCAGAAACCACAAAAATATAATTTTAAAAGTTATTTACCTATTTTATTTAAAGGCTTTTTCTTTAGGCCAGAAATGGTCTTTAATAGGTTAAAATTATTTTTATGCTTTAAAAATATTTGGTTAAACCTAGGGAAACTCAGTGGACATATATTGTCCATATATAATAGTTTAAACACATGGTCATGTTCAAAATATTGGTTAAATCCCTCAGAACCCTTTCTGGATATTTCAAGCTTTTGAAATATTTACAAAGGAAATATTCTCCAAAACTTCCAAGAAAATTCTAGCATGTCACATATGACATGTTTGATGATCTTGACAAGTATCATGTCATGGAGAATAGTATAACCCCATGAAATCCCCTCAAAACCATTTATGTCCATTTTGAAGTTTTAGCAACTTTACATTGCCAAACATGTCCAAATGTTCTCACACCTTGTGAACATGCTCAAATGGTCTAATCATTCATCTAGACCAAATGGCACAAGTTGGAGAAAATGTTATATTGATCAAAGTGCCCCAAAACCCTTCCTATCCAGAACCAAAGTTGAACAACTCTACATTGCCAAGTGTGTCCTTTTGATCTGAATTTTTGTGGAAATGTTCAAATACCCAAATGATGACACTACACCAAGTGGTGCATCAAGGAGAATGGTTTTGCATGACTAGATCTTGGAAAACCCATTTCTGTTGATTTCTAGGGTTTACAAAAGTTGCACTGTCAACTTTGCCCAAATGGACTCAACCTTGGTGGAACCTATTATTATCTCATGCTATTCGACCATGTCAAGCCTTATGACAAGAGGAGTTCACCTTCTTGCCCAAACCAACAAAAAACACCTTCTGCCATTTTTCTAAAAACACCACTTTGACCACTTCCACTAATCTCCATGAGTTCTACTTCTTAACACAGCTCCTCCTGGACCTCTTCTACCTACAGTAGCTCTCCCCTGGCTTTTGCTCAATGATTGATGGGTGAAGCACCCTCATTTACCCCTCTAGACAGCAGTTTCTCGCTCTCCCTCAACCTCTCTCCTCTCCTACTGGCTATCCAGGGCATCCAATGCCCCTCCCCACTTCTTTACTTCCCCTTAGAGCCCCCAGACACTAGAGGCCAAGCCCAGAGCGCTAGAAAAATGGCCATGCCGGCCATATGCACACTGAGCGCTGCCACAAGGCGCCTCAAGATCAGTAGCCGCCGCCAACCACTCCCGACCACCTGGGCCTCCCAACATGACCGACGATGCGACTCGACGTCTGTGGACACGCCATGCCTCCGTCTCCCTCCTTCTTCTCCCTCCTCTCGCCCAACAGCATGCACGCCATCGGCCTGAAGGCACCAAAGGAGCTGGCCACACCGCAAGTGCCCTGCCCCCCCCCAGCCTCCCCTCTCTTCTTTTCCTCGCCTGAACGAACCCACGAGCACCCAGACACGCCCACGCCGCCTGTGATCCACAAAGAACGGCAACGACCTCCGGGAGCACGGGTCTGTGGTGAGCCGTAGCTCGCCTACTTAAAGGCCTCCCCGAGCCTCTCCCTTACCACCACTCGCTCCTACCCACTCCAAATCGGCCCCTGTGCCCTCCACTCTCCTCCAGGAGCACCCAAGCTCGAGATCGAGCTCGAGCTCCGCCGCCTCGGGTCGCCGTCGATCTCGTGGTACAGGCCTCCTTTGCCCTCTGTCTCCCTTCTCTATTGCAGCCGGAATCGACCGGGGCAAGCTCCTCCCGGCATCGCCGCCAGCCTTTCCTCGCCGCCTGCGGAACCCCTCGCACTGGCCGACTAACTCCACCTCCACCCGGACGGGCGACTCCGTTCGAGCACATCGGTGCCCTCAGATCGCCTCGCCGTCGACCACAAATGGGCGCCGGTGAGCTCGCCTCCCTCTGTGGGTCTGAGGTTGAAGACGACGGCCGTGGGGCCCGTCAATACCTCACATCGTGGGTGGGCCCCACCCGTCAGGTTTAAAATGCACTCGCGCACAAACCGATTCGCTGCGACGGCTGAAGGCGTATTTTGCCTTTACGCTTTCGACGTGGCAGCCTCGCGCGGGCTGAATCCCTCCGGCCTCGGTGCATCAGGCCTTTTCCGCCCAACAAGACAAAGGCTACTTTCCTTTTTCTTTTTCTATGAAGTTTCCAAAAATTCCACAGATTTAAATATTTATCCAAATTAAAAGTTTCCAACTCCTAAATTCTTCTAAAATCCCACCTATTTAATGGTGTAACTTTCATAAATATCCATCAAACTTTTCTGCATTGTTCAAATTTAAATTCAAATTTGAGCATTTAAATCCTTCTTTGAAAATCCATTTCCACTATTCCTTAACTCCAAATCCAAAACTATGAATTTTCCCCTTCTTAGATTTCCCCCTAGTATTTATCAAAAATAAGTTGACATTTTTCTGAGCACTTTGGTTTTTCTGTTTTTTGCCTTATTTTCCCGTCATTTCTTTTCTATTTAATACATCCCGTATTTGACGAAGTAGTTGGATAAGAAGAAGGAGAAGGACTTGAAGACTTTGAAGACCAAGGCAAGCAACCCTTTGACCATGTCTATGAAACCCTTTTTATGCATGTCATATAGCACCATATTGTTGTTGCAATGTAATCATGATGAGGTGGTGACCACTTTGATGGTTTGCCACCGTACTTCCTCGTTGATACTTGCATTGTGCATGACCCTACCTTTTTATGAGGGTTATGCCGGTGGGGGTAGATAGGATGCTAAGTAGTGCTACGCAAAAAGGGACGGGGATATGCATGGTGGTGGAGACAAAGTATTTTCAAAAGACTTTTCGAAAACCCCATCGGGTGCCACTTATGCCCGGGGGAGATGATGAGTTGGGTAGCCACTTCATGACGAAGTGGTGTACCGAGGCATGTGTGTGTTGTTATCAAAACAGATTGGTTTAAGTTGCGACCGTTATTCCAACCTTACATGCGCAACCACTCTACCCTTGTATGGGAAAGGGCATTATTGATTACCTAGGCCGATACTAGCTTGGAGCCCGCATTACTAGTGACGGGGAGAGTTGGTGCTCTCACTTGGGACGGGTCGCTCTGTAGGGCGGCCATGACTGTTTTTACAGGCACCGGATACACTGCTAAGGCCCCTCTCGGATGTTACGATCTCGAGTGAGTCTCGTAAGATGTACATCGTGAGGATAAGGAACAACGAGTGGACTCCTTGTTAGTGTCGTCTAGGCAAAGATAGTGATCGGGTGCTTACTCGGGTACTCGAGGTATCACGGGTCGTGGATGACACGGAAGTTCCCCGGATCTTGTGGGTAAAGTGTGCAACCTCTGCAGAGTGTAAAACTATTCGAATAGCCGTGTCCACGGCCAAGGACAGTTGGGTAACCACTCTTGGGCTACGCCCACATGTTTGCAAACCAGTGTGTGTGTGTTTGGATAAGTGGGAAGATCTACTTGGGTCAAGTCAAAGGACTTGACATGATTGAGTTGGGTTGATGCCCACTCTATTTATGTTGATATCTGTAACCTGCCCTCATGGTTACTTGAATTCTCCTGATGCGTGTCTTACAAGTTATTGAACATGTCATTGCACTCAAAACTAGCTTTCTGCAAAAATTTACCTATATCCTGCATTGTTGTATCTTGAACCAAAACATGGTTTGCTTGCGAGTACATTCAAAGTACTCATTGGCTTGCCAACGGGTTATTTTATTGGCTGTGCATGAAAGAACAGGATATAATGAAGAGTACCTTGGTGATTTAACATGCGAGCTAGGACGCTTCCCAGTCAGAATGCCTGTAGGGTTAAGGCAGATGGCATGGGTCCAAGTTGTTATTGAAGATTTCCGCTGCGATGATACACTCAATACTTGACCATAATAGTCCTACTTGTGTAAAATGGTATGTATGGATGTAAGACTCTTGTTATTCAGCTTATGTGTGTTCTGTGAGCATTGATCTCTGGGATCACTATACACGTGCATTCGGTGATCTCGACTTATGAGTCGGGGTCCCCACAGAGTCGGTATCGAGCCATCCTGACCGTAGGAAGCCTTAGTTAGCATGGTCGTTAGTTAGGGTAAAACTATTTCCAAAACTACTGCTAGTTTTCAAAACTATCTATACTTCTCTTCCCTTCTCAGTTTTTCGAAAACTAAGGTATACTTCCCTTATTGATCTCTTCCCCTTCAAAACCTTTGGTCGCTAGAACCCTTATGCCCCTGACCACTGGATTCCTTGTAATCCATGTGGATAATCTAGAAGGAAGATGCCTTGCCAGACATTCACCCACATCTCCTGAACAGAAGATTGGCGACATCACAACAAGACGACATCGATGTAAGATACATCCTCGAGGAATGAGGACCTGAAGACCCAGGAGATGGTGACACCCTTGACACTACCCCAAGATGATGCAACCTTAGCCTACAATGATCAGGGCATAGGATATGCAATATCATGATATACATCGCTAATAGAGTAACCCTGTCACTACCGTTGTTGTATCGGCAACCAGCGATGGATGAGAACCTAGCCATTTGGTCCGCCTCACCATAGTGAGCAGGAAAACGGTTCTCCTCATCCCCCGCTCTTGGTGTCGATGTTGTCATCAACGTAACCGACATGATGGACCTCTATTATGCCTTGATAATGTCATTGCATAAAGGATTACCTACCTGGTACCATCGACGGCTTAGAAGACAAAAAGGGGTTGTCGTGATTAAGAAGACAATAGAAGACCAAGTCAATGCCAGTTACGAGGGGCCACCTTCACCCCATCACTCCAACAGGCGAGAAGTTGTTGAAGAATCTTCAGGCTCAACCCGGACTGTTTCATCGAACAACTACAAGAGACGTAGCAACACCTGAGGAAAACCCAGAAGACTGCACAAGGCACGAAGTAAAGCATGACTACTTAGTCCGAGAACCCCTATGGTAGGATGAGTCGTGTACCCCCTATGCGCAGTCGAGTCCGTATGATGGTTCGAATAGAACCATGACTATGTGTTGCTTGTTTTTATTTGTTTGTGTTTTGATATAAGTCGCACTTTTTCCCTAGGCAGCAAGTACGCGACTATATCACATTCCCTATTTCTTTGGTTTGACCCTTTTTGCACTTGCACTATAGAACCCCCTTTAGGCATTCCCCATCTATGCCACTTTTCTCTCTCATCTCTCTCATCAATCAAGACCGCAAGACAAGACACACTGTGGATTCTACCTCGGCAACCAACAAGCACTGAAGACTTTTGCTACAGCCTCCTCGACCAAGTGGAACCCCGTAGAGCTGTGTTTACACCTCAAGACTAGAACCCTATTCCTATACCCTACAAGACTTCACGAGATACCCCATCCCGAAACCTCAACCCTGAGCTTAACCTACGGAATCACAAGAGAACCAGTTAAGCCTATGTAACCTTGCACAAGACTGGGTTCATTATGGAACTAGTGGACGTAGTGAGCGAGCACATTGTCATCCTAAGGTAGCACCAGAACTGACAATGCCATAGGAAAGACCAATTTGGGGATATATGAACAGAGGACAAATGACTTGATGAGTTTATATCAGTGACCTTGAGGAATTATCTAGACTCTTTGGTAGGTTATAAGGCTACCATGTTGGTAGATGAACTTGGTGGGATCATGATTATAGAGTAGCATAGCTTTCATTACCCCTGAGTAAATTGGATTTAATAGGACAATTATGATCGCAAGCTGAAATTCTTGGAAGTATAAGGATTTGACTTAGCCAGGGGATATTGATAGGAGATAGTTGATATTACGATAATGACTTGGGGGAAAGTGTGGAAATTCTTGTTGGACACAAGATTTGGATTTAAATAGGTGACCCTAGTGGAGTATGGATGCAGAGTAATTTTACATGGTTCAGAGTAAATTGGAATTAGACCGAAAATCTTGATCGTGATACCATGTTTCTCGGTGGACAATGAACTAGGAGATTGGATAAATTGTCGGAGTTGATATAAACTTGACCTTGGAGGTCACTTGACCATGATAATGGAAATTGGTGGACTGACTATAGTAGAGATAGCCTTTTCAAGTATTTGGGGATTATAAGGACTTTAGGAGATCATGTGGAACACCATAAACATTGGATTTGTAGAATTAATGGATTGTGTAGTGATTGATGGAAGTTAATGGGCTGCTGGAGCTAATTCATAGGAAGGAAACAAGATCTTAGAGTGGCTTACGATGTGTTTCCTTAGGATAGAGGTGCTTTATCTTAGACCTTGGAAGAATAGGCTGAGCCCTTGGATTGTCATGTTCAAGCTTAGCAGCTTATATGTTCTACCCATGGATTTTTAGGGGTAGACATACATATGAGTTTGGGGATTGTAGACATATATGATTTTGTTAGACCTCCTCTCGAGAGTCATGAGGATATGAATCACATGAGTGATGATTGGAGTTAACCTACACGAAATGATGCTTTCAGCAGTATAAGGTGGTCTATTTGGAGGACTAGATAGAACAATTGGCATCTCAGGAATTGTGCTCAAGGATAAGATGATAAAAGTTCACTCGCACCCTAGAACCCTTGAAACCCTTAAGCCCTACCAAGCTACAACATGGTCGGATCATGACCATGGGTCTTGACTCTAGATTGAGAACACCTTGGACCATACTCAACCGTGACCACCACCAATACCCCCATCCTACTTTATGTACCTCATGAACAAAGTCTTCATGGAGTGCTTGGACAAGTTGGTTGTCATCTTTCTCTGATGACATACTTGTCTACCCGAGGACGGAAGAAGAATCGTTGAGCTCGTCAAGGAACATCTGAAGATCATCATATCTAGGAGGAAGAACTACACCAACCACCATCTTCAAGAAGTATACTTCCGTGTCAAAAACCATGTGTATCTGCAAGCCACTCCTCTCTAAGGAACCAAGCATTTCCATGACAAGGAGACCCACTTCAAGATCACTCCAAGATTTAAAAACCCCCTCTGAGATCACTACGAGATTTAAGAGAAGACAGCTACTACCGGAGTTGCCACCGAAAGTTACTCCGATGTGCACAATTCTTTTCATGCATCACAACACCGGAAGTGTTTCCAACTTCCTAACTCGCCCGATCTCTACGAGGGCATTAACCATCGAGCCATCGACCCCTAGCACAATCTAACCTACCGCTACCCATTAGCAACCTAGATCAAGAGGAGCGTCATACATGAAGCCACACCATCAAGTACTTCAAGCTCAATGAAGCACTACACGGAAGCAGAAGCAACATGAGGACTTGAAGACTACCCCAGATCCAAGTTTCTGTAACCCTTTCCACGCGTAGTTTGGGAATCTCGGGGACGAGATTCTTGTAAGGGGGGTAGGTCTGTCACACCCTGATTTTCATGCCACTACACTTAAGCTAACAATCATGGTAAAATGTGGTTTGACAAAAACTTTTGAGTGTTTTGGACCTGCCTTGATTGGTTTTTTTCTGCTGTTTGCAAGTGCTCTAAAAATCAAATAAATCCTCCAACTCATATACTTCATCTCCTTGCTCCAAAATCTTGAACCAATGATCATGCCATGTGTATAGGACATAAAAATAATTTCTTACAATTTTTTTGGCCAAATAGTATTTTTTTAAAATAGTTTTCCAAAAACCCCTGAATTGAGGTTTGCACTGCAAGTACTTAATTAAGGGCAGTAAAAATCTTTCCAAAAATATATTTGACTCCTATTAGATATAGGATACCTAGAAACCACAAAAATATAATTTTAAAAGTTATTTACCTATTTTATTTAAAGGCTTTTTCTTTAGGCCATAAATGGTCTTTAATAGGTTAAAATTATTTTTATGCTCTAAAAATATTTGGTTAAACCTAGGGAAACATATATTTTCCATATATAAGAGTTTCAACACATGGTCATGTTCAAAATATTGGTTAAATCCCTCAAAAACCCTTTCTGGATATTTCAAGCTTTTAAAATATTTACAAAAGAAATATTCTCCAAAAATTCCAAGAAAATTCTAGCATGTCACGTATGACATGTTTGATGATCTTGACAAGTATCATGTCATGGAGAATTGTATAACCCCATGAAATCCCCTCAAAACCATTTCTGTCCATTTTAAAGTTTGAGCAACTTTACATTGCCAAACATGTCCAAATGTTCTCAGACCTTGTGAACATGCTCAAATGGTCTAATCATTCATCTAGACCAAATGGCACAAGTTGGAGAAAATGTTATATTGATCAAAGTGCCCCAAAACCCTTCCTATCCAGAACCAAATTTGAACAACTCTACATTGCCAAGTGTGTCCTTTTGAACTAAATTTTTGTGGACATGTTCAAATCCCCAAATGATGACACTACACCAAGTGGTGCATCAAGGAGAATGGTTTTGCATGACTAGATCTTGGAAAACCCATTTCTGTTGATTTCTAGGGTTTACAAAAGTTGCACTGTCAACTTTGCCCAAATGGACTCAACCTTGGTGGAACCTATTATTATCTCATGCCATTCGACCCTGTCAAGCCTTATGACAATAGGATTTCACCTTCTTGCCCAGACCAACAACAAACACCTTCTGCCATTTTTCTAAAAACACCACTTTGACCACTTCCACTAATCTCCATGAGTTCTACTTCTTACCACACCTGCTCCTAGACCTCTTCTACCTCCAGTAGCTCTCCCCTGGCTTTTGCTCAATGATTGATGGGTGAAGCACCCTCATTTAACCCTCTAGACAGCAGTTTCTCTCTCTCTCCCTCAACCTCTCTCCTCTCCTACTGGCTATCCAGGGCATCCAATGCCCCTCCCCACTTCTTTACTTCCCCCTAGAGCCCCCAGACACTAGAGGCCAAGCCCAGAGCGCTAGAAAAATGGCCATGTCGGCCATATGCATCGCTTCGAGCTGCCATGCTCCGCCTCCCGACCGTAGCCGCCCCCTGCCAACCACTCCCGGCCACCTCGGGCCTCCCCAGCGCGCCCGACGATGCGCCTCGACGTCTGTGACACGCCACGCCTCTGTCCCCCTCCTTCTTCTCCCTCCTCTCGCCCCAGCTCGCACGCGCGCCGGCCGCCCGAGCGCACCAGTGAGCGCGCTCACACGCGCGGTGCCCCTGGCCCCCTGCTCCCTCTCTCTTCTTTCCCTCGCTTTGGAACGGACCCACGAGCACCCCAGACACGCCCACGCGCGCCCCCATGATCCACAGCAACGGCAACGACCTCGCCGGTGCACGGGTCTATGGTGAGCCGTAGCTCGCCTACTTAAAGGCCTCCCCGAGCCTCTCCCTTACCACCACTCGCTCCTACCCACTCCAAATCGGCCCCCTGTGCCCTCCACTCTCCTCCAGGAGCACCCAAGCTCGAGATCAAGCTCGAGCTCCGCCGCCTCAGGTCACCGTCGATCTCGTGGTATAGGCCTCCTTTTCCCTCTCTCTCTCTCTCTTTCTCTCTCTCTCTCTCTCTCTCGATCTGGAACCGCCTCACCTCTCTTACCATTTCCCCTCTGTCTCCCCTCTCTATTGCAGCCGGAATCGACCGGGGCAAGCTCCTCCCGAAGCACTGCCGCCAGCTTCCTCGTCGCCCGTGAACCCCTGCACCCCGGCGACCAACTCCACCTCCACCCGGACGGCGACTCCGTTCTGAGCACGTCGGTGCCCTCAGATCGCCTTGCCGTCGACCACAGCGGCGCTGGTGAGCTCGCCTCCCTCTCTGGCCCGAGGTTGAAGACGACGGCCGTGGGGCCCGTTAATCAGCCTCACATACTGACGGGTGGGCCCCACCCGTCAGGTTTAAAACGACAAGACGCTGAATCGCTTCATTACTGCGACGGCTGAAGGCGTATTTTGCCTTTACGCCTTCGAAGTGCTAGCCTCGCGAGGGCTGAATCCCCTCTGGGCCTGGTGCACTGTGGCCTTCGCCCAAAGGGCACAAAGGCTACTTTTCGCTTTTCTTTATCTGTGAAGTTTCCAAAAATTCCACAGATTTAAATATTTATCCAAATTAAAGTTTCCAACTCCTAAATTCTTCTAAAAATCCCACCTATTTAATGGTGTAACTTTCATAAATATCCATCAAACTTTTCTGCATTGTTCAAATTTAAATTCAAATTTGAGCATTTAAATCCTTCTTTGAAAATCCATTTCCACTATTCCTTAACTCCAAATCCAAAACTAGGGATTTTCCCCTTCTTAGATTTCCCCCTAGTATTTGTCAAAAATAAGTTGACATTTTTCTGAGCACTTTGGTTTTTCTATTTTACTATTGCCTTATTTTCCCGTCATTTCTTTTATGCATTTAATAGATCCCGTATTTGACGAAGTAGTTGGATAAGAAGAAGGAGAAGGACTTGAAGACTTTGAAGACCAAGGCAAGCAGCCCTTTGACCATGTCTATGAAACCCTTTTTATGCATGTCATATAGCACCATATTGTTGTTGCAACAGAATCATGATGAGGTGGTGACCACTTTGATGGTTTGCCACCGTACTTCCTCATTGATACTTGCATTGTGCATGACCCTACCTTTTTATGAGGGTTATGCCGGTGGGGGTAGATAGGATGCTAAGTAGTGCTACGCAAAAAGGGACAGGGATATGCATGGTGATGGAGACAAAGTATTTTCAAAAGACTTTACAAAAACCCCATCGGGTGCCACTTATGCCCGGGGGAGATGATGAGTTGGGTAGCCACTTGATGATGAAGTGGTGTACCGAGGCAAGTGTGTGTTGTTTTCAAAATGAATTGGTTTAAGTTGCGACCGTTATTCCAACCTTACATGTGCAACCACTCTACCCTTGTATGGGAAAGGGCATTATTGATTACCTAGGCCGATACTAGCTTGGATCCCGCATTACTAGTAACGGGGGGGACTTGGTGCTCTCTCTCTCAGAACGGGGTCGTGCCAGGTAGGGCGGCCATGACTGTTTTTACAGGGCACCGGATACACCGTTGCGTCCCCTCTCGGATGTTACGATCTCGAGTGAGTCTCGTAAGATGTACATCGTGAGGATACGGAACAACGAGTGGATTCCTTGTTAGTATCGTCTATGGAAAGATAGTGATCGGGTGCTTACCCCGGGTAGTCGAGGTATCGTGGGTCGTGGATGACATGGAAGTTCCCCGGATCTTGTGGGTAAAGTGTGCAACCTCTGCAGAGTGTAAAACTATTCGAATAGCCGTGTCCACGGTCAAGGACAGTTGGGTAACCGCTCTTGGGCTACGTCCACATGTTTACAAAACAGTGTGTGTGTTTGGATAAGTGGGAAGATCTACTTGGGTCAAGTCAAAGGACTTGACATGATTGAGTTGGGTTGATGCGCACTCTATTTATGTTGATATCTGTAACATGTCCTCATGGTTACTTGAATTCTCCTGATGCATGTATTACAAGTTGTTGAACATGTCATTGCACTCAAAACTAGCTTTCTGCAAAAATTTACCTATATCCTGCATTGTTGTATCTTGAACCAAAAATGGGTTGCTTGCGAGTACATTCAAAGTACTCATTGGCTTGCCACTGGTTATTTTATTGGCTGCATGAAAGAACAGGATATAATGAAGAGTACCTTGGTAGCGAACATGCGAAGCTAGGACGCTTCCCAAATGTAATGCCTGTAGGGTTAAGGCAGGTGGCATGGGTCCAAGTTGTTATTGAAGATTTCCGCTATGCGATGATACACTCAAGACTTGACCATAATGGTCCTACTTGTGTAAAACGGTATGTATGGATGTAAGACTCTTGTTATTCAGCTTCTGTGTGTTCAGTGAGCATTGATCTCTGGGATCACTATACACGTGCATTCGGTGATCTCGACTTATGAGTCGGGGTCCCCACAGTTTGCCACAATCATCCTTGTTGTACACACCTTTTGTGAGGGACACGCATGAATCATGATTTAGTAGAATACTCTATGTGCTTCACTTATATCTTCTGAGCTAGTCAATTTTTCTCTAGTACTTCACTTATATCTTTTTAGAGCACGGCGGTGGTTTTATTTTATAGAAATTGATTGATGAACTCTCATGCTTCACTTATATTATTTTGAGAGTCTTTAAACAGCATGGTAATTTGCTTTGGTTATAAATTCAGTCCTAATATGATAGGCATCCAAGAGGGATATAATAAAAACTTTCATATCAAGTGCATTGAATGCTATGAGAAGTTTGATTCCTTATGATTGTTTTGAGATATAAAGATGGTGATATTAGAGTCATGCTAGTTAGTAATTGTGAATTGGAAAAATACTTGTGTTAAAGTTTGTGATTCTTGTAGCATGCACGTATGGTGAACCGTTATGTGATGAAGTCGGAGCATGATTTATTTATTGATTGTCTTCCTTATGAGTGGCGGTCGGGGACGAGCGATGGTATTTTCCTACCAATCTATCCCCCTAATAGCATGCGTGTAGTACTCCATTTCGATAAATAATAGATTTTTGCAATAAGTAATGTGGGTTCTTTATGACTAATGTTGAGTCCATGGATTATACGCACTCTCACCCTTCCACCATTGCTAGCCTCTCTAGTGCCACGCAACTTTCGCCGGTACCACAAACCCACCATATACCTTCCTCAAAACAGCCACCATGCCTACCTATTATGGCATGTCCATAGCCATTCTGAGATATATTGCCATGCAACAATCCACCGTTCCGTTTATTATGACACGCTTCATCATTGTCATATTGCTTTGCATGATCATGTAGTTGACATCATATTTGTGGCAAAGCCACCGTTCATAATTCTTTCATACATGTCACTCTTGATTCATTGCACATCCCGGTACACCGCCGGAGGCATTCATATAGAGTCATATTTTGTTCTAAGTATCGATTTGTAATTCTTGAGTTGTAAGTAAATGAAAGTGTGACGATCTTCATTATTAGAGCATTGTCCATGTGAGGAAAGGATGATGGAGACTATGATTCTCCCACAAGTCGGGATGAGACTCCGGCCAAAAAAAGAGGCCAAAAAATGAGAGAAGGCCCAAACAAAAATATGAGAGAAAGCAGAGAAGGGACAATATTACTATCCTTTTACCACACTTGTGCTTCAAATTAGCACCATGATCTTCATGATAGAGAGTCTCCTATGTTGTCACTTTCATATACTAGTGGGAATTTTACATTATAGAACTTAGCTTGTATATTCCAATGACGGGCTTCCTCAAATTGCCCTAGGTCTTCATGAGCAAGCGAGTTGGATGCACACCCACTTAGTTTTTTTTTGAGCTTTCATAGACTTATAGCTCTAGTGCATTCGTTGCATGGCAGTCCCTACTCACTCACATTGATATCTATTGATGGGCATCTCCATAGCCTGTTGATACGCCTAGTAGACGTGAGACTATCTCCTTTTTGTCTTCTCCACAACCACCTTCTATTCCACCTATAGTGCTATGTCCATGGCTCACACTCATGTATTGGGTGAAAGTTGAAAAAGTTTGAGAACATCAAAAGTATGAAACAATTGCTTGGCCTGTCATCGGGGTTGTGCATAATTTGAATATTTTGTGTGATGAAGATGGAGCATAGCCAGACTATATGATTTTGTAGGGATAAGCTTTCTTTGGCCATGTTATTTTGAGAAGACATAATTGCCTTGTTAGTATGCTTGAAGTATTATTGTTTTTATGTCAATATTAAACTTTTGTTTTGAATCTTATGGATCTGAACATTCATGCCACAATAAAGAAAATTACACGAATAAATATGTTAGGTAGCATTCCACATCAAAAAATCTGCTTTTATCATTTACCTACTCGAGGATGAGCAGGAATTAAGCTTGGGGATGCTTGATACGTCTCCAACGTGTCTATAATTTTTTATTGTTCCATGCTATTATATTATCTATTTTGGATGTTTTATATGAATTAATATGCTATTTCATATTATTTTGGGGACTAACCTATTAACCTAGAGCGCAGTGCGAGTTCCTGTTTTTTCCCTGTTTTAGAGTTTCACAGAAAAGGAATACCAAACGCAATCCAAACGGAATGAAACCTTCGCGATAATTTTTATTGGACCAGAAGACAACCAGGAGACTTGGAGATGAAGTTGGAGGAGCCACGAGGCGGCCACGAGGACGGAGGGCGTGCCCAGGGGGTAGGGCACGCCCCCCACCCTTGTGGCCCCCCCGTGCACCTCCTGACCTAATTCTTTCGCCTATATATTCCCATATATCCCCAAACCACCAGAGGCATCCACGAAAACACTTTTCCACCACCGCAACCTTCTGTACCCGTGAGATCCCATCTAGGGACCTTTTCCGGCACCCTGTCGGAGGGGATTCGATCATGGAGGGCTTCTACATCAACTATATTGCCCTTCCGATGAAGCATGAGTAGTTTACCGTAGACCTACGGGTCCATAGCTAGTAGCTAGATGGCTTCTTATCTCTCTTTGATTCTCAATACCATGTTCTCCTCGATGTTCTTGGAGATCTATTCGATGTAATATTATTTTGCGGTGTGTTTGCCGAGATCCGATGAATTGTGGATTTATGATCAGCTTATCTATGAATATTATTTGAATCTTCTCTGAATTCTTTTATGCATGATTAGATATCTTTGTAATTCTCTTCGAACTATCAGTTTGGTTTGGCCAACTAGATTCGTTTTTCTTGAAATGGGAGAAGTGCTTAGCTTTGAGTTCAATCTTGTGGTGTCCTTTCCCAGTGACAGTAGTTGCAGCAAGGCACGTATTGTATTGTTGCCATCGAGGATAAAAAGATGGGGTTTTCATCATATTTCTTGAGTTAATTCCTGTACATCATGTCATCTTACTTAATGCATTACTCTGTTCTTTATGAACTTAATACTCTAGATGCATGCTGGATAGCGGTCGATGTGTGGAGTAATAGTAGTAGATGCAGAATCATTTCGGTCTACTTGAAACGGACATGATGCCTATATTCATGATCATTGCCTTAGATATCGTCATAACTTTGCGCTTTGTTATCAATTGCTCGGCAGTAATTTGTTTACCTACCGTATTGTTTGCTATCTTGAGAGAAGCCTATAGTGAAACCTATGGCCCCCGGGTCTATTTTCCATCATATAAGTTTCCGATCTACTATTTTACAATTTTTTACTTTCTGATCTATAAACCAAAAATACCAAAATTATTTACTTTATCGTTTATCTATCTCTATCAGATTTCACTTTTGCAAGTAACTGTGAAGAGGTTGACAACCCCTTTATCGTGTTGGGTGCAAGTTGTTTGATTGTTTGTGCAGGTATTCGGTGATTTTTGCGTTGTCTCCTACTAGATTGATACCTTGGTTCTCAAACTGAGGGAAATACTTATCTCTACTTCGCTGCATCACCCTTTCCTCTTCAAGGGAAAAACCAACGCAAGCTCAAGAAGTAGCAACCACCTTTATGAATCAAACCAGTATTCCTTTTATTTTGTATAAAATAATATACCTTCAAGTTCCTAGGTTGTGAAAATTCTCAAACAATTCTCATAATTTATTTTGGTCATCTAAACCAGAAAATGCCCAAGACCCATGCAAAGCTTCTCCAAATGACCAAATCATCTAACCTAGTTTCTGGCCAGATTTGTGACTTGTACAATAGGTACCTCAAAGACTTATCCAAACCAGCTGAAAGTTGGCCAAACAACTCACTCTAGCAACTCTCTGCCACATTTCAAAAATCAACTATGTAGCTAACACCTATTATCAATGGAACAATACTAATAGCTTGCTGTCAAAATGGATTTTGGATAAACTGGTCTTATCTGATCCACTAGCCATTGATTATTGACACTTTAAGACCCCTGGGATATACCTACCTAATGCATGGGACAGGTTTTGGCACCAGACCTATCCCTGGGCTCCTTTTGGCCTTTGACCACGTGCCTGGCATGCCAAAAACCATGTTCTACATTCAGCCGGCCAACCCAGGCGCCCCCCGCCCGTCCTCGATGTGCCAAACCCACATAAGCAACCGCGCCCCCCTCTACCTTTCTCCACCGCACTGTCCCCCTCCTCCCAGGCCTGACCCGCACCCGCACCACCCGAGTGCAATTGTGGGCACTACCCTGTGCGGCCCGTGACCCTCCTACATCATCTTCATCCTTACACTATTCCAATCCCCCTAATCATTGTTCGCAGCTTCCACAACCTCACACTACAGTCGCACAGGCTGGATCAGCTCAGCTTGCTCGCAAGCTTTCTCCAGGTGGCTTGCAACCACAGGTATAAAAGGCGCAACCCAGATCCTCCTCGACCCACACCACCTCCATCTCCCTCTCATGCTCCCTAGCTCGAGGAGCAAAGGTAGGAGGGCATGCTTCCTTGAAATTGAATGGGGCTTTATCGCCAGTCCTCTCCAGTGGAAATCCCAATTGACTTTCCCTTCCCCCTAGTCTCCAGCACCTCTGTGGTGGCCGTGTCAAGTTCAATGGAGTTGAATTCCCACAGGAACTACAATTCCGACGAGCCCCGTGATACATCTCCATCGTATCTATAATTTTTTATTATTTCATGCCAATATTATACAACTTCCACATAGCTTTGAAAACAATTTATATGATTTATTGGACTAACATATTGATCCAGTGCCAGTTCCTGTATGTTGCATGTTTTTGTTTTGCAGAATACCATATCAAACAAAGTCCAAACGCGATAAAAATTTACGGAGAATTGTTTTGGAATATATTTGATATTTGGGAGGTGGGATCAACGCAAACGGCCTCCACGAGACACCAGGGCGCGACCAAGCCCCCTGGCGCGCGGTGGTGCCTTGTGGGCACCCCGTAAGTCAGTTGGGGATCTTCTTCGGGAGCAATGAATCTTATATCTAGAAAAAATCATGTTAAAATTTCAGCGCAATCGGAGTTACAGATCTCCGAGAATATAAGAAACGGTTTTCGGCCAGAAACAAGGAACGTGAAACAGAAGAGAACAGAGAGATAGATCCAATCTAGGAGGGGCTCCCGCCCCTCCGCCGCCATGGAGGCCATGGACCAGAGGGGAAACCCTCCTCCCATCTACGGGGAGGCCAAGGAAGAACAAGGAGGAGGGGGCTCTCTCCCCCTCTCTGTAACGCCCCAGACACACCCGCCGGTGGTCGTTACTCCTGGCGGCATCTAGACTAGACCCACACATCAATACTAGTCTTTTCTGCGCACTTTATCCTCACTTGTGCACACCCGGGAGCAACTTCCCGGTTGGTCACCCATCCTGAAATTACTCCAAGTTGAGCACGCTTAACTTCGGAGTTCTGTCCGAATGGGCTTCCGAAAAAGAAGGAATTCCTTATTGATATGAGTAGTCTATCATCCCTATTAGGCCAGGCTATCATACTCTCTCCCGGGAGGCGCCGTAGTGCCGCCGGGGCTAGGATCATGACAGCGATCTACACCAACAACCTTGCCACCGTCAATACTAACTTTCTCCCCCTCTATGTAGCGGTGTTACCTCTCTATTCCCACTGCAATTCTCTACTTAAACATGGTGCTCAATGATGCGTCTCCAACGTATCTATAAATTTGTATTGTTCCATCCTATTATATTATCAATCTTGGATGTTTTATAATCATTTTATAGTCATTTTATTTCATTTTTTGGTACTAACCTATTGACATAGTGCCAAGTGCCAGTGGATGATTTCTGCATGTTTTTTACATTGCAAGAAATCAATATCAGGCGGATTCCAAATGCAACGAAACTCCACGGAGATTTTTATGGACCAGAAGACACGTAATGGGCCCTGGCTGTGCGTGGGGGTGCTCCGAGGAGAGCACAACCCACCAGGGCGCGCCAGGAGGCCCAGGCGCGCCCTGGTGGGTTGTGCCCACCTCGGGTGCCCCCCGGACCGCCTGTTTGCTCTATAAATACCCCAGTATTCCCAAAAACCTAGGGGAGTCGATGAAATATTGATCCAGCCGCCACAGAGTCCAGAACCACCAGATCCAATCTTGGCACCATCTTGGATGGGGTTCACCACCTCCATTGATGCCTCTCCGATGATGCGTGAGTAGTTCTTTGTAGACCTTCGGGTCCGTAGTTAGTAGCTAGATGGCTTCCTCTCTCTCGCTGAATTCTCAATACAATGGTCTTTTGGAGATCCATATGATGTAACTCTTTTTGCAGTGTGTTTGTTGGGATCTGATGAACTTTGAGTATATGATCAGTTATATCTTTTTATATCCATGAAAGTTATTTGAGTTTCTTTGATCTCTTATATGCATGATCTCTTATAGCCTCATATTTCTTCTCCGATATTTGGGTTTTGTTTGGCCAACTTGATCTATTTATCTTGCAATGGGAAGAGGTGCTTTGTAGTGGGTTCGATCTTACGGTTGCTTGATCCCAAAGGATGTAAGGGGAACGGATGACACGTATGTATCGTTTCTACTAAGGATAAAACGATGGGGTCTATCTCTACATAGATAGATCGTGTCTACATCATGTCATCGTTCTTATTGCATTACTCCGTTTCTCCATGAACTTAATACACTAGATGCATGCTGGATAGCGGTCGATGTGTGGAGTAATAGTACTAGATGCAGGCAGGAGTCGGTCTACTAATCTCGGACGTGATGCCTATGTAATGATCATTGCCTGGATATTGTCATGATTATTTGAAATTCTATCAATTGCCCAACAGTAATTTGTTCACCCACCATTTGCTATTTTTCTCGAGAGAAGCCACTAGTAAAACCTACGCCCCCTGGGTCTCTTTCTCATATATTTGCCTTTGCGATCTACTTTTCCTTTGCATTTATTTTCAGATCTATTAAACAAAAAATACAAAAATACCTTGCTGCAATTTATTCTTATTTATTTTGTTTGTGGTTCGATCTATCAATCTACTACAATTTATCTCATGTCCGTTTGCCTATCTTGAGGCGCCGTACCCAGAAGGGATTGACAACCCCTTTAACACGTTGTGTTGCGAGGATTTGTTATCTATGTGCAGGGGCTGTTTACGCTGTGTTGCTTGGTTCTCCTACTGGTTCGATAACCTTGGTTTCATATCTGAGGGAAATACATACCGCCGTTGTGCTGCATCATCCCTTCTTCTTTGGGGAAATACCGACGTAGCTTCAAGCAACGTCATTCAACACTATATATTATTATCCAATGATATGTGGTTATCCTATGAAGTTTGAGTAGATTTGTTTTGTCCTATGGGTTGTAAGATGATCATGATTGGTTTGAGTTGTATATCTGTTTTGTCCTATGGGTTGACAGAAGCACATACCCGAGTAAGGGGGTTGTTGCATGTCGGATAAAGAGGACTTGATACTTAATGCTATGGTTGGGTTTTACCTTAATGATCTTTGGTAGTTGCGGATGCTTGCTAGAGTTCCAATCATAAGTGCATATGATCCAAGTACGAAAATTATGTTAGCTCATGCCTCTTCCTCATATAAAATTGCAATAATGATTACTAGTTTAGTTATCGATCACCTAGGGACAAGTAACTTTCTTGTGTGGCAAAAGCTTTCTACTAAACTACTAAATTTATTATCTTGCAATTTATTCATAGTTTTATTCTCGCAAAGTACTTCTAGTTTCATACTTGTTCTAGGTAAAGCCAACGTTAAGTGTGCGTAGAGTTGTATCGGTGGTCAATTGAATTTGAGGGAATATTTGTTCTGCCTTTAGCTCCTCGTTGGGTTTGACACTCTTATTTATCGAAAAAGGCTACAAATGATCCCCTATACATGTGGGTTATCAAGACCTTTTTCTGGCACCGTTGCCGGGGAGCAATAACGTGGGGTAAACATTCTTGTGTGTGCTTGTTGGTTTATCACTAAGTAGTTTTTATTTTCTATTCCAAGTTGTTCTCTATCTTTAGTTATGGGTGAGGGAGTCCTGGATTAGGGGGTCCTCGGACAGCTGGACTATATACTTTGGCCGGACTGTTGGACTATGAACATACAAGATTGAAGACTTCCTCCCGTGTCCGGGTGGGACTCTCCTTTGCGTGGAAGGCAAGATTGGCGATTCGGATATGTAGATCTCCTTCTCTGTAACCGACTCTGTGTAACCCTAGCCCCCTCCGGTGTCTATATAAACCAGAGGGTTTAGTCCGTAGGACAACAACAATCATAATCATAGGCTAGCTTCTAGGGTTTAGCCTCTACAATCTCGTGGTAGATCAACTCTTGTAATACTCATATCATCAAGATCAATCAAGCAGGAAGTAGGGTATTACCTCCATCGGGAGGGCCCGAACCTGGGTAAACATAGTGTCCCCCGCCTCCTGTTACCATTAGCCTTAGACGCACAGTTTGGGACCCCCTACCCGAGATCTGCCGGTTTTGACACCGACATTGGTGCTTTCATTGAGAGTTCCACTGTGCCGTCACGATAAAGGCTTGATGGCTCCTTCGATCATCGGCAATGATGCGATCCAGGGCGAGGTTTTTCTCCCCGGATAGATCTTCGTATTCGGCGGCTTCGTACTACGGGACAACTCGCTTGGCCATCCGGAGCAGATCGATAGCTACGCCCCTGGCCATCAGGTCAGATTTGGAAGCTTGAACTATACTGCCGACATCCGCAGAGATTTGATCTTCGACGAATTCGAGCTCATGTCAGGTGCGTCGCACAGTCACGATGAGCATGACTTAGCTCTGCCATCGGACGGTGTTCGGGAGATCACACCTGCGGCTACTCCGGCCCTCAATCCGGAGTAGATCAATCCGAGGACGGGTGGATGGACCCCGCCGCGGAGGCCGCACACTCAGTGGCGATACAGCCGAATACTGACCTCACCTCCCATGAGACCTGTGTTATCAGACCCCTGGATTCGTCCCCGGCCACAGGCTCTGAACCGCATGCGTCCGTGCCTATCCAATCTGATTGGGCACCGATCATGGAGTTTACCTCCACGGATATTTTTCAGCACTCGCCCTTGGGCAATGTGCTACATTCATTCAGATCTCTCTCCTTGTCAGGAGACCCTCGGCCGAACTATGTCCGGCTCGAGTGGGAAGCGGACGATGAAGAAATTCGTTCCCCACCCACCACCGACTTAATAGCCACTGTCGACGACTTAACCGACAATGCTTGATTTCGACTCTGAAGACATCGACGGTATGGACAACGATGCAGGAGAGGAACAGGAACCACCCCCACAGGGCGCTGGACAGCCACTTCATCATACGATATATACATGGTGGATACACCCAAAGAAAACAACGACGAGGAACAGAAGGATGCAGCGAAGGATAATCCCCTCGAGAATCAACCAAAGCGACGACGTAGGCGCCGCTCCAAATCCCGCCTTAGCAAAAACAGCGATAACAGCACAAAAAAGAATAATACCCCGGTCGACTCCAAAGGAAACGACGACCACATGGACCCAGCGATGGAGTAGGATGAACCAGGGGACAGCGAACATAGTACGGAGCCGTTGTTCGATCACGGAGATGCCGAGGGTAAAGCTCATCAACCCGTCTCCGGAGAGGAGAACAGTCCGGACGACAATGCACACATCATCCCGGAAGGGCACTTGGAACAAGAGAACCTCCATAGAAGGCTAATTGCCACCGCGAGGAGCCTGAAGAAGAAGAAGCAAAGGCTTAAAGCCGCGCAGAATACGCTCAACAGCAGATGGAACAAAGTGCTCGACATTGAATAAAAGTACGGTGGCAGTCGCCACACAAAAAGCTATCCAAAGCGCAAGCTGCTGCCTGAATTCGACGACGAGGCTTTAGAGCCCATTGAGCCAAAAAATAAAATGGCCGATCAGCCGGATCGACCACCCCGTGTCCGCGACAGGGCGGCTAACGACATCACACACAAGTCAGCACACGATTTACGCGAGGACCTGCATAAAAAGCCGGTATGGCCAGGTCCATCTACGGATCTAGGAAGCGCACTCCGGCACAGAACCATGGCCGCCCAAACGACCATACTGACCGAATAACAGCTCGGAATCAAAACCGAGCACTACTACTGTCAGAAAAATGCCATGACACATCCAAATACAGGGGTGTTGTGCACCCCCTATGCTTCATCGATGAGGTGCTGGATCATGAATTTCCAGAGGGATTCAAACCCATGAACATAGAGGCATACGACGGAACGACGGACCCTGGGGTCTGGATTGAGGACTTTATCCTTCACATCCACATGGCTCGCGGAGATGATCTCCACGCCATCAAATACCTGCCCCTCAAGTTGAAAGGACCAGCTCGGCACTGGCTGAAAAGCCTCCCCGAAAGATTTTTTGGAAGTTGGGAAGAGCTTGAGGATGCTTTTAGGGCTAATTTTCAAGGGACCTATGTCCGACCTCCGGATGCAGACGATTTAAGTCACATAATTCAACAGTCCGGAGAGTCAGCCCGAAAGCTTTGGAACGGATTTCTCACGAAGAAGAATCAAATCGTCGACTGCCCGGATGTCGAAGCCTTAGCGGCTTTCAAACACAGCGTCCGGGACGAATGGCTCGCCAGACACCTCGGCCAGGAAAAACCGAGGACAATGACAGCCCTAACAAGCCTTATGACCCGCTTTTGCGTGGGCAAAGACAGTTGGCTGGCCCGTAGCGGCACCAGCGACCCTGGCAAATCTGAAGTCAGGGATGGCAATGGGAAACCGCGATGCAATAAAAGCAAGCGTCGAAACAATGAAGACAGCCCAGACAACACGGCAGTAAACGCCGGATTCAGGGGCTCTCGACCCGGTCAATGGAAAAAGCCATTTAATGGCAACAGAGATGGACCGTCCAGCCTAAACAAGATTCTAGACAGATTATGTCAGATTCATGGCACCTCCGACAAACCTGCAAATCACACCAACAGAGAATGCTGGGTCTTCAAGCAGGCCGGTGATACGTCTCCAACGTATCTATAATTTTTTATTGTTCCATGCTATATTATATTCTGTTTTGGACATTATTGGGCTTTATTATACACTTTTATATTATTATTGGGACTAACCTATAAACCGGAGGCCCAGCCCAGAATTGTTGTTTTTGCCTATTTCAGAGTTTCGCATAAAAAGAATATCAAACGGAGTCCAAACGGAATGAAACCTTCGGGAACGTGACTTTCGGAATGAACGTGATCCAGAGGACTTGGACCCTACGTCAAGACATCAACCAGGAGGGCACGAGGTAGGGGCGCGCATACCCCCCCCCCCCCAGGCGCGCCCTCCACCCTCGTGGGGCCCATGTTGCTCCACCGACGTACTTCTTCCTCCTATATATACCCATGTACCTCGAAACATCGACACGGAGCAAAAACCCCATTTCCACCGCCGCAACCTTCTGTACCCGTGAGATCCCATCTTGGGGCCTTTTTCGGCGCTCCTCCGGAGGGGGCATTGATCACGGAGGGCTTCTACATCAACACCATAGCCTCTCTGATGAAGTGTGGGTAGTTTACCTCAGACCTTCGGGTCCATAGTTATTAGCTAGATGGCTTCTTCTCTCTTTTTGGATCTCAATACAATGTTCTCCCCCTCTCTTTCGATGTAATCTTCTTTTGCGGTGTGTTTGTTGAGACCGATGAATTGTGGGTTTATGATCAAGTTTATCTATGAACAATATTTGAATCTTCTCTGAATTCTTTTATGTATGATTGGTTATCTTTGCAAGTCTCTTGAATTATCAGTTTGGTTTGGCCTACTAGATTGATCTTTCTTGCAATGGGAGAAGTGCTTAGCTTTGGGTTCAATCTTGCGGTGTCCTTTCCCAAAGGATGAGGGGCAGCAAGGCACGTATAGTATTGTTGCCATCGAGGATAACAAGATGGGGTCTATATCATATTGCATGAGTTTATCCCTCTACATCATGTCATCTTGCTTAAAGCGTTACTCTGTTCTTATGAACTTAATACTCTAGATGCATGCTGGATAGCGGTCGATGTGTGGAGTAATAGTAGTAGATGCAGGCAGGAGTCGGTCTACTTGTCTCAGACGTGATGCATATATACATGATCATACCTAGATATTCTCATAACTATGCTCAATTCTTTCAATTGCTCAACAGTAATTTGTTCACCCACCGTAATACTTATGCTCTTGAGAGAAGCCACTAGTGAAACCTATGGCCCCCGGGTCTATTTTCCATCATATTAATATTCCAACAACAAGCTATTTCCATTGCCTTTTATTTTGCTTTTATTTTACTTTGCATCCTTATCATAAAAATACCAAAAATATTATCCTATCATATCTATCAGATCTCACTCTCGTAAGTGACCGTGTAGGGATTGACAACCCCTTATCGCGTTGGTTGTGAGGATTTATTTGTTTGTGTAGGTGCGAGGGACTCGTGCGTGGCCTCCTACTGGATTGATACCTTGGTTCTCAAAAACTGAGGGAAATTGTCGGTGTCAAAACCGGCGGATCTCGGGTAGGGGGTCCCGAACTGTGCGTCTAGGCGGATGGTTACAGGAGACAAGGGACCCGATGTTTTTACCCAGGTTCGGGCCCTCTCGATGGAGGTAAAACCCTACTCCTGCTTGATTAATATTGATGATATGGGTAGTACAAGAGTAGATCTACCACGAGATCAGAGAGGCTAAACCCTAGAAGATAGCCTATGGTATGATTGTTGTTCGTCCTACGGACTAAAACCCTCCGGTTTATACAGACACCGGAGAGGGCTAGGGTTACAGTAGTCGGTTACAATGGGAGGAGATCTACATATCCAGACGCCAATCTTGCCTTCAACGCCAACGAAACTCCCATCCGGACACCCGACGAAGTCTTCAATCTTGTATCTTCATAGTCCAGAGTCCGCCAAAGGTTATAGTCCCGGCTATCCGGACACCCCTAATCCAGGACTCCTCGGTAGCCCTGAACCAGGCTTCAATGACGATTTAGTCCGGCACGGAGATTGTCTTCGGCATTGCAAGGCGGGTTCCTCCTCCGAATACTTCATAGAAGATTTTGAACACAAGGATAGTGTCCGGCTCTGCAAAATAAGTTCCACATACCACTGTAGAGAGAATAATATTTACACAAATCCAATCTGCTCTAGTATTCCGCAGCATGACATCACACCATGACCAAGCCTTTATTCGAATCGTTTTACTGTCCCACCTCAGCGTTTTTAGCGAGGCGGTTTCCTTGGCACGTCTTGTCGAAGCAGAGATCGTGTCCTCTAGGGTTCTCATCAATACGGGCGTGGGTAACCCAATCGTGCCCGTTGGTATGTCTCCTCAATCGAAGGCGAGTCCCAAACGGTCACGGGGAGGGCTCTTGGTATTCAACCTCTTTATGAGGAGACCGAGGCTCGACTCCTTTCTTTCAATCTCAATCGAATCCGCCTCTCACCTTGAGTTCCAACACCCAAAGCTCCAGATTCAGGCGCTTCGGACCTTCGATGCTGTCCGGTTCCGACCTTCAAGGCCAGTGGATGCCTTCCTCCGTTACGGAAGAAGACGTGCTAAAGCTAAGATATGCCAAGTATCTAGCCGGCGAAATCTCACATAGGCTGCCTGCTCAAGGGCAGGTTATTCCCACTCCCGAGCCTGGCGAGAGCGTGGTGTTCGCGTCTCACTTCCTTCGGGGGCTAGGCTTCCCGACGGACCCCTTCGTGAGGGGGCTCCTGTTTTATTATGGGCTGGAATTTCACTCCGGAGTCCATCCTCCACATCTCATCGTTCATTGTCGTGTGCGAAGCCTTCCTCCGTATTACTCCTCACTTTGGATTGTGGCTTAATACCTTCAAAGTAGAGCCAAACATGATCGAGGGGCAGCACGCGGAGTGCGGAGGTGCTGTTATAAGCAAGAATGCCGACGCTCCATGGCCCGAGGGCTCTTTTCAAGAGGTGTTCAGCTTATGGCAACGAGAGTGGTTTTATATCACAGCTCCCAGGGGCACCAAGTGGGTGGCGCCACCTGCCTTTCGCTCGGGTCCCCCACCACAGCTAGTGTCATGGGTCAATAAAGGGTTTGACTGGGGGCCGTCCAAGGACGTGCCCTTGTTGCAGGGCCGCATTCGAGATCTCCTAGAAAGAGACATCAATCTGGTCGTAGTGACGCAGGTCATGTTGATTCGCCGCACCCAGCCACCTCGCAAACGCCGCCCCATCCGCCCGTGGGAGTTTAATCCGAGGGACCACGAGCCCTCCAACATTTTACGGTGCGACGCCCATGGAGATGTACAAATTGTTCTTCGGATCACAAGCAATGTGTCGGGACTCGACCGAGGACGCAGGTCTAAGCTGCAATCGCCGGATACTCAAGTAAGTAGCCCTGCATCGGACACACTATCCGTGATATTTATCATAAAATTGCCCTTAAAAGACATGTCCCTTAAACAGAGTGGATAGCGAAAGCAAAGCTAATCAGTGTCCGGCCCCCTCCCTGAGACCACGCCGGATCCCGTGTTAACCAGGATGCTGGAGGTTGCGCCTTTGGAAGAAGGCGAAGGGGGGACCAAGGAAGCTACCGCCTCCCCGAAGGAGGCTGTCGGGAAAGGAGGAATCGTGGATTCCTCTATCCGAGGAAGAAGAGGACCGCCTCACGAAGACCCGAGACCATGGTCTCAAAGCGGGAAAGAAATCTTCGTCAGAGGGTCTGCAGGGGATGCCTCGGCCAGACTTTGTGCCCCAAGGGATCAGCCCTCCACCGAGCCGTAAGTAGAGAGGGGAGTTTTAAAATTAGAGACGCCCCTGTTCTATTTCTCGAGGAAGATAACCAAATTTTACCTTGTAGTTCGGATCTCAGCCCTTCTCAGCAGAGCTCATCTTCAGGGGATCTTCGTCCGGAGATGATGGAGAGCGGAATGCCTCCCCCTGCCGTACCGCCTTGTGAGGCGGGCGACCCTGAGGTGTCCTCACGGAGGGTTTCTCCGAATCCGGCAGGGCCGGAAGGCAATCGTATGGCCCCCCAAGGTCCTCCGTGTCCAGCCTTCGAAAAAGGCCATCGAACGAGTCCGGCACCGTCCGGTGCACGGCCGGAGGAGCTGAAGGATCTGCTCGGGCGAGCGTCTATCTCAGAAGAACACCGTGCGTTGATGGGTACGGTGATCGAAAGGATTTCATCCATGGAGAGCGGGTTGTACGAGGCCGTCAGGAGTTTACTGACAGGTTTTGAGGTACGCGAAATGATGTACCTTTTGACAGTTCCGCATATGTGAAATGCGCCCTGTGTAGATAGTAGCCCCTGAGACTCGGTGCGTTGTCAAAAATGACGGCGCACCGAGGATCATAATCCCAGGTATAATATGTCGCCCTTCGTATGTAGGTGGCGAAGTGTTCGGTGGCTAGCTGGGCTGATGAATTTGCCGAGCTAAAGCGGCAACTTGACGTGGCAGATGCCGACATCGCGCTTGTCAACAAGCGGCTTGACGAGGCACAAGGTATGTAATTTCTCCGAAGACACCTAGTAAGAGGAGCTTGATGCCCGTATCTTACAACATGTGTGCTTGATGCAGATGGTGCCGCTGCCATGGAGAACCTTTGGGTGGAACTTGCCCTAGCCAAGGAGCAGGCCAGGAAAAGCGACGCGGCTGCCTTAAAGGCGGCTGAAGAGCTGAAAGCCAAACAGGCTGCTCACGGCCAAAGCAAGAAGGAAATGGCCGAGATGGCTGTGAAGTTGAATAATGCTGCCGACCGCTGCAAGCTTCTTGAAAAAGAAGATTGGGCGGAACAGAAGGACCTGAAGAAGGCCACTACCGAGGCCAAGGATGCTTGCTCTGCGATGAGAGCTATGAAGGAGGAGCTACGTCAGGCCGGAGATATCGCGGCTGGAAAGCCCTTTATGCTGCGGATGAAGTTCGAGGATCCTAAATATGCTCCGTTGGACTGGCTGTGGAGTGCGGCGGACACTTATCTGGACTTGGTGGCGAGTGCCGCGGATGCGGCCGAACACTTCCGAGATCAAAAGGATCACGAAGTGGAGAAGCTTTTTTGGTCGCAGTTCCACAATCCAGAGCGCCCACTTCCATTAACCGATCGTTTGGCCGCATGGGCGGAGCTGAATAGGTTATCCGGACTCGCCATGAAGTATGTTGTGAGTCATCTGTGGCCAGAAAGGCCCGAGCCGAAGAGTTATTTTAGCTTGGTGCAGCAGTTCCTTGGTGCGGTGCCGCATATCAACGCAATGAAAAGGTCAGCGTGCATAGAGGGTGCGCGGATGGCTCTTGCCCGTGTCAAGACATACTGGGCGGAGATGAAGGCCGTCGTTGTTGCATCCCAAGATTCGGACGGGAGCCGAGTACCTGCCGAGCACTATTTTCAGGAAGTTACGCACGGCGCTTCGCTTAATAGAGATGCAGTGCTCGAAGGATATTATGTTCGAATAACATGTATTATTGTAAAACAATGTTTCGGGGAAAATAAAAACTTTTTATACATGTGCCTTCAATAAATAAAAAACCTCAAGTGCGGCCGTTAAAATATATGTATATAAAACCAGAAAGATTGCAGTCTTCGGCTTCAAATTTCACGCATATAATGCGGGGTGTTATAAAAGCGCATTTTCGCACTTGATCCAATGTCTTGGTCCTATTAAGGAGGTGATAGCGCAGCGAACTAGGCAACCAGACTATAATGCTTTATCACTTTCACTTAGCCATAGGAGTTTGACAGTGGGGCTACTATATAGCCCCTAGGGGCACCGTGCTCACCCGAATTCAGGGCGTGTGTGTGCCTGGCTGGGAAACGGCCCTTCGTTAATGCGGAGGAATCCTAAAGATTCCGGCGGGTCATCGAGTGGTTGACCAGTCCCATGCTATATCATGACATTCAGTTTTTGGCTTTCTCTACTGAGGTGCTCGCCTGGCCAAACCGGGGCACAATCGCAGTAGTTCTCCTGGTGCCGCCTTAGCCGATAGAGCAGAATGTAAGGCAGCAAAACACGAGCCGGCAAACCCAACATTTGACCAAAGACATGATTCGGAGCTGATGCATATAAGGCCAAACTTCATGACGCCAAACACTCCCTAAGGTATTCGGTCTTTATGAAAATGGGCTGAACAACGCCTTGGTAATAAGCCCCGTGTCCGTGCACGCATAAAATTCGACGTGGCCACATGCCAAGACGCCAGCCTCCTCCTCGGTTATATCACGAAACCGGGGATGTGTATCAACAAGAGACAGTAAAAAAGGTTTACGCAGGTCTTAATCTAAAAGAATCCTTGAACGGGTCCCTATCGCACGTCTGCTTTGTGTATCCGTTGTGCCGTATCCTGGACGGGTGTAGCACGGTGTTCATCTGTAAAAGAGAGGAACTTAGTTGAAAAAGATCGTGTGAAAATGTACGTTGTATTAAATAAACAAAGTATAATTCAAAAAATGAATAAAATTGAGCTTTATTGTCTCTTGTTGTACATGCGCGGAGCCCCTTGTACGGGGTATGCGGCTAGTAAGCCCTTGTATGTTTACGCCGGACTTGTCTAGCCATGTCCGGGGTCTGAACGACCTGTTTAGGTGCTTTGATTAGTGAAGACGGTTCAGTGTGTGGCTGTCAAGGCAGCCGCACAATCTTCCGCGCTCGAGGAACACTCGATATTTCCCTTTAATGAGATGATGCCTCGCGGACCGGGCATTTTAAGTGTAAGAGATGCATAATGCGGTATTGCGTTAAAGCGGGCGAAAGCTTAGCGTCCCCAAAGAGTGCTTGATAGCTACTTGTAAATGGGGCGATGTGGAAGGTTAGCTTTTCACGGCGGAAGTTGTCGGGGATCCGAACATAACTTCTAGCGGAGAGAGCCCGCATAATGGGCATCCGGGCTGGCGTTACCCTTGAAAGGAAGTGTTGCTATGGCGAATTTTTGTTGGGTCTATCCCCATTTTGCGGATTGTGTCCTGATATAGCAGGTTTAGATCACTGCCGCTGTCCATTAGGACTTGTGTAAAGTGTAGTCCGTCAATTATCGGATCTAATATCAAGGCAGTCCAAACGCATTCGGATACTTCTAGAGTAATCCTAATGGTCGAAGGTGATTGGTTTTAACAACCCGGTGGCGGGACTCCTCTCAGGATAGGCCGTATGGCGGCGTATCTCTATAGGCGCCACTGCTGTTTTCCCTTTTGTCACATGAAGTGAGTTTACTGTTTTGACTTCTTGTGGGAAATTCTTTTGTTTTCCGGTGCTTTCTGCTTGTGGGGTTCGTCATCATCCTCGCTTGGTGTGTAGCCCCTTGTGTTCAGCGTTGAGTTTGCGGATTGCTTGAAGACCCAACAATCTGTGGGTATGGTTTGCAGGCTTCCAGAGTCTTGTGGATTTGGCATATCTTGTCCAAGATTTTGTTTAGGTTAGATAGCTCGTCCTGTTATCCTTGAGGGCAGCTTTTACGATTCTCGCCGAGAGCTTTTGAATCTGGTGTTGGTATCGTGCTCTTCGGGCTGTTTCCCTTGGTCCGACGCTGGTCCTTGCTGCGTCGCGGTTTCCTGTTTCCATCCCTAACTTCAGATGTACTTGGGTCGCTAGTATTGCATCTTGCCAACCAGCTATCCTCTCCTGCGCAAAAGCGGGTCATGAGGCTTGTTAATGCGGCCATTGTTCTTGGATTTTCTTGGCCGAGGTGTCTGGCGAGCCATTTCCCTGACGCTGTGTTTGAAAGTTGTTAAGGCTTGGCGTCCAGACGGTCGACTATCCGGTTCTTTTAGTAAGGAATCTGTTTGAATTTCGGGCTGACTCTCCGGGTTGTTGAGTTATGTGACTTAAATAAATGCGCATCCGGAGGTCGGACATAGGTCCCTTGAAAATTTGCCGAAAAGCATCCTCGAGCTCTTCCCAACTTCCAATGGTGTTTTCGGAAGGCTTTTAAGCCAATGCCGGGCTGGCCCTTTGAGCTTGAGGGTAAGTATTTTATGGCGTGGAGGTCATCTCCTCTAGCCATGTGTATGTGGAGGATGTAATCCTCAATCCAAACCTGTGGTCTGCTGTTCCGTCAGATGCCTCTATGTTTACGGGCTTGAATCCCGCTGGAAATTCATGGTCCAGCACCTCATCGGTGAAACATAGGGGGTGTGCGGCACCCCAATATTTGGGTGTGCCGTGATGTTCGGATACTTGTTGCGTTGCATTTCTTACTAAAGCTTGCTTTCTTGGCCCGTAGATAGATCTAGCAAGGCCATCTTTTTGATGTGAATCCTTGTGCGGATCGCGTGCTGGCTTGTGTGCGGCGTCGTTTGCCGCTCTATGTTGGCCATCGGGTTGTTCACCCGACCGGGTGGCTTCCTTATTTTTTGATTGCGGGGGCTCTAAGGCCTCCTCATCAAATTCCGGCAGTAATTTTCGCTTCGGATAGCTCATTGTGTGGCGACTGTCGCCGTATTTGTCTGCGGTATTGAGTACTTTGCTCCATCTAATTATGAGTGCATCTTCCGCTGTTTTGAGCTTCCACTTCTGCTTCTTCAGGCTACGCGCAGTGGCGACGAGCCTTTTGTGGAGATTCTTCTACTCCAGCAACTTGTCCGGCATGAGGTCGTCCGGACTGTTATCTTCGCGCGGGGACGGGTTGTTCGGTTTGTTCATCCAAGTTGCCCTGTTCGGACGATTGCTCGATGGCATGTTCATAGTCCGCCGGTCCGCCCTGCTCTATGGCTGGGTCTGTATGACTACTGTCTCTGTCGAGATGGGGTTTGGAGCGGCGCTTACACCGCCGCTTTGACTGCTTTTCGAGGGAACGATCCTCGTTCGTCCCCTTTGTTCCTCGTCGTCGTTTCTTTTAGGTGTGTCCACCATGTAGACATCGTGAGATGAGGTGGTTGACGATGCCCTATAGGTGCTGGTTCTCGTTAAATCTCCTACATCGTCGTCCATACCGTCGATGTCTTCGGAGTTGAAGTCGAGCATGTCGGTTAAATCATCGACAGTGGCTACGAAGTGGGTGGTGGGTGGGTTTTGAATTTCTTCGTCATCCGCATCCCAACCTTACTGACCATAGTCCGGCCAGGGCTCTCCTGATAAAGAGAGAGACGTTAGTGAATTCAGAATGTCGCAGAACGGCGGGTGCTGAAAGATGTCCGCGGCGACGAACTCCATGATTGGCGCCCAATCGGATTCGATCGGCAGGGGTGCGGAAGGTTCGGAGTCCGGCACCTTGGAGTCACGAGCTTCGCAGAGGACAAAGCTGGTGTTCGGCTCGATCATCGTCGAGATTGCAGCCCCGAGGCGGTGTCCAGCCACCCGTCCCTGATTGGCGCAGACGGCCCGAGCTAAGGGTCGGAGCGGACACGGTGCGGCCTCCGTGGCAATCGCTCGGTGGCGAGCTAAATCATGCCCATCGAGACAAAGGCGGCTCGCTTCGGTATGGCTCGGATCCGTCGAAGATCAAGTCTCCGCGGACGCCAGCCGTGTAGTTTAAACTTCCAAATCTGACACGATGGCTGGGGCGTAGCTTTCGAGCTGCTCCAGGCTGCTTAATTGGCCCGCAGCAAAAGCCGCCGAGTACGAAGATCTGTCCAGGGGGAAAAGTCACACCCTGGACCGCATCGTTGTCGATGATTGGAGGAGCCATTGGACCTAAAGATGACGACACAGAGGAACTCTCAATGAAAGCACCAATGTCGGTGTCAAAACCGGCGGATCTCGGGTAGGGGGTCCCGAATCGCAAGGCCTAGGCGGATGGTAACAGGAGACAAGGGACCCGATGTTTTTACCCAAGTTCGGTCCCTCTCGATGGAGGTAAAACCCTACTCCTGCTTGATTAACATTGATGATATGGGTAGTACAAGAGTAGATCTACCACGAGATCAGAGAGGCTAAACCCTAGAAGCTAGCCTATGGTATGATTGTTGTTCGTCCTACGGACTAAAACCCTCCGGTTTATATAGACACCGGAGAGGGCTAGGGTTACACAGAGTCGGTTACAATGGGAGGAGATCTACATATCTGCATCGCCAAGCTTGCCTTCCACGCCAAGGAAAGTCCCATCCGGACACGGGACGAAGTCTTCAATGTTGTATCTTCATAGTCCAGGAGTCCGGCCAAAGGTTATTGTCCGGCTATCCGGACACTCCCTAATCCAGGACTCCCTCAGAAATACTTACGCTGCTTTACTGCATCACCCTTTCCTCTTCAAGGGAAAACCAACGCAGTGCTCAAGAGGTAGCAGCCGGCAAGCTAAACGCCGAGCACAAGGGGAGGGAGAAACCAAGTGAAGACGAGGATGAGCCTCGCTAGCCGAATACTGGGGGACAGAAAAAATTCCCACCAGAGGTCAAAACAGTAAACATGATTTACGCAACTCACATACCAAAGAGGAGGCGCAAACGCACACTCCGAGACGCATACGCCGTGGAGCCCGTCACCCCCAAGTTCAACCCTTGGTCGGCCTGCCCGATCACTTTTGATCACAGGGATCACCCGACTAGTGTCCGGCACGGAGGATCGGCTGCCTTGGTGCTAGACCCAATAATTGACGGATACCATCTCATCCGAGTCCTTATGGACGGCGGCAGTAGTCTTAATCTGATATATCATCCACAAAATGGGGATAGACCCGATAAGAATCAGCCAAAGCAATACTACCTTTAAAGGAGTAATACCAGGCCTAGAGGCCCGCTGCACGGGCTCTCTAGTACTAGAGGTTGTATTTGGTTCTCCTGACAACTTCCGAAGCGAAGAATTGACCTTCGACATCGCTCCATTCTGAAGCGGCTATCATGCACTACTCGGAAGAACGGCCTTCGCTCATTTTAATGCAGTACCGCATTACGCCTATCTTAAGCTTATGATGCCCGGTCCACGTGGCATCATCATAGCTAGCGGAAACACAGAGCTTCCTTATGTGCGGAGGAATATGTGGCGGCTCTAGCAGCCGAACACTGAACGGCCTCTCCAACCAGAATAAATGATCGGTCGTTAAGACCGTGGACACGGTTAGACGAGTCCGGCGCACCACTAGCTGTAACAGCTCAGATAAACCGGAGATTGGGTCAATGAATATACCCCCACGGGTGGTGCTAGGGGCTTCCTGCATGTAAAAAGGGCTATAGTTCGGCTTGACCCTATTTAGATTGCATTTTAATGGTTCATTAAGAATAACCAATTTTTCACACGACGACTTTCACCTGGGTTTTTCTCTTTTACAGATGATCATCGTGCTACACCCTTCCAGGGATACTGCATAACGGAGACACAGCGCAGACGCGCAGCAGGCCCCGCTCAAAGGTTTATTTTAGATTAAGACCTGTGTAAACCTTTTTCTTGTCTCTTGTTGCTTCACACCCTCCGGATACTCAACACAACCGAGAGGGATCTTTGGCGTTATTGGCATTTCGTCCCTTCAGACTAATGCACGTGCACGGAAATTCGAGGATCATTATCGAGGGCGTTACTCAGCCCGGTATATGTTGTAAAGTCCGAATACCTTAGGGAGTGTTAAACCGCATAAGTTTGGCCTTATATGCATCAGCTCCGAATCATGTCTTTGGTCAATAGTTGGGTTTGCCCGGCTCCTGTGTTTTGCTACCTTATGTTCCGCTCTATCGGCTAAGGTGGCACCGGGAGAACTACTGCGATTGTGCCCGGGTTCATCTGGATGAGCACCTCAGTAGAGAAAGCCGAAAACTGACTGTCATGATAAAGCGCGAGACTGGTCAACCAATCGAGGACTCAGCGGAATCTTCGCGATTCCTCCGCATTAACGAAGGACCGGTTTTCCGGTCATGTATGTACGTGCATCGTATTCGGATGAGCGCGGAAGTACCAGGGGCTATATAGTAGCCCCACCGTCAAACTCCTATGGCTAAGTGAAAGTGTTAAACCTATATAGTATGATTGGCTTGTTCGCCGCGCTATCACCTCCTTAATGGACCAAGACGTTGGATCAAGTGTGAATACACGCTTTTCTGAACACCCCCGCATTATATGCGTGGGGGCTGAAGCCGACCACTGCAAACTTTCAGGTTATATACATACATAAACGGCCGCACATGAGGCATCATAATACTTTCAGGCAAAAGTATGAACACAGCCTTTATAATCCAAATAGCATTGTTTTTACAATTGGGATACATGTCACTCAAACATGATACTCTTCGAGCACTGAGCCTCTATTAAACGAGCGCCTTCTAGAACTTCTTCAAAATAGTGCTCGGCCGATACCTGGCCTACGGCCGGATCCTGGGTTGCAATAGCGGTGGCCTCCATCTCTGCCCAGTATGTCTTAACACGGCCAAGAGCCATCCGCGCACCCTCTATGCACGCTGACCTCTTTACAACGTCGATATGCGGCACAGCACCAAGGAATCGTTGCACTAAACCAAAATAACTATTCGGCCTTGGTCCTTTCGGCCAAAGATGATCCACGACAGACCTCATGGCAAGTCCGGACAACCTATGGAGCTCGGCCCACTCGGCCATTTGCTCATTTAACAGCAGCGGATGCGTTGGGGCATTGAACTGCGACAAAACAACCTTTCCACTTCATGACTTTCTGATCTTTGAAAAACTCAGTCGCATCAGCAGCACTCATTGCCAAGTCCAAGTACGCGTCTGCAGCGCTCCATAATTGATCCAGAGGGGCATACTTCGCATCTCCGAACTTCGTCCGCAACAAAAAAGGCTTCCCAGCCGTGATATCTCCGGCTTGACGGAGCTCCTCCTTCGCCGCTCTGATTTTGGAGCGGGTTTCCTTGGCTGTTTCCATGGCTTCCTTCAGGTCAGCCGCTTTTGCTTGGCTTTACTTTTTAAGAAGCTCATATCGGCCAGCGGCATCTTTCAGCTCAACAGCCATCTTGGCTATTTTATCTTCGCTCTGGCGATGAGTAGCCCGTTCGGCTCTTAACTCTTCGGCCGCCTTTAGGGCAGCTGCATCACTTCTCCTGGCTTGTTGCTTGGCTCGGGCAAGTTCCGCCCGAAGGGTCTCCACGGCGACAGCTCCATCTGCAGTTACAGCATATTATAGATACTAGCATCATGCTCCTCTTAATATTTGTTGACCACCCGAAAATACATACCCTGTGCCTCGTCAAGCCACTTGTTCACAAGCGCGATGTCGGCATCGGCCGCGTCAAGCTGCCGCCTTAGTTCGGCGAACTCAGCAGTCCGGCCAGCCACCGGACCTCAGCCGCCTGCACATGAAAGCAGCGTGATCATTACCTAGGACTATGATCCTCTGTTTGCCGCCTCTGGACAGCAACCAGAGTCTCAGGGGCTACTATCTGTATAGAGCACACCTAGCGTGTGCGGTACCATCAAAATATATATTACTTTGCGTACCTCAAAGCCTCTTAGCAGGCTCATAAAAGCTTCATGCAACCCACTTTTGGCGGATGAAATCCTCTCAACCACCGTACCCATTAAAGTACGATGCGCCTCTGAGATAGACGCTTGCTCCAGAAGACCCATCAGTGTGTCCGGTTGTGCACGGGATAGTCCTGGACTCTTTCTGTTGCTCTCCTTAGGAGTCGAATACTCCGGACTTCGGGTGGCCGAAGGGTTACCTTCTGGCCCTGGCGGATCAGGAGAAATCCTCCGAGATGACACCTCAGGGTCGTCCACCCCATGAGACGGGGAGACAGGGGGAGGTGTTTCTCTCTCCATCATCTCCGAAAGAAGATCCCCCGAAGACGAACTCTGTCGAGAAGGGCTTCGAGACGGATTGCAAGATATATGTCTCGGTTATTGTCCCCGGAGATAAAGCAGGATATATTTGCCAAAGTACTCTTGTTCACTTACAGCTCGGTGGAGGGTTGGCCCCTTGTGGGCGCTGTGCGATAAGGACGCCTTCCGGGGCAGGGCCCCCTGGCGAAGGTTTCTTCCCTCGTTTGGAAACCTTTGTTTCCATGTCTTCAGAGGTGGTCCTTTTCCTTCCTTGGGGAGAGGGGATTCTAGATTCTTCTCCCCGATTATCCTCCTTCATGGAGACACTAATTCCCCCGGTTTGGTTGTGTAATGTGTGAAGCCCGCTTTCGGCTTCTTTATTCCTCCCTTTATCTTCCCCTGATGGCACTTGATAAGGTGCGTGCTCAAGCATCCTGGCTAGTACATGATCCGTGAGCCTTGGTAAGGGGGCGAACACTGATCCTCTCCGCCTTTCTTATCCAGTCCTGGCCGAGAGCGATTTTTTCAGAATGATGTTATGACAAATAAAAAGACAGCATGTTCAGCCGCAGAATTACTTATGTAGGTATCTAGACGGTTGCAGTTGAGACCCGCATCCTCCATGGTGTCCGGACACTTTATTCGTGATCCGAAGAACAATCCATACATCTCTTCGAGCGTGACGCCAAAGAATTGCTAAATAGTTCACGGTCCTTCCGGGTTGAACTCCCACATACGGAGAGATCGACGTTGGCATGGCAGGACCCGATGAACTAGAATAACTTGCATTACCTTGAAAAGACTGACATCCCTCTTGAGGAGATCTCGGACGTGACTTTGCAATGTCAGCACGTCATTAACTGGCCCCCAGTCCAGCCCCTTGTTGACCCATGACGCCAGTTGTGGTGGAGGGCCCGAGCGGAAGGCGGGGGTAGCTGCCCACTTTGTACCTCGGGGAGCTGTGATGTAAAACCACTCCCGCTGCCATAAGTTGGACACCTCCAGGAAGGAACCCTTTGGCCATAGAGCATCGGCGCCTTTGCTTATTATGGCACCTCCGCATTCTGCGTGTCGCCCATCGATCATCTTGACTTCACATTGAAGGTCTTGAGCCATAAGTCAAGTGTGGGGTGATGCGGAGGAAGGCCTCACACACGACGATAAACGATGAGATGTGAAGGATGGAATCTGGAGCTAGATCATGGAAATCGAGCCCGTAATAGAACATAAGCCCTCTAACAAAGGGATCAAGACTAAAGCCTAGCCCTCAGAGGAAGTGGGAAACAAATACGACACTCTCATTGGGTTCGGGAGTGGGGATGACCTGCCCTTGAGCAGGCAGCTTGTGTGGGATTTCGGCGGTCGGATACCTGGCTTCCCTTAGCTTCTTGATGTCCTCCTCTATGACAGAGGAGGTCATCCACCGACCTTGAAGGTTGGATCCGGACATGGTTGAAGGTCTAAAGCGCTTAGCCTGAGCTTTGTGTGTTGGAACTCGAGGTGGGGGAAGGGAAGGATCGAGTGTGAGAAGAAAAGGACAGGCCTTGGCCCCTTTATAAAGAGGGTGAATATCAAGCGTCCTCCACGTGGCCGTTTGGAACTTGCCTAAAATCGAGGAGTCATACTAACAAGCACGGTTGGGTTACCCACACCCGTATTGACGAGAATCTCGTGATAAGGGGAACACGATCTCTGCTTCGACAAGACGTGTCAATAAAACCGCCTCGCAACACGTGCAGTGGCAGGTTTGGGAAAAAGCAGTTAAGTAATGACCGGACCACGGCAGGATGTCGCGTTATGAAAAGTTGTCAGCAGATTAGATTTGTGGAATATTATGCTCTCTATGGTGGTATGTGGATTTGTTTTACAGAGCCGGACACGATCCTTGTGTTCAAAATCTTCTATGGAGTATTCGGAGAAGGAACCCGCCTTGCAATGCCGAAGACAATCTGCGCGCCGGTCTCATCGTCATTGAAGCCTGGTTCAGGGGCTACTGAGGGAGTCCTGGATTGGGGGTCCTCGGACAGCCTGACTATATACTTTGGACGGACTATTGGACTATGAAGATACAAGATTGAAGACTTCGACCCG
Source organism: Aegilops bicornis (assembly GCA_021605145.1). Lineage (NCBI taxonomy): Eukaryota > Viridiplantae > Streptophyta > Magnoliopsida > Poales > Poaceae > Aegilops > Aegilops bicornis. Next base: position 474,842,825 of record CM038670.1, on the reverse strand, counting down.
TGTCCGGGTGGGACTCTCCTTTGCGTGGAAGGCAAGCTTGGCAATTCGGATATGTAGATCTCCTTCTCTGTAACCGACTCTATGTAACCCTAGCCCCCTCCGGTGTCTATATAAACCAGAGGGTTTAGTCCAGAGGACAACAACAATCATAATCATAGGCTAGCTTCTAGGGTTTAGCCTCTACGATCTCGTGGTAGATCAACTCTTTTAATACTCATATCATCAAGATCAATCAAGCAGGAAGTAGGGTATTACCTCCATCGAGAGGGCCCTAACCTGGGTAAACATTGTGTCCCCCGCCTCCTGTTACCATTAGCCTTAGACGCACAGTTCAGGACCCCCTACTATAGATCCGCCGGTTTTGACACCGACAATGGGTAGGAAACATACAATACCAAAAAAATAGTCGTACCTGCTAAACCAATGGTTGAGGAACCACCCAAAATCTGTCATATTGCTGAAGCTTTCTACTTGGATCATCTTTGATCCCTGTGTGCTCGTGCTGAAAACCCAACTAGCTTAGTTGATGGAAAATCATTAAATGAGCATGCTTATTTTGTGGGACACCGCTTATCTCAAAAAGGGGAACTTTTATGGCATCATATTAATACTATGCAATGCTATGCTTGGAATTTATGTGAATTTTATGATTCTACTTGTTGTTCTAAAGACCCTAAGAAACACTTTCCCTACCAATGTGAGTTTAGTGATAATGGAATCATATCTTCATATGCCAAATGTGTTTATAATTACTATGACATTGAACAAATTGAAGAATTTGTTGCTTTTAAGGGTGCTTATGAAATTGCTTCTTTGATTGAAAATTATGATGCTACTCTTTACAAATCTGAAAATTCTTCATACTTAAATATTGCTATGAAAATTATGCTTCTAATGCTTATGTCAAACCATATATTGAGGATTCCTCCGATGTCCAAGAAGAGACTAATATTTTGCAGGAAACTATGGAAGAAGAAATTGATGAAATAGTGAGGTCATTGGATGAAAAAGATGATGAGGAGAACGAACGACAAAAGGAGGAAGAGCGGATTAGGTATGTGTGCCCACCTTCTAATAAGAGTAACTCTTCAACTCATACATTATTTAATGTCCTTTCATTCTTATCAAAGGATCAATGCTATGATAATAGCTATGATCCCATTGATTCATTTGAAATATCCCTTTTTGATGAAATTGATGGTTGCTATTCTTGTGGCCAAGATGCCAATATGAATTATACTTATGGAGATTAACTTGCTATAGTTCCTTACATTAAGACTGAAATTGTTGCTATTGCACCCACACCTGATAGCCCTATTATCTTTTTGAATTCTCTCAACTACACTATATTGGAGAAGTTTGCTCTTATTAAGGATTATCACTACTGTAGGATGGTCCAAACACGACACTACGATCAGAGACCCTTCGACGAAATTGTGTGTGATTCCATAATCGCAATCGGTGGTTTAAAAAACCGTCAAAAAAGGTGCAAAAACGTTTGCGATGCCGGATGCATCAAACATGGTTTAGTTTTTGTTGCGTGTGTGATGTAGGGCATACGGTTCAGCTCAATTAACTGTTTGGGATGAGGAGGAACAAAAGAAACGGGCAACCAGATGAAGGCGTGTGCGATATACAGCATACGGTTCACTGGGATGAACTGTGTGTGATTAGGCAACACAATGGAAACGGTTCAACTGAACAAGATGTGTGTGATACGCGGCAAACAGGTCCGTAATCTGAAATGTGTGTGAAGACCAATAATAACACAGACGATTGCTGCTAATAAGCCGTGTGAATTGCTCTGTCTACACTAGAATAACATGTATATATATATAACTGAAATAAACATCCAATTACAAAAATGACTATACAGATCATTCGCACACACCTCAATAAACAATTGCATGCATTCTAAAGTAGGAGAAACGATTGTCTAGTCATCTACTTCTTGTGATGCTCCCGCCACTGCTATGTGGCTCGATCCCTCGTCTTTGTCAGGAAGAAGGCACTTCCTCATGTCAACGATCCGCCTGTACATCTCGTAGTTTGTGTACGCGTCCACAGCCGCGTACTTGACATGTTGTTCATCCGGTCTCTTATGCCACACATTGTGCCAGGCGTTCTTGTCCTTATTGCTCTCATTCTTCATCTTCGCGTAGTAGGGGTCGATGATGGACGAGGCGAGGTCAACTAGGGAGTTCAGTTTGTTTTTGTCGCTATCCCAGACCTTGTAGTGGTGCTGGATGTTGACAAGATTCGGGCATTTCAAGTCCGAAACCTTGAGCGCTTTTAGATCGTTGGTGGTGTCCACTGTAGCGGAACTGTAGTCAGAGCTGTTGATAAACCTGGAGAAATGCTCGCAAGGCCTTGTGGCAAGGTGGAAGTGGTAGACGAGGACGTCATGTTGCACGCACAACTGGGTGACGGCAACCTTCTGATCATGCCCGGCACGACCGATGGTGTACTCGAGGTCGAAGCCAACCACTCAGTACTTGTCCTCGGCAAGGAACTGCTCCATAGTTTGGATGGAGCTCTCCACCGAGACTGTATCGTTCGTGTACACCACTGAGAGGGCCTTCCCCCTCACGTGGGTGTCCACTACGTGATGCGTGGTGAACTGCCCGCCGTTGTCGTCGTCAGCCGCTGGGAGCGCCATTGGAGCCATGGGGAGCGCCAATGGAACCGCTGGATGTCCTCTCTGTATGTGTCCTCGTGGGTGTGCTTATTGTGTCGTGTGAGACGAGAGATGAAGGTAAATAGCCGCAGGAATAAAAGGGCGACGGGCGGCGTGGATTCTCGGCGCGTCCGCATGGCAGTTTTTACAGCGGGTAACTAAATCGTTGTGCCGTGCCCGGCACAACCGCTTGCGCACGAACGTGCGTGATCATGCGCCGGCCCCAAACACTGGCAGCGCGCGTGGAGGGACGAGGGTAGAGCAACCAGAGGGACGCGAGAGGAGAGCACGCGCGGCAGGACACGAGCAGAGCACGCCGCGGCCGCCTGAACCGCAAGCAACCACACGCATAGAGCAGTTGAACACGCAGGAAATGCTCGCCTACAAGTCGGCTGACAGTTGCGTTGCTGCGTAGAGAGCGGCCGTGTGGTACCACCTCCGTCTAGTCTATAGTCTCCTTTATATTCCGTGCCATACTTTGCCCTCAAATTTAACCAACAAAATGTTAATGCATGTTTTAAAAATTATAATTGGAAACTATGTTCAAATACAAATCCAATTATATAATCTTTGGCGACATGCATTCGTATTTTATTAGTTAAATCATACTTATAAACCAGGATGGTGGTATAGTAGGTAATTAAATCGCAAACATTTTTTATTAACCGTATGTGTACGTGGCCTTTCGTCCTCCTCTCGCACGTCTTGTCACCCCGTTGCCGCAGACGGCTTATAGCGCAAGCTTGCGCAGCGCGCAGGGGCGTTCTTTTTGCCAAACGGTCGCTCCAATGAATCATCGGTGAGCCCGTCCCCGCGCAACCTCGCAGGTTCCCGCACAAGCTTCCCGCCCGACTCGGTGAAATCCCCTAAAATCCCAATGCTTACCAGCCTACTATAAAAACCCTCACGGCCGGTGAGTCCTGCGTCGCATTTTCCCCTCCATCCATGTAGCTTATCTCGTATGCTTCTCCCACAATCGGCAATGGCACCAGTCCGTCGTCGTCACTCAGCCACTCCGCCGTCATCAGAGGACAGCTCCAGCTGGGAGGCTACACCGCAGCGGCAGCGCAGTCCCCGGTGTAGTGTAGTGCGCGTGGCGTCCCTGTTGGGTGTGCGCGGAACACCCACCACACACTCCACCGCCGGTGCTCGTCGGCAGCTGTTGCCGGCCACCATTGCCGCCACACCACCGTCGAAAGCTAGGGCCATCACCCGCTCTGCGGCGGCCCGAAGGCGGGAGGTGTCCGTCGTGGCCGACACCCCACTGCTGGCCACTGTGGCCATCACCCGCTCCACCACCGCGGCTCGAAGGCGGGAGGTGGTGGTCGTGGCCGTCGCCCCGACATCGGCTGCCGTGGCCGCGAGCCCACCATCGACCGCCGGGGTCATCACCCGCTCCGCCACCGCCGCCCGAATGCGGGAGGCGGAGGTGGATGCCCGCACGTGCGTCAGCGACCTTGCGCGCTACACCGAGTTCCTGCGGGAGGAGGAGGAGCGCCTCGTCGAGCATGCAAAGAGCCTTACCGCCACCGTGGCCGCGGCACACGCCGCCTCAGAGGCGAGGAATCAGGAGATCTACGAGGAGAACCACCGCTTCGAGAGGGGTCGTCTGGAGCGGCAGAGGGCGTTCGAGGTGAGCGTCGCTGAAGTCAGATTAGCGGCGAGTGCACCGCATTGCGGTTGCCCAGCTCGTCGGTAGGCTCCTCCTCCTCCTCCGCCTCTTACTGAGCGCGCTCGGCAGAGGAGAGGCAGCCGGAAGTAGTACAAAGCCCTTCTGCAATAGTAGTAGTAGTAGTAGTGGTATTTAGGGGCTATTTTGTTCAGCTCATCTGACTATAGATGTGGTGGAACTGTACAACGTACTTAAAATTAGCTAGTATATATAGTTGAACTAGCTATTTTAGTATGTTGTTGGCAACGATTGGGGAAAAGTTTGGGCGGTTCATCTCACGAGTTGAACTGTTTGTATAAATTAAGAACGATTGCTTAATCTATGAATGAAATCTATGCTTAATTACTGAATTTTAGTGCAAAAATTACATGGTGCTAATGGTTTCTAGCTGCATATTTTGACAAATCACAGTGTTACAAGGATTGACAAATGGCAACGTTACTAGATCAACAAATGTAAATCTTTCCAGTTTGATAAATGGCAACATACGCAATATGACAGATGCAAATCTTACCAAATTGTTTATACGTGGTTGCACACGGGTCATCCAAAACAACCGTTTGCGTTGAAGGGATGCAAAAATCCTGCGCTGCTCTCACTTTGCATACGGGTGTTTTATCTAAATCGTTTGCGATCAAGAGCTGCAGAAATCCTGCTCGGCACATTTTCTCTTGGCTTCATAGGGAAGCTGTCGGTTTGCATACGGGTGTTCTAACTAAAACGTCTGTGATGAGTGTTTTATATTTAAAAAGTGAATTAAACTACGTCTTGGGCGCCATTAATGGAGAGGATGCGAGCAAGGCGGGCGGCCATGGAAGTCAAAGGGCTTGCTTCCAAGTGAGCTCAAGACAACAGACAACAAGACGCTTGCCGGTGAGCTCACAGACTCGAGGACAGCTTACACGCCTCTCAGTCAGCCTGCGCACCGAACGGCGCTCGCATGCCTCCCGTTCAGTCAAGGTCAAGTAGCTGTCCGCACGGCACCTCCTACAGCCATTAAAACCAAGACACGTGGTGTCATGTGAATGGTTAACAGAATTTTGGATTTACTATAATTTAAAAAACAGGCATCTCAATGTTTTGCCGGCAATCAACGGTGCCCTGCTATTTGAAATTCATTCCCATTTCTTGCATGGGACCTAAGCATGCACCCAAGGACACAGATTTGATTTTTCAACCAATTTATATGCACTGGAGCATGTGCATGTAGTTCAAATTTGAATTATGCACATAAATGCATTGAAAATTCAGTTAATGCATAAAAATGACCAAACTAACCCTGAAAAATCACAAAAATTCACATAACACTCCCGTTGTTCTATGTTGACACGAGAAAAAAAATTGAAAGCAATAAGAGGCAATGGATATCGTTTCGTCCCCAAAGGTGGGACGTTCCCTACCGAAAACCATCATGCTTGTTGTGAGAAGCTCCGGTTTGTGAGAAGCATATACCCAAACCTGCCCCAAATGGGACAAAATTTGTACCACGGCATGTTGATGCCGCTCCATGATAGCATGCCAAGTTTCATGAATTTCAGACGAGTTTTGGATTTACTATAATTTAAAAATCAGGCATCTCAATGTTTTGCTGGCAATCAACGGTGCCCTGGTGTTTGAAGTTCATTACCATTTCTTGCATGGGACATAAGCATGCACCCCAAGGACACATATTTGATTTTTGGATCAATTTATATGCACTGGAGCATGTGCATGTAGTTCATATTTGAATTATGCACATAAATGCATTGAAAACTCAGTTAATGCATAAAAGTGTCGAAACGAACCCCGGAAAATCACAAAAATTCACACAACAGTCTTGGTGTTCTATGTTTACACGAGAAAAAAATTTGAAAGCAATAAGAGGCAATGGATATCATTTCGTCCCCAAAGGTGGGACGTTCCCTACCGAAAACCACCATGCTTGTTGTGAGAAGCATATACCCAAACCTGCCCCAAATGGGATAAAATTTGTACCACGGCATGTTGATGCCGCTCCATGATAGCATGCCAAGTTTCATGAATTTCAGACGAGTATTGGATTTACTAGAATTAAAAAACCAGGCATCTCAATATTTTGCCGACAATCAAAGATGCCCTGGTGTTTGAAATTCATTCTCTTTTCTTGCATGGGACCTAAGCATGCACCCAAGGACACAGATTTGATTTTTCGACCAATTTATATGCACTCGAACATGTGCATGTGGTTCAAATTTGAATTATGCACATAAATGCATTGAAAACTCAGTTAATGCATAAAAATGTCCAAACGAACCTCGAAAAATCACAAAAATCCACACAACACTCCTGTTGTTCTATGTTGACACGAGAAAAAATTGAAAGCAATAAGAGGCAATGGATATCGTTTAGGTCCCCAAAGGTGGGACGTTCCCTACCGAAAATCATCATGCTTGTTGTGAGAAGCTCCGGTTTGTGAGAAGCATATACCCAAACCTGCCCCAAATGGGACAAAAATTGTACCACGGCATGTTGATGCCGCTCCATCATAGCATGCCAAGTTTCATGAATTTCAGATGAGTTTTGGATTTACTAGAATTTAAAAACCAGGCTTCTCAATGTTTTGCCGGCAATCAACGGTGCCCTCGTGTTTGAAATTCATTCCCATTTCTTGCATGGGACCTAAGAATGCACCCAAGGACACATATTTGATTTTTCGACCAATTTATACGCACTGGGGCATGTGCATGTAGTTCAAATTTGAATTATGCACATAAATGCATTGAAAACTCAGTTAATGCATAAAAATGTCCAAACGAACCCCGAAAAATCACAAAAATTCACACAACATTCATGTTGTTCTATGTTGATACGATAAAAAAAATTGAAAGCAATAAGAGGCAATGGATATCATTTCGTCCCCAAAGGTGGGACGTTCCCTACCGAAAACCATCATGCTTGTTGTGAGAAGCTCCGGTTTGTGAGAAGCATATACCCAAACCTGCCCCAAATGGGACAAAATTTGTACCATAGCATGTTGACGCCGCTCCATGATAGAATGCCAAGTTTCATGAATTTCAGACGAGTTTTTGATTTACTTGAATTTAAAAACCAGGCATCTCAATGTTTTGTCGGCAATCAATGGTGCCCTGGTGTTTGTAATTCATTCCCATTTCTTGCATGGGACCTAAAAGCATGCACCCAAGGACACAGATTTGATTTTTCAACCAATTTATATGCACTGGAGCATGTGCATGTAGTTCAAATTTGAATTGTTCACCTGAAATGGCTAGTAACCAATTTAATGTATAAAATGTTCAAACGAACCCTGAATAATTCCAATTCTTTTAGGACACACATATAGTTGCATGTTCACTCCAGATAAAAGATCTATCAATTCAAACACCGTCCATTGCTGTTGTGATCCAAAATCAAGATGAAAAATCAAGTAGACGCACACAGTTTATTATCAGCAACCATGTGAGATGCAGCACAAAATATCCTAGAGCACCGTCGGTGTATAGTATGCCTATGGCTTACGCGAGAAGGTGCGTCGGCTACAGTCCACAGCCGGCGTCTCAAGAACACTAGCTCGCTCCCCAAATATCATTTCATTGTTCAATCATCGCCGGTGAAAGATGGGCACATGGACCCGCGTCGTGAGGGCAACTTTGGTGGCCCACTTCGGCGAGAGCGCGGCCGTAGCCGCCATGCGCGTGCTAACAAGGTGCATGAGCGCGGCCGCAATCTGCGACCGGGCAGCAAAGGCATCCCAAACGGCCGTTGTTGCTTCTCAGGTGGCGGTAGCAACATCTGCCTCAGGGATAGCAACTGGCGAGAGGGCACAGCAGTTGCCCATTCCGCAGCGGCGGCCTTAGCCCTGATGGAGGCTGCCCACGCCCAGCTCCTGGCGGTCACCGCACAAATCGAACAAAGCTTCTCCAACAACGGTCGGCAACCCACGGCCGAAGAGCTGGCAATCGCCGAGAGCGTTCGTGCAGCCGTCCGTTCCTCCGCCGCATACCTTGCGACGACGGAGCCCGTCCAAGCCCAGATCGTGTCTGCCCATACCCAGCTCGTGGCGGACTTTTCCCAAGAGATGGCGGATGCGGATGGCAAGATGCTTGCCGAGTATGGTGTGATGGATACCATGGAGCCCCTTCCCCAGGAGACCGCCGGGCGCGAGCTGGACATGGAGGCGGCGGCGGAGATCGACGAGCACTAGCCGTAGTAGTACTCTTTGTTTTGTTTAATTAAGAGCGCCGGTCTTTAATTTCTTAGAGTAATGTCTAGGTCAGCTAGCTATATTTAATTGCTGAACTTGCTCGATTAAGAAGTGTGGGTGTGCTGTAGTCTCCTTTGTGTACCCAAATTATGCAATGACGTGGATGACCACTGTAACCATGGAAATTTGAACCAAAACTTTTGGCGTTCAAACTCATCACACACGGTTTAAGCTATCTGAATCGTTTGTGATGTCCACATATCGTACACAGTTCTGAATAAGGGACCGTGTCTGATGACACTTTGCGCGTCAGTTTTTTCGCTGAAGCGATTCCAAATTTTAAACTTCATGAAATATCTACCTCCCACCCCTCCCCTTACCAAAAGCCACATTTCCCTCTTTCCGCCTTCCTTTCCAAGTTTAAACCTTCACTCCTTGCTTGCGGCACCACCTCCTCGTCGGCGACCCTCCTTCATTGCTCGGCCTCCTCTATCCAGGCAGGTAATCCACACACGACCCCCATCCTCCTCCTCCTTCCACATCCCACATGCCCCAACCGCCGGCGCGAGCACGACACCTTCCACCCAAATCACCGACCCCTCCACCAAATAAGCGCCGGCCTAAGCCATGGTGCATGCAGTATAGCCAGGACCTCAAGGAGCATTTGGCAGCGGAGAAGCAAATCGCGGTCGCACGCGCGGATGAGGTCGTGATGGATGCCATTCGTGCCGACCCCTCGATCTTGAAGGAGCACCTTGCCATTTGCTAGCTACGCCGGTTAAGCATGCTCGGTTTACCCGTTGCGTGTGCTGCTCCTGCCTTTCCTTCACAAATTATAGTGAATTGTGCTATCTAATTTTACTATGCAATCTGTTGCTCTAGTGTATATGTTCTATATGCCGTGCAGTGTGGTGCTCACTTATTAATTGTTTTGCTAATTAGTTGTCATCTTCAGTTAACTGTTTGGTTCAATTTTGCAAATGTGATGTTCAATTCTTCAGGCTGCAATTTTGTATTGTCTTCCATGTGAGAAATAAATCGAATTTATCTTTACAAAATTGTGGGTGCATTTTGTTATTGTATACCATGTGAGGAATAAATTGAATTTGGCTGTAGTAAATACATGAGAAACAAATACAATTGCTACAATTGGCTGTAGTTAACTGTTTGGTTAACTGTCTGATCTTCTAGTAGGAGTATGTTATATTGTGCAGTGTAGTGCTCAGTTAATGTTTGGTTCATTTTTTGTGGTGTTTAGTCAACTGCTTGGTTCAATTCTGCAATGCAATGTCCAATTGTCGTGGGTAGAATTTTGTATTGTTGTGCATGTGAGGAATAAATCGAATTTGGCTGCACTTAATACATGAGAAACATATAGAAGTGCTATATTTCCTAGTTCTTAATCATGCTTGGTTTGGGTAAATGGGTTTTCCGTGTGGCTTGAATTAATTTGATGAATCTGCAATGTGCTTATTTTTCATTAACATATTTTACTGATAGCATGCGAACCTTTACTTAACCTGATGACTAACTACCTTATATGTGTTGCAGGGAAACAATGGGAAGCACTGAGGTTTACAATCGAGGTTAGCACGTGCATGGTCCGTTGTCTAATAGCACATTATTGTGCAATTGCAGGAACTATTCTAATATTTAGGTTTTTAACAATTTGGTCTTGCACATGTAGGCCCTGTTGTCAGAGGTTTTGACCCATTGTTCGACCCTTTTTGCATATGGGGAAAAGAGTTGTCCATGAATATCAATCAAATCAAGAAACTCAGAAAGATTGTTAGGATAAAGAAATTAGCGACAAAAAACAACAAGATCTTTATGCGCACAATGAAGAAGACATCAGTTCACTACAAGATGGTACTAACTATTATACCTTGCCTTTTTTTATTCCTTTGCCCCATTTCCAATATAGAGAAGATATTTATGCACATCCTTGTTTTCAGGCCTTTCCAAAGCAGTTCATTGATGATTACCTCTCAAACCACCTCTATGGTCAGGAGGCGAGGAAGGTTTTCATACAACACCCACGGTTCAATACTAAAGTATTCACGAAGAGGACGAAGGGCAGACGGTCAATCATCCACGTGCAATCTTTGGCCTAAAGTTGCAAAGACCTTCAACATGAATGAAGGCTCAATACTCGCCTTCCGCTCAGCAGATTTTCGAGATGAGATGCATCTGTCTATATAACGTCTATGATGCTAATTTGAAAGGTTCTACATGTTGCATGTGGAACTTCTTCTTTAGTCTTGATTGTGTAATGGGGTAGTGAGTCTTTGAAGCTATATCATGTTGTACTCTGATATATTTCAATTATGAAATTATGCTTCCTTAATATGGAAATGAAATATATTATGCGCTTAATATGAAATGTCAATTAGATTAATAAATGGATTATGAGTAATCGGATAATTAGGCTGCTAATGGCGAATTTGCCTGCTAATTGGGTTTTGCTGTTGCAAACGGTTGTTGAAAAAATACCGTGGGCGATGACCTCAGGCAACGCACACAGTTTCTAGGAATAAACCGTGTTGGATCAATGAACAATCACACACGACTTTCTCTTGAAAACTGTTTGCGTTAGGCCACCTTGCGCAAACATTTACCACATAAAAACTGTGTGTGATGGACAGCCTTTGCCACACAGTTTCTTCTACGGAACGTGTCTGATACATTCAATAACGCAAACGATTTAACGGAAAAAATTGTGTGTGATGTACCTGTGAACGGAAATGTTTTCCTTTGAGCGATTGTGTGGGATGTGCATATGAATGGAAACGTTTAGTGGGGACTGACTGTGTGGGATGTACTTGCGACCGGAAACAATTTTGCCGTATAATTGTATTTGTTTAGCTCTACTGTATGTATTTCCGTATTTGAGCGCTCGCTGGTCGCGCACGACCTCATTTTGCCAAATGTGTGTGCCAGGAGGGCATATCCCCGACGATTTCTGGGTCGTGTGGGAAGGATCCCCCCCCCCCTATCGCCCACAGTCACTTGGCGACGGTTCCAAATGTCGTCGCGGAAAGGGGTTAAAAACCGTTTGCTTAGGACCGACGTGCACCAGTGTATATTGATGGGTTGCGTTTTACTATTTCACATGATAATTTTGATGAATATAATATGCATGTGCTTGTTGCTCCTACGTGCAATTATTATGAGAGAGGAACTACATCTCCACCTCTCTATGTTTCCAACACAATAAAATTGCAAGAAACTTTTTATGCTATGTATTGGCCTTTACTTGATGTGCATGAATTGTTCTTTTATGACATGCCGATGCATAGGAAGATAGTTAGACTTTGTCATTGCATGATATATGTTTCTATGTGCTCACTACTAAATTATAAATCATTGCTAATTAAAATTGGCTTTGATATACCTTGGGATCTGGGTGGATCGATTACTTGAGCACTTTATCCCTAGCTTAATGGCTTTAAAGAAAGCGCTGTCGGGGAGACAACCCGGAAGTTTTAGAGAGTCATTTTATTATGTTGTGTGCTTTTATAAAGTTTTAGAACAAAAAATATAGAGGGGAACTTAAAACTTTACAAAAGTAAAAGTGAAAGTGAGAAAGACGAGCACCGTGGAAGCGGGAGCATGCCTTGAACTTTGTTCATGCCCATGGAAACTTTCTGAATATTGAATTATAGAAATTTTTCAACAAAAATAATTATCCCCTTGCACAAATCCGTTGTATTATAAAAATAATGTGCCTATATTTGCCTTTAGGATGATTAGATTGCTTGTTGGTATGTGCAGTGCAAAACCAGAAATTTTGACTCTAGTGCGTGATTTTACTTTTTTTTCATTGAAACATCAAAAGTTTCTGAAATTTTTACACAGTACAACATTGCAAAAAAAATCTCCTAATTTTTCAGAATTTTTGGAGTTAGAGAAGTATGGTCAAAGTTCAGGTTGCTACAGACTGTTCTGTTTTTGACAGATTTTGTTTTTGATGCATTGTTTTGCTTGTTTTGATGGAACTATGGACTTTATCGGTGGTATAATCCAAGGAGTAGTTAGGATACAGTAGGGTTAATGCAAAAATAAAATATGAATGGGTTTGCAACAACACTTAAAGTAGTAATTTGTTTTATTATACTAACGGATCTCACGAAGGTTTTTGTTAAGTTTTGTGTGGGTGAAGTGTTCAAAGATCAAGGAGGTCTCGATATGAGGAGAAGGAGGAGAGGCAATAGTTCAAGCTTGGGGATGCCCAAGGCACACCAAGTAAATATTCAAGGAGACTCAAGCGTCTAAGGTTGGGGATGCCCCGGAAGACATCCCATCTTTCTTCAACAACTATCGGTATATTTCTATTTTGTTTCGTTCACGTGATATGCATTAATCTTGGAGCGTCTTTTGTGTTTAGTTTTCACTTTCCCTTTAATGCACCATGCTGGTATGAGATCGTCCTTGGTCGATTTATAGACTGCTCATTACACTTCACTTATATCTTTTTAGTATGGCTTTATAGAATGCTTCATGTGCTTCACTTATATCATTTAAAGTTTGGATTGCCTGTTTCTCTTGATATGGAAAACCGTTATTTGTAGAATGCACTTTTGCTTCACTTATATTTATTAGAGAATGGTATTTTGTAGAAAGAATTAAACTCTCATGCTTCACTTATATTTATTTAGAGAGTCAACAGGAATTCGTCATTCACATGGTTATTCATAAAATCCTACATAAAACTTGTGGATCACTGGTTATGATATGTTTGATTCCTTGCAATAGTTTTGCGATATAGAGATGATAATATGTGGGAGGTACTAGTAAATGGTTGTGGTTAGTAGGAATATTGGTGTTAAGGTTTGTGATTCCCAAAGCAAGCACGTATAGTATCTCATTATGCTATGAAGTTGGAGCATGATTTATTATTGATTGTCTTCCTTATGAGTGGCGGTCGGGGATGAGCGATGGTATTTTCCTACCAATCTATCCCCCTAGGGCATGCGTAGTAGTACTTTGCTTCGAGGGCTAATAAACTTTTGCAATAATTATGTGAGTTCTTTATGACTATTGTGAGCCCATGGATTATACGCACTCTTATCTTTCTGCAATTTGCTAGCCTCTACGGTACCGTGCATTGCCATTTCTCACCTCGAGAGCCATTTCTCACCTCGAGAGTCAGTGCAAACTTCGCCGGTGCATCCAAACACCGTGATATGATACGCTCTATCACACATAAGCCTTATTATATCTTCCTCAAAACAGCCACCATACCTACATATTATGGCCTTTCCATAGCCATTCCGAGATATATTGCCATGCAACTTCCACCGTTCCGTTTTAATGACTTGAGCATTCATTGTCATATTGCTTTGCACGATCGTAAGATAGCTAGCATGATAGTTCCATGGCTTGTCAGTTTTTTGATATCCTTGCTGCGCTAGATCATTGCACATCCCGGTACACTGCCAGAGGCATTCACATAGAGTCATATTGTTCTAGGTATCGAGTTGTAATTTTTATTTCTTTTGAGTTGTAAGTAAATAGAAGTGTGATGATCATCATTATTCATTATTAGAGCATGTCCCAGTGAGGAATGGATGATAGAGACTATGATTCCCCCACAAGTCGGGATGAGACTTCAGACAAAAAATATAGAAAATGGACAAAAAAGAAAAAAGAAAAGAAAAATGAGAGAAAAAGAGAGAAGGGGCATGCTAGTTCCACACTTGTGCTTCAAAGTAGCACCATGTTTTTCATATAGAGAGTCTCCTATATTGTCACTTTCATATACTAGTGGGAATTTTTCATTATAGAGTTAGATGCACACCCACTTAGTTTCCATATTGAGTTTTCATACACTTATAGCTCTTAGTGCATCCGTTGCATGGCAATCCCTACTCCTTGCATTGACATCAATTGATGGGCATCTCCATAGCCCATTGATTAGCCGCGTCGATGTGAGACTTTGTTACTTTTTTGTCTTCTCTATGTTTACCCCTATCAACATACTCTATTCCACCCATAGTGCTATGTCCATGGCTTGCGCTCATGTATTGCGTGAGGGTTGAAAAAGCTGAAGCGCATTAAAAAGTATGAACCAATTTCTCGGCTTGTCATCGGGGTTGTGCATGATAAATACTTACTGTTAAGAAGATGGAGCATGACAAGATTATATGATTTTGTAGGGATAGCGTTCTTTAGCGTTGATATTTTGAAAGACATGATTGTTTGTTGGGATGCTTGAGTATTGATGTCTTTATGTCAAATTATAGACTGTTGCTTTGAATCACTCGTGTCTTAATATTCATGCCATGATTAGATATATGATCGATTATGCTAGGTAGAATTCCACATCAAAAGTTATCTTTTTTATCATTTACCTACTCGAGGACGAGCAAGAATTAATCTTGGGGATGCTGATACGTCTCCCATGTATCTATAATTTTTTTACTGTTTCATGCCAATATTATACAACTTCTACATACCTTTGGCAACAATTTATGCGATTTATTGGACTAACATATTGATCCAGTGCCCAGTGCAAGTTCATGTTTGTTGCATGTTTTTTGTTTCACAAAATATCCATATCAAACGAAGTCCAAACGCGATAAAATTTTACGAAGAATTATTTTGGAATATATGTGATTTTTTGGAGGTGGAATCAACGCAAACAGAGGCACACGGCCTCCACAAGACACCAGGGCGCGGCCCAACCCCCTGGCACGCGGTGGTGCCTTGTGGGCACCCTGTAAGTCGGTTGGGGCTCTTCTTCGGGCGCAAGGAATCTTATATCCGAAAAAACGTGTTAAAATTTCAGCGCAATCAGAGTTACGGATCTCCGGGAATATAAGCAACGGTTTTCGGCCAGAAAACAGGAACGCGAAACAGAAGAGAACAGAGAGATAGATCCAATATAGGAGGGGCTCCCGCCCCTCCGCCGCCATGGAGGCCATGGGGAAACCCTCCTCCCATGGGGAGGCCAAGGAAGAATAAGAAGGAGGGGGCTCTCTCCCCCTCTCTCCCGGTGGCGCCGAAGTGCCGCCGGGGCTAGGATCGTGAAGGTGATCTACACCAACAACCTTGCTACCGTCAACACCAACTTTCTCCCCCTCTATGCAGCGGTGTAACCTCTCTATTCCTGCTGCAATTCTCTACTTAAACATGGTGCTCGACACTATATATTATTATCCAATGATATGTAGTTATCCTATGATGTTCGAGTAGATTTGTTTTGTCCTATGGGTTGATAGATGATCATGATTGGTTTGAGTTGTATATTTTATTTTGGTGCTGTCCTATGGTGCCTTCCGTATCGTGCAAACGTGAGGGATCCCCGCTATAAGGTGTTGCAATACGTTCATGATTCACTTATAGTGGGTAGCGTGAGTGACAGAAGCACAGACCCGAGTAAGGGGGCTGTTGCGTATGGGATAAAGAGGACTTGATACTTAATGCTATGGTTGGGTTTTACCTTAATGATCTTTGGTAGTTGTGGATGCTTGCTAGAGTCCAATCATAAGTGCATATGATCCAAGTACGGAAAGTATGTTAGCTCATGCCTCTCCCTCATATAAAATTGTGTGACAAAAGCTTTCTACTAAACTACTAAATTTATTATCTTGTAGTTTATTCATTGTTTTATTCTCTCAAAGTACCTCTAGTTTCATACTTGTTCTAGGTAAAGCAAACGTTAAGTGTGCGTAGAGTTGTATCGGTGGTCGATAGAACTTGAGGGAATATTTGTTCTGCCTTTAGCTCCTCGTTGGGTCCGACACTCTTATTTTTTGAAAAATGCTACAAACGACCCCCTATACTTGTGGGTTATCACCTCGTAAGGCACCATTGCCGGAGACAACAATTCTGACACTATCCGGCCACCTCTCACCAAGCCACAAATTCATGTTGAACCACTGTTGTTGTCTCATTCAAACCCATCCCTCTTTGAGCACCACCGCTTTAGGGCTCAACAATGTTGCATTGGAACCATGTATTATAATAGTTAGATCATTAGGTGAGGAACCATGTATTATAACAGTTAGATCATTAGGTGAGGCATAAGAATACCTTGATGGTCGTGGAGATGGTAGATGAACATGACGGCATGTGCTTGCTTGAAGCAGACATGGTGAAGGCATGATGCAATCCTATAGACAACAGCTTGGTGATGTAGTGTACATGGAAAGAGTTCCCTAGACATCGCCAACACTACCAGATGAAATGCAGTGGTAGTCAGACTTTATCTCCTTTAGCGTCTCATTAGGATCAGTTGTTAGGGCGGGGCATGGCCTACCTCTTGTGATCGTTAGCATCCAACAGGAGGGGCCTATCTTTTAATACTAGATACTGAGCAGGAGGGAACGAGACCAAGTAGCTGGTTTGGTGGGGACCTCCTATACTATGCTTTGGGTGCCGAATTCCACTATTGACGCTACTGCATAGCTTGTATGGGTCATGGCACAGTAACTAGCTCGCTCGCCTTGCTCACTGGATCGCGAGAGCGCATGTTCTTTGACCAATGATTGATTGACTGGTTGACCATTGACTTTTCACCTAATCTGAAAAAATCATAAATTTGAAAAAAAATGTGAATTCGAAGAAAGGTAACTTTTTAAAAAAAATCATAAATTGGGGAAAAATAGAAATGAAAATAAAATCATGAATTTTGAGAAAAAATTTAGGAATTTGAATTCAAGAAAATCTTCATGAATTTGAAAAAATATTGTAGATTTTAAAAGATTATGAATTTGAAAAAAAGTTTATGAATTTGAAAAAGTTTAAGAAAGTAAAAAAATGTTCATGAATTTGAAAAAATCACCACTTTAAAGAATGTTCACACAAATTGGAAAAATAATGAATTTAAAAATTATTCATGATTTTCAAAAAAGTTGACAAAATTAAAATGAAAAAGAGAACAAAAGAGAAAAAAAGGAAAATAAAAATATAACAAAAAAGAGCAAAAAACTGATCACGAGCTTCTCGAAACCATCCATAAAGCTAAAAAATAGAAGCGGTTTGTGTTATATGGGTTTGGCCTAGTTGTCAGAGAGGTGCACACTGCATGCGGTTATCGAAGTAACGGATGCCATAAACACGGAATATGAATCACTAGTTCGGGGGTGGGATGTTATCTTGTTGAACACACTACCATGGCAAATGCCCACATGCATGCATATATGATGAGTGATATTTTTACACTCATTTCACCTCTGTTTACACTTAGATATTTCATTTAAAATGAGATGTTCGCTTCAATATTGCTACTAATGGCTAATGAATGCAAAAGATTCCAGAAATCCTCTCTTTTTTGTATCTCCATAGAAAATGGACTAAAAAGGGAAGAAATCGGGCGTGAAAATGGAATGGAAGGAGAATGGAGGAAGAAGGATCAACAGGAGGCGTCTGTGCGAAGACAGGGCAAAAGACGGCATTCCATATGGGTGCGCCCGTTTTGTATGGATTTTGAAGCAGATCATCTACCTGAACAACTCTGAAAGTGCAACTATCCCTGGGTGGTTTTGGTAATTCCTAAATACATATAGCTCATTGAGCTAATACTATTTCAAGATAAACGTTTCAGGAAAGCTCAATGATTGGCATGGCATGGGTTAAGAAAGTGGACCCCTCAAAATGCTAAGGCCAAAAGGATTGGCTCAAGCTCAAAGCACAAGACTCTACATTTTATTTTTAATGATCCAAGATCACATTGAGTCCATAGGAAAAGCCAATACTATTAAGAGGGGGTGAGGTGTTGCTTAATGAGTTTCTTGCTCAAAATGCTTAGTGATGTGCTCCAAAACCCTCAACTACTTTATCCAAATATGTCCCAAACCAAAACTCAAACTCGGCCCCACCGATTTGATCTAACCGGCGCCACCGAGTTCACTTGACATAGCCACTGCCACAACCCCTAGTCTTTTCAGTCTAACCGATAGGGATCTCGGTCTCACCGAGATGGGATTGTAATCTCTCTGTTTCCCTTCGTAACGTTTTGGTCCAACCGAGATGAGCGATCGGTCCCACCGAGATTGCAATGCAAACTCTCTGTTTCCCTTTCATAACGTTTTGGTCCAACCGAGATGAGCGAATCGGTCCCACCGAGTTTTCCTGACCAACTCTCTGGTTAGTCTATTACCAAAATTGGTCTCACCGAGTTTGTGTAATCGGTCTCACTGAGATTACGTTATGCCCTAACCCTAACAAAATAGGTCCCACCGAGTTGACATGTCGGTCCCATCGAAGATCCTAACGTTCACATTTTGAACTAAATCAGTCTGACCGAGTTCTCTGAATCGGTCCCACCGAGTTTGGTAAATTGTGTGTAACGGTTAGATTTTGTGTGGAGGCTATATATACCCCTCCACCCACTCTTCATTCGTGGAGAGAGCCATCAGAACATGCTACACTTCCAACATACATTTTCTGAGAGAGAACCACCTACACTTGTGTTGAGGTCAAGATATGCCATTCCAACCACATAAATCTTGATCTCTAGCCTTCCCCAATTTGATTTCCACTCAAATCATCTTTCCACCAAATCCTATCCTATGAGAGAGAGTTGAGTGTTGGGGAGACTATCATTTGAAGCACAAGAGCAAGGAGTTCATCATCAACACACCATCTATTACCTCTTGGAGAGTGGTGTCTCCTAGATTGGTTAGGTGTCACTTGGGAGCCACCGTCAAGATTGTAGAGTTGAACCAAGGAGTTTGTAAGGGCAAGGAGATCGCCTACTTCGTGAAGATCTACCCTAGTGAGGCAAGTCCTTCGTGGGCGACGGCCATGGTGGTATAGACAAGGTTGCTTCTTCGTGGACCCTTCGTGGGTGGAGCCCTCCGTGGACTCGCGCAACCGTTACCCTTCGTGGGTTGAAGTCTCCATCAACGTGGATGTACGATAGCACCACCTATCGGAACCATGGATAAAAAATCTCCCTGTCTACATTGCGTTTGCTCCCTCCAAACTCCTCCCTTAACCTTCATATGCAATTGTTTTACATTCCGCTGCTACACTCTTAGAATTGCATGTGTAGGTTGATTGCTTGACTTGTGCTAAGTTGCTAAAATCTGTCAAGAATTAAAATTGGGAAAAGGCTAGATTTTTATTTGGTCAAGTAGTCTAATCACCCCCCCTCTAGACATACTTTTGATCCTACAAACTCCTATCGAAGGTACCCCGTCGAAATGTCAATAGGGCGATGAGCACAGAAGCCAGAACCTCTTCTTCATCATCGTCATACACAAACCCTAGCCGCTACCATATCCATCTCCATCTTCATAGCCATCTCCACCACCACCACCATAGTGCTCTCTCATCTAGTTCATACTTGTAATTATGCATCACACAAGGCATCCATTATAAGACCTATTGCAATCAATCAATATCAAGATGTGTTCTTCAATGTTTTATTTCCGTGATCTGATCTCCATGTGTGAGTACTTGATGGGTATGGGTTGAGGCATGAGCCTTGCCACCCAAGGTATTTGTTGAGAGGATCAATGAAAAACTTTGACACAACGTCCCGTATGTGTGAAATAAAATTGTTCCATGAAGATGTCTCTTGTCTTGTCCATGATCTTCATCCCTGTAGGTGCCCAGGATCATGGAGATCGAGCACCGGTGAGGGTAGGATAAAGGAGACCGTGAAGTGTTATACCAAACACCGGTGATAATAAGGTTCAATAGGTTAATATGGAGAATATCCTTGGGGATAAATAAGGTGTGGTTATTAAACTCCAAAATCTCTTGTTTGATTTCATTATCTTAATTATCGAGAAACCCTACGCGACGGATAGGTCCTGCGGTAGGACAATTGATTCTTGATACAGAACTCGTGCCAGTCAAGATGTTATTTGAACACATCCCCCACTTCGATCTGTAACAAGCACATCTCGAGAGGTGACTTCCAGTGCACAAATTAATATCCTACTTGATCCCACCGCAAATACAAGGTTGTAAGCATTAGACCTCATACTCGTACTTCTTTTTATTATAAGTGTTTGAATCACTATTTGCTTGCCTATTTGATAGAAAACTGGACTTGACACGTTCACAAAAACTTGCTAGAGACCATCGCTTCAAGGGAATCTTCCTCTCATGAGTTTGATAACTCAGGGTCATCTTTGGGGAAATAGGTGCAGGATACTCTTTTCTGTTTCTATACCGTATCAATAAAAGGAGGTATCAATATACACTTCACCCCTCATGAACACATGCACGCACACCCTACCCCTAGGGCCCGAGAGGACATCGCATTTTGAGATTGACGAAGTCACCACTGACTCCTCGTAGTCGACGAGAATGTATCCTCTCGCTAAACCAACATCACCGAAGAAATTGAAATAAATCCAAAGAAATGTGAGCATCAATGCCAAATTTAGAACTTGAACCCTGGTGGGCTGGTTCCACCAGAAAGAACCTAAACAACGCTTGTTGGTACGTGTGTTGTAGGTTTAACTACCCCTTCTATCTTCCAGTTTGTTACAACGGAGGTCAACTCCAATAAGATTATATCCCTTGCAAGTCAAAATCCTCTCAATCCTCTCCAACCCCCTCGAGAGAGAGGATTAATCGGAAAGGCCATAGGAGTTTTTTTTTCATCTATGTACTATTCATTTAACAAAAATAGGTGGGCAAGACATTTTTTGGAGAAATGGCGGGGCTCTGCTTTGTACTTTTATTAATTTTGGCATAAAAAATTCAGAGTCTTACAAAACAAAAACATAAAAAGAAGAAGAAAATACAACAGCAATTACAACACTAAAGAAAACAACATTCCTTTAATAGTATCTTTTACTATTCCTCTGATTTAAAAATATAAATCGAATGAGTTGAAACCAATGGCCGGGTCAACCGAAGCGCGGCCCAATCTTCTTGAAGTTTCCCTCGGCGAATTTTAGAGAAGAAATTTTGCTTGGACAACGCCTGTCCGGGATTTGCATACCCATCTGCGTCGCCTCCAGCGTTATCAGGACCACGGTGAGGCCAACTCCAACGCACGAACCATATCATGTTCGCTCGTGTCCGCTTGGGTCAAAACGGACATACGGCGCGGTCCAACACGCGGCCACATCCGCAAATTTTGTCCGTTTCGCGTCCGGCCTGCTCCATTTCTCGTACAAACATGCGTCGGGTTTGCGGCCACACGGACAACGAAAACCAGCCCACCTTTGACAGCCACCTCCCTATGTCGACCTCATCAGCGACGACGGCGCGTAGAAGAGCGGCTCCTGGAGACGATGGTGGCCTCACCGACAACGGCGGCAGCCATTTTTATCTAGCTTTAAAGTTTTTTATTAAGTTTTAGTTTAATTATGAACTTGGGTACTGCTGCCGGTGTGGCCTTTTAATGTTTATATTTATGTTTTCGTATTACTTGCAAGTCTATTTGAGTTTTTTTGGCACAAATGCAAGTCCAAAACGCATGAACATTTTGGGATGAATCATGCCGGTTGGGCGCACAGATAGGTGCACGACCGCAAACGAACGATCGTGGCCATTTTCCTACTTCAAACAAATAAAAAGCGGATAAAATGGACATTCATTTAAGGTGGCGCGGAATTGGTGTGACAGGGTCATCAAGACATCCACTGCGACCTGCAGCTCCCACAAGCAACTCCCGCGGGAGGGGACATCCGATATAGCAGCCACGCCATCCACATACCGGAACCGCGCGCTTACATACGCCGTAGATTGGGAGAGAGGCGGATTACTACGCTGCTTCTTCCGAGCGGCACCCGTGGTTTTCTTTCATTTCGTGTGTGTTTTGTTGCCTTGCAATGCCGATACGGCCACATGACGCCCGGAGGCCCCGACGTCGACGCACGAGCACGACCATATATTGCTTGTCTTTTGGTAGTCCCGACAAAAAAAAAGCAGGTACTTCAACGATGCTGGTATGTCTTTCTTGTGGTCGTGGGTCTCTAGTTTTAATAACATAATTTTAGTAGTAAATAAAACTAGGACAACGCTAACTCCCACACGTATTTATGATTTGAATAAGAAACCAAATTTCATTACGCCTCTAATACAATCGATCGCTTATCGCCACCGCATGCATGCACGTTTTAATTTTTTGGATTTTCAGTTTTTTAAATGTTTTATCTCTTAGATGAAAAATCCGATTGAAAATTCATTTTCACCATTAAATCCCTCGCGACGAGATCTTCGAAACTAGATCTCATATCAATATATTTCGACGTATTTTTTTGGGTTCAAAATTGCCATGTCTATTACACATGAATTATCATGGTGTTTACACTGAAGTTGCCATGATATATTTTAGCTATCTTCTTCTACATTTAAAAGTAAATTTTGACATTTATAAAACGAAGATTTAAGAAACTAAACTTGCCATGAACCATAAACTAAAATTGCCATCATACATGTACTTAAAATTGCCATGGTTTATATAAAAAATAATTTTCATGGTCAAAGTACTGGAGTTGCTATCATCAAATAATAGAATTGCCATGCTCTACAAACTGAAATTGCCACATGGCAACTTTAATTTAAACACTATGACAACTATAGTATAAACATCATGACAACTTTTGGGCAAAAAAATTCATCAAAACATATCGACATGGGGTTTAGTTTTGAAGATCTCGTCGAGACGGATTTAATGATGAAAATATATTTTTAATTTGATTTTTAAATTAAGAGATAAAACATTTTTAAGCCAACAACCAAAAAGATTCCTGCTGATGTCATCTATTCACATGTGGCAAAATGAGTGATAAAGAAGGCGTATGGGCGATGTGGGGCGATGTGCAAGATGCCACATGTGTGGGCGTTAGTTTTTTCCTAAAACTATTGGTATCTAAAAAAATTGTAGGGCTTGTTGTATTGTGCCCACAGCTGAACTTGGGTATGTTTGTTTGTGTGTGTTGGTCCTGGCCTGCGGTGGCGTTGTGTTCGTGTGTGGTGTGTTCTGTTGTTACCTTGATACTTTATATTTGGTGGTTGCTTTATTTATAAAGCAGGGTGAAAGACTTTTCGGTAAAAAAAACTGTAGGTTCTGAAAAATGAATAGAGAATCATGCTACCTTCTGGATCCACACATATTTTGCCTAAACACTTATTCAAATGCTTGTTTCTTCACAATACTTTAGCTCTGTAGATTGCAATGCTTCAGCTATGCTGCAAGCTTGCAATTGTTGAACACGAGAATAAAATGGGCTTAAGCAAAAAATAGGTACGAGGTATGTATGTTCCACCAAATCCAACATTTGCAGGCAACAACAAATAACACAATACTCCAAAGTATATCATAATGCAGCTGGTGTAGGGGTTATCGGTTATTTTGTATATTCCGTTAGCAAATCTGAAAACCGAAATAAGCTTGGAAAATCTACTAACAGAAACTTCGATTAACCGAAAATTCCGTTCAGTTTTCGGTTTACTACCGAAATTTATACACAGGACATAATGTGCAGATTTCAGTTTCAGATTTTTGTCACTTTAAATAGGATTTTAGACAAGAAATCGATGGGAACAGAAACAAAAAGTAGAAATAAACGCAGCACATCTGGTGGAGCGCTCATCCGTGAAGTTCTGTTATGGTGGTGGAGTGGTACGCGGCTGGATCTTGGAGAGAAGAAGAGGAGCGCATATGGCGGTGGCGAGCTAGCGACGACAAGCGCATGTCGCGGAAGCCGGCAGGGCAGATTTGCGCGAGTGGCGGCGGTGGTGTAGTCGAGCCCATCAATTCAAATTCTAAAGATGACATGTAGCCTGAATCTAATAGGGAACAAATTCAGTTGTTCCAAGACTGCGTTCTTTTTTGTATATCTTGTTTTTGTATATCTTGTTGACAGTTTGCATCTCTACCATGCATTTGGACAAGTATTATAAGTCCTTCCATGTTCACTTGCAATTTCATCTTGGATTATAATTTCTTTTTTGTCTACTCCAACTTCTCATACACCCTCAGAAGATAAATACGGGGTTTGTATTGAACTTCACCTTTAGAGAGGTAGATATTATTGGCACTATAGAATTCAATACACATGAATTTATTGTGTTACTTTGGTTAAGACATGCGTTGCACGTACACGCTTACTAGTATTCTTATAACAATAAGAAAATACTTTGCTATCAAACATGACCTACCGATTGCTTGACATAAAATATTCCAACATTTGTCTTGAAATCTTCCAACATATTATACTTACGAATAGTTATAAACATACTGTTTTTCTAAAAGGCGAATGCTAGGCACCGGTGCGCCGGCCGAAAGTTTCGGCCAGTCCAGCCCCAGCCGTTGGACGCGAGCCGCTTGGCCAATGGATCTTGGCAAAAAAAATGATTCGCCCACGTCTTCTTCTTCCTCGGGCTGGATCTGCAACTCCCTCTCAGGGTCCTCGTCGCCGCGCCTGTAGTCCCCTCCGGTGGCCGTCCTCGTCGCCGGCCCCACCCTCGCCGGTCGTTCTGGTCGTTCAATGGATGTAGTCAAAAACTACCTCAACCCATGCAACAGCTGCGCCTGCGGTTGGAGCTCCATCGGCGACGGTTATAGCTCCCCTCCGGTTGTAGCTCCATCGCCGCCCCTAGCCGCTTGCTGCATGGTATTGCATCAGCGACGATCACCAGTCAGTCAACGCCGTTGAATGGATGTAGCAAAAAACTTCTTCGGTAGTACCAAAATCTAACTTCAGTTGCAACAAAGTCCCATGGTCACCGAGCCATGGTCACCATGGGCGTCGTTTGAAAAAAAAAGGAAAAATAGCCCATTGCAGCAATTCTGTGTGCCGATTCCTGCAA
Source organism: Aegilops bicornis (assembly GCA_021605145.1). Classification (NCBI taxonomy): domain Eukaryota; kingdom Viridiplantae; phylum Streptophyta; class Magnoliopsida; order Poales; family Poaceae; genus Aegilops; species Aegilops bicornis. Next base: position 474,817,562 of record CM038670.1, on the reverse strand, counting down.
ATGCCACGGCTGGTTGAAGCAAAAACGCCGCACTGTGACAATGGTTCCAGCAAACATGGTGACCGGTTACAATAATTCGAAACGCGAGTTGTAGCAAATCTCAAAGCTGGAAAGGTTCCAGCAATATTACGTCTGCCCCGCGTCCAGCCGCCCACCACATGGGGTGACCAAGGGCGGAGCTTGGGGGGACGAGCGGGGGCCACGCGCCCCCCCCCCCCCCCCAACCGCTGCGTCGTACCTAAGTTGTGTAGGCTACGTCAGGTAGATTAGGGGCTACGTCGGGCATATTTAGGACTAATTCCCCCCCCCCCGCCCTCCCGCCCCCCAAGTGTGCGCTTAAGGCTTGAAGCCCAGGAACTTTGCATGTTAAAGCCATGTACTAGCTAGTCAGCCCACACTACACGACACAAAGTCCTCGGTAGTTTCGGAAGCTGACGAGGCCACCAGGGCATCCTCTATCGATTGTTTATCAGCGCCGGGGGCGACGACAGCATACTCCTGCGGTGAGTCCCTTGATTCCTTTATTGATTTATAATGTGCAACAATACTGATTAATTGATCCGCATCTGGCTCAAGAAGGCTAGAAACTTCTTGTTCAGGTGAAGTTAATTAAGGGTGTCAATTTCTTGTTTTCTTCTAAAAAATTGGTACACTAAATTAAGCATTCTCTGATTATGATTCTATCATCTAAGTTTCAAATTTCACTGGCTCATGCCAGATCTAAGAGCTAGGTGTATCATCGGCTAGAGGCTCATGTCTAGCCTATTGCAGTTTTTTATTATTAACAAACTGCTAGATGCTAGGCCGATTAGTTGATGTACAAACTACCGATCAAATATTCAGGCTCAAGTAAAATTTATACAACCAGCTAGAATCGAAAGCGCACCCTATAAGATTGTCGACTTTGTTCTATGGTTTTACGCATAAGAGCCACATTAAACTAATGAAAAATCTACATTTTTATAGTTGCAACATACAAATTAATCATGTGTTTCTCTTTATATGGTCATTATATGAAAAAAAAAATGTTCATTGTCTTCTTCGCCCCCCCTATAGTCAAATCCTGGCTCCGCCCCTGGGGTGACTCCCCCGTGGATGTAGCAAATTGCCGTCACCGTAGTAGCAAAAATCTAATAGGGTTGTAGCAAAAAATTCAGCAACCAAAACTCCAGCGGTCGGTTGAAGCAAAACACAAAGTCGGTTGTAGCATCTTCGCCAACTGGTTGTAGCATCTCTCGTGAGGGGTTGTAACATCTCGTTGTCGGGGGGTTGAAGGTGGTGTTGGCGCATCCATGGAGATTGCTGCATCACCGCTGGTTGGGGAGGGGATCGAGGGGTGTGGCGTGGGAGATGGCGGCAAGCTCGCCGGAGGAGAAACAGGTGAGAGCAGGAAGGGGTCTCCCTTGTCTTGTGAGGAGGATCTCCCCCATGCTGACAGGAAGGGGGGCGGCGCTTCCATGACGGCCGACGGAACAGATCCGGCAGGGGAGGCTCGCTGGCTTGGAGGAACAACGCGAATCTGGTCAAAGACGCTCGGTGAGGGGGTGGGCGAAGGCTGCAGTCCGCCATGAATGAGGGATGTGGTGTTTTATTTTTCAGAATCTCTACTTCTAATGGAGCAGTTGGTAGTCTCGCTTCCAGGTTTTTTTTCGTCCCACCACTTTCGTCCGGTTTTTTTTCGTAGGTTAACCGTCGTAGATTTTTTTCAATGCTGGTTTCTTATTCACCGGTTTATTTACCCCTCAGCTCTTTAATTGCAAATCAGCACTTTCCCAAACATGTACGCAATCACGGATCTAAATTTACTAACTTATCCAAATCAACCGATACCTTCCATTATTGCAAATTTCTTTAGGAAATAAATAATAGATTTTAAGGAAACAAATAAAAGATTTTAAAGACGCATCATACTTTACTAACAATCACTAAAAATCAAATCTAAATTAATTAACCTTACATTAAATCACTCAATCACTTTAATTAATTTATTATGGAATCTATACGTGGTCGCATTGGTTCTTTTTCTCTCCACTCTTTCCTTGCAAACCACTAATTTCCTAACATACAAAAGATCACGAATCTATCTTTCCTTACCCGAATCAATCGATCCCTACATCAGTGCATTTCTTTATTAAGAAAACTAACACGTAAATCTTAACGCATTGTAAAGAATTCCCGTTATGGACCTAATTAATTTATTATGGAATCTGTACGTGGTCGCATCTCTCCCCTCGTGAAAAAATCGCATCCATCTCCCGTTAAAAAGGAAAAAAGAACATGAACGATCAATCCCACACCATGCATCTCAGTAGCAAAAAATCGCCCCCTCCTCTGCTACTGCGCCTCGCCGTGTGCCCGGCTCGACCCATGCCTACTTTGCATGGCTGGGCGCCGCCATCTCCACCACCACGTACAAGAAAAGCGGTGGGCGAACCATCCATTCAAATCGCACACCCCACCCTCCTCCGCAATCCCTAGCCCCGCATCACCCTATCGCTTTCTCGCCTCTCTTTCCCTTGATGTAGATGGTGCGGCGGCGGCCTCGAGCACCGGCGATGCCGCCCTTTCTATCTTCGCTGCGTCGAGAGATGGGCCGAGGCTATCGTCGGTTCGCCGCCCACGATTGGCCGCCTCGGTTGTCGCGCACCACGGCTCCACCTAACGTGCCCGACCCTCTCCGATTTCGACCTTGGCGACCACATCCCTCCGCGCCTCCATCCATCATCCACAAGGCCACTCCCTGCACCCACCCTCCTAAATTCTCCATACCGCGGACAATCACCGAAGATCCAAGTTGGCCCGATATCAATTTTCTTACATGCTTTCTTTATCGATTGGTGATGGGAATGGGTTCCAATTTCTCTCTCGATTGTGGATTCGCAGGCAATAAGCGCTTCTACATGCATCCTCCTGTCGGTCCCTAAAGTACCAAGGTAAATGGTTGATGTTGCGTTTGTCTAGGATGATATATGTTGGCTCTGTTCCGGTTCATCCGAGCAGTTCCGATACATCATGCATTTATCTTGCCAGTAATGTTCTTTGATGCTCTGATGCACTTTGGGAATTGTTTATCTTGTCTTCAGTGTAGAGCATTTGTTTATTAATGCATGAGAAGAATCCTTGTTACTACCTTGAACCTGTTTTATAATCCATATTGTTATGCACTAGCGCGTGTGCGTGTGAAATAGATGGATTATGGTCCCCTACCCAATAAGATGTATATGTGTGTGTGTGTGTGTTAGAGAGAGAGGGAGGGAGAAGGGGAGAGAGAGTGAGGAGGAGGGAGGGAGAGAGTGTGTGTGAGAGTTTGATGGTAAAAAGGTCGCCAATGCCACTTGATATGTATGAGAATATTAAATGTAATATTAACATAATTGATATTGAACTCTTAAATTTAATGTGGCCCCGTTGCAACGCACGGGTGTTCTTCTAGTAAAGAAGAAAGGAAGAGGGGTACGCGCGCGGGTGGAGACAAAAAAAATTGTTTCCAAAAATTAAGAAAAACTATGACTAAATGGGCTGCGCCATGGCCGGCCCACTTAAGATTGCCCAGCAGCATAGAGGAACGATGTCTCGTCCTCGTCTCGCTCCACCAAGGCGACGATCCATTCCCTCGACGCATCTGTGCACGAGCGTGCCGCCGCCGGCGGGAGCCGCCTCCACCTCCATCGCCCGTCGCCTCAGCTCTTCCCCCGTCTGCAAGCAAGGTATCTTCCCGGGCCAGCTCTCCTCGGTATTCCCCCGTCCTCAATTGCTTGCTGCCGTTGCTATTGCTGCCTCGCGTGCTGCCTCCCGCGGTACTGTATTTTGATCTCATCTCAGTATCTCAAATGTCCAAAATATCATTTCTGTTCGGTTAATCCCCCTCGCCAAAAGTATTAACATAGCAGAACATAGGTTAGTGGAGACCTTTTGGACATTTATAGGTTGACTCTCTAGCTTAGTAAAATTAGAACAACGTAATGTAAAAACTAATCACCATGGAATGCAGAAAAGGGTACAATGCATGAGTATAATTTGTTTTTTGTCCACAGTACTGTATTAATGTCTATATTTGAGAGAATCCTTATAGTGACTACAGGTAAACTGTCGCAAGCAAGATGGCCCTCTCATCAGTTTTCAGGAGAGTAAACATCAAAGAATTGATCTCAAATGTTCCGGTCTACACTAGCTCAACAGGTAATGAGATTAGGCTTTAGGCAGTCTGTGACATCGAAGTTTAGAATTTATATCTTCTTCCTTTTCTGAACAAGTGGCCTGATCCTTATCTTGTATGTACTTAATTCCAGAGACATCTGGAGGAATGAGTTTGGTCTTTAGGCGTTGGGCCACAAAAAAGACTGCTGGGTCAACGAAAAATGGCCGCGACTCTAACCCCAAGTATCTGGGTGTTAAGAAATTTGGTGGAGAGGTACCATCTTAAAGTGCTCCTTATGGTTTTGATGTTTCTTCTTGTTCATGGCCTTGAACCAGATTAGCTGAATAATTTCCTAAATCACATGAAAATAGCTAATACTTTTGATATGTTGGCATCTGCTTTAATCATACCATACATTGTAACATTGGTAGTCGCTGTACTCATCTCATTAGTATAGCCAAAAAAGGGAAAATGATCTCATACTGCTCTCCAAAGTTTACACTCATTTTATTTTTCCAGAAAGTGGAACCAGGAAACATCATCGTAAGACAGAGAGGAACCCTCTTCCATCCTGGGAACTATGTTGGCATGGGGAAGGATCACACTCTCTTCTCTCTGAAGGAAGGCCATGTGCGGTTCGAACGGAATAAGCTGACTGGCCGGAAATGGATTCATGTCGAACCTGTATCTGGGCACACTCTCCACCCTGTTTACGCCGATGGTTCAGCCATTGCAGCTGACATGGAGCTGCTGTAGTGTTGATGTGTGCGTGGGTTGCAGTAACAAGTTGCTGATAGTTTCTGGGGATGGCTCTGCTGTTTTTCTCCGACATGGATACCTTCGTAAATGAACTTGTTCCAGCGAAAACGTTTCTGGGTTAGGATGATCGCAATAAGTAACTTCAGTGTGTTTCTGATGTCATTTTAAGTATACATTCTGCACGAGACAGTGAAGGTTCACTTGTGTAATTTTTTGTTCGAATGCTGCTGCTTTTCTCCGAAACCAACAGTGTAACCTGCTGTTTGGTCTATTCTCAATTTCATATATACGGACTTGTGATTCACTGTAGTTGCTGTTGCCGGCAAACCATATGAACAGCTCGCCACATCGCCACATGGTGCCTGATAGCCATAGCAGGTGCTGTCCGCTGCTGACTGGGTGCTGAATGTCCTTTTGGGAGGAATGGTATGGTTTGTTGTGGCAGAAGCCTTGTTTGGTACTCCCTCCGTTCCAAATTATAGCATGTTTTTTCTCTGAATTAGATGTATGTAGATGTGTTCTAGTGGTTTGTTCACTTATTTCAGTCCGTATGTAGTCCATACTGAAATATCCAAAACATCTTTTAATTTGGAACGGAGGTAGTAGTATTTCTCTAGATCATCATGATACTTCTTAATGGAGTACCTTTACTCCTATTAGGCAGCCAAAACTTTCTGTGAACTACATAGTGTGTTGGATGAATCTTCAGGCTTCTGTCATTGGACAAGTTCAAGTTGATTGGTTCATGAGTTCTCATGTCGCTGGTGTAACATTAATGTCCAGTTTTATGTCTATTTCATCTGCTTTTCTGGTGTTTGTGGGTGTAGAAATAAGGTTGTGTTAAGACAGTTCGTTTCTGAAGCTCAGCAAGAGAATGTAGGCGGAAATTTATCAGAGCCTTGGATTGTGGGTTTCACACTGAAAACAGGTTCAGTTATAGTCTTTATCAAAATCTACAATAAAAACAGCTAGGAAAAAAAATAAGATACATGTCTACAAAATTTGATTGTTTCATTTAGATCTTTTCTCCAAACAGCCAGTGGGTGTAGAATGCCAGCGATTCTTTGGGCTTGTACTCAGGAACAGTGTGTCCAGATCCCTGAAACATGGTTAACTAGTCAAAAACCCTCAGCCATATGATGAACTCTTGTCGATTTAAGTTTGGTTCAGACATGGCATCTGGCATGTCACTGAAGATGGAAAACGACAATCTAATTCTCCAGCTGGACTTTAAAGCTTGCTTGCATACCTTTATGGTGAGGAAGGTAAGATTGTGATCATAGCCTTGTGTATATCTGCAGTCGCATAAGACAAAATGACTTAAATCATTTCAGATACATGTTTTTTTTTGTTAATCCTAACATGAAGCCCAAAACAAGTCAACGACCGGCCAACTCTACTTCTTAATTAGTGAAAAGAGGCAAAACATTTGCCCCCGTTTCAAAAATATATATAGTGATAAAAACATGGATGTAGCTCCTTTTCTTAATCTAGATTGCTTTTGAATTCTCGCAGGTGTTCAGTTCTCAATGACTGCTAGTTATGTTAGGAGAGTTCTTGTCATCTGTCAATTGGCGCATCAGATGGCAGATATATAACTAAACCAGAAACATATGTGAATGGTGAATAATCAAGGAGAAAGATGTACAGTTGTATAGAAAATGGTAGAACATCATACCCAGCAACTTGCCCCCAAAGTGCCATGGTCGCCATGAATCGACAACTCGGTAGCCTAATGATCTGACCCATGCCTCCGTTCCAGTGAAAGGGATACATAGATCATGATCTCCACTGTACAATTACACACCCAAAAGTTGGTAAACATCTTTTCTTTTCCAATAAAGTGATTACATATCGTAAAAATGCAAAGGTGAGCATGGGTACATAACCAGTGTTGCAAAAAAGGGGAGGCTGCACATTTCAAATTTATTACACAAGTGTGCACTGCGAAAAGTTTGAACATTAACAAATGACAAAGTTACACACTTGTGAGTTATTCACAAAAAAAAATTACACACTTGTGAGTTGTAAAAGTTGACCAATTTGTGACCCATAGTGCCAAAAATCCACAACAGAATATACCATACTTTTTTTAATATCTCGTTCTTTGTAGCTGAAGCATTGATTTTCTCTGATGATTGTGTTTCCACCGTTCGTTTTAAGCATTCCAAATGGACAACTTTATGCCTTAAGCATAACACATGTACTGTACATCAATGTAGGCATATGAATTAAAGGTTATTATGACAAGTGTCCTTATTGATAAAAACTAAGTTCTATTCCAGGTACCAAGAGTCTAGGATTATTACTGAACCAATTTACCCACAATAAATAGTAGGACTAAAGTTTGAAAGGGTTGTTTCCTCCTGAAGGTTATATTCACATTCTTTACATTGAATCGAAGTAATTTGGTGCGATCTGAGACCTGTGCTTCGCTATCCTATTCAAATATGATTTATTTTTTCTCTTCTGTTCTATTAAGCAATAACCCTAAGCTGAAAATGTGTTATGCACAACCAATCTGTTAGTTTTGCTTTGCTAAGAAAAGTCAGTTTTGCTTGGACAATTAAATGTATTATTCCCTACTAGTTCAACCTGTTCTCTACTGAGCCTTCACCCTAACTTGATTCCATATATTAACCGGTGTCTTCTTTTGCAGGAAATAAGTTACTCGATGTTAATATTGTCAAATGATCAAGTTGCATGTGTGCCCCATACCTGTAAATAAGTACGCGATATCCCGTAGCTGTGAATTTTTTGTGATACTCCACCATGCTGCCTGTATCATGAGTGTAGTCTATTCTTGCAGTATTCAATTCCCATGATCCAATTAAGCTTTTCTGTTGTGCCAATTTCGATCGAGGTTGTTCCCGACAAACAAGAGTTAGTTAATTTGTGCCAGTTTTAGGATTAAATTCACACTAATTTGTCTCGCATCAACCAACCAACCATCATACCGGTTTGGCGTGAATGGCAGCTCTTACATCTTCATCATCCAGCCATATAGTAGCAAGTTCATCACTCTGTGAGGACATATAATTATTATAAATGAGAGGACCAAGCATACTTATGAAAATGATGTATTGTATGGAAAATGAAAACAACAAATTGTATACCGTGCATGGAAGTGATCTACCGCCAAGCTCAGGCCACAGCGTGACATGTCCACTGCTCACAGGAAGACCGAGAGGCCATGAAAGGCCCGCCATCCTCTTCCTCACTGGGAAAGGCCTCTCTGTTTCACCTAGCTTTCTGAAGCTTGATGGCAAGCTGCTGTTCCTGAACGCTGTCTCTTGGACTTCAGGGTGGTGGTAGCATGGTGCAAGAATGTTGTACGTATTCAGATCTTTCAGTTCCTGCAGATGAAAACACAAATTGAGGCCTTACAAAATTTGGAAGGTTGCGCATTTGCTTGTCGGTTTACAGGCTCCGGTACATGGACATTACCCAACGGACTCTATCTATCTTTTCTTGGCATACATCATTAACTTTTCCCCAGAATGTTCCATGGCAAGCAGCACTGACATCCTGAAACAGGGCAAACAGTCAAGTCATTGTTAGCTTGCTATCTGTCCACAGATGAAACTACTTATGGCACCGGCAATTATACAGAAACAAGACGAAGCAAAACACCTCAAACAGGTCGGTTGATATGAGACCCATCCCATGTGCAAACGGCACAAAAGAGTTTAAATCGTAGTCTAAGTCGGTTACTCCATTACCAATTAGATAGCCCTGGATGCAAACATTAACCTCAGACTGTAAGCTCACACACACAACTTCGCATGCGCAACTGAATTGCGACAAATAAAATGTTAGTGGGAATGACCTTCAAATTGATTTTTGGCTTCAGAGCCTTCTGTGTCCCTGCAACGACGTAAAGATGAGATGTAAGAAACCTCTGATCTCAACTATGAATAATCTACTCACTGTGAGTGACAAAATCCACCTTTGACAACTTCATCAGCTAGTGTAGGAATGTATATCCCTGCATATGACTCTCCGGAAATGTAGAATGGGTTCGACTGAAACTCTCGGTATAACTCGAACCACTGCAACAACGAGTAAAATCAGCATCCAGTTTCTTGAATTATGTCGTGTAAATTGTCGCAACTGAAGCAGAGATTATTACCTTCAAAAGGAAGGTATGCGCATCGGCTGCGGTTTTCAGGTCACCTGTTGTGTAATCCGATTTGTTCAATGAGTATGACATCCCAACACCGGCAGGGGAGTCCAGGTATATCATGCTTGAAACCTAGTTACTCCAGTTTAATGACACATTTAATTCAATCACTTGGCATGGAAAAAAATACTGCTCGTTCTATGACAATTTAGTAGAGCTGAACAAGATTAGTACTCCTAAATTCTGGGCAGGCTGCTGCAGGGTAGGCCTGTGCTCCTAAACTGTGTTCAGAATCAGGTATGCGGATTACCTTTGACCAACTATAGGGATTGAGGTGCAGCTTGGGCAGCCCTCCGGGAGTGCTTCCACGCTCAAAGTTGAAGGGACCTGAGCAAAGAACAGGGCACCGGTCGGGTCATCCCAGCCAAAATCACAAGATGATAACAAAAGAAACTGCCGGTCCGGACGAGAGGTAAGAATAAGATCAATCCAGACCGTTCTCGTAGACGAATCCGTCGAAGCTGGAGCAGCCGGGGCCGCCGTTGAGCCAGAGCATGACCGGGTCGGCGGCTGGATCACGCTCCGACAGTACCAGGTAGTAGAACAGCCTCCTGCCATTGCTCTCGTCCACGGTTATGTACCCGGCGTAGTGTTTGGACGGGAGGGCGCCGTCGAAGCCCGGGAGGTGGGTCACGAGGTGCTTCTCCGGAGCTGCGACGGCGAGAGGGATGAGGGGCAGCACAAGAGCGAGGAGGAGGGTGAGGGAGGGCGTGGACGCCATTGACGGATTTGAGGCCTGGCCCGCGATAGCAGGGATTCGGTAAGACGTTAGTATCATATAGAGCAGTGCAGTTTAGTGGGTGAGGCTGAGCACCAGTGATGGAGCGGCATGTGTCCGGTCACGTGACCGTGCTATGCTGGTGGGAGCATCCACGGTGTGAATATGAAGTAAGAGCCCTTCAAAATATTACCGAGGCTGCCAAGACAATCCGTAAACACATCTTCTATACCATTAAGCTCCCTCGGTCACAAACTCCCAGGAGCGATCCACTTGATCGATTGGCATTGTGTCTTCGATTTTGACTGGGTCTTTGTACTGAATGGGCCCACCGGTGAGGCGCTGAAATCAGGTGGGCATGTGTGAACCGTGGAAAAAAACTCTCTTTCTGTAGAAAATCTTCTCCCCTGACCTGAGCCTCCGCCGTCGCTCCTCCTCCTCCCTAGCTCTTTAATCTCACCGCATCCCTCTTCTCCCTGCCCCGAGCCATAGCTGCAACCCCTCCTCCTTCCTAGGTTTCTCCTTGACACCTCATGACTCCCCGCCACCTCTTTCTAAGCGGCGATGACCAGTGGGATTGAAGGCGGCAGCTCGCGCGGTGGGGAAAGAGGACCGTGCTGGGAAGAAATCTCGCGGCGGCCGACGGCCGGCTCATATGATGGGGACGGAGGTCGCCGAAGAGGAGGTGATTTGGGGGTGGCATGTCGCCCTTCGAGCCGTGATGTGCCGTGGCTCCATCCGCATCTTCGGAGACGGTGTGTGTTGCCTTCGCTATGTATTACAAATGATAGGTGGTTAATTTTGCAGGAGTGCCTCGGTTCATATTGTGCGCTTGTGGTACCGTTGGGAAGGGCTTCTTTCCTTCCATTTTTAGGCTGCTGCCTTCTGTTCTATTATTGTGGTCATGTGTGTGTCGTGCTCTTTTCCAGGTTAGATCGATGGAACTAGCAAGGTCACACATAGAGTTTGAAATCAGGGGCAAATGACTACCACTTCTGGTAATTGGTTCTTGGTCTAATTAGTACATACTCCCTTCGTTTCTAAATATTTGTCTTTCTAGAGATGTCAAATGGACTACCACATACGGATGTATGTAGACTTATTTTAGAGTGTAGATTCATTAATTTTGCTCCGTATGTAATCATTTGTTGAAATCTCTTGAAAGACAAATATTTAGGAACGGAAGAAGTGCATTTTATTTGAGGAAAAGAGTTTGCTAGGTTGCCTCTAGCATTCCTTTGTCATGCATGCATATTATTTCTTGCAACAATAGTTGACCATTTTGGTGATAGTTTTCTGTGAGCAAGGTAGAATGTTTGTGTCTCCTAATGTTCATGATGTGTCTGAATTTCCAGTGGCATATGCATGCACATCAAGTACCGATGAGAAAAGTTAGTCTAATCAGTGGCGGAGCCAGCTCGGCCGGCGAGCCGGGGCAAAGTACACAGGGCTGCTGTCTATCAGTTGTTTGCCCCTATAATATGATGATTAGCTCTTCATTTACTGCTATTATTCAAACTAGAGTGCATGGCTGAGCCCGGGCAGCTGCCCGGGTAGCCAGGGGCGGATCTACAGGGTGGACAGGGTGGGCCGCGGCCCACCCTGGAATTTTAGATCAGCCCATATACTATAGGAGACAGACAAAGAATGGTAAAAGAAGTAAAAAACCCATCTGTTGCTAGTAACCAGTTCAGCACCTGCACCGTGGCCCAATACACTTATTAGGCCGACACTCACCATACGTTCCGTTGATTCCTTCAGACTCGTTACCCAAACTAGCCAATACAAGCAGCTTGCTCCCTGTTGCTAATTCCCAAGTCCAATTACCATCGTGGATTTTGGTGCGGCACCGTTGTCATATTGACACCCTATTACCATTGCTACATGAAAACTGGTTTTTGTTTCACTTTCCACACAAGAATATTTCTGCAAGGATATTGATGTGATGCCTTTTTCCTAACCATGACAGATTATTTGATTGTGCAGTAAATTACCTTCATTTTTATATATTTCTTTAAGCTATTAGAGTTATTGTCACTATGGTCCAAAAAAAAGTTCTTACTGATTATACATTTTAGATATTACATAGAATGACTTCTTTTGTTGTTTATTTTGAACACCCAAGTTTTAAATCCTCGAACCGCCAGTGACATATTATATTTGTAATCAATTTTTTTTCAAGGTGGACCACCCTGTTTTAAAATCCTAGATCCGCCACTGCGAGTAGCCGGGAGGTGGCTCCGCCACTGAGTCTGATTACTTCATACAAAGAAATAATGAGATTTACAGTGTGAAGTTACGAAAATGTTGTAACCACCACCAATTTTACAGTAATAGTATGTTACTCAAGGTCATAGTGTCCATAAACGCTATAAAATCTGGAGCTACATTATCCAGCTTTTTGTTTGGATATTATACAGTTAAGATATGTGTTCTTAACTGTATTTTTACTATTTTGGACCAATCAATGTACATTATATATGGAATGCAAATGCCGAAGAGACAATAAGGGTTTGACTTATGTAGATTTCTTGAACTTACTACTACTACACTCACTCATTTCTTTTCTATAGGAATGAGATAATTTTCATTAGTGATCAATTAAAGGTACATATTTAATAATGTATTAGTACTTACTAATCTGACAAAGATAAGCTAGCACAACATTTATAATTTAGTTTAGAGTTATTGATTGCTTTTTGATGGGGCCATCTGATGATTAATTAACCACCTGAATTGCACTCACCATTTGTTTATCATTTTGTTTTTCTGGTTTATTCTTATAATGTTGTTTTATTTTTCCAGCCTATTCTCATAAATTGGTCTGCGTGACATGTTTACTTCCACATGATCCGCGGGTAGCCACATGTTCATATTACGGATATTTCTCTCATCTGGTTTCATTCTTGTGGAGGTAGTGTTGCTAATTAAGCAAGTACACCATACAATGCCGCTTGGTGCAGTAATTCATGTGAGCCCCTGCGAAGCATGTGATATATCCTCTCTGGCTGATTCAATTTTAGGACACATTTTATTATCAATGATTTTTGTTGGGTTTACATATTATTTGATAACAAAATCCACTCACCGAAAACAAAACAAGGGTTGGTGTACCTCGTTTTGCAGCTCACCTGGTACATGTATCTACATTATTTTCTAGGCTACATTTCCCATGGTCTTCCTCTTCACATCAGAAAAGATAAGCATAATTTCTTGTGTTGTGAGAATATGGATGGTAGATCCTCAAAAACAGGTACAAAGCTATCCATCTCCATGTAGTAGAATTGGTTGCAACTCACCTGCCTAATGCCTAATGTAATGGAAGTCCTTTATTTTCTCGAATAGTAACGCTGGGAAAACATATGATAGGGATCTTTCTAAAAAGAGTTAATATAAAGTTCTGCATACCTGATCACCTCTTTAAGACAGCATGTGTTTCATGCTCAGACGAACACACTCTATTTTCTTTATTCAACTCACGTTGCACATGCCTGTTAATCACATTAATACTCCATTCGTTCCTAAATATAAGTATTTTTAAAAATTTCAATATAGACTACGTACGAAGCAAAATAAGTAAATCTATACTCTAAAATTTGTCCATCTCTGTATGTAGTTCATATTAAAATATTTAAAAAGACTTATATTTAGGAATGGAGGTCGAAGTTTCTAACAATTGGATCACTGTGTGTATCACCGGCGCAACAAAGCGCACGAATCCCTTCTAGTAACAAACTAAGTTTCTAAAAGAATTTGGGAAGATTATATGCTACTCCTTTCGTCCCAAATTACTTATCGCAAAAATGGATGTATCTAGATTAAAAATGTATCTAGATACATCATTTCCTACAAAAATTAATTTCGGACGGAGGGAGTGTCTGTTTATCATTGGTGGAAGGCCTTTTCTTTCTTCACCTTGTACTGGATTTCAACAAGAAAACAAAGATTCACCTAGAAGTAAGCAACCATTTTGACTTGTCGCCGTGCGACTGTGCGATTGGGGCCTCCGTACCGTTGGATCGCATCTAATTCTTCGATTTTGTTTTTTCTTTCCCTAATTCTCATGGGCATCATCATCCTCCCGTCTTCGTCGTCCCCGGTAGTCCCTTGCCGTCCTCCTCGACCACCATCCTCGCCTCCCCGTCGAGATCACTAGGGCCGGCCATCACCATTGCCATAGTGCCGCTCGTTGAAGCATCTTTGTTGCGGGTCATAGCAACTTTTTACACAAGTTGTAGCTCGCCGCCACTACTCCCCCTGTCATAGCTCCTTGTCCTCGCCAGTTGCAGCTCGCCGCCGTCGCATCTCACCGTGAGAAAAAAAATAAATGCAGCTCTCATCGCCGGTTGTAGCAAAAAAATGTCGGTCACAACAAAACTGACACATGGTTCCAGCAAAAAAAACACTCGCCCCCGCAGCACTCTGTCGGGCGTAGCAACATGCGCTACTGTTGCAGCTATTCGCAATGTTGGTTGCAGCTTCCCGCAGTGTCGGTTCCAAGCAAACGGCGTGTGCCGTCGCAGCTCTGGAGTGCGGTTGGTTATGCAAAAACAGCGTGGTTGTAGCATCGCCATTCACTGGTTCCAGCCTGTGATTGCTAGCATCCTCTTTCCGCCACCGTTGCAGCTCCATCCCGTGCAGCAGCGTGCAACCCCATCTGCGTGATGGTCGAAGCTCATGGCGGCGAGGATTGAAAAGCTTGTGTGTGATGGTGGTCGAGCTTTTTGTTGCGGTGTCTGAGACAAGAGAAATGGAGTTGCGAGGGAGGAGGAAGAAACAAATGGTCCGCGAAGAGACCTAGAAACCTGTTATAGGGTTTTCCTGTCAGCAACTTTTAAGTAGATACGAATGTTACGACTATTTCGGCCAAGTACTAGCTGCGTGTGCTGGAAAAGCAAATGCTGCTACTGTGGAAGTACTTGTAGCTTTCCATGAAGTTGAACGCTGCTAGTGTAGGGTGGCCAAAAAGATCCCTGCCTGAAGTACTAGCCATGTGCGGGAAGTACGAAACGTTGCAGGTATCCTAAAAGCAAGTACAACAAGGTATAATCAGCAGGTTGTAAGGAGTAAAATAATATCTCTAATAATTAGTTAGAAAAGAGAAAAAAGAAGAGACAATGTAAGCGGACTCTCATGCAAGAGCTAGCTGCAGCATGTGCTCTAAGCACTATATGAGAGTGAAAGATGGACCCTTATTAATAAAAAAACACATATTTATAGCTAATTGTTGTACATGTTGGCTATAAGGTCGGTTATAGATGATATGGCACTTTCTTATAACCAACAGTTGGCTATACTATTAACCATGCTCTAAGTATTAGGAGCGATCGCTTGATATGTGAGCATCACTATTGTTTACTCAATGGCACGACTGTTGGGCCAGAGTATTAGCAGCGTTTACTCGGCACACAGACTGCCAGCTTTGTAACTTGTAGCGGTGCCCTGACATGTACCTCTAATATATAAGATTACCTTCATATCTACACCTAATCTAATAATAAATGGGTTAATTTTGCTTTTGATGGTACGTCATCAAAATTGCCCTCAAACTTAGTTTTTTGCAGGTGAAATTAGCCCTAGAGTTGCAAAATATTACCGACCAATGCCATCTATAAATGATTAAAAATGTTTCACAAAGGGGAATCCTCGTCTGGGCCGGCCCATGCAGTAAAAACCTTCTATACTCCGCTCTGCGCGCTGGGAGACGACACATCGTGCCTATTAGGGCCGGCCCATGTCTGGGAGGTCTATTTTTATTTTATTTGTTTCCCTTTTTCTTTTCATTTCTTTCTAATTTAAATTGTTTTGGGACTTCAAAAAAGTTACGAAAATTTTAAAAATGATAATTTTGAATTATAATGTTTAACACTTAATAAATGCTTGTGGATTCAGAAAATGTTTGCGATTTAAAAAAAATCGTGTATTAAGAAATGTTAAAGAAGTTAAACAAAGTTTCACCAATTCAAAAAATGTTCATGAATTGAAAAATACCCTAAACATTCAAAAGTTATTTGTGACTTGCAAAATAGTTTATTGATTCATAAAGTGTTTGCTGATACAAAAAATGATCATGCATTTTAAAAAATGTTTTTAAAATAAAAAATAATGTTCATGAATTTCAAAAATTATTCTACCAATTTCCAAAAAAATATTCTTTGATTCTAGAAATGTTCGCCTATTTAAGAATTTTTTTTAAAAAATGTTCACAACTAAAAAGAATGTTTGCAAATAATATAAAATGTTCATGAATTCAGAAATGTTCATGATTTTAGAAAATGTTTGAAAATCTGTAAAAATATTCATGAATTTGAAAATTTCATGATTTCAGATATGTTCAGGAGTTTAAAAAATAATCATGATTTTGAAAAATTGTTCACGATTTCACGAAAATGAGAGTGATAGTGTATCTAGGTGATGCAGCAAAATATGGTCATGGCCATTAGAGATTATGATTTTTTTTTCTCCCCTTGCAATGCACGGATCATTTTGCTAGTGAAATATATAAATTAAGTCGATCGCTCTTTGCTCCTCCATATTATATAGTGCATGCATGCTCAAGTATTCGGATTTATGAATTAAGTTCATAAAAAAGGCAAATGGACAGCAACAACATTTTGGTAGCATGAGATTGGGAACACAGAAAAAGGAATTGTGCTTGTCACGCTAAACCCTAAAATCCTACTAGCAGCGTGCATAGATGACTTGGGCGCTGCTAGTGTATTTATTAGCAGCGTAACATGACAAACGTTGCTAACATGGAGAATACAAATTCCCTACAAAATAGCTTAGCAACCATGTATAAATCTAAAAATTGGATATATCAGGGATGATGTACACTACATGCGTACAAATTTTTATTTCACAAAAATAACTACCTCGCCACTTTATCTCCCGTTAGGTCGAAAGAAACGTGTATCAAAACTTATGTTTGACACTTCGAAAATTTAACCACTCATTCAAGTTGTCAGATATTGACACCATGCAACGTTTCAATTTCTTCCGACGGGGTTTCAGATTTTTTATAATTCAAAAAGCATTTCAAAATAAACTATGTACTTTTTCAATTATCGCACACGAATGTTTGAATTTAATTAAGTTCACGAAACAAAAGCAAATGAACAACAACAAAATTTGGTAGCATGATATTGAGAACACACAAAAAAACTTAATTTTGCTTGTACACAAAATTCCTAAAATTATACTAGCAGCGTTCTTGTAGTGTGACGGATGCTGCTAGTGAAATTTTTTAGCGTCGTCTGTACACCCTAAACGCTTCTAACATGAAGAATAAAAATTCCCTACAAAATAGCTTAGCCACCTTGTATAAATTCAAAAATTGGATATATCAGTAGGAATGATGTACATTGCATGCATGCAAAAAAAATTATGTCACAAAATAACAACATCACCATGTCATTCTTAAACCGGACACTTTCCCCCCTTCGTAGTTCGAACGCATATATATCTCGCCACTTGATCTCTCGTCGGGTCGAAAGCAACATGTATCAAAACTTATGTTACACACTTCAAAAATTTAACTACACGTTCAAGTGCTCAGATATTGACACCATGCAAGGTTTCAATTTCTTTTGACAGTGTTTCAAAAAAAATATAATACAAAGCATTTCTAAATGAACTACGTAATTTTATAACGCACACGAATATTTGGATTTATGAATTAAGTTCGTGAAACAGAAGCAAACAGACAACAACAATTTTGGTAACATGAGATTGAGAGCACACAAAAAAACATAATTGTGTTTGTCACACTAAAACCCTAAAAGCATAGCAGCGTGCACACTTTGTCGTGAACACTACTATGACATTAGTAGCAGCGTTTTAGGACTTCAAACACTGCTAACATGAAGAATACAAATTTCGTACAAAATATCCTAGCAACCTTTTATAAATCCAACAATTGGATATGTCACTAGGAATGGTGTACATTACATGCATACAAATATGTTATGTCATTCTCAAACCGGAAACTTTCGCCACCTCAAATGTACTATATATTTCGCCGCTTGATCTCTTGAACGTGTATCATAACTTATGTTTGACACTTTGAAGTTTAACCACAGGTTCAAGTGGTCAGTAATTGACACCAAGCAAGGTTTCAATTTCTTCCAACAGTGTTTCATTTTTTTTAGAATTCAAAAATCAATTTTTAAATAAACTACGTACTTTCAAGTATCACATACGAATGCTTGGATTTATGAATTAAGTTCATGAAACAAAAGCAAATGGAAAACTTAAAAAAAATTGATAGCATGAGATTGGGAACACACAAAAAATACCTAATTGCTCTTGTCACCCTAAAATAAAATCCGACTAGGAAACTAGGCACTCCTAGCAGTAGCGGAGCTACACAATTTTTGTTGGGCGGGCCAAGCCGAAGGAACGCATTGTTTTTCTCCCACATGACCCAACTTTTGCCTTCATTATTCATTGTTTTGGTCGTGGATTGGGCGGGCCACGGCCATGTTTTGTTTCAACTAAGCTCCACCTCTGAACTGCTAGTGCAATTACTAGAAGTGTTCTATGTATATGATCGCTCCCAATATGAGGAGTACTAGCAGCGCTCGCCTTTCTAGAGAACGCTGCTAGTTATACACATATATAAACCCGCCCCGTGGGACTTGGGGAAATTTCCCCTTTAACCGCTCGACATTATCTCTCTGCCGCTCGGTGTTGCTGCCTCCGCTCAGCAACCGTCGCTCAGCCCCGCCTATCCGCCGCCTCCCTCGTGCCACGAACCGCTACAACGTGCACACCCGTCGGCCGTCGTCCCTCCTCCTCTTCTCCGGCAGGTGAGCCTCATCCCTTCCTGCCTAACTTCTGTTAGTGGCTAGGATTAGTGGTGAGTGTCACTATTTAGGTAAGTGTATTGCTTATTGATCTTAGAATTAGTTGACTGGTCAGGATAGTAATCATTGACGAAGTTGATCTGCACATGCATATAGGTACTTGATGATTGTAATTTTGCCTGGATATATGCATTGATTTGTTGATGATTGTAATTTCCTTTGAATGTGTATTTTTTTTTGTTAGAAAAGCAGCGGTATATAATTCGTTTTCCTTTGATGTGATACTTTTGGACAAAAGCCGAGGCATTTTGTTTTTTCTTTTCAGGAACATATACATGAGTGCCAATGTTTTTGGGGAAATGTTGATTCGTCAATGTTTAAATTTCTAGCACTAATTATTTTTGAAAAATTAGCAAAGGTCATGGCGATTTTTTATTGAATACTATTGCTTTTATAAATATTATCTATATTTTGTAGAAATGTCTTCACAAGGTCCCGGCGCTGCCTCTTCTTCCGAGAGCACGCATTTGGGCAACCAATTCTTAGAACCATCGTCCAATCTTGTGGGTCCGACACACACGACAATTACTCCACGGATGGGCCGGATCAGGAGTACGCGGACCATTCGAATGAGCATCTGTACGAGTCAGAATATGGAACAAAAGATAAGTTTGGAATATGAAACAAAAGATAAGTTTGGTTCCATGTCTGGGAGGACAACTTACGGAGAGATATATATTTTTTTACGAGAAAACTTTCAATCTATTTATCTTTCATCACGGCAGTACAACGAACACTAGAAATAATAAAAATTACATCCAGATCCGTAGACCACCTAGCAGACTACAATCATCGAACGAGCCAAGCGCGCCCGTCATCACCCCTTCCTCACGGAGTCGGGCACAACTTGTTATAGTAGACAATGGAAGTCGCTGCTAAGGTCAGAGGACCGGGCCGCACTGTAACAAAGAATCTACCGATGAAGAATAACGTAGATCGAAAGGATCCAACCTGAAGACACACGAACATAGACGAACCACAACCAGATCCGAGCAAATCCACCGAGGATAGATCCGCCGGAGACACACCTTCACACGCCCACCAACGATGCTAGAGGCACCACCGGAACGGGGACTTAAGCGGGGAAAGACCTTTATTCCATCTTCAGGGAACCGCCACCGTCTCGTCTTTCTGAGTAGGACACAAACCCTAATTTTTAATATAACTTACGGAGAGATATGTGAAGCAAAAGTAGGATCTGTATATGATGTTCATTGCCTTGAAAAAGGCCTACAACAAGATGTCAATGTGATGGGCTTTGAAAAAACACAGTCACAAAAAAGTACATTACCCTCATCAAGGGCATGTATGATGATTTTATGACAACTGTTTGAGTAAGGGATGATGATACTGATGACTTTCCGATGATTTTATGACAAGTGTTCGAGTAAGCGATGATGATACTGATGACTTTTTTATTAAAATAGGACTGCACCAAGGGCAGCGCTGAGCCCTTATACTTTTTTAGTGGTTGAGGTCACAAAAGATATACAAAGAAGATATCTCATGGTGTATGTTCTTTGTGGATGATGTGGTGCTAGTGGATGATAGACAAACAGGGTTAATAGAAAGTTAAGAGCTACGAAGACATACTTGAGAATCAAAATGTTTTAAGCTTAATATAACTAAATTGAGTGCATGAGACACGTTTCAAGTACAACTAGACACGACGAGGAGATTAGCCTTGATGAGAGTTTGGTACCTAGGATGGTGATATTGATGCTGCCTCAGTCACTATTCATCTTTTGGAGGCAATGTTGCAGAAGGATGTAATATCAATGAAGACATGAGTCATCGAATCAAAACCAGATGGATAAACTGACACCAAATTTTGCTAGAAGGCAGGTTTTGTAGGACGGCAATTCAACTTAAGATGTTGTATGGCTAGTGTGTCACAAAAGCTAGAAGACATGTTCCGTAGGGCAGCTTTTCAACTTACGATGTTGTATAGCACAGAATGTTGGCCACAGTTAAGTATGCAACATGTTCAACAGTTTAGTGTGGTAGAGATGCACATACTAAGATATGGATATGTTCTTTTTATAGGTTACGAAGATATGGATACTGGCCACACAAGAAAGAATCGGGTTCAAAATGGTGATCCAAACAAGCAGGGCAAAGACAGATCCAAAGATTCAAACGACAGACTATGAAGCTTTGACCCGCGGAAAGAGTGAATTTAGGACAGAACCTAGGGTTTACTGGGGAAAAGAAGTCCAAGGCCACAGGTTACGTGAAACCTAGCCCCAGAATAATTTTGCGAAGTGAACTAAAATTTTAAAAACAAGCTTCTAATCTTTCGAAAGATGCTAAAAAAAATGTACACATAACACAAATGCAATAACAAAGACAAACGGCCAGGAGGCATAGATGAATCTAGCAATGCCGTCAACGAGGACGGGTCATTATTATATGGACAAAGAACAAATATAACCAATCACAACCTATAACTGACCTTTTACTTTACAAAAGAACAAAATCGAGGCTTACACCCACTTGCGAGTAGAACTCGCACGGGCTTCCCATCAACATTGGCCAGTGTAAGCAAAACAAAGTCACACAGCTCTTGAACTAACTGAGCATCTCAGCTGACAGGCAAGTTCAACCTTCCATGCTTTGGTTTGCAGCTGAAGTAGGCGTCAGCAAATTTGTGGCAGGCATTGGGTCGCCGCTAAGGACAGGCCACTCTTTACCTGTTACGAATGCGGTAGCAAGATCTGTAGGAACCACGGTGCTTGATTTGACAGTCGAGAAATGCTTACCACCGTCCAGTTCCACATTAGTTGCGAAATCTTTGGTTCCTGAATCGGACGATTTATTTGTCAAATCTGTTTTCAAGAATAGACAGACAGCGGCAGTCATCAACTTTTGCTGTGGGAAACCGTGTTCTCCACGTACGGTGAGCCGTTTGGACAAGAAGCCTTGCTGCTGAGGCCTCTGAAGTGGATTCACTGACAATCTTAACGACGTCATCGTTTGAAAGTACATCCCACACCTACAGTGACCAAAGAAATTAGATGATCACATGCCACAAAAACCATCTAGCTCGCAGAAATGTTCCAAGTTAATATGTGGTCAGTTGCTCACCCCATCAGTCGCCAACACAACGAACTCATCCTTTTCTGTGATGTGATGGTACGAAACATCAGGAACAGAAATTACACCATAACTCTTTAGACAGAAGTCTCCAAACGCTCTTGCCATGGCCAACCCTGGGGAGTTGTACTTCGGAAGCCAAACACGAGTAACATCTGGCTCGTTTGGGAGAGAAAATACTCTGCCCTTTCGTTCCCTGATCCGTGCCGCTTCACCTGCAAAACATGCATCTTGCTTCATTTACATGGGCATCTACTCATAACAAATACAGTTCTTCCCAGAGAAAATGTAAACCACAAAAGCATTGTCGTCACAAGATATTAATAAGCTTGTTACGTCCTTAAAGGGAGTGGACATGAGATCTGAAGTTAAGATTACAAAGTGAGCTATTGGAATATCAAAATCCGCTCCCTGCATAAAATGCAATGTAAAAAAGATTGTCGTTTCGGGCCAGATATGTCAGGTCCAAAAAGTTAACATGTGGGCCCGTTCTCAAATTTGTACTGTCAATGATAAGTTTTTTGAGTGTGTGGTGTCCATGATAGGTTATGTTTACACTTTTTATTAGTACCAATTCAAAGTTTTGATATCAAGCTATCTTTAAATAACTGACTCTGAAGAAAGTCAGATCTAAAACTGAACAGCAGATGCAACATGTTGTTACATCCCTATCAGATCAGAAAAAAGGAAAATCAGATTGAGCTTTTTACTCACAAAAAGCAGGGCAGATAGTAAAAAGTTCAAATACAATATTTTTACTTAGATATTCCCTCTTTGTATTGTGGATGTTGAAAAAAAAATTATAAACTTGGTCAAACATAGAAATGTTTTGAATTATAAAAAACCTAATATGGACTACATTTTGAAACGGAGGGAGTATAATAATTCTCATATCTTACCATAACTTCAGAATTATATTATAATCACTTCTCAAAAAAAGAAAATATTGTTGCAATAGATATTTGATAAAACTACCACATGTCATGTAAATAAACCAACTTCATTTACTTGTTAAAATAATTTTCTAAGGCACAATACATCATACAGTGTCACGACCTGAGACCTTTTCAGTTATGTTTCCAAATTTTGTGCACATATCATACAAGGAGTTCTTCAGTTAGGGTGTTCTTAGTTGGAGGCAGCAAGTAGAATCATGCATCCGATTTTAAGTAACCCACAAGTGAAATACTCCCAGCATCCTAACTACTCCAACAAGCAAATTAGAAACCATCCACCTAACTAAGAAACCAAAAAGTAATCTATAAAAATATCACCATAGTTGAAGAGCTTTGGTAAATTTAAGAACACAGGACACTGGCAAAAAATTACACGTTTTGCAATGCATATATCATATCATGTAGTTTCATTATCACGTACTGATGCATGATGTATTTAAGAAATTGACTATACGATACACTGATTCAGCAAAAATAATGAAAAAAGTGTTACTGCTACTAGAACTCTTTGTAACACAGAAAGTAAAAGGTAGCTAAGAGTCACACAAGGAAAAGGAGGAAAAAATTGTGTTGTAGACCTTTAAAAGAACACACGGGGATCATTAAAATATAACGTACTTGGGATGCTTGGTTTGAGATCGACTGTCAGTTGAAGAGCAAAAAGGTGATTATCCTCATCTTTAGTGGCCAATATAGCTCTAGAGTCCCCCAAGTTGCCGATTATAAGATCCTGCCCCTGTAGAAATAGCAAGAAGAACGTGTTAAAATAAAAAATACCAAGCGAAGCTTCACAACAAAGTAAAGTACAAAGTAAGAAATATCAAGTGAAGCTCCACAATAAAGTAAAGTAGAATCATTGTTGCTACGACAAAATACCTGCTTGATCAATGTGACTGCTGTGGTTCCACTGAACAGACAATCAATATTTTTATGTGACTTCAAATCCCTGTCCATTACATAAAATGCCCTCAAGAATGAAGTTCTCAATGCTGTGAAGATTTCTGGGTACCCTCCATTCTCTACAGCTCCAAGGGTAGCATCAGTATCTTCAACCACAGTTTGCACAGCATCTCGTTCAATTGTCCCATTTGTGACACTGTTATTTGACAACTCTTTGTATTCATCCCTGGCTATATTTGCACTCAGCTTCACAGGGAGAAGATCTCTGACCATCTTGGAAACCAAATGGCCTTGTGGTCCATGGCCATCAAAAACACCACAAAAGATGGTACCATCTTTTGAACCAAAATTCTGCAAGCGGAATGCAAACACGTTAAAATCGACTATATAATGCCCAAAAGGACATCATTGAACAAGGAGAAAGAAGTGCACAATCCGTACAGTTTCAGCCTACAAGCAGGTCAGAACCACGAAGCCTACGCGACTTATAGCTAAAGGAAAACTCTTGGTCATCAGATAACACGTGGTTCCAAGAACGCCAAAGTGCATCAGACGGTGCATGCCATGCATAAATGTGCTGTCGACTGTAGTCCACTAAACAGGGAAAATTATATTTGTTTATATCATATGGGTGAGCTCACAGTTTCGGGGAGTCACATTTGATGGATTTTGATTCACATACTAGTTAAAGATCCTTAAGCTTGATGTGGCCCAGGAGTCCCGGATCCTAAGCCATGCCGAGCAAGATCTTCGGGCAAGGCTCAAGAAAAGGGTGGTGAGCTTGGCGGTCCTTGAGCATTCAAGAAAGAAGCAATGTGCTCGAATTGCAAATCTGAGAGAGGGCGATGCCAATGTCAAATACTTCCATAGGCGTATCAATACGAGAAGGAGAAAGAACCACATTCATCGGGTGAGTATAACAATGGTTGGGTCACGGAGCATGAGAAAAAAGAGGAATCATCCACGATCACTTCTCCCACATCATCGGAAAGGCAAGTAAGAGAAAGGACTTCAACTGGGAACAATTTCATTTTGAGGATTGTGATCTTAGTGCTATTGACGACCCCTTCACCACGGAGGAAGTGTGTCATGTCATTAGCCAAATGTCAAATGACAAGGCTCCCGGGCCGGACGGTTTTACCGGACTGTTCTTCAAGAGATGTTGGGACACAATTAAAGTTGATGTCATGTGCGTGATCCACCTTTTTGGTAACCTCCAATGGCTTAACTCTGCAAATGTTGTGCTCTTGCCTAAGAAAGATGGAGCGGAGGGGATTGGTGACTATAGACCAATTAGTCTAATTCATGCCATCGCCAAGATGCTCGCGGTTCGCCTTGGGCCTCACATGAATAGCCTTACCTCCAAGGCCCGAAGTGCTTTCATAAAAAAGAGAAGCATCCATGACAATTTTATGCATGCGTGTACAAAACTCCTGCCATTCTTTTCAAGCTTGACATCCACAAAGCCTTTGACTCAGTGCGTTGGGATTACATTCATGATCCTCTTCAACGGAGAGGCTTTCCAAGTAAATTTCGAGAATGAATTGCTGCCTTGCTAATTGCAGTGTACCTCCACTCCTCGGATTCTTCTCAATGGAGTTCCCCCCACACACACACATCAAGCATGGCCGTAGCCTTCACCAAGGACTCCCTCTCACCTCTCCTTTTCGTCATTGCCGTGTGATACACTCCAACAAGTCCTAGACTTGGCCACTAGGCATGTCTTGCTTCACAAATTTAGAGGCCGTCGAGCTGTTTGCAGAACTTCCATATATGTCGATGATGTGATGGTCTTCATGGCCCCCATTAAACAAGATATTGACAACCTCACACGCATCTTGGGCTGTTTTGACGAGGTCACCGGTTTGGAGGTCAACTTCCAGAAAAGCTCCTATGTTCCCATTGAGAGCGCAACCCGTAATCTCGAGGACATCCTTCATAGTTTGTCGGCGTCTCACGCCTCATTCCTCATCCGCTACCTGGGCCTCCTCCTCTCCATTTGGCAGCTTAAGAGAGCCGATTTCCAATTCCTAGAGGACAAGGTGGCGGCGACGCTTGTCCCATGGGATTGGCAAAATATCACTGCTACGGGCGTACCACTCTTGTTAAGGCGGTGCTCACCTTGCAAGTCATCTACCATACTACTCCCCTCATCATTCCGCAGCAGGTCATAAAGAGCGTCAACAAAATTGAAAGGGCTTTCCGTTGGGCGGGAACAAACAAGATCACCGGTGCCAAGTGCAAAGTTAAATGGGCCACGATGTGCAGACCAAAAGAGCTAGGGGGCTTTGGCGTGCTTGACCTTGAAAAGTTAGCACGTGACTTACGTTTGCGCTGGCTTTGGTATGAGTAGAAGGAGCCCAGCAAGCTTTGGGTGGGTATGGGGAACTCGTGTGACAATGTGGACGTTAACTTCTTCTATGCTTCTACCATCACAACCATTGGTGAAGGTGTCATTGCCCCCTTTTGGGACTCCCCTTGGCTAAATGGCAAGAAGTCAAGGACATTGCACCCCTCATTTACATGGCATCCTCGAGGAAAAATTGAAAGGATAGAGAGGCCTTGGCGGATGATGCATGGATTCACAAGATCAAACTCGACGAGATCCTTCCCATGGAACACCTACGGCAATTTGTTATGCTTTGGCGACTCCAAAGCCACACACAACTCCATGAGTGGGCGTTACTCTTCGGCTTCAGCATATAAGGCACAATTCATTGGATCAACAGGCTCCACCTCGAGGTGCTTCATTTGGGGCGTTTGGGCCTCGCCAAAGGTGAAATTTTTTGCTTGGCTTGCAATCCAAGATAAAATTTCGACGGATGATAGGCCTGCAATCTAAGATAGAATTTCGACGGCCAATAGGCTTGCTCGGCGGGGTTGGCAAAATTGTGACCTTTGCCCGCTTTACCGACTTGCATGAGGGCAAGGCACATCTATTCTTCAAATGTCACTTCACCGTTAGGCCTTGGGACTTAGTCAAGGATTGGCTTAGCCTTCATGCTATTGACAAGGTGGCTTGGGCAATGAAGTACTCTTTGGCATTGATGGTGCAAGATGTCGGGCAACAACATTCACAATAGGAAGGCTATGGCATCTCTCACCGTACTTGTTAGTTGGACTATTTGGAATGAGAGAAACGCACGTGTCTTCTGACACGAAGTCAATACAACCACCGATCATTGTTGGCACCATTAAGAGGGGAGCAGAACTTTGGGTTGTGGAGGGCGCAAAAAAATTGGGCAACATCATGTCAGGAGAGTAATGACCCATTGTACTATTGGTGTGGTGTAACAAACTCTATTCTCCTTTCTTAATTAATGGATGAGGCAAAGCTTATGCCTCCGTTTTGAAAAGAAAAAAAATGATTCTACACTAGAGCACATGTCAATTTCCAAAACAACATGCATTAGGTAATAGAGGGAGTAGTTAAATCAATTCAACTATGTTCAAACCTAATTATTAACGAATCGGTATTACAACAGATATTTTGGTTTAAGGACAGGACATGCAAGATGCAATCTGAAGCGCTAGCTTGTTACAAACGTTTCTCCTCCTGTTCTTTTTCAAACGGTCCTTTAGTATTCATATCGTTAAACTTCCTAAAATTTGATCATGGAAGGACTAAAAGTTTCTAGATTGGGCAAATGAAAATAGTAACTATTTTCCTTCAAATTGCAGCTCTAATATACAATATAAAACCTTAAATGATGGTGCATTAAGTAAAACATGTAAACTGTAAATGATGGTGTATAAAATGAACATTTAGGAGACCACAGAAAAATTGATAATAACATTCATAGAGGAGAAAACTGTGTAGACCACACGCTACACAAGGTACTACAAAAAAACCATGAGATTGTATTGCTCAAACTTATTGAACTCTGGAGATAAACAATTTAATAAAATCTCATGGATATAATCAGTGGCGGAGGACGGACCAAAATCGAGGTAGGGCGGACTTAGAGCGTAAAAGAATATCATGCAAAACCTTCATGGCCACTTGCCGCTGCAACCACCTCTGCACCGCTCTGCGCCCTGCCTACGCTGTTCCGCAGCTGCGTACTTGCTTCCCTGCGACCTGTGGCCTGGAACAGGCTGGCACCCACGCTGGCGCCGCCGTCCGCCTACCTGCTGGTGCCGCCGCATATTGCTAGGCGTTCTTGACTCCCCCCTTGTTCGTCCGCCGTCACTGCTGAGGTCGTGGCCTGGTCCAGCTGAGCTCCTGGTTCACGGGCTCATGGCCCACCAGGTCTCCCCTTTCCTCCCCCCAACCACAGCGAGTACATGATACAGCGGCGTACGTGTATATTCTTTTGTTCGAAAAATCAAGGTAGGGCGGCCACCCGGCCTTGCCCAACCGAGTCCTCCGTCGATGGATATAATAAAATATAGTAAATAAAACACAAAGAAATGGCAAGTCTCATGTATTCAACTCTAGGAGTTCATGGGAAGAGAAGATAAGATCGTCCTTAAAAGGAAATATTAAGATAACGATAAGAATCATGTGCCTGCTTACAGGTTTCTTCATTTGGGAGAACAATAACTGAGCCCAATTAAACTACCAGCTAGAACACTCTGCCGGCGATTCAGTCGGCCATATCCAATGGCAATCCATGAGAAACCACGTAAACGAGACAAATGAAAATGGTATTCTATTCCAGAAGTTGTTGAATCAAACAGGCATTCTACAGCAAGACGCCACATGTGTGTCTTACGTGAAAGTGAAAAATCTTAGTCTGGTCCAGCTCAAGCATACCTAAGAAGACATGTATTAAAATTAAATTTGCACCAATCAAATGGTTATGTTTCTTCTGCAAGTATCAGGATTGGCTCATGACGAACAAAATCATGAAGACATCATTTTCATCGTATCCAAATACTTGTGGAGCATATGCAGTAGGAGTCACACATCACCGAAAGGTACCCATGGAATTAACAGAAGATAAAATGGAAAGAAAAATACAGAATTAAGAACTCAAATAGTATACCTCCACGACAACCATGGCGTCCTGGTTGACCCCTTCTTGCCCTGCACCGTGTAAAGTGAGGCGCTAGCGCAGGCGCCGTTGCCGGCGATGCGTCCGGGCGCGCCCCTAATAAGCTCGGGACGCCTTTCCTCGGCGGAGGCGCCGCTTGGCGAGGAACCCCCGTTCCGCTTCCGCCGCAGCGGTCGAGCGGCCCACTTGAACTGCGCAGGCCCCGCGCTTGCGGGGGTCACGCCTAGCCCCCGGAGCAGGCAAACGAGAAAATCGACGCAGCACCCGTCGCCGCCGCCACCACCGCCATACAAAGCGGCCTCCGTGGCCGCAGGCCTCGCGGCGGCGACGCGCGCGGCGACGGCTACCGCTAGCATCCGCTGCTGCTGCGCCTGCGGGTGCTGCAGCTGCTGCTGGCCGGCACCGCAGCCGGACCTCCGGCGGCTGAGCACGGGCCGCCTCCCAGCCGCGACCGCCACCATGCCCTCTCTTCGAATGATTCCGCCCCTCTTACCTCGTCTCTTGCTATCTGCTCAGGTCAGGATCTTGGCGCAAGAAGCGAATCTCTTGGCCGGAGTCGGATCTTGCAAGGAGAGGAGGGTGGTTTGGTAGATGGATGGACCTCGGTGTGGCGAAGAGTAGACGCAAGAACTGGTCGCTGCAAGGGCGCGAACGAGGTGGGCGTGGCGGGCACTAAGGAGGGCGCTGGCTGGGGCGTGGAACACGCACGGTGAATACTAGCAAAGATATTAGTTTTACTGGTTCAATCGGCGATATTATTCTATCGCGACGGCGAAAGGGGAGCTGGAGAGGACAAGATGCCCAACAGGAACAGGTGCCACCTCCCCTCCTCTCCTGTGGCCTGCGCGGCGCCTCCGCGGGTGTGGACCGGGGAAGAGAGGCGGAGGCAAGAATCTCCGTGGCGGAAAGGGAGAGGAGGGGGCAAGTGGGCGGGGAGGAAGAGGGGAGGGGGGGCTCTTCGTCGGCTGGTTGCGTGGTTGTCCTGAGACGGTGACGGACCGAGAGAAACACGTTGCAAGGGGGTCGGTCGGCAACGGGAGTGAATGGCCATGGCCGCCCATGGGTGTCCCGCTGAAATTTGTTTACCTTTTCCGTTTGTCTGTGAGCACCCTTCCACAAAACACCATCTATCTTTTAATTATTCTGAGAATAAATACAACCCCTTTTATTTATTTATAGCGAACACAGCCACACTGTCGTTCGGCCTTCAGTTCCACCAAAGTTCGTCCTGAGGTGGCTTACAACATGTGGATAGCGATTTATACGTGTAATATTTCGATCTTGCGTACTCCTCTATTCCTAAATATAAATCTTTTTAAATATTCGTGTACTCCTCTATTTCTAAATAAAAATCTTTTTAGATATTTTAATATGGACTACATACCGAGCAAAATGAGTGAATCTACACTCTAAACTATGTCTATATACATCGTACGTAGTTTATATTAAGATATGTAAAAAGTCTTATATTTAGGAATGAAGGGAGTACATCACAGCATGTTGTAAGCCACTTCATGACGAATTTGGGTAGAACTGAAGGCCAAATAAAATACTCCCTCCATAAGCACAATCTGATTCTCTCCGAGCTTCGAACTTTGGCAGAATTTTGGCACGAATTCTGACCTTTCATATTCTCTTTTATTTCGTGTAGTGAAAAAACATAAGCACAATCTGATTGTCTCCGAGCTTCGAACCAAATTCACCGTTTTTAGACGGCCGGTCTCGGTTACAACAGGCAGTGTAGTCCACTGAATTGCCAGTGCAACCCCCTCCATAATCTCAGAGAATTCAATTTTTAAAGAATCATAACAAGACATGACAAAAATTAAAGATTGTCTTTTCAGCCTCCTCACGCAAAATCATACTTGTTCCTATTGTGCAACCCTCCACGGAAAGGAGTCGTCTAACCTTGAGCTTCACATAGCCAGGTTTAGGTGGATTCCGTATCATAAAGCAGGGGGGTATCATCCAGTGCATCTGACTCATATGCTAGAAAGTTTCCAGAAAGTAACACCCCTCTACCGTTGTGATGTCTTGGTTTCAGTACTGAGTAGTCACCAACAACGAGTTGAGGTAGCGCTGAAGAAAACATCAAGATACTTTAACAGTTGAAGCACGTTTTGAATGAACCCATTCATTTCTCACATACCAGATACATTCCAGTAGCATGAATAACATAATCTAGTGTGTTTCCGAAAGCCACATGCAATATGAAGTACCCGCTCTGGTCACGTGTTCTGGAGCTTGGATATACGAGGAAGAGCCAAGTCTAGTGCATGGAAGAAGTCCTTGTGCTCGACACCACAAATGGGGGAATATATCAAATTTTCAAGCTTTCGAGAGCATTCGCCCGACCATGTCCGGAGAGAATTCGTGGCTAGTCTCTAGAAAAATATGTGTATCTTAGGCAGTACTGTTAGAAATATGCCCTAACGGGTATCTTAGTGATGATTATGTTTCATCTTATCCATCAAGTGTTAAATGTTCCTTATAAAATTATTTGTATTGATTTGCAAGGATGCGACTTGTTTGTGAAACTCTATACTTGAATGATTATTCTAAAGCAGTCCCATGTCGGAATTCATGTGAGAAACTGAGAACACATATGAATATAGGACTAGCACATGTACTAGTTGATGACCATGTTTCGCACGTCATGGACATGAAGATGTTAAACCAATAATGTAAGCACATGATATGAATAGGGGGGTGGACATACCCAACTTGACACACAGCTGGAATTTTTTACTTGTCTGTTACAATGTGTATGTTATGTCCTTAGATCCCAGGCTACCGTGCGTTCTTTAGATGCAGAGTGACTTTCTAGGGGGGAGGGTACCAAAGGCTACTATATAATTGGATAGTTATAAAGGTTGTTTTTCTTATTTATCATATATTATGCTTTGAGGCATGGTCAGTCAAGATGGGATTTGCCCCTCTCCAATGAGAGGAATATCTTTGGGGCCCTCAAGTGTTTGGATCCGAAAATACATTGCCATGCTACTTTAGGTTAAGAGTTAACCTAGTAAAGGATGTCGAGTCATGTGATCATGAAAGAGAGGTCGAGTTTGAACTTCACCAATATCATGAGGCAAAGGGAGTAACACGTAAGCAACATTGTTTGGGTTCATCTAATATCATCCTTACATACGTCTGGGAGTTGGCACGTCCTGCAAGGTGCCACTACCAACTAATGAACATATAGAAGTACTCGGTAGAAGTACTCAGGTCATGTTCAAACGTGTGTGAACCTAAAGGATCACATACTTAAATGAACAAAGTTGAGACGTATGCAATTCGGAAGATGTAAAGGAGTACAAGCTAATTTAGTTCTCGCTAGGCAAATGAGTGGAGGGATGCCCAAAACCCTGAATGGCTCTCATAAAGAGTGGTCGTGGGGAGGGAGAGGGTGTTGGGAAATGTAGTAGAAAACAAAATAAATTCGCCCTACGATCACCTAGGAACATTATGAAGATGCATAAACTGTTTGGATCACGATCATTATCGGCTCTGGAGTGCAACGGAGTAGACGAGTTGGTGTAGATCGTACTTAGAGTCCCTCAAACTGACGATGAACGATCCCGCGAACCTCGCACGAACGGCCCCTTGAACGGAAGACCGAAATCACGACATCTCTACTTGGTTGCAAGTGTACGATCTTCACGATCCGGCAAGGCTTGGCCCGTCCAGAGCTAATCATCGTCGGAGAATTAGAGGGAGGAGATTAGAACCACACTGGACTTCTAATTATGAGGATTATAGGATCTGGATCAAGCTCTAATTGATCAACTACGACCAACTAGAACTATAACTAGAGGACCAGAGGAGGCTCCAAAAGTTGTGTGTCCCAAAGGACAAAATCCTCTAGTATATATAGGTTCGAGGGGAGAGAAGGGCTGCCACCAAGGAGAGAAAGTACCTCCTTGGTGCATCGGCCAAGAAGGGCAAGGAGGGGTCCTTCCCTTACTAGGATTTGCCCCACTGGAATTAGGGGGCGCCTCCCTACATGAGCCATGGTGGCCTAATTCCCCTTCCACCACTTGGCCTTTTAAGGCCCGTTGATATTAAATTAAATATAAAAGCCTCCTAAAAGTTTCTAGAGCCTTTTATTATTAATTTAACATCACCAGAAACATTATCCACCTATATATTATTTATCATAATACCCAGTATTGCCCGATAAACTCTGAAACCCTTACGGTGACCCCGAAACGCTTCTGGTTCCTCTTGGAACTATTCCGAATATTAATGAAAAAATTCCTAAAATAAATCCTCAATACTCTCGTCCTACTAACACTCAGCAAATTGTGATTACCTTAAGCTTGTGACCCCGTAGGTTCGGTAAAACATAGACATGAATGAAACTCCTTCGTTCAATGACCGATAGCGGAACCATGGACGTCCATATCGATCCCTATGATTACATGAATGGCATTCGGGTGAACATTTGGTTATCATCTGATGTTCCGTTTGCTTCATGATAATTTACAAAACCCGAGATGTATCGGTATCCTCCTGAGTCGTACACATGCTCACTATACTGGCATCCTCGTTACCAATTTTGTTCTTCTTTCTCGTTGCAGTGTTCCAGCATCCCCGTCACATAACCACCCGTGTCTGGCCAGACGCTGATGGATGCCGTCACACCGAGAGGGCCCTAAGAATAAAAACAATGATGCTATTTATGTGAACTTTGTTGCAAGAAATAATTTCAACAACAATGCTTATAGAGGGAATTTCAACCCTAGGCCTTATCCCAGTAATCCCTCTGATTCTACGGTAATTCATATAATAATAATAACAATAATAATAGGATACCTATTGAACTTGAGAACAATATTAAAGAGTTTATTAATTCTCAAAAGATTTGCAATACTATGATTGAAGAAAAATTGAGTAAAGTTGATGATATGTCCAGAGACATGGATATAGTTACTCATGATGTGGAAACTCTTAAAATTAAAATTTTGCCACATAAAAAGGATGAAATATCTGAATATTTAAAGTCTATCCAAGTCACGTATGAGGTAGAAAAAGAATCGCAAGGATGTGAATTTCTATAAAAGGCGCTCACACGCGTTTTTTATGACAACAATGATGAAGACATTAAATGATTGGGGTGACACCTACTGAAACTTTGTTTAGTAATATAAAACTTTATGAGGAAGGGATTGGAGATGAGTCAACTTTAATTAGAAGGCGTTGCAATTGTTTGGAGGGTGATGACCTTAATGATAAAGACAACAAAAGTGGTTTTGAAGAGGTCAAAACTTTAGATAGTGATGCACCCACTACTTTGGATTACAAGGACTTGAATTATGATAATTGTTCTTTGATTGAATGTATTTCCTTGTTGCGGTCCATGATAAATTCACCTAATACTTACGAACAAAATAAAGCTTTTACTAAACACATCACAAGTTATTAATGACTGGACGAAACCAAGAAATAACCCCTTATGTGCGAAATTATAGAAGAAGAAGCCATTATTAAAGCTAATGAAGAAAAACTAGAATTGGAAGTGTATATACCAAGGAAATTACAAGATGAGTGGGAACCTATTATTAAAGTTAAGATTAAATATTATGAATGTAATGCTTTGTGTGATCTAGGAGCTAGCATCTCACTATACCAAAATATTTATGTGATGTTCTAGGTTTCACTGACATGGATGAATGTTCCCTCAACTTGCACTTAGCAGATTCAACTATTAAGAAATCATTAGGTAGAATTAATGATGTTCCCATAATTTATAATAGAAATTATGTACCCATGGATTTCATTGTGCTTGATATTGAATGCAACCGTCTTATCCTATAATATTTGATAGACCATTTTTACGAACCATAGGTGCAATTATTGATATGAAAGAAGGAAATATAAGGTTCCAATTTCCCTTTGAAGAAATGGATGGAACATGTAGCAACCCGACCCAATATGGTCAAGTCTCTCGTGCTTTCGTGCCATCTTGAATCAAGATCTTTGGTACACACAAGATTGATGAAATACCATAACATCACATGTAAGATAAATACCGTAGATCCAGAGTATACCTTATTTATCACATCAGAAATAAATCAATACGGGTGTGGAGTCCCATCAACACCAACGACAAGTTGAGTGTAGATCGTAACCCTCTATTGTAATATCTTACTCGTCGGTAGAAATATCTACAACATGATAAGTTGCAACCATGTAGGTCAGTACATTGAATATCGGCAAGATCAAAATAGAAAGCATATGATTAAAGACTATTCTATATGCAATATGGCTTTGTGGTTGTATGTCTGAGTTTTTTTGCATAAAAGCTGGTTTTATTTTCCCTACAACAAAGAAACGTCGGGAGTCTTTACTACAAAGTTATTTAATATGACATGGTTCCGCAAACCGATGTCTCATAGCCCATAATTATCAGTTGCCAAAAATTAATTATCAATCCGGTGTTGAGAGTTCTAAGATAGATCCAATTCTAGAGGCTCAAATTGTCCGTAATCGGGGACACGGCTAATCGATTAGGTTATAACTCTACAAAGTGTTGTGCACTTTACCCACAATATTCGATCCCTCCTTGTATGTCCTCGCACCGCCTGGTGTTTGAGAACAGGATGACCGAAAGATGGTCTTTCAGAGAGTTTCCTTGACCACTGACAGTGCCCATCCAATCCTACCGTTCGCCTACATCTCGTAGCACTGTCCAGCCAGAGTCACAACTAAGATCAACCAAGCCATAGCCCATAATGACTTGTGGCTGCACAGGTAAGCTTCCGGACATGAAGTATTCTTCCGTCTCTTTGAGTCTGGGTGGAACTTTCCTCATGAGTACTGGCCTACTCCAGCTCACTAGGCATTCACTGGGTACTCCAGGGTGCCTCACAACCAATTTCCACCCAATAGTGCGTATTGAATTCTTGTCTCGAATCTTAAAGTCTTGAGGATTGCAGTCTTGAGGGTGAAGGCCTTGAGGTTGTCGGTCTTAAAGTTGTCGTCATTGATGTAGAGTCCTCCTTCTCACACCACTCATGAACACTCATACCAAACCACGCTCACGATATAGCGTAGCATTAAAATAAATAATGTTCCTGCTTGATAATGTGGTGTGGGTTCCTGCCTCATGCTTCTACTCAACTACAAGATTCAATATAACTACTGGAGAAAATGTTAATAAGGTGACACTAAATGCAATAAAAACGTAGGTATGAAAAATATGGTCAAAGTGAACTTGCCTGGTAAAGTTGATGAAGTTTATATCGCTCTCGTAAAACTTGATAGAACTATACGTCACTCTCTGATGAAAATCTATATTAATCAAACATTGCATTCACATAAGCATTTATTCTAGCAAGCAATTCTAACAATCATATTAACAATCAACAAATAAAAAGCAATAAAGAAACCCAAAAGAAAACTTTCAAGGAAATCCAAAGAAAAAGTCCTAAAGAAAACTATAGAACTTAACTACAAACAACAAAAAATAGTTTTTGTCCTATATAAATCTTAACAGCAAAGAAAAAAACTAAACTAACAAATTAACAGAAAAGAAAAATAAAAACATCTAAGTTCAAAGAAAGAATTTAACTAGAGTTTTAACTAGCAAAATAAAGCACCTAAAAAGCTATTATAAAACCCAGGTTATTTACTAAACAAGTTTTAACTACGAATTTAACTAAAATAATTTTAATTACTTAGAAAATATTATTTTCGCAACTTAATAGAAATTTTTATAACAATAAACCTAGTGGCAAAAAGATCTATTTTAAAATAAAAAAAATCTATCACAAAAAACAAGCAAAAAGGGCACTGTTTTTGAAATCTAATTTGAACAGATCTAAAATACCCTAAAAATATTTTTACTATTTAACTAGTTAAATAAAACCACTAGAAAATTGAGGCAAAAAGAATTAACTAAAAACCTATTTTTGAATAAAAGATATAACCAAAATAGATATTTTAGAAAATTTCATCAAATTAAAACATTAAGCTATTCAAACTTGGCCCAAATTGAAAGTACGGAAACTAGATGAAATTTGAGTTCTAATGCAAAAAAGAATCAACCAAAAACAATTGAAAACCTAAAAGATATAAACAATTTAAAAACAAAAAAACTATAAAAGGGAAGGAAAACAGAAAAATAAAAACTATACGCAATGGACAGGGGGCTACGTGGCGCGTCCTGGTTGGTCGAGGGGTGTGCGCGCGCTAGAGCTACGGGCGGATAACCGGCTTCTCGCAGAAAACATTTCACGAAAAATAAAAAAGCGGCCTAATCCGACGCGTCTGATGCAGATCTGACGGTGGTGGGCATCTCCGAGGCTTACAGCAGTGGTGGAGGGTCTCTGGCAAGGCTCCCGCGATGACGGCTTCGGTGGTTGACATTGCGGGCGCTCCAGTGGTTCTCCGGCGTGGGTGATGGCACCAGACGACGCGAAAAAACGAGGCGGCAGGTGGGGATCTGGCGGTTGGTTGGGCCCACACGTCAGCGGGAGGGGCAGGTGGGGATCGGATCGGTTGACAAATTTGGTCCCGATTCGGTGCCGCGTGAGGTAGGTGGGCCGTATCCACTAGTGGGCCTACGGGCGATTTTCCTAATAAAGGATTTCTCCCTAGTTTAAATAAACAGAGGGGAAAAGAAATAAAAGAAAAGAGTTCAAAATTATATACCAAAATTTGCAGAACAATACAAATAAAAATATGAACTATTTTTCAAGTTCAAATAAAGTCCACAAAAATTCATAAAATTAAAATAGTGCTATTCTTGCATTAAAAATCAATAAAAAACATTTTTTAAATATTAAAATGATTTCAAATTTATTTTCTCCTAATTTTCATTGAAGGGAATCATTTTACCCTTATTTCCATATTTTTATTTTTAGGAGAAAAATAATTTGAATAAAAACCAAATAACTCCTAATTGGGTTTGAATTTGAATTTCAAACCACCTTCAAATCTTTTTTGAAATTGGTGAGAGGATTTCATATTAAAAATGGAATGGATTCCAAATGGAATTCAAAATGGTTTAGCTCCCTACTCTCTTTCATTTAAAGTTGGAGAAGCCATTTCATCTTCTCTCTTGATGGTCTTTGAGTGGCATGAAGTTTGAATTGCTTTCAAATGAAATTTCAAATAATGGAAACACTTCTCAGAAAGTCCTTTTATTCCCTCTCTTTCATCTTTAAAAAAGTTTCAAATTTCCACTCAATTTCACACAATCAATGACACAACAATTAAACAAACAATCATAATTATTTATTTAGTGTAACATCCCAAAATTTAGAATTTTGGGATGTTACATAACACTTACCAAGGAAGGGAATTAAACCACCATATGAATCCATTATGAGAGCCACCTATGGAATTACATTGAAAGATGACAACACTTGAAACTATGCAGTATACCTAGCTAAGGGCATAAAACAATAACGCTTGTTGGGAGGTGTCGGTGTCAAAACCGGCGGATCTCGGGTAGGGGGTCCCGAACTGTGCGTCTAGGCGGATGGTAACAGGAGACAAGGGACACGATGTTTTACCTGTGTTCGGCCCTCTCGATGGAGGTAATACCCTACTCCTTCTTGATTAATATTGATGATATGGGTAGTACAAGAGTAGATCTACCACGAGATCGTAGAGGCTAAACCCTAGAAGCTAGCCTATGGTATGATTGTTGTTCGTCCTATGGACTAAAACCCTCCGGTTTATATAGACACCGGATAGGTTAGGGTTACACAGTCGGTTACAATGGTAGGAGATCTACATATCCAGATCGCCAAGCTTGCCTTCCACGCCAAGGAAAAGTCCCATCCGGACATGGGACGAAGTCTTCAATCTTGTATCTTCATAGTCTTGGAGTCCGACCGTGATGATAGTTCGCTATCCGGACACCCCTAGTCCAGACTCCTCAAGAGTCTCCCCGAACCAGGCTTCAATGACGACGAGTCCGGCGCGTTGATTGTCTTCGGCATTGCGAGGCGGGTTCCTCCTCAGAATACTTCATAGAAGGTTTTGAACACCAGGATAGTGTCCGGCTCTGCAAAACAAGTTCCAGATACCACCGTAGAGAGAATAACTTTTGCACAAATCTGTTGACGTATTCCGCGGCGTGACATCACACCACGGCCAGGCCTTTATATGAATTGTTTTTTTACTGCTCCACCTCAGCGTGTTTAGCGAGGCGATTTCCCTAGCACGTCTTATCAAAGCATAGATCGTGCCCCCCTTATTCCGGGATTCTCATCAATACGGACGTGGGTAACCCAACCGCGCTCACCGCACGCCTCTATCAAAGGCGAGTCCTAATCGACCACGGAGGGCTCTTGGTATTCAACCTCTTTATAACGAGACCAAGGCCCTCTTTCTTTTTACACCCTCCATCGAGTTCGCCTCGCGCTTCGAGTTCCAACACCCAAAGCTCCAGATCTAGGCGCTTCGGACCTTCGACAATGTCCGGCTCCGACCAACATGGCCGGTGGATGGCTTCTTTCGTCACAGAAGAAGACGTACTAAAGCTGCGAGACGCTGTGTATCTAACCGCGAGATTTCGCGATAGGCTGCCCGCCCGGCAGGTCATTCCCACTCCCGAGCCCGGCGAGAACGTGGTGTTCGTGTCTCACTTCCTTCGAGGTTTAGGCTTCCCGACGGATCCTTTTGTGCGGGGGCTCATGTTTTATTATGGGCTGGATTTCCATGACTTTAATCCGGAGTCCATCCTCCATATCTCGTCATTCACTGTCGTATGTGAGGCCTTCCTCCATTTTACCCCTCACTTTGGATTGTGGCTCAAGACCTTCAAGGTGGAGCCAAAGATGATCGAGGGGCAGCAAGCAGAGTGCGGAGGGGCGGTCATAAGCAAATGTGCTGATGCTCCATGGCCCGAGGGCTCTTTTTCAAAAGGAGTTTGGTTTGTGGCAACGGGAGTGGTTTTATATTACCACTCCTAGGGGCACCAAATGGGTGGCGCTTCCCGCCTTCCGCTCAGGTCCATCACAGCGGCTGGCGTCATGGGTCAACAAGGGGCTCGACTAGGGGCCGTCCAAGGACATTCCTTTGTTGCAGGGCCGTAATCGAGACCTCCAAGAAAGAGAGATCAATCTTGTTGCAGTGGTGCAGGTTATGTTGATTCGGGCGCCTTCTCGCCAACGCCGCCCCTCCGCCTGTGGGAATTTAATCCGAGGGACCACGAGCTCTCCAAAATTTTATGGGCACGACGCCCGTGGAGATGTATAAACTGTTCTTCGGATCACAAGGGAAGTGTCCTGACTGACCGAGGACGCAGGACTAAGCTACAATCGCCAGATACTCAAGTAAGTAGTCCGGTAACTGACCGGCTGTTCATTCATTCGCCAGATACATATGTGTCCTTTAAAGGAACCGCTTCTTGAACAGGAGTGGATAGCCAAGGCAAAGTTGATAAGGTGTCCGCCCTCCCAGAGACCACGCCGGATCCCATGCTGACCAATATGTTGAAGGCCGCGCCTTTTGAAGAAGGCAAAGGGGGGAGCGGGGAAGCAACTGCCTCTACGAAGGAGACTATCAAGGAAGGATGGATTAAAATCCCCACCTTCCGAGGAGAGAAGAGGACCGCTTCGGAAGATCCGGAGGTCAAGGCCTCAAAGAGGGGAAAAGGATCTTCGTCAGAGAGTCCGGCGCTGGGAAGTAACCCAGCCGCACTATTTCCCAAGGGGATCAGCCCTCCAGCGAGCCGTAAGTAAAAAAGAAAGGGGTTTTGTAAGTAAGGAACATCCATGTATTTATTTCTGAAGATAACCGAAATTATACCTTGTAGTTCGGATCTCAGCCCTTCTCAGCAGAGCTCGTCTTCGGGGGATCTTCTTCCGGAGATGATGGAGAGCGAGACGCCTCCACCTGTCGCACCCTCATGCGAGGCAGACGACCCGAGGTATCGCCGCGAGGGTTCCCCCAAGTCCGGCGGGGCGGAAGGTCCGCGCCAAGTGGTGTGCGGTCGGAGGAGTCAAGGATTCGCTCGGGCGGCGGTTATCTCGTAAGATCGCCGTGCTCTAATGGGTACGGTGATTGAAAGAATTGCATCCATGGAGAGCGGATTGCATGAAGCCATCGAAGCTTATCGACGGGGTTCGAGGTACACAAAAATGATGTACCTTCCGGCGCTTATGCATATAGAATGCGCCTGTATAGATAGTAGCCTCGAGACTCGTGATGTTGTCAAAATTGACAGCTGCGCCGAGGATCAAAATCTCGATTATAACATATCGCCGCTCCTAAACAGGTGGCGGGCGTCCGCGCCAGCCGGATCGATGAATATGCCGAACTAAAGCGGCAGCTGACGAGGCAGATGCGGACATCGCTACCGGTCAATAAACGGTTTGACGAGTCACAAGGTATGCGACTTCTACGCGGACACTGGTAAGGGAGCTTGACGCCCATGTCTTACTATTTGTATGCTTAATGCAAATGGTGCCGCTGCTTGTGGAAGAGCTGCGCGGAACTCGCCGAGCAACAGAAAGCAAGCCGTAACTAGTAATGCGGCCGCTTTAAGGGCAGCCAAGAGCTAAAAGCCGAACGGGCTGCTCCTTTGCCAAGCAAAGAGGAAATGGCCGATATGGCGGAAAGTTGAAGAATATCGCCGATCGCTGCGAGGTTCTTGAAAAAGAACATCAAGCGGAGCAAGAGGGCTCGAAAAGGCCGCCGCCGAATCCAAGGATGCCTGCTCGCTTTGAGAGCTGCCAAGGAGGAGTCGAGTCAAGCCGGGCAATTGCACCGGAAAACCGCTTTCACTGCGGAGGAAATATACGGATCCAAAGTATGCTCAATTGGACAAGTTGTGGAGTTCGGAGGATGCTTATCTCGGACTTAGCGGCGAAGCGCCCGGACGCGATTAAGCACTTCCGAGGCCGAGAAGGGGCGAAGGGAAGAGCTATATTGGTCGCAATTCCATAGTCCGGAGCGTCTTCTTCCGGCTGACCGATCGGTTGGCGAATGGGCCGAGCTGAATCGACTATCCGGACTTGCCATGAAGCATGTCATGACTTATTTAGGCCGGGCGGCCACCAAGAGTTATTTTGGTTTAGTGCAGCAGTTCCTTGCGCGGTACCGCCAGATCGATGCAATAAAGCGGTCGACGTGTATTGAGGGAGCGCGGATGGCTCTGGCCCGTGTCAAGACATACTGGGAAGATATGAAGGCCACCGACGTTGCATCCCAAGATTCGGACGGAAGCCGAGTACCTGCCGAGCACTACTTTGAGGAAGTCCTGCCGGACGCTCGTTTGATAGAGACGCAGTGCTCGAAGGATATTATGTTTAAATGACATGTATGATTTGTGAAAACAAAGTTTCAATATGATAGAAGAGCTTTTTATACTTGTGCGTTCAAGTAGTAAACTACTCCCTGTGTGGCCGTTTATGTATATGTATATATAACCTGAAAGATGACAGTCCTTGGCTTCAGCCCCCACGCACATAGTGCGGGGGTGTTTTCAAAGAAGGCGCTTTTTCACACTTAATCCAACGTCTTGGTCCTGTTAAGGAGGTGTAACATCCCAAATTTTCAATTTGGAATGTTATACATTAAGTCATCATGCAT
Source organism: Aegilops bicornis (assembly GCA_021605145.1). NCBI lineage: Eukaryota > Viridiplantae > Streptophyta > Magnoliopsida > Poales > Poaceae > Aegilops > Aegilops bicornis. The sequence goes on along the minus strand of CM038670.1, from coordinate 474,775,391 downwards.
TACATATTTTATTGCATTTTTCCGATCCTAGAAATTTCACGCAACTCAAGGACCCTCGGAGAGAGTTGGAGATTTCGTTATTTTCATATTTGAGTTTTCTCAAATTTTGAAAATAGGATCATTTGATTTTATTTATTTTATCTTCAATTATTTCTACTATCAAAATATGAGAGAGGGAATAAAATGACTTTCCCAAAATAAAGAAATAATGAAGATTTAATAAAAAAATCAAATAAGATTTTTATTGTGGAGTTTTTCGCTTTTTATTTTCCTTAGGGAAAAATGCGTGTTTTCAAAAATTGCATTTTAGGCCCCGTGTTAAAGTTCATTTTGTTCGACTCATTTTTAGGAGTCGGGAAAAATTTACTTTGTAAATTTTGGAGTTTGTTTAGATTTTATTTTATTCGTTTTTCTGCGCATGATTTTATTTAAAAAATAAAAATATAAGAATAGCGCCTGACTGGGCCAAGGGCTCACTGAGCCGGGCCCAGCCCTCACACACACAGCCCATTGGCCACGGGCCGAGTCCGAGGAGGACTCCTCCTCCTCCTTGCTTGCCCTCCCCAAGCTACTCCCCCATTTACATACCCTCACCCCTCTCCTCCCCAACCCGAAGCCGCCGCCGCCCTCTCCTCGGCCGCCGCCCCAACCCGCCGCCGCATGCGCCGCCTTGCGCCACCGCCGGTGCCACCGCCGCCGCCGTGGCCGTCGCCCGCCACCTAGCCGCCGCCCATTGAGCCCCACCTCATCGAGGTAGCAGCGCGCCACCCTCCCTCGATTCGTTTTTTATAAAAAAACCGTTCCGGTTTTCTTTTCCGTTGTTCGGTTTTTTTCAAAAACCCTAGATCGGTTTTTTTTTCTTTCGGTTTTGTTGTTTAGCGAGCGTTCGCCGGACCGTTTGTCTTAATGAACGTGATCTCCGGTTATTCCCGGTTAACGAACGTCCGTTCATTTAACCGTTCGTCGTTTTTCTTTAACGGATTTATTCTGCTATTTTCCGATCTCGATTTCAGATCCGATCTTCAATCTAATTTATCTTCTCGCTCATTTATCGGAATCAGGTGATTCAAGCGCTCGAGTTTCGCTTTCAAACCGCCGTTCCGACTAATCAACTTAAACAAAGTTTTGCTATCGTAAAATTTTGACCTAGTTTCAACTTGCTAGAACTGAGCTGTTTTCTTCCGCCGGATGTTTTCCGTTGTTTTGTTTGATTCGCTTTTCTTTTGCAACTGTGGTTCTTAAGTTGAAATTTCTGGTCGATCTTTTATCCAAGATTTACCCGTGCATTAGATGAGTACTTATTGTATGCTTGTTGTTTGTCCGCGATAGATCACCGGAGTGCGCCGCTTGTTATTTCGAATCTCTAGGTTTCATGGATCATCGAAGGCAAGTAACACTTGATCATACCTTTTCTACTACCCAGTTTTTATGCATTAGATCAATCCTCAAACATTGCATGATTAGGATCTAATTAAATTGTGGGATGGGAAGTAGATTGAGGTAGTACCTATTACTGCTTTTACTTATGAAACCTTGGGAGTTACTTCTACGTTTGCTTATTATGCCATGCTATGCTAGTAGACGTGGATTGGGTGAGTGAATATCCATGACAGATGTGAGATTGTTAATTAATGGTTTATTTAAGGTGGCAACTTAAACACACATCCGGGTGGATTGAGGCACTGGTTTCCATCAGGACTTGCCTGCTTTTTCTTGGACCGCCACCTGTGCTCAAAGGGATCATAAGATTATTCAAACTAGTAACTTCCGTGCAGCCACAAGCCATTATGGGCTCTGGCATAGCTGAGTAAGTTGTGCGAACTCTTACGGGTAGACTAGCGAGATGTAGGGGTTGTAGGTTGCTACGGTTCACCCACAAGTAAGGTGCTAAGCGCCTCGAAAGACTATGTCTCGGTCATCCGTCTCTCAAACACCATGTAGTGCGAGAAACCAAACGGAGGCGATCGAGTCTTGCGGGGAAAAGTGCGCAAACCTCTGCAGAGTGTATAAACTAATCATGATTAGCCGCGTCCCCGGTTATGGACATCTTGAGTATCTAGTACTTGAATATCATGTGAATCTCAACATGTTACTCTAATTAATATTGTTGGGTTTTTTAATGAGTACTTTTAATTGGGATTGAGGATGTTGTCAACCATTCTCAATGTTTAACAACCACCATGATAGTTAAACAAATTTATTCCTTTGCAGTAGGGAAAAACTGGCTTTATGCAAAACTGTAACCGTAGAGCTTATCCACCAGCCATATATGCATGTAGTATAGGCTTATTCCTTCACTACTCTCTATGTGTTACATTGCCAGCATATTCCATGTGCTGACCCGTTTTCGGGCTGCAACTTTTATGTTGCGCACGCGTTTGCATTTACGCAGTAAGGTGCTTTAGGTCGTGGTTCTATACTCAGTGATGCCGATGGAGTTGATGGACTCACTTATCTTCCAAGTCTTCCGCTGTTATTGTTATTAGATGGCCTTAAGCCATATTTATTGTAATAAGTCCTCTTTTGGGCCACGATGTAATAAGTGTGTGATTGCTACTCTGTTATAAATCCTTCAAAGCATCGTGTGTGGTGTCAAGACATCGATCCAGGATGACGCCTGAGCATAGAGACTTGATCCATTCGGGTCGAGTCGCTACAGGAGGTGGTAGCGTAGCAAACTAGGCAATCGGACTATAATGCTTTATCACTTTCACTTAGCCATAGGAGTTCGAGGGTGGGGCTACTATATAGCCCCTGGGGGCACCGCACTCTCCCGAATTCGGGGTGCGTATGTGCCTGACCGAAAACCGATCCTTCGTTAATGTGGAGGAATTCTAAACATTCCGATTAGTCATCGAGTGGTTGACCAGTCTCTCGCTATATCATGACAGCCGGGTTTTCGGCTTTCATCGAGGTGCTCGCCTACGAACCGGGCACAATCGCAGTAGTTCTCCGGTGCCGTGTTAGCCGATAGAACGGAACGTAAGGCAGCAAAACACGTGAGCTGGGTAAACCCAACATTTGACCAAAGACATGATTCGAGCTGATGCATATAAGGCCTAACTCGAGACGCGAATACTCCCTAAGGTATTCGGTCTTTATAAAACGGGCAGGATAATGCCCTAAGCCCCGTGTCCGTGCACGCATAAAAATTCTGCAGTGCGGCCAATGCCAAAACGCCAGCCTCCTCCTCGGTTATGGTAAAAACCGGGATGTATATCAACAAGAGACAAGAAAAAGGTTTACGCAGGGTCTTAATCTGAAAAGAATCCTTGCAACGGGTCCCTACTGCACGTATGCGCCTGTGTCTCCGTTGTGCCGTATCCTCAACGGGTGTAGCACGTTGTTCATCTGTAAAAGAGAGGAACTTAGTTTAAAAAAAAGATCGTGCAAAAGATGTACTTTATATTAAATAAACAGAGTACGAGTCGAAGAAGTGAATAAGATTGAGCTTTATTGTCTCTTGTGATATATGCATGCGGCCCCTTGTATGGGGGTATGCCGCTAGTAGGCGCCGGACTCGTCTAGCCGCGTCCGGGGTTTGAATGACCAATTCCAGTTCTTTGACTAGCGGAGCCGGATAGGTGTGGGGCTGTCAAGGCAGTCTCACGTTCCTCCGTGCTCAAGTAACACTAACACGCCTTTTAATGAGATGATGCCGCGTGGACCGGGCATTTTAAGTGTGAGAGATGCATAATGCGGTATTGCGTTAAAGCGGGCGAAAGCTTCGCGTCCCAATAGTGCTTGATGGCTACTTTTGAATGGGGCGACATGGAAGATTAACCTTTCGCGGCGGAAGTTGTCGGATGAACCAAACACAACTTCGAGCAGTATGGAGCCCGTACAATGGGCATATGGGCCTGGAATTACTCCTTTAAAGGAGGTGTTGCTACGGCGAATTTTGGTTGGGTCTATCCCCATCCTGCGGATTGTGTCCTGATATATCAGGTTTATGTCACTGCCGCCATCCATGAGGACTTGTGTAAATTGGAGTCCGTCGATTATAGGATCCAATATCAAGGCAGTCCATCCTGCGCTCCAGATACTTTCGGAATAGTCCTGATGGTCGAAGGTGATTGGTTTTGACAACCAAAGGTGCGGGCGCCAAGATTTTAGTGGGCGCCGCCTGCTTTTTCCTTTGATCACGTGAAGTGAGTTTGCTGTTTTAACCTCTTGTGGGAAATTCTTTTGTTTTCCGGGGCTCTGCTTGTGGTGCTCGTCGTCATCTTCACTCGGTGTGTCGAGCCCCTTGTGTTCGGCATTGAGTCCGCCAGACTATTTGAAGACCCAACAATCTCTGTAGGTATGGTTTGCAGGCCTCCCGGGAGTACTGTGGATTTGACATATCTTGTCCAAGATTTTTTGTAAGTTGGATAGCTCATCGCTATTGTCCTTAAGTGGCAGTTTTTTATTGTTCTGTCGTGAGCTTTTGAATCCGGGCGTTGACCGTCAGCGCTCTTTGGACCGTTCCTTTGAATCCGGCTACCGGGTCCTTGTTGCACCGTGGTTTCCGCTTCCATCCTCGACTCGGATGTACTTGGGTCAGCTGGTGTCGCGTCTTGCTAGCCAGCTATCCTCTTCCGCGCAAAAGCGGGTCATGAGGCTTGTTAATGCGGCCATTGTTCTTGGCTTTTCTTGGCCGAGGTGTCTGGCGAGCCATTCGTCTCGGACGTTGTGTTTGAAAGCTGCTAAGGCTTCCGCGTCCGGACAGTCGACTATTTGGTTCTTTTTAGTAAGGAACCTGTTCCAGAATTTCCGGGGTGACTCTTCGGGCTGTTGAGTTATGTGACTTAGATCGTTCAGATCCGGAGGGCGGACATAGGTCCCCAAAATTTGCCCAAACGCATCCTCGAGCTCTTCCCAGCTTCCAATGGTATTTTCGGGAGGCTTTTAAGCCAATGCCGAGCTGGCCCTTTGAGTTTAAGGGTAAGTATTTTATGGCGTTGAGATCATCTCCTCTAGCCATGTGTATGTGGAGGATGTAATCCTCAATCCGCACTCTGTGGTTTGTTGTTCCGTCAGATGCCTCTATGTTTACGGGTTTGAATCTCACTGAAATTCATGATCCAAAGACCTCATCGGTGAAACATAGGGGTGTCTGGCGCCCTATATTTGGGTGTGCCGTGATGTTCGGATTTTTGGCGTGTTGCATTGCTTTGAAGAGCTTGCTTTCTTGGCCCATAGATGGGCCTAATCGGGCCATCCTTTTGCTTTGTGAATCCTTATGCGGATCGCATACCGGCTTGTGTCTTGGCGCCGATTGCCGCTCTCTTTTTCTTTGTGGGGTCGTCCATCCGACCGGGTGGCCTTCTTATTTTTTGATTGTGGGGGCTCTAAGGCCTCCTCACAAATTCGGGCAGTAGCTTTCTTTTTGGGTAGCTCTTTGTTCGGCGATCGTCGCCAGATTTGGTTCACGGTGTTGAATACTTTGCTCCATCTGATCCTGAGTGCATCTTCTGCTGTTTTGAGCTTCCGCTTCTGCTTTTTCAGGCTACGCGCAGTGGCGACGAGCCTTTTCTGGAGGTTATCTTGCTCCAACAATTTGTCCGACGTGAGATCGTTCGGACTGTTGTCTTCGCCGGGGACGGGTTGTTTATCCAAGTTGTCTTGTTCGGACGATTGCTCGAGAGCATGTTCGTTGTCCACCGGTTCGCCCTGCTCTATGGCTGGGTCTCTGTTGAGGCGGGACTTAGTTTGGCGTTTACTTTGCCGTTTTGACTGCTTTTCGAGGGATTTATCCTTCGTAGCGTCCCGTTGTTCCTCGTCTTCATTTCCTTTAGGTGTATCCACCATGTACACATCATGGGATGAAGTGGTTGTCTAGCATCCTATAGGCGCTGGTTCAAGGTAGTCTCCTATATCGTCGTCCATACCGTCGATGTCTTCGGAGTCGAAATCGAGCACGTCGTGTAAGCTTTCGATAGTGGCTACGAAGTGGGTGGTGGGTGGGCGTTGAATTTCTTCGTCGTCTGCATCCCAACCTTCCTGACCGTAATCCGGACATGGCTCTCTGGATAAAGAGAGAGACTTTAGTGAATTCAGGATGTCGCCAAAGGGCGAATGCTGAAAGATGTCCGCGGCAGTGAACTCCATGACCGGCGCCCAATCGGATTCGACAAGGGGGGCGCGGAGGGTTCGGAGTCCGCAGAGGAGTCCGCACCGGAGTCGAGGTCTTCGCAGCGATGTGGATAGATTTCGCTCCATCGCCAGAGATCGCATCCCCGAGGCGGTGTCCCACCACTCGCCCTCGATCGGAATCCGCCCGGATTGAGGGCCGGAGCGGATGCCGGTGCGGCCTGTGGCAATCGCTCGGCCGCAGAGCTAGATCATGCCCATCGAGACAAAGGCGCACGCTGGTTGCGGCTCAAATCCGTCGAAGATCAAGTCTCCGCGGATATCGGCCGTATAGTTCAAACTTCCAAATCTGACACGATGGCCAGGGGCATAGCTTCGATCTGCTTCCAGAGCCAAGCGAATTGCCCGCAGCATAAAGCCGCCGAACACGAAGATCTGTCCGGGAGAAAGGTCTCACCTCGGACTGCGTCGTTGTTGATGATCGAAGGAGCCATCGGGCCTATCGGTGACGACACGAGGAACTCTCAATGAAAGCACCAATGTCGGTGTCAAACCGGCGGATCTCGGGTAGGGGGTCCCGAATCAAGCGTCTAGGCGGATGGTAACAGGGAGACAAGGGACACGATGTTTTTACCTGTGTTCGGGCCCTCTCGATGGAGGTAATACCCTACTCCTTCTTGATTAATATTGATGATATGGGTAGTACAAGAGTAGATCTACCACGAGATCGTAGAGGCTAAACCCTAGAAGCTAGCCTATGGTATGATTGTTGTTCGTCCTATGGACTAAAACCCTCCGGTTTATATAGACACCGGATAGGTTAGGGTTACACAGTCGGTTACAATGGTAGGAGATCTACATATCCAGACGCCAAGCTTGCCTTCCACGCCAAGGAAAAGTCCCATCCGGACACGGGACGAAGTCTTCAATCTTGTATCTTCATAGTCTTGGAGTCCGACCGTGATGATAGTTCGGCTATCCGGACACCCCCTAGTCCAGGACTCCCTCAGGAGGCAACCCAATAGTTATCTTTATTTTTGCTTTTTTATGTTTTGGTGTGATAGATTATTGCTACTCTAATGATTGTGTTTTTATTTAATTAGTGTTTGTGCCAATTAAAGTATTCAGGATGATTTGGATGATAGTTGAATTGATTCTGTTCAAAAATAGAAACTTTTGTGCCAAGTATTTGAATTTACATTTTTACTGGAACGTGATCTTGGTCTGAAAATTTACACAGTATTGAGATACGAATTGTCTATGTTGTCTTAATTTTTCAGAATTTTTTAAGTTACAGGAGTATGGTTTTAGTTCAGATCATTACATATTGTTCTTCCTTAGACAGATTCTGTTTTTTAATGTACAATGCACTTATTTTAATGATGTTATGGATTATATCGGGGGGTATAAGTCGCGGGGAAGTTAGAATACAGTAGGTATTATGCAAGAACAATTATGAATTGGTTTATAATAGTACCTAAGTTTATGGTTTACCGACTATACTAACGGATATCACAAAGTTTCTTTTGAGTTTTGTCTGCTGAAGTTTTCAAGTTTTGGGTGAGATCACGATGGATGAAGGAATAAGTGTTGGGAAACGTAGTAGAAAACAAAAAATCACGCCTACGCACACCCAAGGTCAATATGAAGATGCATAACGGATTGGGACCACAATCATTAACATCACCGAGTTGCAGCGGAAGAAGAACATGTCGGTGTAGATCGTACTTGGAGTCCCTCGAACTGTCGATGAACGATCCCGCGAACCGCCCATGAACAGTCCCTCGAACCGAAGACTGAAAGCACGACCTCTCTACTTGGTTGCAAGCGTGCAGTCTTCACGATACGGCAGCGCTTCCTGTCTAGAGTTAATCAATCCCAGTGAATTAGAGGGAGGAGATTAGAACCACAAAGGGATTCTAATTATGAGGACAAGGGCATTAGCCTAGGTATAATTAGTGATCTGGGACCAACTAGAACTAGAACTGAAAGAACTATAGGAGGCTCCAAAACTTGTATGTCAAAAGAGCACAAATCCTCAAGTATATACTTGTTAGAGGGGAGAGGGAGGGCTGCCACCAAGGAGGGAAAGCCTCCTTGGGGCGCCAGCCAAGGAGGAGGAGGAGTTGGACTCATGCTCCACTCCTATTCGGCCTCCTTCCTTAGGAAAGGGAGGCGCCTTCCCACTTGGGCCTTTGTGGCCCAAGTTGCCTTCCACCTCTTGGCCTTTTTAGGCCCGTTGGTATTAAATTAGATATAAAGTTGTTATAAATAATTTCATACCATTATATATAATTTAACATCCCTGAATTTTTTTCCACACACACACACACACATATATATATACCAAGTATTACCCGATATTCACCGAAACCCTTCGGGTGACCCCGAAATGCTTTCGGATCCTCTCAAAACTATTCTGAATATTAATGAAACAATTCCACAAGTATATTATCATCACTCCCATCCTACTAACACTCAACATATCATGATTACCTTAAGCTTGTGACTTTGTAGGTTCGATAACTTATAGACATGAATGAAACGTTCATTCGATGGCCGACTGTGGGACCGTGGACGTCCATATCGATCCCTATGAGCACACGAATGATATTCGAGTGAATCTATGTTTATCATGTGATGTTCCATTTGCTTCGTGATACTTCACAAAACCCGGGATGCAACGGTATCCTCCTGAGTCATCACTATGCTCACTATACCGAAATCCTCATTACTGGTTTAGTTCTTCTTTCTCGTTATTGTGTTCGGGCATCCCTGTGACGTAGTCATGTGTGTATGGATAGATGATGATGGATGCCTTCACACCGAGAGGGCCTTAATAATATCTCTCCATTGTCGGAGGAGCAAGCTATCCGGCCACTTTTCAAACTTTCCGATGATCCTGTAAGTTTGTCGTATGATCACCGTGTTATAGGTGAGTTTGAGCAACCCCAAAGTCCACCATACGGTAAGAAGTGACCATGATACTTTCATGGTCTAAGGAGCAAAATCAAACATTAACACTCCATGTTATTACAATTGATTACATACGATATTATCTAAATTCATAACAAACAAGTTTGGGTCGATTCAATATAATTGTTCTTCCGGTGTCATAATCTCAATGTTGTTTTAGGACTATCTTTATACTTAACAATATCCTAAGATCTAGAAAACATGATCACCACAACACTTGATCTAGTCTTAGAGGCGAAACTAGGAACCTTTATTTTATCTGTTTATCATTTCACATGTCCATAGGAGTTTTCCAATGAATCACATATTCCTATGATCCTGGAAATATAAACACTTAATTAGTTTTCCATGAAATATAAACACTTAATTATGAATATGGAGATATAGTAATACAATATTATTGCCTCTAGGGCATATTTCCAACAGTCTCCCACTTGCACTAGAGTCAGTAATATAGTTAGTGAAAGTGCTAATTATCGACTAGAGGGGGGGGTGAATAGGCGATTTTTATGGAAGTCTTCAAAACACGGGGGCTTTGAAGACAAACAGCAGAAATGAACCTATTGATATGCAGCGGAAGGTAGACTACACTAGACAAACCATAGTCAAGTAAGCAATGAAGTGAAAGCACAAAGACTATCAACAGCTAGGTAGTATGGATCAGGATGGAAGATAGTATGAAGCCAAACAACAAATAGTCTTCATACAATGAAGCCAATCAGTTCATGCAAGCAGTCAATGACTTCATGAAGACAAACTGTAAAGTAAAGAGATGGGAAGGATAGAACCAGTTGCTTGGTGAGGACACGGATTTGGTAGACCAGTTCCAGTTGCTGTGACAACTGTACGTCTAGTTAGGGAGGCTGGGATTCAACTCAGAAGACCGCGTCTTCACCTTATTCCCCTTGAGATAAGAACACACAGTCCTCGCCCAATCACTCTGGTAAGTCTTCAAGGTAGACTTACAAACCTTCACAGACTTTGTTCACTGGCAATCCACAATGGCTCTTGGATGCTCAGAACGTGACGCCTAACCAACTGGAGGATTCATAGTCCTCAAGTGTAACAAGTCCTCAGATCACACGGACAGAAAGACTTCAGTGATGCCTAACACTTTTTGGCTCTGGGTGTTTTGGGCTTTGTCCTCGCAAGGATCTCTCTCTCAAATGCTTCGGAGGTGGGTTGCTCTCAAACGACAAAAGCCATGCACTAACTCTGAGCAGCCACCAGTTTATGGTGTAGGGGTGGGCTATTTATAGCCGTGGAGGCAACTCGACCTGATTTTTCCGAAATGACCTCGGGTCACTAAGGAACCGACACGTGTCCAATGGTCGATTTCAAACACACGCGACAGCCTTGACTTGGGCTACAAGTAAAGTCGACTCATCCAGCTGGATAAGATTTGCTCTCATTGTCTTCACTCGAAGACATAGGATTTGGTTGAGCATCACATCACCACTCGACTTTGTTCACTTGGACCCCGATTAACAGTACGGTGGTTCCTATGACTCAACAAAGAAGAAAAGGAAACTACGAAACAACTATGTCTTCGTACTCCATAGTCTTCACGTGATGTATTCTCATGTCATAATCTTCAGTGTGAATATCTTCACAGACCACCATTGTCTTCAGTGTCTTCACACATTTTTAGGGGTCATCTCTAGTAGGTAAACCGAATCAATAAGGGACTACTACCTGTGTTATCCTGCAATTCTCACAAACACATTAGTCCCTCAACCAAGTTTGTCATCAATACTCCAAAACCAACTAGGGGTGGCACTAGATGCACTTACAATCTCCTCCTTTTTGGTGATTGATGACAAACTGGTTGAAGTTTTCAACGGGGATAAAAATATGTGAAAGTTGAGAATTAAGGCATTGTCATCATAAGTAGCAAAAGGCTCCCCCTGAAGATGTGCATATAGGTAGTTTGCTTTTGAATGCAAATGCACATGGCAGGTTTTACTTTGTGGAGATCCTCTTCAACTTATTAAGACAATTCATCATGCATATAAAGAGATAACGAAGATAATGACATGGATAATGGAAAATGGACGTCTTCGGAATGGCTTCATGCGGGGTTTATCACCGCATCACAAAGTGGCAGAAAAAAGTAGCAGGCGACCATCAAGTTTAATTGTTACAACTCGGAGAACCAAATGTTTCAAAAGACGAGAGTTGTAAAAACTTAGCAAAAATAATGCAACCACCCATAAGGACCCGCTTGAAGACTATCAACTCATAAGCTTCTCCCCCTTTTGTTAGTAATGACCAAAAAGGTTTGAAGACATAGAGTATCTACTCGTTCCCATCAAGGCCAACGTTAGAGTTCGGTGGTGCACATGGGCCTGGTGTAGTGTCGAGATGCAGTGAAGCCATGGTTGGTGAAGTTGCAGCCGAAGATGAACGCTTAGAATCTTCAATGGAGGGAGTGCGGCGCCAGCTTGCATTTTGTGGAGGCCTGGAATCAAACTTGAAGTCCTCAATGAAGCCATCTTCGTGAAGATCAGCTTCAGGACAGAGCAGTGTGAGACTCTTCCAGGACCATCGACAGGCTTCATGGGCAACATAGGAGTTCTTGGTTGCCAGGTTCCGAATGCGATTGACATCCACCAAGATACTCTGCATCTGACGCTTGAGCCAGTCATGATGCTTATCCTGCTTCTGATATAAGGCCACAAGAAGCTCTTGGTCATTGAGTACACAAGAACGCTTCTGAGGCCTTTGGGCAATCGTACTGTCAGTGGCTTTGGTGTTTGCCCGATGGGGCACACGCATATTGCTAGCCAGAGGATAAGCGGGAGTTGTAGCATTTGGAACAAGAATTCCCTCCATTGGTTGCGTGAAGCTTTGATGATCAGCATTATGAAGATACAAAGGCTTCTTGGCAGGCTCGGGGTAGATGGCTTCAACGGACAGATCAACCTCAGGCAGAAAAACAAGATGATTGCGCGCTAAGGGCTGATAGTCAATAGAAGAATGGAGCTTGATCAGGCGCATCACCCATGGAGCATAAAACTTCAAGCCAAATAGATTAATCCCAGATGCAGCTAGTTGTCTGATGAAGAAATCCTGGGTATTGAATCTGATGTCATTGATGATATAAAATACCAAAGTCTTCATGGCTCCTTCAAGTTTGGCTTCAGAAGAGTGTCCCTTGATTGGCCATAGAGTAAGCCTCAGAATATGATAAACTGTGCAGGGCAAGTACTCGGGGTCTTTCACGAAGAACTCTTTGGGGTATGCAACATCTTGGGGCAGTGGCTTCATCATACTGAGCATCTCGCTCATATTTGGCTCAGGCCTCTGAAAAATACTCTGCAGTTCATTCCTGTGAAGCTGACAACCAGGCTCATACAACTCACCTGGAGTGGGCAGGGAAGTAAGCTTGATGATATCTTGAGCTTTGGCTTCATGATGCACATCACCTGTCATCCACTCAAGGATCCATGTCTTAGGATCCCTGTTGTAGCCACGATTGTGAAGTGTGGCATAGAACTGCAGCAGAAGCTCTTCATTCCAGTGCTCTTTGTCCGTTACAAATGGCAGAAGACCAACCTCCCTGAAGCAGTCAAGAGCTTCTTCAAGACAGGGCAGCCCAGCAATAGCTTCATAATCAAGACGCATGTGTGGAAAGGTTCGCTCTTGATTGTATAGAATGCAGGAGTAATAGTTGCATTGCTGATAGCTCCAAAATCGACCGGAATAGATCTTTGGCTTCGAGTATGGATTTTTGGCGCTGTCGAAGAAGGTGTTGTATGCTCTGAAGCTGTTCACGCTAAAAGAACCTGGCGATGTTGCAGCACCTAGAAGCCTTGTCAGCCTTGGCTTCGGCTTTTGAACTTGAGGCCTCTGCTCCACATGGTAGTCGTACTGAGGTCCGGGAGCTGTGGGAGGAACCAGAACGAGCCATCTCACTGTGACAAGCTGGCCGCAATCGTAGGCCTGTTCAATTGTGTGACGCCTTGGAGGTGGAACAATTGCTTCAGCATCCACATTGGCTTCAGGTTGCACATGAGCTTCAGGCACCACATTAGCTTCAGGCTCCACATTGTCTTCGGCCATGACAATGTCATTGGCTTCAGTAGCATTGATTGTGGCAGCCTCAGTGGTTTCAACCTCCGTTTGTTCAAGAACAGGAGGGTCAGGCACAATCACATTCTCCTCGAAAAGGGGGTGTGTCAACTCTTTATTCTTCTCTTTCTCCTTGATCTTCATTGGCTGATGCAGCCGGAATGTCTTCAACAGCTTTAGCTTCAGACTCAGAGACATTCGCAGAAGGGGTGGCTTCAGGAAACACTAGACGTGCTACTGAGCTTTGGTGCACTTCCCCTTCCGGAATGCTCGACATGGTGATCTGTGGCCTCGGGCCTTTGCGAAGCCTGCTAAATGCGGGTGACGCCTTTGGTGAGGGAGTGGTTTGCACCATGTAGTTGTCGTCTTCAAGTACCATAGTGGTGACTTGAGGTGGTGGTGTTCTGGGTGTCTCATCATGAATGGGGGTGTCTTGCTGTGGGTGCTCGGCGCATGAGTCATCCTGAGCAATTGGCGTCAATGGACGACCAATGCTGATTAATTCACTACTCGTTGGAGCAAGCGATGATATCGACTGGGGCTCGAGCTGAGGAAGGACTTCATCATCATTAACATTGTCATCATGACCAATGTCTTCTGCTGTGATGGGGTCAACAGCTGGAACTTCTTCATCTTCATGAGCCTCTGTGGAAGCAGGCTCATGGATCACAAGAAGATGCTCTTGGTTGTTTGAAGCTGGAAGTGCAACAGAGAAGGTTCAACATTGAGGGGCTCAGAGGCGGCAGCACGCTCTTTCTTTGAAGACTTTGTCTTCAACTTCTTCTTGGATGGGGTAGTATCAGAAACATCCTTATGCTTGCGCTTCCTGGCTTCGGCTTCAGCTGCCCTTGTCTACTTTAGCTCTGAAGCTGCTGAGGTGACCTTAGGCTTCGAGTCTGTCATGCTGGCAGGGAAGACAATGCGAGGTTCTTCCTACCTTGATGCTTCAGTTTGGGCCACAACATACTTCTTTTGCTTGGAAGCCATCCCAGGGTCGATGCTAGGACACCCAAGAGCTTTGCGCTTTTCAGCTTCATTGTGTGCTTGAACGCATTTCTGTGTGAAGTACTTCATGCACTCTCTTTAACCTTTAACTTCATTACGCTTCTTGTGAAACTCTTCCTTGAGGTCATGCAGCATTTTCTTGAAGATTTGAACATCTGCCACACTGAGCTTGGCCATGTTCTTCTTGAAGTGAGCCTTCTCATAATCAATTTTGTTCTTGATTTCAACAACTTTCTGAGCCAGAGCCACTTCATTGGCAATGGCTCCGTGAAACGTGATGCTAATGTCCACGGGCAACTGAAGATCATCAATACTGATGCTCTGGTCGTCGAACCACTCATCAATGAAGTTGTTCAGTATATCAACATCAAAGAGAAGCATATTGTTGAAGATCTCCGCCTCTTGCTTGCTCTTGATCAGCATCTCAAGGGCATCATCACCAAGATCTTCATCACTGACAGATCAATGGTGTCATCCTCGTTGCGCAGACGACAGCAGGAGTCAGTTCATGCCTAGAAATCTGCTTGGGCTTCTTGGTTTTCTTGGACTTCTCGGTTTTCTTGGAGACACGAGACAAATCTTCAGACTACACACTGGGTTCAGGAGGTGAAGTGGCCAATGGCTTCACAGTCGAAGCTTTTGGTGCGGCAGAGAGCTTCGAAGCTTTTGATTTCTTCTTCTTCTACTTCGGTGGTGCTGCCGCATCTTCAGAATCTGCGTCGTCAGCTGATTGCTCCATAGTGGCCCTCTGAGTAGCTATGTGAGAGAGGGGGCCATCGAAGTTGTTGAAGGGGCCAATGGCATTTGGATTGGCATCGCGTGTGTCATCAGCCCTTGGAGCAGATGGACCAGAGTTGAAGTTGAGTCCTAGCTCCTTCTTGTTTTTGACAGCAGACTCCTTGGCAAATTGATAGTTGCGCTTAAGGAGATTGTCTTCTCGACAACATAACATAGATGATGGGTCGGCATTCTATGGCTTCAGTCCCCGGACCCATGCATGGGTAGAAGCCTTGAGCAATGGCTTTAGACTTTGACTTGGGCTGCAGATTCCTATATAGAATATCTCCCCATGGGCGCTTGATAGCATTCTTCTCTGCATATTCAGGGGTTACAAAGTTATACTTGAACCACTGCTCTGCCCAATATCTTTGAATCCATTGGATTTGGGTCTTGCGCCGGCCATAGCTTTCCCCAGGATCTGACTTGTACAGCTCAAACACATCTGGAGGTAAATCCTTAGTAGTATCTCCATGGTGCTGCCTGCCACCTTTTCTTGCTGAGTCTCAGTTGCCATTGTATTCAGACTAAATGGCTTCCTTCTACTGGTCAGATAAGAGCTGGCTTCAGGTGAGTGTATATGGCGTTGTAAGAACTCTGCAAATGAATGCAGACTATGAGAACCAAGGGATTCTCCCACGGACATGTACCTGTGACATCATTAGAGATGCGAGGGAAGGGGAAGAGGTCATATGCATTCTTAGAAGATTTTGAAGATAAATTGGTTTGAAGACATTGACCTCATAGAGCGAAGACATTCACTTATTTGAAGGGAGTTGGTTCCAGATTTGTACGAATCCATGAATAAGCACAAGTGAGGAATCTAACTAGTTTTGAAGCATAAGTGAATATTCTTAGCAAGATATGAGATGCAGATAAGAACAGATCCATACTTGGAAGTGAAGAAACCACTTTTGGTTAAAGTGGATGGATTGGACGGATCGAAACGGCAGTAAAAAGTAAGATTTAATTACCGCTGATGAACTGCTAGACGGGGCAGAGTTAGAGGCCGAGCAGTTCAATCTCCCGTGCCCTAACTTGGCGGCGGAATACACCTACAACAGCGGCGGAGAGGACGAGGTCCGCGGCCGGCGTGAGGACGGCGTCGAAGAAGTCACGGCAGCTAAGCGCTTCGTCTCCGGCGTCGTCCCGAGCTAGCGGAGGCGCTAGGGTTTGAGCGAGGCGGCAAGGTGGAAGAAGAGATAATGACCGCGGTGAGTGTGTATTTATAAGGAAAGGGACTGCACAACGCAATTACGCAGGTGCCCCTGGCGGTTCACATCTGAAGGACACGTGTCCTGCATGCAACTTATTGGAAGTTGTTCCATGTTCCCACACACGCCTGGATTGTCGGGTGGTCGTTCCGGCTTCTCCGGTATTCGGGCAATAAGGATATAGCATTAAAAACTGATTTAAACGTTTATCTCTTTGTCTTCTGCTGACAAGGACTCAGAGAAGACAATTTGACAGGTTTCAATAGAGTGCATATGACTTGGATAGATAGAATTTGAGGTAGAAGCACAGAGTGGGGGTTAGGGTCTGATCACATTCACTTAGATAGAAAAACAAGTATGAAGACATAGCTATAAGTGAATGCTGTAGAGGACATAACATGCATATATATATATATATATATATCAGACCAACTCAACATAGTGAAGATAAACCTCGAAGTCAAATTAATATTGAAGATAAACCAAATGCGAAGACTATGCAATTATGACGCCAGAAGAAACACTCCAATAAGAATTTGGTGGTGGTGTTACCCACCATATAGGAAGTATTAGACCCAGACACAGCGCACAATTATCGTGTCGCTCCGAAGTCAAATTCCACATTAATGTATTCACACTCAGAGTGTATGTCTTCATTGATTGAAGATATACGTTACTTCATGTGTTGTACATCTAAGTCATCAACATGCATAAGCGTTATGATGTGTGTCCAATTACAGGACATTTGAGGACTCTAAGATATTTAGCTCACACCGCAACTTGCAAAACCTTTTCTCATCCAAGGGCTTTGTGAAGATATCTGCCAATTGATCTTCAGTGTTGACGTGAATGATATCAATATCTTCCTTCATGACATGATCTCTGAGAAAGTGATGACATATCTGAATGTGTGATACGTCTCCAACGTATCTATAATTTATGAAGCATTCATGCTATTTTATTATCTATTTTGAATGATTACAAGCTTTATTATACACTTTTATATTACTTTTGGGACTAACCTATTAACCGGAGGCCCAACCCATATTGTTGTTTTATTGCCTGTTTCAGTATTTCGAGGAAAAGGAATATCAAACGGAGTCCAAACGGAATGGAACCTTCGGCAGCGTTATTTTTGGGAAGAATATGATCCTGGAGACTTGGAGTTCACGTCAGAAGATCCTCGAGGCAGCCACGAGATAGGAGGGTGCCCCCCCCTGTAGGGAGTGCCCCCCTGTCTCGTGGGCCCCTCGAGGCTCCCCCGACCGACTTCTTTCGCCTATATAAGCCTACGTACCCTAAAAACATCGAATAACAAGATAGATCGGGAGTTCCGCCGCCGCAAGCCTCTGTAGCCACCAAAAACCTCCTGGGAGCCCGCTCGGCACCTGGAGGGGGGGATCCTCACCGGTGGCCATCTTCATCATCCGGCGCTATCCATGACGAGGAGGGAGTAGTTCACCCTCGGGGCTGAGGGTATGTACCAAAGAGCTATGTGTTTGATCTCTCTCTCGTGTTCTCTCTATGGCACGATCTTGATGTATCGCGAGCTTTGCTATTATAGTTGGATCTTATGATGTTTCTCCCCCTCTACTCTCTTGTGATGAATTGAGTTTCCCTCTTGAAGTTATCTTATCGGATTGAGTCTTTTATTTGAGAACACTTGATGTATGTCTTGCCGTGTTTATCTGTGGTGACAATGGGATGTCACGTGCCACTTGATGTATGTTTTGGTGACCAACTTATGGGTTCCGCCCATGAACCTATGCATAGGGGTTGGCACACGTTTTCTTGACTCTCCCAGAGAAACTTTGGGGAACTCTTTGAAGTACTTTGTGTTGGTTGGATGAATCTAAGATTGTGTGATGCATATCGTATAATCATGTCCACGGATACTTGAGGTGACAATGGAGTATCTAGGTGACATTAGGGTTTTTGTTGATTTGTGTCTAAGGTGTTATTCTAGTACGAACTCTTTAATAGATCGATCCAAAAGAATAACTTGGAGGTGGTTTTGTACCCTACCATAATCTCTACGTTTGTTCTCTGCTATTAGTGGCTTTGGAGTGACTCTTTGTTGCATGTTGAGGGATTGTTATATGATCTATCTATGTTATTATTGTTGAGAGAACTTGCACTAGTGAAAGTATGAACCCTAGGCCTTGTTTCCTATCATCGCAATACCGCTTACGCTCACTTTTATCATTAGTTACCTTGCTGTTTTTATATTTTCAGATTACAAAAACCTATATCTACCATCCCTATTGCACTTGTATCACCATCTCTTCGCCGAACTAGTGCACCTATACAATTTACCATTGTATTGGGTGTGTTGGGGACACAAGAGACTCTTTGTTATTTGGTTGCAGGGTTGTTTGAGAGAGACCATCTTCATCCTACGCCTCCTATGGATTGATAAACCTTAGGTCATCACTTGAGGGAAATTTGCTACTGTCCTACAAACCTGTGCACTTGCAGGCCCAACAACGTCTACAAGAAGAAGGTTGTGTAGTAGACATCAAGCTCTTTTCGGCGCCGCTGTTTGGGAGGTGAGTGCTTGAAGGTATATATTTAGATCTTGCAATGGAATCTTTTTGTTTCTTGTTTTATAACTAGTTTAGTTTATAAAAGAAAACTATAAAAAAATGGAATTTACTTTGTCTCATACACTTCGTCTTTTTAATATCTTTCGTGAGTATGATGGAAAGGAAAATTGTGCTCAAGTGCTAGAAGAAGAATGCATTAAAATGCTTGGTACTAAATCTTTGAATGATGAGCATGATTACAATGTTGTTAGTATGAACTCTTTGAATATCCATAGTACTAATGATGATTGCACTAGTTAAGATGAAAATATCTCTTATAAGCATGTCAACTTTTGTGGAGTGCATGTTTGCATGAACACACCAAATAGAGAAGATATATATTGCAAGAGGCATAAGCATTTAGAAACTAAATGGTTGCTAGAAAGGCTAAATGTGAGTGCTGAAAATTTAATTTTCCTTTGCCGTACTTGTGAACTTTGCAATGAACGTGGTCATCTACATCTCCTATGCAAATTGTTTCATGATCAAATCGTGTCCAAAAATTGTGATGATTTGATCTCCCTTGCTCATTACAATGAACTTAGTTTGCTTTTGGGTTATGAAGAATTGAAACGTTTACTTAAGGACCTTCCAGAATTTGCCCAAAAGAAATTCCTTGATATTGATCTAGAGAAGATTTATATGTTTTGTGCGGAGAATTGCACTGAAAATCCTTATATTGC